>JANAVB010040419.1:20946147-21657683 GCA_029216955.1 Iris pallida | reverse complement strand
CGAATTGGTAAATATCTTGTACAGGTACATTTATACTGTGTTAGATGTATGTAACCTAGGACACGGTCTATCGTCGACACTGCGGCGTAGGCTAGATGTACCCACTTCTCGTGTCCCTATACTAGGTGCAGGTCATGACAACTCTAACTGAGTTCGATCACTTGGGAATCAGAACAGATGTTGGAAAGAGTGTGATAGTTTTTAACATGAATGCAAAACTAATAGAAATAATTGTGTTGAAATAAATAATTAATATTAACAATTAATAACACATAATCGCATCAAATATTTGGGTTAGCTGTAGGGGCTGGATCCCAGCTAGCGGTAGTCCGAAGACTAGTATACCATGTCGTTTCAGGCTAGTTACACCTGTGTGACAAAGGACCTTCTGGCTTATAACCAAATATTTTCCACGAATTCAGGTATTGACCAATAATTTTAATTATTTACTTCAACACCAAATTTCTTGATTTCCTTGTATAAAGTTAAAATAATCTTCAGCCAGGGCTTAGTGAAGATGTCAGCTAGTGATGTTAAGTGTCAACAAATTATAAGTTAATATCTCCTTGTAAAACATGATCTCTAAGAAAATGATGTAATTTCTATGTGTATATTGTGAGAGTGACTATCGAATTCTTCATAAGATAATGGAACTAGAGTTATCACAGTAAATGGGGATATTTTGAATGATAGCTGATAGTCTTCCAAGGTTTACTTCATCAACAAAATTTGTGCACAACAACATACTGCAGCTATATATCAGCCTCAGTTGTTGATAATGCGACATAATTTGTTTGAAAAACTAGGAGACTAAGGACTTACCTAAAAAATCACATGTGCCACTGGTACTTTTACGATCGACATTGTATCCGGTAAAATCTGTGTCCGAGTAACCTATCAGGTCAAAAGAATCGATTTGGGATACCAAAGACCAGTCGTCAAAGTTCTTTTAAGGTATCGCAGGATCGCTTAATGGCGCTCCGTGATTCTTTCGGACAAGCCTGATACCGTGCACATAAGCATACTGAGAACATAATGTTAGGTCGACTATGCAGTTAAATACAGTAAACTACCAATCACATTTATACTTACGTAGGTCAGGTTGGTGTACCACTTTCATCTATATCAAGCTTTGTATGTTGCTATAGGTGTGCCAATTGGTTTGACGTTATCCATGTCAAATTTCTTTAGCAAATCTTTTGTATATTTTGCTTGATTGATGAATCCCTTGTGAACTCTGCTTGATTTGTAGCCCGAGGAAGAATGTTAGTTTCCTATCATGCTCATTCGAATTCACTCTACATACCTTAGCAAACTCGTTACATAGCATCTCATTAGTTGATCCAAAAATTATGTCATCTATGTATATTTGCACTATTAAATATTCTTATCCAAAGATTTATAAAAGTAGAATAAACCTTCCCTTTTGAAAAATCGTGTTCAAGCAAGAAGGAACTAAGGCACTTATACCATGCACGAGGTGCTTGTTTGAGACTGTAAGAGACTTACGAAGCTTGAATACGTGATCAGGATTTTTGAAATCTTCAAAACCAGGAGGTTATTTTACAAAAACTTCTTCTTTTATAAAATCATTTAGAAAAGCACTTTTGACATCCATTTGAAAGAGTTTGAAACTATAAAAACTTGCAAAAGCACAAAGCATACGAATGGACTCTATTCTAGCAACTGGAGCATACGTTTCATCATAGTCAATGCCTTCTTCTTGATTATAGCCATGAGCTACGAGACGTGCTTTATTGCATGTGACTGAACCATTCTCATCTAATTTATTTTGGAACACTCACTTGGTACCAATGATCGGGTGATCAATAGGTCTGGGAATGAGTTCCCAAACTTGATTTCGCTCAAATTGGTTAACTTTCTCTTGCATTGCAGAAATCCAAAATTCATCATTAAAAGCTTCTAAAATATTTTTGGGTTCTATTTTGGAATAAATGAAACATTAGCTATTACTAACTTTATTGTGCTTGAGCGAGTACTTACAGCTTTTGATATATCACGTATACCAGTTCTTCGGGATGGTCTGGCGTAAACCGCATTCATTTCGGCAGACTTTCCAGATAGGACGTGGATGGTGTATCATTTGGTGGTGTATCATCTGGTGGAGTATCATATGATGTTCTATTGGCGGGAGTTTTCCCTTATTCATTGTCACTATCGTCATTGCGGTGATTGTTCAGCTCATCGAATTTGACATTTATTGACTCTTCAACAATAAGTGACCTCTTGTTGAATACTGTATCCTTTACTTTTTGTTGTATAACCCAAGAATATGCTCTCATCAGCTTTTTTGTCAAATTTTCCCAAGTCGTCTTTTGTATTCAAAATAAAACATCTACAACCAAAGACCTTGAAATAGCTGATGTTAGGAGTTCTATTAAATTATAATTCATAAGGAGACTTTTTAGAGATGGGTCTAATAAGAACTCTATTTAGAACATGGCTTGCTGTATAAACATCTTCTGCCCAAAAATACTTTGGAAGATTATACTGGTTAAGCATAACTCTGGCCATATCACTAAGAGTTTTATTCTTCCTCTCCACAACGCCATTCTGTTGAGAAGTTCTGGGGTAAGGGAATTCATGTGATAGCCCATTTGAATCATAAAATGATTTAAACTCATGGTTATCAAATTCTACCCTATGATCACTTTGTATCCGAGTAATCATGAATCTTTTATTATTGTGCACCCTTTTATAAAAAGATACACATTCAGAAACAGCCTCATTCTTATTTTCTAGAAAGTAAACCCAAGTATATCGTGAATAGTCATAAACTATCACATAAGCATATAGCTTATCGCCAAGATTGGCGACTCTACTTACTCTAAATAAGTCCATATGAAGTAATTGCAATGGTCTAGAGGTACTTACAGTGTTTATTGATTTGAAAGATGATCTAGATGCCTTGTTCTTTTCACATTCGGTACAGACCATGTCTTTCTTGAAAGTTATTTTAGGTACGCTCTTACCAGTTTCTTGGTGGACAACCTTGCAATAGTGTCCATATTCACATGTCCAAGATGCATATGCCATATCCAGCTTTCGTCTTAAGTTGTGAACAAATACTTCCCTGTACTGTTAGTCTTCTCTGACAAATATAGTACATATATGTTGTCCTCTCTTATTCCCTCTAAGAAAGTTATTCCAGAAGATTTATCAACAACATAACATTTATTCTTAACAAAATTAAATCCATAACCATGATCAGTCAGTTGACTAATACATAGTAGGTTATGTTTTAATTCTGTTACTAAGCATACATCTTTAATAATAGGTGAGGAAGAATTACCTACATCGCCTATTCCAATGATATGTCCTTTAAGATTATTCCCAAAGGATACATAGCCTTCTTTCTTCATTGATAGAGTTACAAACAATTTATTATCACCTGTCATGTGCCTGGAGCAACCACTATCGAGTATCTACTTGCTTCTAGTGGAAGGAGATAGGTCCACCTACAACACAAGTTGAAGATGTAACCTTTGGTACCCACTTTCTTGAGGGACTTGATATGTTAGTTTTTGGAACCCATACATACACATTGAGATCTACTAGCTTTCTAATTTTACACTGGTATGATACATGTCTTTTTATACCACAATAGTGACATGTAGCAGAAGTGTTAGTACTAGGTGTAGTTCGAAGATCATGAGTTTTTGAAGATGTGTGTGCTTTCTTATTGTATGAAAATGTATACATATATGCATGGCTTCTATCAGTTCTAGCAGTATTGGTCGTGTTATATTTGTGTTTAGCCTTATGACTTGTGTTCACCTGAGCTATAGGTTTAACAACCTGTTTGTCCAGTTTGATCTCTAACTTTTTAGAGATGTCACAGGCTTCATTATATTTGGCCGTGAGTGCATCTATTCTCTGAGCAGTATCGTTAAGTTTTATATTCTCTTGATTTGCTTTCTTAAGCTTTTTAAGAGCTTCATATAAGCTTAATTTCAAAGAAGTAATCTTATTGGTGTTACTAGAAGAATCTTTAATATCTTCTCGCATTCTAGATTGCTTTAAAAACTCATATTATATAAATTTTAGCTCTTTCTTAGCACTTTTGTACATATCTATCATTTTTCTCTAATATTCGAATAGATCAGTAAAAGCATAAAATAATTCATCAAAAGTAAATGCTTCATAGAGAGTGTTCGATATTACCTTAGCATTAATAGCCATGAAGCATAGGTTCCATGTGTTGCGATGCTTCTCTTCTTCTTCAAAATCACTAGCTTTGCTTTTATACCAGATGCTAGTATTGGCATAGTTTCTAGTAGAAGACCTTCTCTTGCTTGTTTGGTCATACCTGCTTCCTTTCCTTATGACAGGACAGTCTTTCTAGATAGGTTCTTCATCGTCTCTGGAATCTTTCTTCTTCTTGTTCGACTTCTCATATCTGAGGAATCTTCTGAAGTTTCTTGTCATGAGGGCCATCTGTTCGTTGTCTGAACAGTCTGTCTCACTTTTATCGTCGAAGGCTGTCTTATGGTCAGCTTTGAATGCTATCGCCTTCTCTTTTGGAGCCGACTCTTAGAAATCTTTAAGGTCTAGCTCATGCACATTAAGCTTTCCTATAAGGGTTTTAAGAGTCATAATCATGAGATTATTTCCTTCAATAATGGTCATCGCTTTAGGATTTTAGTTCTTGGTTAGCCCGCGAAGCACCTTTTGAATCTTCTCATTATTGCTATATTCTTTTCCAAGGAAAGATAGAGGATTAACAATGTCTAGGAACCGAGTAAACATATTTGTGATAGTCTCATTAAGCTTCATTTTGAAGGCCTCACACTTTTGTGTTAGTCATAAGATTTTGGATTCCTTCACTTGTGAAGTACCTTCATGAGTAACCTCAAGAAGTTTCCAAACCTCGTGAGACGTGACACATGTAGAAACTCTATTGAACTCAGTTTTATCTACAGCAAAAAATAAAGTATTGATGGCTTTTGCATCAAGACTAGCTTGTTTCTTTTCATTGTCAGTATATCTGTTGAATGGTTTTTTTTACTAGAACAGCCTCTACCATAATAGGTGGTGGTTTCTTATATCCATTCATGACAATCGACCATAAATCAAAATCAAGTGATTTGAGGAAAAAGCTCATACGTGTCTTCCAATATATGTACTTTGTACCATTAAATAGGGGTGGTCTATTTATTTTTTGACATTCACCATTGGATATAGGGATGCCATATCTCAAGGAGTTTTAATTCAACTAGAGATAAACTGTGCACTGATACCAATTATAGGATCGATAACACCTCTAATGGGGGTGAATAGAGTACATCGAAAAATAATTACCAATTAAAAAAAATCTAAGCAGGTGAAGCAAATGATTAAACAAACTTAATTGTAAGTAAAGCAGTAAATAATAGGGACAAGAAAGCAATACGTAGATACAACAGGTTTATACTGGTTTCCCTCTGAGAGGACTAGTCCAGTTTGCGAGAACTTTTGCTCGCTATAATCTACTATTTTGAATAGAGTTTACACTGCGTGCTTTACTCCGAAGAACACGCCAACTTCAACACCATCGTATTTTTATCCGAAGCCCACGATCAAACTTCAACAACACCTTTCTTTGAAAAGATTTTATACGCCAAACTTTGTACAACTCGAATACTCCTAATCGAAAACCATCGGCACTAGAAGGATCGAAGTTGTCTTGGAAATTTGAAGATAGAAGCTTTGTAAATAGAATAGAAAGCTTAGGAATAGATAGAGAAGATGAAGATTGAATGAGTGAATAGAAATGAGAATTTTTTCTCTTTTTATAGGATTTTCTAGGACATAATTCGGGCAGAACTTGGTAGACTAACGTTCATAAATTTTGAACGTTGGTGATCCAAAAGAATAGGAAAAGCTGCTGACCAGGAGAAATCCCAGGTGACCAAGTTCGGTCGGAGTTCGGGCAGAACTCTGGCTGAGTTCGGTTATTAGGGATCCTGGTCAACCTGATTTGGTTTAGGCTTTTGGATGTGGGTTTGGTTTAGGTCAGGAAATGGATCAAGGATTGGTTTTAGGATAGAACTTGTAAATGCCAGTGATCCCGACTCACAATATAATCTCGACTAAATAAAAGAAAAATATAGAATAAATATAAAAAATTCAGTAGAGATGAAATCTACGATCTTTGATTTCTTTTCGTAACAAGTTCGGAGTTTTAAGTCAATTATTGAAATCGGTTTGACCATGGCTAAGTGGGCCAATAATCTCTCGCATTTTGATAATTTGATAAAGCTACGATTGATACTTAAGAATATGTTCTGCTCGATTTGGAAGTAGACTTGATGTGGTTTGAGGGTACGATAGTAACTTTGGTCGTCAATATTGGTACAATATAGTTGCTCCCCTATAATGTACGATCAAGTCTTGTTACTCTCCCGTAACAAAACTTGTTGACTAAATATCTGTAAAAGTCTAAAAAAATAACAAGATCTCCAAACGGATTTTTAGTCATAAAAATATTTGTAAGCAATATTTTAAGTATCTATCATATTACTCCCCCATTTTGTCATATAAACAAAATGACTTAGTAAACTGATAGTAGTACTCAACACAAAACAGAGCAGAATATAAATAAGAGAATGCATAGTGCTAAAAAAGTAAATACTAACATAATTGAAATAGATAGAGTTCATACATTACTAATAATAAAACTGATAATATTTGAAAGAAGCAATTATCACTAATACGTAGGCACAAATGTGAAGAACATAACTGTTCGACACGACAAAAGGTTGAACGAACTTTTTGTATTATGAAAGTTAAAAAGACTACAATCGATTCTTATGCAAAAAAATCTAAGTACAAAAGTTTTTGGGAAAGAGTGACGGTGGAGATCGAGTACTACAGCGGCTCCTTTACTCCGTTGACGATCCGATGATGATATGAGACTTGCTCTGACTTTCTGGTGCCTTTGATGGTACTCTAGGTTTGTCGATCAGTAGGACGTCGAAGTTGAAGATTTTCATAATTCTGTGGATCTTCTTTTCCTTGTCGATGCCCTTATTGGAGGGGGGAAACCTCTTATATTTATAGGAGAGAGGGGAACATATGCGATGTGCATTAGGGTTTCGAGAATAGAAGGAATCTGCCATCCTTGTACGTTATGGGCTTCTGTGGCGCTGACACGTAGCGGGTTCTGGGACTCTCCTCAAACAAGATTTCTGGTTGCTATCAAAATAACCGAAGGAGGTGACATGTAGCGTATGCCGATTTGCTTGTTCTGATGTAGCCGAACAAATCTTGGGATTTTATCTCAGATTTAGATTCAGTATAATCTTCGTCTGAGATTTAAATCAATCTGAATTTATCAGCTTGATCAATCCCAATCCTATCTTTGAGAGAGGCAGTTTAAGCAAATCGATTGGGTGAGACCATGCTGTCTGTGCTTCAGGCATGGCTGACTGCGCTTCTGGGGCGATGAGTAGACTGTGCTTCTGGAGACGACGAAACCTCTGTGCTTTAGGACGACAAGTGGTCTATGTTTCAAAGACAACGTGGTCTTTGTGCTTTTAGGGGCAACAAGTAGGCAGTATTTCGGGCAAAATTACTGTGCTTTAGGGCGACGAGTAGGCTGCACCTTCAGATAGACCATTTTACTCTGCTTTAGAGTAGCAGTCGTGCTTGTGCTGGAGGCAAACAATGTCTCCTAAGTCTCTGACGAAAGGTAGTTAAGCTTCTGGGTCGTAGCAGAGTGCTGTACTATTGGAGTTGAGGTGGTATAAAAACATCACCAGTATGCGCCTAAGGTTGGCACAGGAATGTAGCTGCACCTCTGAATTGAAGGCCTTGGCTTTGAAGTCTTCTTTTAAAGAGCAATGAATGACCGCTCCTTAATAAACGACTCCCTCTTAATTGCTACCGTTATTTGGGGAATTTCAAGGGGTCCTAGGATAGTCTAGGACTTAGTCGAATGAACTTTATTTAGTGATGTTCATCGTGCTGAGTCCTAGGTTCATCCCATTAATGTAGAAATTTTGACCGTCGGCTATGTGGCCTGTGTTTTGGACCACTCCTACCCTATATAAAGGGGGGGTTTCTTTTGAAGAGTCATGTCTTCTTCCTGACACCCTTCACCACCATGCTGGATCCAGACTTAGCTTCGAGCGGCGGTTGGCCTTGCATAAGTCAGATTTTGGTTGTGGATTCCTTCGTTCAAAGGCGCTATGCCTTCGTAGAAGAACTGCGGATAAGTCTTGGAATGTGCTGGAATGCTTATCATGAGGAGTTCGAACCTGGACGACACCTTGGAGGTCTTCGAGGTCCTGATGACCTAGCTTTTGGGTACATGGCCAGCCCAAAGAGCCACAGGTTGTGCTCTGTCCTGCCCATTCTAGGCTTTTGAGGCCTTCTGTGCCTTCTGGAAACCCAGGCCAACTGCTATTTCAGGAAGTTGCTTGCTTCAGTCGAGTAGCTGATGCACTTTTGGAGGGTTGTGCCTACAAGAAAGTCAGAATACGCTTTAATGGGGAACAATCTTCTAGTATGCGTACTGAAAAGAAGGGGGATTGCACTTTGACGAAGACTAAACCCCTTGTAGACTCCTCTAGGCTTTGCTGAATCTATAATCGATCCTTTGTAGAAGAAGTAGGATTAGTCTTTTACATATAGCCTTGAAGAATATGTACTAGATCTTTGTAGGCATAATAATAACAAAACTACTTTCAGTATCTTCTGTTGTCTTTTTAATACTCGGTCTGCGCCTTTGTATCATCTGCGCTGCGGTAGAGGATTGTTATCAGCTGAGAATTTTCATGCTTCTACAAGACTCCCTTTAAAGTGTTTAGAACTTGAGTCAAGCTCGGGATACTTTGAACAGAAGCATGAACATGTGGCATGAGCGTACGTGTTTAGTGATGTTTCAGATTCTTGTTTCTGTGTAGGAAATCTTCTGTTCCATCTTTTTTCTCTCTTCAACATAAGGAGGGTTATAGAAGATACACCTAACTAGAGGTAATATGAAAATGGTAGGCCTAATCTTCGTTGGGATGTAGAATAACAATTCAGAGGTAGTATGAACGTAAACTGTTTTCTAGACAGCCATGATAATCATAGGATCAATATGGAGAGAACGACTACTCAGAGGTAATATGGATGTGGTAGCCGCATCGTCGGGTGTAGAGGAGAAATCCAGAGGTAATATGGACGTGAAGTACTTTATCTACTGGAGGGAAGATATAAAAGAAGGGAATCCCCTTTCCAGAACCCATAGGCACTCTTAGGGGATGCGAGAGGCTACGTCGGTTTCATCTTCAGGCGTAATACTTCTTTAGGAACTTGTCATTGATGGGCATTATTAGCAAGTCACTATTGGGTTTGGCTAGTCGATAAGCACCGTTAGAGTATTCTATTTCTATGACGAACGGTCCTTCCCACTTGGGCTCGAACTTCCCAACCGTCTTGTGAGTCATCACCATCGGCCTATGCATTGCTAAGACGATGTCACCCATTTGGTATGATCTTTCCCGGCCTCTTTTGTTGAAGGCCCCATAAATACGAGCTTGGTAAAGCTCGATTCTTTGCTGTGCTAGCAAGCGTTTTTCATCCAACGCTTCCAACTTTTGTAACCGCCTGCGCTGGTTATCTTCGTCAGTCAGCTAATTGGTGATAGCTACCCGTAAGGACGGGATTTGAATATCCAATGGGAGCACCGCTTTACTTTCGTAGACCAGGATGAACGGTATGTTGCCCGTTGGTATCCCCACGGTTGTACGATATGCCCTTAGGCATTCGCCCAACTTCTCATTCCAGTCGGGTTTATTAGAGGACACGACTTTCTTGACTAGTTTGACGATAGTTTTGTTGAATGCTTTCGCCAACCCATTAGCCGCCAGGTTATAGGGTTTTGATGCCACGCTCTGTATTCGATTCTTGTCACAGAACCGTTGGAAGGCATGGCTCACTAACTGGGGGCCATTGTCATGGACAATTTTTTTGGGGACCCCGAACCGGAAGATGACGTGGTGCTTGATGAAGCTGATCATGTTCGAGGCTTTTACTTCTGCCAATAACATTGCTTCTACCCACTTGGAGAAGTAATCCGTAATGGCAAGGATAAACCGATGTCCTTTGGAGGAAGACGGGCTGATTGGCCCAACGAAATCCATTCCCTATCTTCAAATGTCCAGGAGGCCACAGTAGGGTGTAGATGCTTCGAAGGTCGATGAATGAAGTCTGCATGAAACTGACATGCCCAGCACTTCTTTGCATATTCTACGACATCGGCCATCATAGTAGGCTAGTAATAGCCCATGCGGCGCAATCGGTCTTGCAACTTAGGCCCGGGAGAAGGAGGACATTGGCAATCGCCAGGCCGAATTGGTCCTTGCGAATTAAGACCTGTCTTCTGTTGGAGATGAAGATGTCCAACGTCAGGTGGTTGAGCGAAGGGTCCAGGCATCAGTCGACGGTCGGAGAGACCACTCGACAGGCCGCTTGGAGGAGCTTTGGACTTAATTTTCTCTATTTTGATTTTCTTCTCCCTTTTTTTGTCTCTCTCTGTGTGAGAGAATCTCTTTTGTAATATATTTCAATCACATATGAAATTTCCTTTGCTTTCCTTTCTCTGTTCATATTTATTCTTATGAAATCTGTACAAGGATAGGAATTCCCAGAAAGGAACGACTTTATTGGGGACAGGGTGTTTACTCAGAGGTAATATGGACGTGGTAAACACCGAACCTTTGTGGAGAAACTTTCCTTACTCAGAGGCGATATGGACATGGTAAGGATAGAATCTATTGGGCATAGAACGACTCAGAGGTAATATGGACGTGAAGGGTTCTATAAATGACAACTATGGATGATTGTCATGGAAAGGGTGCTTTACTCAGAGGTAATATAGACATGGCAAGCATCCTTCTACTAGAATAACAGTTCAGAGGTAATATTGACATGGCTGTATTCTAGGGAGTTATGACAACTTTAGGGTTATCATAACGGGTGACTACTCAGAGGTAATATGGACATGGTGGACACGGTTATAGAAGGACACTTCAGAGGTGTTATGGATGTGAAATATTTTCTATATAGTCATGATGACATAGAGTCTTCACAGGAGATGCAACTACTTAGAGGTGATATAGACATGGTAGATGCACAACAGGATATAAGAAAAAAATCTAGAGATAATATGGACGTGGAGGGCTTTACTTACTGAGATTTAGTATAGGAGGGTTTGAACAAGTTTTTACCAGGATCTGTGAGCAGTATGAGGGCGCAGGAGCTCCTGTTGGCATTGCTGACAAAGATGGGTTTGGGGGGAAGTTTCATCCCCTAAGTCGATCTGGACGACCTCGTCCTCGGTGGGAGGCTCTCGCTGTTCAAATCGGCAATTCCACTGAGAGCCAAGGTATTGAGCTCAGGGCTCTTCTTTGAAGAAATCGAGTGCCTGGTCTTCTTTCTCTGTGGGATCGTCTACGGAAACCATGTTGATGGATAGTACCTTCTGGAGGTCCCGGCCTATACTGGTATCAGAATCCCAGGTTGAAGTGTTAGAAGAATACGAGTGTAGTGGAGCGTCCAATTCTGAATTCTTCAAAATGTTCGTAGGAGTAATATACCCCAACCTCCGACGAGTTTGTTGGTAGTAGTTCTGAGGCTTCTCCTTCGGAGTACGAACTCGTAAGGGAAGCCGCCGACCTTTGCTGTAGTTCTGTCCTTCGTTGCTGTTCAGGTCGTATCCCATCTTCTGGATGAGATATTTGGCTTGAGTAGCATAGCAGTAAAGCTACATTTTTTCGTCGTCGGGTTCCAGTTCTCCTTGGGCTGGCCGCTGTGGATATTGCAGTCGACCGAAGACGATAGGTTGCTCTTCTGGATTCCTTGGCGGGACTAGGAAGTAGGAGCCTTTGGAGGTGACAACTCGGTTTACAAGGTTGGCGGCTGTCACTTGCATTTATAGAGTACGTAGAGCGTTGTTTAAGAAGTACTTGGTGTTCCAATGTGCACATGAGTAATTCGAAGACAACTTTCTTTTAATAAAATGCAAAATTTTATCCCGAAGGATTACATCATTTAAAGATTGTGCCTTGGTATTGGCGCAGACGTCGTCTTGTAATTCCTCGTGGGCAAGAGCTGCTACAGACGGAGGTGGAGGAGACTTTTGCTTCATCTTGATCACCGCGGGAGGTGCAGCCAGAGTATTCAGCGGTTTTGAAGCGGGTGTCGGGGCCTTTCGGGAGAGCTTTATTTGCTGGGGCTCCTGGCTTGATGCAGTCGGAGGCGGCCGTGCTAGAGCCTTACCCCAGAGTTTTATGAGCAGGGGACTGGAGTCTTAGGTTGCTTACCTTTCAGTCGAACCCTACTTCGTCATCGGCATCGTGGAACTTGTCGTCCCAGGGGAGTGGTTTGTACAGATCGACATCCGTACATTATGCTTCGAGACCTCAAAATGGGTCGATATCAGCGAACTATGTCTTGACGGTCACGTCACTGGCCACCTACTTCATGTACTGGTGAAGGGTGGAGGGGACGATCATGTACTTATGGATCCATGGCCACCCAAGCAACATGTTGTAGTTTATGTCTGCATCGATGACGTAACAAGTAACCTCAGTGTAAAGATCACCTATTTGGCAGTTCAATCCGATCATTCCCAAAGGCTCACTCTTCCCCGTGTTGAAGCTGCTGATGGTGGTTTTCGATGCTGTAAGACGGTACATCAAGATCCCAGAGCTTGGAGCAGACTTCGAAGGATGATGCTGAGCGATGAGCCCGGGTCGATGTGAATGCGATCGACCTTGATGGCACCCACGTATCCTGTGTAGTACATGGGTCGGTAGTGCCGGTTGTTCTTTAGTAGCATATCGTGCTGTACGAAGGTGATGTTAGGAATTACCTCGACCACGCTATGGCAATGCAAATATGCCGTAGGGTCTTCCTTGGGATGCTTCACCTGTGCGAGGTAAGTCTCTCCATTCTGCAGCACCTCGCTCAGGGCGTCCCGAGTCGCTTTGGAGAGCCGAAGAAGCTCGAAAAGTGATAACCGAGCTGGCGTGTTGGCTAGCTGTGCCAGTATATCGACGTTGTAGGGCTTGATCAGGATTACTGCCAAATTTTTTCGTAGAGGCTTATCGAAGTGGACCTCCTTCTGTTTTTGTATATCTGTGACAGGAGGTTGAGAAGGTCCGGCTTGTGCTGTATAGGGAGTATAATGGGTCACCGGCGAGGGTGTCTCTTCTTCAGAAACCTAGTCTTCCTCTCGCTGCAGAGCCGAACGAGTGGTCACCCTAGTATCTTCTGCCGAGGAGGAGAGCATGCGACATGTCCTGACCTTCCTCCCTTTAGCTGAGCGTGCTGCTAGCGCAGTCATGTCAGGAGTGAGATCTGGATGAACCCATATTACTTCACCTTGCGGTGTGGTGAAGGGGATAAGGCCTTGAGTATTGTCCCTGGCGGGCGGAAGGTTGACGACTTCCATTATTGCCTTTGGGATGGGGACGACGTCGTCATGAGTCTCGGCTATTCGGAAACTTCCAAACTGTACGGTGACCATGTTGGCCGTCACAGTCTTTTCCTCGTAATCGAAGGAGATAACTTTGGCATCGATAAGACGTTGAATCTGTCTTTCCAACACGTAGCAGTCGCGTGTTGAGTGGTGGATGTACTGGTGGTAATGGTAGTACTTAGGATTATCCACCTTTCCTACTTCGTCAGGACGCTTGGGAGGTGGAAGCTGCAGCCTGCCGCCCTTGGTCAGCATCTCGGATAACTCGAAAGTATCTTCGTCATTAAAGGAGTAGGTATCCTTCGGCTTCTGCGCTTCGGTTGGCTTGGAGCTCATGAACACTGGACCCTTTGTATTATTGATGGCCATAGCTTGCTTGCCTTTACCGTCTCTTACTCGCTTCTTTTTATCTTCAATAAAGGAGTAGTTCAGACCCAGGAGTTGTACGTTCTGTGCCTTCTTCTGAGCTACATCTGCTTCTGTAATAAAGGGCATCCACTCGGTGCAGGAAGCACTGTGCCACAGTTTGATGGCAGGGAGCATATTATTACGGCATGAATCCATGAGCATGGACTCAGGCATGCCTGGAGGTGGCCTTAGGGCGACCTGACGGAAGCGCTCGACGTACGCTCGTACGGGCTCCTTTTTTTTCTAGACGATGTCCATGAGAGTAGACATCGTAATGTTCAAGCTTCCTTTTTAGAACTGTTCCAGGAACATGTTCTTCTGGTCTTCAAAGGATTTAATGCATTTATCGGGTAAACTGCAGAACTATTCATAAGCCACCCCCTGTAGAGCTCCAACGAAGATGCTTGTGAGAGGGGCGTCGTCATTTAGCAGGTGTCCTATTACTGAGGCAAAGTACCTCATGTATCGTCTTGGCAACTCCTTAGTATCATAAAGGGTGATAGTCTGTGGTTTATATTTGGGAGGATAATCCACATCGTCCCACTCAGCAGGATAAGGCTGCCAGATGCCCATCTTTCGGAGTGTGGCTTGTTTTTCTTTGGCATTATGGCGAGCGTATAACTCCTCGAGTGCTTGTTGTATTTTGTTGGATACTGCTGGATTGATGGTCGACGGAGTGGTCGATGACTGCACGACTTAGTTTATGACGGGCAGGGTACTAGCCCCATCACGAACAGTCAGAGCCGTAGGTATGGAGGCAGTGGGAACCAATTTGTCCTTGATCTCTAAAATGACAGAGGCTAAAGTCTGTATGGATATGTTCAATGCGTTAAGACTTCCTTCGAGAGTCTCAATGCATTTCTGCTGATCAGCACTTCTATATGATTCTTCATTGTCATCAGTCGCCATGTGCACAGATGCTATATGCATGTAAGTAGAAAGGGTAGTAGATCTTTCGCTTTCTGGTTCGGAGTGCTGGTACTCATCATTTTGTGGGAAGACGGGTAAGTTGTGATCGTCCTCCGACTCGATATTGTTCCTACCCCCGATCTTCTGACTGCTTGTACCCGTAGAAGTGTCGATGTCATACGTCTCTTCGTCATACTGAAACAAAGGGTTGTTATACACCGTAGTAGGCTGGCTACCCCCAGCAGGTGCAGCGGTCGATGAACCATCTTCTTGCGACGATGATCCGTCCTTGGAGCACATGTGTTGGAACACGCCTTCTTTGGACATAGGCTTCTTGCTACCACTAGGCCGGTATTAGGACTTGCCAACCGAGGAAAAGGGTTTCTTGGATAGCTTCTTCTGGAACAGAGAGCCCCGAGCAACATTACATAAAGCAATACGGAGCTCTTCTTCTTCGTCACCATTTTTTGGTCGCAGCCTTTGAAAGACGGACCTCCACTTTTGCGGTGATGGATCTGCTTGACAAGATCAACAGTTGATGGTAATCTGAGTACAGTTGGGTCTTGATTTATACACCAATTGTGTCTCAGATTCTTTTTTCTTCTTACGCTCATAGGGAGAAGACGAAGTCTTTATGCCTCTACTTCCTTCGTGTACACAGGCGCGCTGTACGCAGTCGATGAGATATTGAGAAGGTATTCTTCCTTCGAATTCCTGTAGGTGAGGTCCGAGTATGCCTCGATTAGAGAGTTACTGGTGACATACCCCCAGCCTTGATTAGTACGAATGGGTGCTCAAGGGATGACGGGGTTCCGTCGGACGAGGCTTCGGAGAGTCTGGGGTGGTCTTATATAGCTTTCTATCGGCTGTGCGCGTTACTGTCAACGCGGGCCTCCGGTCCGCCATAAGCATAACACTTTGATCGCATAGGGTGAGTGCTGCCTTGGATCTCCTCCTACCACGATTAGATGATGCGTCCTAATCGGAATCCAATATGGCCATACCCGATGGACCGGTTATTCTATCGAAGATAGAAGTTCTCACCGGTGCAACATCCTCCACGAGCGGGCGAACCGTCATATGCTTCTTTCGGCATTGTACCTTTGTCACGCTTGCCATAGGATAGCCGTGCTCTTCCCTGCATTTCTCGATCATGGGATGAGAGAGAGATGGCCTGGCATCAGCGGTCGAAAGGATCTTTGGGGCTTCATCGACGAGGAGGGTCTGAGGCACAGTCCCCTCCGTCGTGCTGCTCGTCGCATCCACCTTAGGCACCCAGGTCCGTCAAGTCTAGTTCGGTCTTACGAACTGCTTCGAAGGGCTCGACTTCTCTTCAGAAAGGAGATCTTCAAAAGCTTGCTGGTCGAAGCGTATGGCCAACATCTTCTGAGAGGATTCCAGCAAATCATTATCGGATTACATCACCACCTACTCATTGGAGGAGAAGGTGTTGACACAAAATCACAGTCAACCAAATATTGATAAAATTGACAATATGATACTTGTCATAATTTAATATGACACATCAAGACTGAACTCAGTACAAGACGGACTACGGCTCGTACCTGCAGTATACTTTGTTTTGAGTCTGTATTTTATATTTTTTTTGAGTCTAGATAAATGTAAACTGAGTTGTACTGAGCAATTTGGGCCTTTACCAATGCCTATAACTTAACCCAAAAGCTCCACCCAACCAAATTAGCCCATAAAGCCCAATGGACCAATTATGTCTTTTGGAGACAGAGTTCGGGCCGAACTCTGACTCCACACAGAGTTCGGGCCGAATTCTGTCCCCTAAATTATAGGACCCTAATTTTTAGGGTTTGCTGTATGCTAGTTGTCCAACGACCAAAAATTTGAATTCTTGACCCAGAATTCTGGTCGAATTCTGCCTATCCAGAACCCTATAAATAGCCCTTGAATTCTCACTTTTTAAATCATCCAATCTCCTCTTCTCTTCTCTCTAAAGCCTTATACAAGCCTTACCCTTCTCATCTACTAGCCACAAGCTCCCTAAGCCTCAAAGTGCTCAGTGCTCTTCAGTTAGGAGTTTGTGCAAGAGTTTAAAAAGTTGCTTGGAAAATTCTAAGCATCGCCACTGCGATCTCTGTAAGAAGTTGACGTGCTCTTCTGAAGAAAAGGCACTGGGTGTAACTACTATTTCATAAATAGTGGATTTAATCCAGAGCTACAGTTCTAAGGCCTGGACTAGTCCTCCACGCGGGAAACCAGGTTAAAATCGGCTGTGTTTGCGTATGCTTTTTCGCTCTTTATTTTCACATTTACTATGATTATTTACTGTTGGTGAAAGAGTTTAATTTTTAATTAGATATTATTGTCATAAACTCTATTCACCCCCCTCTAGAGTTGCCTATTTGTTCTTCAATTTGGTATCAGAGCTCTGTTCTTTCAACAAGGACTAACATCCTAGAACTGATCTATGGCAACCACATAACCCATGTTTTCCAATCACGTTGAAGGGCAGTCCACTCATAGGCCTCCCCTATTTGATGGAACAAACTACACCTATTGGAAAACAAGGATGAGTTTTTATCTCAAGTCGCTAGAGTTCGACCTGTGGACCATTGTTACCGATGGTTACAAAAAGCCCGCTATGATAGTTGTCAATGGTGATCTCATTGAAAAACCCTACGACAAATATTCTGACGAGAAAAAAAATAGGCGAGTCTAGATGCGAGAGCTATTAATGCTTTATTTTGTGCAATAGACAGGAATGAGTTTAACAGGGTCTCAACATGCACCACCTCTCACAAAGTATGAGGACTTCTAGAAGTGACACATGAAGGAACCACCCAAGTCAAGGAGTCGAAAATAAGTCATCTCACACAAGAATATGAGACGTTCAAGATGAATCCCGATGAGACGATCACACAAATGTTTACAAGATTCCTCGACATCATCAACCCCTTGTCATCTCTCGACAAATAATATACAAATCATGAGAAGATCTGCAAGTTACTTAGGGGGCTACCAAAGATTTGGAACCCTAAGGTAAAGGCTATCATAAAAGGCAATGATCTCACTATAATGTCTATGGAGACTTTGATGGAAAAGCTGATGACTCACGAGCTTGACCTCAAAGACTTTGAAGAGCCTGCTCCAAAGGCAAAGGAGATTGCCCTTAAAGCTCATCGTCGAAGAGCTGATCCTGAAGAGACTGATGACAAAAATTCGGAAGGTGATAATCAAGCTCTCCTTGTCTGTGACTTCAAGAAGTTCCTTCGATTCAATCAAAGAAAGAATGAACAACAAAAAGATAACGAAGAAGAGCCAACATGCTACGGCTGCAAGAAGACGGGACATGTCCGAAAAGACTGTCCATTCGTAAAGAAAAGCAACCGATATGAGAAGCCCTATAAGAAGTCTTCCTCAAGAAAATATGCCAACACTAGCATTTGGCATGAAAGCGAAGCTAGTGACTCCGAGGAAGAAAAGGACTCCCCTCAAGATGCCGCCAATGTATGCCTAATGGCAACATCCGATAAGATAACTAGCGAAACTCTCGATGATTTCACTTTTGATGAACTTGGCAATGCATTCAATGATTTACTAAATGACCACAAGAAAGTCATTAGTAAATATAAATATGCCAAGGAGAAGATCAAAAGTTATGAAGTCGAGATTCAAAAACTCTCTTATTTACTTGATAATATTAGAGACACTTCACCCACGGAAGTCACTAATGAGGTGTCTAAGCTTAAATTAAGCCTACATGATGCCGAAGCACGTATTGAAAAGCAAACACGTGAGATCACAGCGCTCAATACTGAGCTTGCTGAAGAAAAGAATAGACACAAGCTCTCTATTACTAAAATTTATGGTTTGAATGCTAAGTATAATAAACTACAAGCTGCCTCTAAGAAATTAGAGACTAGATTGGGAAAACAGGTTGCTCAACCTCAAATCCAATCACATGAGACACACACAAAGCACAACACCACTCAAAATAGTCAAACACGTCATCTACCTACAGCACGCAAATATGCTTACATGTATACCCACTTCCATACAGCACAAAAACCACATGCACGTAGAAATTATTCTCATAACTATCATTCTACTGCGACACACAATCACCATGCTACACATATATATAATCATCACTATGTTGTACATAAACAAAATCACCACCATACTGCATATAGAAATAATCATCATCCTGCTGCCACATATAGTCATTATCATGCTGCTCCACACCACTCTTACCATGATACATATAGACATCATCAACATGCTCCAAATATAAATAGGAATGCTATTTGTACCTATTGTGGATTACATGGACACATCTCACCACAATGTAGAATTAGGAGATTAGTAGATATAAATCCATATACATGGATGCCAAAAACTAACTTTTCAGGACCCTCAAGAACATAGGTACCAAAGGTCACATCTACTCTTGATGTAGGTGGACCTTCCCTCCTCAACTAAAAGTAAGTGGATTCTCGATAGTGGATGCTCGCGACATATGACAGGAGATGCAAACCTTTTCGCATCACTATCGATGAAGAGAGAAGGGTATATATCCTTCGGCAATAACCTAAAAGGGTATATCATAGGTAATGGTACTATTGGTCATCCTTCTTCTCCTGTAATAAAGGATGTCTGCCTAGTGACCGAATTAAAGCATAACCTGCTCAGCATAAGTCACCTTGCTGATCATGGATATGATATTAACTTTGGACAAAATAAATGCTACATCTATGATAGGTCAACGGGAGACATCGCTTTTGAAGGGATAAAAGAGGATAATATTTACATTTTCTATCTTTCTAGAGATACTAACAGTGCAGGAAGATGCCTCTATGCCCACAAGGATGAGAGATTGTTGTGGCACCAACGTCTTGGTTATGCCAATATGGATACAATATCCAGGCTGTCGACTAAGAAGCTTGTGAGAGGCTTGCCTGACATCACATTCAAAAAGGACACGGTATGTACCGAATGTGAGTTAAATAAGGCAACCAAGTCCTCATTTCATTCCATAAACACTGTAAGTACTATTAGACCCCTGCAATTACTTCACATGGACTTATTTGGTCCGAGTAGAGTAGCCAGTCTTGGTGGAAAACTCTACGCTTTTGTTATAGTAGATGACTTTTCTAGATTCACTTGGGTTTTCTTTCTTACAAACATGAGTGATGCCCTTTATGTTTTCAAAATTTTTGCTAAAAAAGTTCAAAACGAAAAAGGCTACATGATTACTCGAATCCGCAGTGACTATGGAGGCGAATTCAAAAATACTAATTTTGAAAAGTTTTGTGATTTAAATGGTTTTGATCATGAGTTTTCTTGTCCTAGAACTCCTCAACAAAATGGTGTTGTGGAGCGGAAGAATAGGACTCTTGGCAATATGGCTAGAGTCATACTGAATATATTTTTTCTTCCAAAATATTTTTGGGCTGAAGCTGTCAGTACAGAAAGCCACATTTTAAATAGGATGCTTATTCGACCTATTACGAAGAAAACACCCTGTGAGCTTTGGTTTGGAAGAACTCCAAATGTTTCATATTTCAGAGTTTTTGGTTGTCGATGTTTTATCCTTAACACCAAAGACAACTTAGGCAAATTTGATGCCAAAGCTGACGATGGTATATTTCTTGGATATGCTGCCAAGAGCAAGGGATATAGAGTGTTTAACAAACGCTCATTAATTGTGGAAGAATCTACAAATGTGACTTTTGATGAAGATAATAGTGCAGCAGCCACTCCTGACGATGATATTGAGCCATCGACTTTAACGCCGATGAATATCACCACTAAAACCAATTTTCTGGAGGGCTTGCCAAAGAAATTCTCCTTCAAGCTGTCACATCCAGAAAACTTGGTCATAGGTGAGGTTTCACGTGGAGTAAGTACTCGATCATCGTTAAGAGACTCCATTGTTATCACTGCCTTCATTTCACAAATTGAGCCTAAAAATGTTTTAGAAGCTTTTAATGATGAGTTTTGGATTTCTGCCATGCAAGAAGAACTCAACCAATTCGAGAGGAGCTAAGTCTGGGAACTTGTTCCTAGGCCAGCTAATCATTCGATTATTAGTACAAAATAGGTTTTTTCGCAACAAAGTAAATGAAGATGGTTCAGTTACACGCAATAAAGCTCGTCTAGTAGCTCAAGGATACAACCAAGAGGAAGGTATCGACTACGATGAGACGTATGCTCCTGTTGCTAGACTGGAATCCATTACGATGCTTTGTGCATTTGCTAACTTTCAAAATTTTAAATTGTTTGAAATGGATGTTAAAAGTGATTTTCTGAATGGATTTATTAAGGAGAAAGTGTTTGTAAAACAACCCCCTGGTTTTGAAAATCACAAATTTCCCGACCACGTTTTCAAACTCAAGAAAGCGCTATACGGCCTCAAACAAGCCCCTAAAGCTTGGTATGAACGCCTAAGCAATTTCTTGCTAGATAAAGGTTTTTCAAAAGAGAAAATTGACACTATACTGTTTATCAAAAGTTTTCAAAATACTATTCTTTTGGTGCAAATTTATGTAGATGACATCATATTCGGTTCTACTAATAAAAATCTTTGCCAAGATTTTGCTAAGTGTATGCAGAACGAATTTGAGATGAGCATGATAGGGGAGCTCACCTACTTCCTTGGATTGAATTCAAACAAACTTCGCAAGAAACTTTCATCAGTCAGTCAAAATATACAAAAGATATGCTGAAAAAGTTTGATCTTGATAACATCAAACCAATCAGCACCCCTATGGCTACTTCGACCAAACTGGAACCTGATGAAAGTGACAAACCGGTTGACCAACGTAAGTATTGAGGTATGATTGGTAGTTAACTTTATTTAACTCCTAGTCGTCCCGATATCATGTTTAGTGTTTGTCTGTGTGTTCGCTATCAAGCCAGTCCTAAGGAATCTCACATGTTCGCCATTAAGCGTATCTTTCGATACCTTAAGGGTACTGTTACAGTGGGCTTATGGTATCCAAATCTATATCCTTTGACCTTATCGGTTATTCGGATGCTCATTTCGTAAGATGTAAAGTCGACCGTAAAAGTACAAGCGGCATATGTCATTTATTAGGCAAGGCTCTAGTCTCTTAGTTTAGCAAGAAACAGAATTCCGTCGCACTATCCACAACAGAAGCTGAATATATCACAGCTGGTCGTTGTTGTGCACAAATTCTGTGGATGAAGCAAACCCTTGAAGACTACAATCTTTCTTTCATGCACATTCCTATATTCTGTGATAACACTACTGCTATAAACCTCACCAAGAATCCTATATGTCACTCACGCATGAAACACATTAAAATACGTCACCACTTTTTGCGTGATCACCAGCAAAATGACACTATAAACTTAGAATTTATTGACACTAATCATCAGCTAGCAGATTTCTTTACTAAACCACTATCCGAAGAGCATTTCAACTTTTTATGTCATGAACTCGAAATTTTGGATGAAGCTGTTATTCATTAAAGTAACCTGCGTATATATTGATTATGTCTTGGTTCTTTACGACAAATTTGCTATGGATACAAGGGGAAAGGGTCCTTCTGACAACAAGGCGTAAAAGCCTAAGCGACACGGTGCACTAGTCCTCAAGACTACTGCTAGCTGGGATCCGACCCCTGCAGCTACCCCATGGCAGGTTTACCGTAATGAATTGGATCATAACTCCTTATTTATTACATGGTATACCTTGATTTATAACTTGCTCAAATTAAATTTTCGAACTTCATGTTTTTGGCTTTAACTCTCTACTTGCATTTCTTAATCTTGCATATTCACTCTTCATTTCAATCTATCATTAGTTTCAAATCCTTTTAGCCTATTTTCTATTCTGGCCCTATAATCCAGAATTCGGGCCGAACTCTGCCTAACACAGAGTTCGGGCTGAATTTGGTCTGGTCCTTCCAGAACCGCAAGCAGGCTCAACCGCTGATGTAAAGTTGATCCAATGGTCCAGATTTGTTCTGACCATTCGAACCCCTAATATTCTAACCGGGTTCTCCCTCTCTCTCTCCTCCATTGCCACCTTCCAAACTTATCCAAACACTTCCCTTTCAAACCCTAACCCTAGTTTCTTCCATCCTAGTGCATATCTCTTCTCCAAAATTAAGGAGAGGGTTTCTTGCACCATTCTCTTCCATCATTCATTAACTTTTTGAGGTATAATTTTACTATTCTCTTCATCTCAATTTCTTACATTTTCTTCATTATTCATGGCTCCCAAGTTGTTTAATAGAGGAAAGAGGCTTCGAACCGAGGATGCATCCTCTTCGAATCCTCCTCGTTGTGTTGAACAACCCATTGAACAACCTATTCAACAACCCATTCATCCGTTGTTTAATCTACCTCGTCCTATTGACCCCAATACGTACGATGACCGAATATTTGTGTCACTAGACGCTTCCAACGAATGGTTTAGTGATTTTCGATCACGTCCCGTGTATGCGGGTCATCCTATTAACTTCACCATATTTTCACAATATGATTCACTATTCCATGATTTATGTCTTGATGAACTTGTTACTACAAATTCAGTTATCTATCTCAATGCCATTCAAATGTTTTATTGCAATCTTACTCATGATGATACACGTTTATATTCACGTGTTGCTGGCATTGACATTTCCTTTGATGACTTTGACTTGGCCGAATACCTTCAAATTTTGGAACCCAACTCATGGGAGAAACTTGTCGAAGCTCGCAAGTTTTAATTCCCAGATGGGTCATCCCAAGAAAGCTTCAAGGACGATTTGTGTACACCTAACACACGTCCACGCAAGCTTCTTGCCAAATATCTCAATCCTTATTTCTATGAACTTCATCGTATTGTCTTCAACACTATTCTGCCCAAAGTAGGATCTACTGATGAGGTTACATATTTTGAGATCTCTGTCTTATATCATCTTCATTTTTATGTTCCCTTTAATCTTCCATGTACCATGATGGACTGGATGATTAATGCTAGGAAGAAGCCCAGGTCATTGGTCTATGCTCTCTATCTTTCTATGATTTTTCGTGCTTTTCATGTTTCCCTTGATGAGTGTCAGTTCCTCCCTACCCCTGCCTTCCTATCTAAGGCACGGCAGCTTCAGGCAGCTGTCGCCTCTCCTGCTGAGTCTGAGCACTCTAATGTGGCTGACGTACCTGCTCTTGGACAGGATGCGCCTCCTCCTCCGGCTACTCTTGAGTCGATTCAGACTATGCTTCACGATCGGTTCACTTTAGAGGATGATCGCTGGACCCAGCTTGACTACCGTACCACCCTGTAGATGAGTGCCATCAGCAACTCACTGCATGACATTCGGTACTCTATGTCTCGTCATCCTTCCATGCCTATCCCTATGGAGTGGGACCCTGCTCACGATGGATACCGTATAGATGACCCTTGGATCATACGCTATCTGGATCTGGATGCGGCCTTCGTGGACCCTCGTCGTTCATTCACTGATCCTTCTGACGACGCTGGACCTTCACGAGCTCCGTGATGGATGTGGTCTCCTACTTGCTGCTACTGCTGAGGATCTTCTGTTTACTTTTTCTGTACTATGGATTTCTAGTTTATGTCGTTGATCTTTATTGTATTGGACTTATTTATGCTTTATGACTCTTGAGACACTTGATGCAATTTTCTTTTAGTGTGCTTGCCAGTTATTTCCATTCTCTCGATAGTTGTGTTTGATAAATGACAAATGGGGAGAATTATTTGATATTCACATTATCATCATATTATATTCTGTATCTGTGTTGTTTTTGGGAAAGCTTGTATTTATCAGGACATTACACCGAAGCAATGTGTACGGGGGATCTATTGCCAGTTTCGCACTAATTGCGGGGGAGCTACTATTTTTAATGTGTCCAGGTATGAACATTGAATATACAAATATTATTTTGTCAATTATCAATATGGGGGAGATTGTTGACACAAAATCACAGTCAACCAATTATTGATAAAATTGACAATATGATACTTGTCATAATTCAATATGACACATCAAGACCGAACTCAGTACAAGACAGACTACGGCTCGTACCTGCAGCATACTTTGTTTCGAGTCTACATTTTATATTTTTCTTGAGTCTAGATAAATGTAAACTGAGTTGCACTGAGCAATTTGGGCCTTTACCTATGCTTATACCTTAACCCAAAAGCTCCACCACACCAAATTAGCCCATAAAGCCCAATGGACCAATTCTGTCTTCTGGAGACAGAGTTCGGGCGGAACTCTACCTCCACACAGAGTTCGGGCCGAATTCTGACCCCTAAATTACAGGACCCTAATTTTTAGGGTTTGCTGTATGCTAGTTGTCCAACGGCCAAAAATTTGAATTCTTGACCCATAATTCTGGCCGAATTCTGCCTTCCAGAACCATATAAATAGGCCTTGAATTCTCACTTTTCAAATCATCCAATCTTCTCTTCTCTTCTCTTCTCTCCAAAGCCTTATACAAGCCTTACCCTTCTCATCTACTATCCATCAGCTCCCTAAGCCTCAAAGTGCTCAGTGCTCTTCAGTTAGGAGTTTGTGCAAAGTTCAAAAAGTCGCTTGGAAAATTCGAAGCATCGCCACTGCGATCTCTGTAAGAAGTTGACGTGCTCTTCTGAAGAAAAGGTACGGGGTGTAACTACTATTTCACAAATAGTCGATTTAATCCTGAGCAAGAGTTCTCAGGCCTGGACTAGTCCTCCACGAGGGAAACCAGGTTATCAGCTATGTTTACGTATGCTTTCTCGCTCTTTATTTCCGCATTTACTCTGATTATTTACTGTTGGTGAAAGAGTTTAATTTTTAATTGGATATTATTGTCATAAACTCTATTCACCCCCCTCTAGAGTTGCCTATTTGTTCTTCAGAAGGTAGTCCCCAGCCACTACCAAAATACAGTAAAATATCAACGACTATTTAGCGACGGATGTATTCCTTCGCTAATAGCGATGGACACCCGACTAAATGGCGACGATATACCGTCGAATTGCTGCCAATAATTTTTTCAATTTTAAAGGTAAAACTCGGTCGCAAATCCGTCGCTATATCGTTGAAAATATAGCGACGGACAAACAAGTCGTCGCTACATCGTCGCCCAGTTGTCCATAATTGGCAGAAAAATATTGAAAAAATTGGCGCAAAATTTGGCGACCACATAGCGACGGATTATCAGTCGACAAACTAACGGGGGTATAGCGACGGCTTGGCGACAGATATATCCGTCGCTAATCCATCGCTAAAGACTGTGCCCTAACTTAAAATAAACCGACGAGGGGGAGAGAATTTTTTATTCCCCCCAATAGTTTCTCTCACCTCAATCGCACGCGCAACTTTCTCTCTCTCACTCTGGTACCTCTCCCTATCTTTCTCTCTCTCTTGGTGGTCGGAGGGGCGGTGGAGGCCGCTGGGGGACGGGTCTGTGGGAGGGGAGGTCGCGGGTGGGGACGTCGCGGGGTGGGGGTTGGCGGGAGTGGGGGTGGAGGTCACGGGGGGGTTAGGGGAGCGGAGGGGGGCCGGTGTGGGGATCGCGGGTGGTGGGGGGTAGGGAAGTTGAGGGGGGCCGGGAGTGGGGTGGGGATCGGCAGGTGGGGAGGTCACGACGGAGGGGGGTAGGGGAGCGGAGGGGGGCTGGAGGGCCTTGCTTGTGGGGGGTGGGAAAGGGGGGTGGGGGCCGGAGGGGTGGGCGGGTCTTGGTAGTCGGGAGGCGGGAGGGCAGAGAGTGGGGTTGGGGGTGGGGCTGGGGGTTGGCGGGTCGGGGTTGACGGGTGGGTTGGTCGCAGGGGGGTAGGGGAGCGGAGAGGGGCCATGGGAATACATCATGACACTATAATTCATATTTTTGAGTTAATAGTCTGAATTTTAACAAATAAGCTATATATTCATCCTGCATTATGAAAGGGAAGGAAAAAAAATAATATGATTCACATTGTGATAGTGCATACGGAGAATATATGATAATCATCAATTTTTAATTGTTCAATTACTTAAACAGACGTAAGTCATTTTACTTTATTACTATTGTGATGTGATTTGTGCTTGCTAGTTTGATTAGTACTTATTGTTATTTGTTGTCGATCTAAAAACTTGATGTGTTTACTTCGGTATCGATATCGGACTATTTCGTTGAGTATCAGAATCGGTATCGGTATCAGACTTTTTCTATGAGTATCGGTGTCGGATCAGTATTGGACTATTTCTATGATTATCGGTATCAGACTATTTCTATGAGTATCGATATCTAAACCCTAACCCTAACCCTAAACCCCTAACCCTAACCCTAAAACCCTAACCCTAAACCTAAACATAACCCTAACCCTAACCCTAAAACCCTAGAATCGGTATCGGTATCGGGCTATTAATCCTATGAGTTTTAGAATCGGTATCGGTATCGGTATCGGTATTGGACTATTTCTATGACCATCGGTATTGGTATCAGCCTATTTCTATGAGTATCGGTATTGGTATCGGTATCAGACTATTTCTATGAGTATCGGTATTGGTATCGAACTAATTCTGTTTTATTTGTCTTACGATACAGACTTTTACATCCAATCTGTGATGGATCATTACTTCGTTGATCGTACATGGATGTACAAACGGCAACCCGAGAGCAGAATAGGTGTGAGTGATGATTTTCAGGTAGGCGTGGAAGTGTTTCTTAAGTATGCTATGAGCAAAGCTCAGTACATAGACTGTAACAAAATCAAGTGTCCATGTGGTAATTGTCGCAATAGACGTTACGAAGAAGTGGTGACTATGATAGATCATTTGACTCGTAAGGGTTTCGTACGTGCTTACGGCCTGTGGTAATCGTAAGTGAACTATATACGGAAAGAAAAGCTGCGAAAGCTACTACTTATGCTTTTGATGATAATGCTGTAACGAATTTTGTCATCGAAGACGATGGATGCTCTGTTGATTATGGAGACCTGTAGAACCTTGCACGAGATATTGTGTACGATGCGGCAGGGCCTAATTTTGATCCGGAGGATCTTAATCCCGAGGCGAAGGCGTTCTATGATATATTTTAGGATACAGATACTCCTCTATATCCTGGTTGTGAGACTTATTCCGTACTGTCAGTGACGATGCGGTTGTTGAACATAAAGTCTAATTTTAGCTTGCCACATGCTTGCTACGATTGGATCACACAACTAATCAAGGAGGTGTTACCGAAGGAATCAAAAGAGCTCCCAAAAAACTTCTACAAGTGAAAGATGATGGTCCGACAACTGGGACTGGGGTACGAGAAGTTAGATTGTTGTCGCAATGGATGCATGTTATACTACAAGGAGAACGAGGACATAGAAAGTTGCAGCTTCTGTAATGCGGATCGTTACAAGCCAGTGCAGAGAAAAAGAAAGTCAACTAGAAAACGACGTCCTTATAAGTATATGCATTACTTATCGATCATGAAGCGCTTGCAAAGGATGTATATATCTCTGAATAAAGCAGAACACATGACGTGGCACAACGAAGAACGCACAAAGGACGATGGAGAATTGTCACATCCTTCGGATGGAGAGGCGTGGAAACATTTTGATTTGTGTCATCCAGATTTTGCTGTAAGGTTTAGAAATGTACGTCTGGCGCTATGTTCTGATGGCTTCGCCCCTTTCGGGCAGTCGGGATCTCAATACTCCTGCTGGACGATCATTCTTACCCCTTACAATCTGCCACCATGGATGTGTATGAAGACTTCTTATATGTTCTTGGCAGCTATCATACCACTACCAAAATACATGCAAATAGCGACTGAAAATTAGCGACGACGTAATCAGTCGCCAATTGGCGACCGACAAGCGACTTACGTGCGATGGATTTTTTTACTTAATTTTTTATAAGTTTAGCGACGGATCAACGACCATTTAGCGACGAAATATGTCAACCGACTGATTAGCGATAGATATATACGTCGCTAAGCTGCTGTAAATGTCAAAATGGAAGGATTAATTTTTATTCTAAATTTTTTTCAAAAAGGTAGCGACTAACGAGCGACTACTTAGCGACATTTCCATGTAGCGACGGCGTAGCGACGGAAAATTTTTGTCGCTAATTTGCTGTAAAAATTCGAAAGTTACTTAAATTTCAAAAATTTCCCAATCTCTCTCTCACTCTCAAAATCCTTCTCTCTTCTCCCCTCTGTCCCTCCCCGACCGGCGATCACCCCCCCGACTGCGGCCCCCTCTGGCGGCCCCCTTCCTCTTCTCCTCCTCCGATCGAACCCTCTAACCACCCCCTCTTCTCCTCCTCCGTCGAGCCCCCACCTCCGGCGACCACCTCCCTCCGGTGTGCTCTGCCACTCCGTCCCCCTCTCTTCTCCTCCTTCGAAACCCCGTACACCCTTCCTCTTCTCCTCCTCTGTCGTAGCCCCCTCCGGCGACCCCCCGACCCCCCCTCCGGCGACCACCCCCTCCAGCGTCCCCCTCTCCGGCGCCCCCCTCCGACGTCCCCCTACTCCGAGATCCTCTCCGTGACCAACCTCTTCAAGGTTCGAAACCCTAAACCCTAATTTTCATTTATTTTTATTTATGCTTTGTTTGTGTTTTCTCAACATATTCTAGGGTTTTAATTTCAATTTCGTGTTTGAAATTTATCGGTATAGTAGTGGGTATAGTAGATAAATAGAAATTTATCGGTATAATAGTTTTAGAATTTGACGGGACACGGACACGAAATAAATAGGTGTAGTAGTTTTAGATTACTAAGGTAGTTGATTGATCAATTCGATATATACTTGAGTATCAATTTGATACTTGAGTATCAACGTGATACCTAATTATACTAGGTTTGTTTTATGAGTGAATGTACGTGAGGGGTACATCATACCAAGTTATACTAGGTTTGTTTTATGATACCAAGTGATATAGCATCTTAATTCTTGGTGCAGAATCATTTACGTGGATTAGAACAATGAGTCGATACTTACTTGACCTTTCGTGGATGTACAATCGACAATATGAGAGTATGATTGGCTTGACGGACGATTTCAAGGCGGGCGTCGAGCAATTTCTCATATATGCAAGTAGCCATGCCGATTTCATGGACGGAAGGCGCATAAAGTGCCCTGGTGTCAAATGTAAGAATATACCATTTAGAGAGGTGTCACTCGTGAGAGAGCACCTTTACAAGAAGGGTTTCATGTCGAACTACAACATGTGGATTAATCAAGGGAAATCTCCGGCTTTGTAATCTCAGTCCTTCTTTAATACCGACGTGAGAGATTCTACTCTCGGAGATCATTTTGAATATCGGCAACCAACAAACTTGGCACGTGAGATGGTATTAGATTTTGCTGTGGCACATGAGGATCCGAATCCTGATGCTACGGAGTTCTACGATATGTTCAAGCATGCTGATACTCCGTTATATCCGGGTTATGATTCTCATTCGGTATTGTCAGTGGTGATGCAGCTGTTGAACCTTAAATCTGATTTTAACTTACCGCAAGAATACTATGACCGGATAATATAGCTTGTAAGAGAGTTATTGCCAAAAGGATCAAATGATTTGCCTGAAAGCTTCTACAAGTAGAAGATGATGATCCAGAAACTCGAATTGGACTACCAGAAGATAGACAGCTGTCGAAATAGTTGCATGCTATACTACAAGGAGAACAATGATAAAGACAAATGTATTTTCTGTGACGAGGACCGGTACAAGCCAATCCGGGGCAAAGAAAAATCAATTGCCCAAACACGAATGCGCCCGTACAAGTACATGCAGTTCTTGCCAGTCATAAAGAGGCTGCAGAGGATGTATATGTCTGCAAATACTGCACAACATATGATATGGCATAACAAAGAACAAAAGATGGATGAAGGAGAATTATCTCATCCTGCCGATGGAGAAGCATGGAAGCATTCTGATCGGTGTCATCCTGATTTTGCTGCAGAGCCTAGGAATGTTCGATTGGCTTTATGTTCTGATGGATTCACTCTATTCGAACAGTCGGGGACGCAATACTCTTGTTGGCTGGTGATTTTGACCCCGTACAATCTACCACCATAGATGTGCCTGAAAACTCCTTACATGTTCCTCATACTTATCATACTCGGTCCAAGAAATCCAAAGAAGAACATTGATATCTACTTGCAACCATTGGTGGACGAGTTGAAATAATTATGGCAGTTTGGCGTCCAGACGTTTGATATATCGATGGAGCAGAACTTTCAGATGAGGGTGATGCTCATGTGGACCATCAACGATTTTCCAGCTTACGGGATGTTATCGGGGTGGAGTACTTATGGTATTATGTCGTGTCTGATATGCATAGGGAAGAGTAAGGCATTCTGCCTTCAGAATGGAGGAAAGGCGTGTTTTTTTTTTATTGCCACCGCCAGTTTCTTCCTTCGTCACATTCGTGGAGAAGGAACAGAGATGACTTCAGGGCTGGTAAACAGGAAGTATCTCTTCCTCCATTGTGATTAACGGGAGATATAGTTTGGGAAGAGGTTTGAGATTTACTGCCTGTCATAGAAAATCCGGGATCGGGCCATCACATTGAAGGCTTCGGACAACATCACAATTGGACGAAATGGAGTATCTTTTGGGATTTGCCTTATTGGCCGAACAATCTCATAAGAAACAATCTTGATGTCATGCATATTGAAAAAATATATTTGACAACATATTTAATACTGTGATGGATATTAAGGGAAAAACGAAAGACAATATTAAAGCAATGAAGGACTTAGAAATTATTTTTAAGCGTCCAGAGTTGCATCTGTCGCAAAGGTCCAATGGTAACAAGGTGAAGCCTCCAGCACCATTTACATTGAGTAGAGATGATAAACTGATATTATGTAAATGGATTTCAAAGTTGAGATTTCCTGACGGTTACGTATCGAATCTGGCGAGATGTGTCGATCTCAACGAACGCAGGTTGATAGGTATGAAGAGTCATGATTGTCATATTTTCTTTGAGCGATTACTTCCTATTGCTTTTAGAGAGATGCTACCTTCTCATGTGTGGACTCCGCTGGATGAGTTATCTATCTTCTTTAGAGATTTGTGTTCAAGTAAGTTGACGGTGCAACATATGCTAAAACTTGAGGAGAAAGTTGTAGTGACGTTGTGCAAGTTAGAAAGGGTGTTCCCTTCCGGCTTCTTTGATAGTATGAAACATTTGCCAATTCATCTTGCATACGAAGCACGTGTCGGTGCTCCCGTCCATTATCGATAGATGTACCCATTTGAGAGGTATAAAATAATCTTCTAATTTGTAATTTTTTTATTTAAATAATTCTAATATTCAATATATTTCTTATAGATATCCAGGTCACCAGAAGAAGAATGTGGGCAATAAGGCTCACATAGAAGCTTCAATATACGAAGCGTACATCATTGAGTAGGTTTTTAACTTTTGCTCGATCTACTTCGATACTCATGTCCGAACAAATCGAAATAGAGTGCCGAAGAATGATGAAGGTGATATCAATGCACCGAACGAAGGGATCCGTACAATCTTCAATGTGGGCGACAAGCCGACAAGTGCGACTAAATTATAGTGGTTGGATGACGATGAGTTTGAAGCCGCACATCGGTATATATGCCTCAATAGCGGTATCCAAGCGATGGAAGATATTGAAAAGTAAGCGACACCATTTAGTCATTCTAATTTTGATATTTAGAAGTGTGCTAACGTTTCTCCCTATTATTACAGTACTTTTAGAGTTGAGATTAGAATGGAAATACTTGATATTGATGATGATGATCTTGCTAGAGGTCGATATGAAGTTTCTGTCGTGGTTCAGAAATTATATAAGGATTATAATCATTAGCCACTCTAAATTCGATATGTTACTACCCATACTTTGTCTAATGACTTTTCTGATACTACCCACACTAGGTCTTCCGTCCTGGTACACAGTTGTAGAACAAAGGGCTAAGAGCAATTGCTATTGGACCGAGCAAGAAGGCAAAGTGTTGGAGCGGATATGCAAACAATGGCTTTAACTTTAGAACTACTGATAAGCCTAACAATCATTCATTTGTCGATGAGGAGGCTAATTATACCAAAAATTTGGGAGTTTGTGTGAGAGCCTCAGTCTACGATGTCGATCCCGAATTCGACTACTACGGTGTTCTAAGAGATATCGTAGAGATTGAATATTCTGTTGATACGAAGATTGTGCTATTTAAATGTCATTGGTTCGACACAACACCCAAGCAAGGATGGAAAATTGACAAACAATTTGGCTTTATTGATATAAAACATGGAGAAAGATATGGAGGTTTTGAACCATTTGTGTTGGCTAATCAAACGAGTTATCCTAGCCGACGGCGCAGTACCCTGGATTTGTGGGCTGTATGCAAAACCAAAGCAAGAAATACATATAATGTTAGGGATGTAGCCTACCAAGAGGAAGAGGTGGTCAAGCCTCAACCAACATATATAAGTTTGGCTGGCGTTGAGGAAGAGGATTTAGAAGATATAGAGGTTGCGAAAGATGACGTTATGGAGGTTAACGTTGATGAAGAATTAGAAGATGTTGAGGAAGAAGTATTGGAAGATGAAGATGAAGATCATAGTGATAGTGAAAATGAAGAAGCAGAAGAAGACACTTCGGAATCAAGCGCTGATTCTGAAGACTCTTGGGAAGATGAATCAGACTAGTACGTACGTTTTAATTTAATATACGAGTTCCATTAGTATAATGACATGACAGTAGTTTTTATTTTTAACACATCATCACTTATTATTTCTTTCAGATTTTTCTATGGCTCCGAGAGGTCGACGTTCACGTTTGCAGCTTGGATCTTCATTAAGTCCGCTGAGAGGTCTTCATCATGCCTACCGAGAGGTTTCCATCACGCCCAATGACCTAGATTTATTGTACCAGTACTTTCTTGTATTAAAACATTTTGGATATGTGTATTAATATTTCTTATATTAAAACATTATTCGTATGTGTGTATGAAGCTAATTTTGGATATGTGTGTATGTGTTGTATTAAAACATTTGGGATACGTGTGTATGAAACTGAGAATTTGCTGAAAGCATAAATACTGATACATATTCCTACTGTAAAACTGTCGACAGGGATAAGGATTGCTGGAAACACGAATACTGATATTGTATTTGGAAACTGTTTATATGACTGTATATCGTGTGTATAACTGTCGACAGGGATGTGGAGTGCAGGAAACAAAAATACTGACATGCAATACTGTATTTAGCGACGGAATGGCGACGGAACAACGACAGAAAACCTGGAACATTGCAGGCTAGCGACGGAACAGCGACGATTTTTCCGTCGCAACATGCCTGGAAAATTTACTTTGTAGGCTACCGACGAAATAGCAACTGTAGTTTCCGTCGCTAAGGTTCTGGAAAATATTATATTCCAGTATAGCGATTGAATAGCGACGTAATTTTTACTTACTATTTCGTCGCTATGTTCCAGTCCGACACTAAAAGCGTTTCCGAAACATATTAGCGACGTAATTTTCTGTCGCTAGCCCGTCGCTACTCTTATGCTGAATTACGCCGCAGCGACGTCGGTAGTTCGTCGGTAACTGTAGCGACAGAGTTTCCGTCGCTATTACGTCGCATTTTCCAATAAATAGCTTGTCGCTAAATGCGTCACTAATCAGTCGCTATTTCCGACAAGCTAGCGACTGATTTAAATTAGCGACACATGATTTCCCGACAAACCATTTTCGTCGCTGATATGTCGCTATTTGGCTTTAGCGACAAAAAATGACTTTTAGCGACGGATCCTGCCGTCGCTAAAAGCCTTTTTTTGTAGTGAACCCTGTCCCAAAAATCCGACGAAGAACATCGATATATATTTACAGCCGTTGGTGGATGAGCTTAAACAGCTGTGGGAGATCGGCGTCGCGACCTATGATATTTCCAGGAAATAGAACTTTCAGATGAGAGCTTCACTAATGTGGACAATCAATGATTTTCCAGCATACGATATGCTGTCTGGATGGAGTACTCACGGCACCATGTCTTGTCCGATATGCATGGAAAATAGTAAGGCGTTCCATCTTAAGCATGGAGGAAAAACTTCTTTCTTTGACTGTCACCATCAATTTCTGCCCACGAGTCATCCTTGGAGAAAGAACAAGGATACATTCAGAGCTAGAAAACAAGAATTTTCTCATCCGCCTGTCACGCCCCGAGTCGACAAACCGTTCGTCCCCGGTGCTATTTTGTCGAATCGATCGTCCTCGCTAAGCCGTGATGTCGTACGAGTCTGGAATTGCACTCGAACAAGACAAGAATGTTACGTTGATTTTTATATTGAAACACCAAGTTGAAACTTTACAAATCACATCAAATTGAGACACAGTATAGGAAGATGGAAATATACTTTTTATTCATAGCTTACAACGAAGTGTAAGTCGTAATTACATTGGATACCGTTGCGGCTACATTGATTGAAAACAAAAGAAAATATACTCGACAAGCTGCCAGAACTAACACTTACCGTTCCATACATTCGCCCCTTTATACATAAGCCTTCGTTTGAATTGGCTTCAAAATACTTCAGCATAGGAAGAGCTTCAAAATGCCTCTCCACACATCAGCTTCAGTTTAGAGCCCCCGCCGCACTTGGGGAATTGGGGGAGGGGATTAGCACACTTGCTAAGTGGACGAGACGAACCCACTCGTCTAAACTAACTCTGATTGTTAAGGTAGGCATATTTTAGAGTTGTCTTTCTATTTAGAACTAAATCAATTCAGTTCATATCGATAGCTATCTTTGAGTAATAAAGCATACAGTATAATACAGCAATTTATCCCATTTCTTACCACGACCGTGCTCGTCCCTGCATAAAACACAGGTAATATTTACCACCTGCATAAGACAATAGTTGAGCATGCTCTATCTTATATGTGCGGTCATTGATGCTATGCACCACGAGGGACTTTATATGGCATTACTACGTACCTGCAGTTTGGGTTGCAAGCCCTGCTGCAGGTCCCGTAATTCCTCGCACCGAAGCACAAATTTGTTTATTCCCCTAGGTCGATTCGGTTCCGATGCCCCGGATACCGCATCGAGGAAAGTTTAACTTGTGCACAAGCTGTCCATGACCATGCCAATGCGTTAACAGTTTAATATGTGCAGACATATTTGTATAGCACGGACAGTATTGAGCGACATTATAATTTGTGTCCTACTCATGCAACGAATTATTTTCCTCGAGCCGTACTTCCGACTTAGCATCACGTAGGCACCAAATTCCCTGCGGTACCGTAAGCCACAATCGACGTTTCATATTATTTTACAGCACGTAAAATAGTCTATATTTTTACTAGAACCTTAAACTTTCTCGTTTATGTGCAAAACTTATATTTTCAGAGTAAACTACTCTAAATCAATACATTTTTCCGTGTTCTTGACCTTAGTGGATTGGCATGCAATTAACTTGGCATCGTCGATTTGAATGAATTCGAGGCAAAGGAATTTTGTTTGCAGGTCAGAGTAGAAAAGAAGGGGTCGAATCACCTACCGAGTTCTTTGATCGTGCCGACCGTCGAAGCGCTTCGTAACGTTCAAGCTTTAGTTATGCGAGCTCTTGCAATGGCACCAACACTTTGTTAGGATTCCTTCTTTATTCCTTCGAGTCAGATGGCCATCTAAGTTCCCGACCGATCTGACTCGGCACAAGCATATTATGAACTCCGTCGCCTATTAAAAGCGGGGCACTACACCGTATGCCAGATTGTCGGGATACGATATTTAAAAAGATGTAAAGGATTTGCCCACCGTAATGGAAGATCCATCGAACAATCGTGTCGAAGGGTTCGGACAAAGCCATAACTGGACCAAACGGAGTATCTTCTGGGACTTGCCTTATTGGAAAGATAATCTTATAAGGCATAATCTTGATGTCCTGAGTAGCGAAAAGAATGTGTTCAATAATGTCTTCAATACCGTCATGGATATTAAAAGAAAGACGAAGGAAAATCCAAAAACAAGACAAGACATAGTCGAGATATGCAAGCGTCCTTATCTAAACTTGATACAAAGGGGAGCTGGTGGACAATTAACTAAGTCGATAGCGCAATACACATTGAGCAAGGAAGATAGATTAATAATCTGCAAGTGGATATCTACTTTAAAATTTTTCGACGGCTATGTGTCGAATTTGTCTAGATGCATTGATCTCAATGAACGCAAGCTAACGGGAATGAAGAGTCACGACTGCTACGTGTTTATGGGAAGATTATTGCCCATTGCTTTGAGAGAGTTGTTGCCTTCTGCTGTATGGGTTTCGTTTGCTGCGCTATCTACATTCTTCAGGGATATTTGTTCAACTAACTTGATGGTGTAACATATGGTTGAACTTGAAGAGAAGATTGTCTTAACAATTTGCAAGTTAGAGAAAATATTTCCCCCCGGCGGCCGTAAGCCTCCCCTCCCCTCCCCCACCCTCCGTCTCTGGAGCTCCGTCCTCCGTCCCCCCTCGTTCCCACCGCCGGAGTCCCCTGACTCCGGTCACAAGCCCCCTGGCTGGGCGCCCGCTCCGTCTGAGCATCCCCCGCCGGTGCTCCCCGGCTCCCGCCTCCTTCGTCGCCTCGCCGCTCCGCACGCCGCGCCGACGGAGGGCACGAGACTCCTCTTACGGCACGCCAACCTCGCGCTGCGTGTTGCCCCTTCGGGCTCTGCGCCAGTCCACCCTCCGATTCGCGTGCCCTCTGGCAGCGCGTTACTTCCCTAGGGCTTCGTGCCCCAATCTAGAGGGCTGTGTGCCCACCCTAGTTTTCGAAATTTGAATTTTAGATTTTTCGAATTTTTGAAATATCACTTTTAGTTAAAAAAAAAGAAAAAAAAGAAATACTATTTTCTTGTTTTGCTTATGTAACTGCTGATCAGGGCCCTTTTGTCTTTGGCCCAGTACCTGTGTAATGCTCTTCTTAAGCCTCTTTTAGATTTAAATAAAATGCTTTCTCGTTCAAAAAAAAAATATATATATATATATATGGGTGTTGGCCTATATGTGGTTGTGATTCAATATAGGTATAGTCTATGTAGATAATGTGTACATAGATATATGGCCTAGTGTATGGCTATTTGCCTATGTCATAGGGCCTATGGCCTATAACCAAGGTACATAGCCTAGGTACCCTTGAGTGGTTTGTGTGTATGAAATACACACATGTGTAATACCCTGTAGACTAGTGTATGGTGTGTACTAGCTAGGGTAGACTGTTTAGGCCTAGTTAGAGTTCATTGAGTTTAGGTTGACCTAGTTTGACTAGTGTAGTTGACCATGGTTGACCAAGAGTTGACTTTGGCCTAGATTGACCTAGAATCATGTAGAATGTATCGTAATGTTCAGATTACTTCATTTTAGACATGTTGTAACTTGTGTTGCTCTGATTAGGAGACAGACAACTCTCGTCCGGCAGTACACCCTCTTCGGACATTCAGATATCAGGCGAATACATTCTCTAACCATTTTATACTTGCTAGGATTTATACTCTTGCTCTAGATTACTTTACTTGATACTGACACGTTGGTAGCACGGATTGGTACTATATGGATCGTTTCATGAGATGTTATCCCCCTCGGGAGCATCGAATACTGTATGTTTTGTACGTTTCACGAATCATCACGTATCTCTATGCTTTCACTGATTCACGAATCGCTTGTGACACATGTACTCTCATGTTCACAGAGCCATCATGAATCACCTTCACGTATCACTCATTTTATGAGCCATGTGAAGTTTCACGAATCTTAACATAACTTGAACAGATCCTTGTGTATTGATTGGGGATGGGGGAGTAGAAATATGCATGTGAATAATATCCAAGTAGTTGTAGTCATGAATCACTCTTAGTTGTAGTCATGAATCTTCCTATGCCATTCACATGTCTATATTTTACTCTGACTCACTAGTCACTGCTAGTTCTCTATTTATAGTAGATATTTCCTTACAGTTATCTCCTTGACTTCATATATTCTCTTTTCAGCGTTTTATGTATCTTACTCTATTGTATGCTTTATTTTTCCTAACTTGATATGAACTGCGTGAGATGTATTGTGCTCGTTCCTGTCCTGACTGGACCTGTTGAAAATATTACAGAGGATGAGGATGAGGCCCTATGCACTACCTATTACGGAGCAGGCTTAGATGACACCTGCGACCTGGTTCCTCGGGAGGACCCAGCTGCAGTACAGGATGCTACTCCTATAGTCTAGGCTAGATAGCTAGGCTTATCTTTTTCAGCATTATTTATTCGACTTTCAGTTGTTGTTCTGAGATGTTGTATATATTTAGAGACTTGTATTGAGCTGGATGTTCTTGAGTTGTTATCTTAGACACTTAGATTCTCTCTCTCTTATTTGTATGACATTGTGGTTTTGATCTACCTTTACTATTCTGTATCTGCCTTAGATGTGATTGAGACTGTTCTGTTATTTTACCTCCATTCAGAGTGTATATACTGTTCAGGCACCTTATATTGTTAGATGTTGTGACCTAGGACAGCGTTCTACCGCTGATACTGCGGCGTAGGCTGGGCATTGTTACGTTCTCATACCCTCACAGTTGGTGCGGGTCGTGACACGTTTTTGGTGGTGGCCCATGCAGGTCGAGTTTATGTAGTGATATTCGAACTAGAATATCACTACAGCCTGCAGTAGGATTAGGATATATTTTTGAAGGTACTCAATCACAGTTAGGACTCCTTAAGAGATTCCTGGGACGACCCTTGAGAATCTTATTTAAACTTCAATTTGAAATCCTTTCCCTTGTTTTGTTCGCTCTCACTCCTTGATTATTGAATTTGATTTTGATGGATCGTTGTTGATTTTGATTTTTCTATCGAGATGAATTTTATGGCCTGAGTTACGATATTTTCTGATAACATATGTTGACGGGAATAACAGGAATGGTAAAACGTCTACTTGATTATTGAACCTGTAGTTTATCGCAGCCATATTAGCTGGCGTGGCAGAAACATAGAGACTTGACTTCGGATGTACGTATCTTGGTTATGAGATTTAGAATTTCTCGCAGCTATACTAGTCGGCATAGCGAGAATTCCAGACGACATGATTATAGAGGTGCATGCCCCAGTTATGGAATCTATTGTTTATCGCAGCCTTGCTTACTGGCATGGCGAGGACTCTGAGTAACATAATTTTGGACAGACGTATATGATTATCAGACTGTATCTTGAGAAGGTTTTTAAATATATCATCTCTATCGTACCCTTCTGTTATTATAAATTGTATTCCATCATCAAATAATTTAGGAGTAGGGATATTTTAGCTTTATAGAGCTTATTCATATATAGTTCTTTTATAGTGTAATAATATGATGACTTGTAGAGTAGCTGTACCCTAGAGATCCTAGTTAGAATTAGTATTAGAATAATAACCTATTATAGGTGATTTCCCTGACCTACCAGTTTTCATATAGGATGTTAGCATGCCTCACAGCCTTGATGATTTATTATTATTTTTCCCTTACCTTTCCAGTAAGACACCCATGACCAGAGCTTGTCCTTGAGCATAGTTGTAGTTCACCTAAGACTGAGAGGTCTATATATATATAGATAGATTGCAGATGATAGTGGCATATGGGATATGGGTTGGTTGGTATCTATAGGCCATTGTTATATAGGATTATAGACATGGTGTTTAGCCTATATTGGTTTAGTTTCCTATTTTAGTTAAGTCCTCCTTGTGATGAGTTCAGGCATGATAGATCAACCTTTATAGGCAGTGTGCAGACCCTTTACTAGATGTCATGTCCTTTTTCTTATAAATTCAGTCTCCTTAGCATCATTCCTTTTGCCTACATTGATGTTTCAGACCATTCATCCTTAGCCTAAATTATGAGCATTTGTTCAGTTCCTTATAAGTTTAGTCTACTTTAACCCTTGATGATCATTTATATATGTATGGATATATAGATAATATACATAGGATATATATAATGGGTTGTTGTTCTTGAGCTTATGTATATATGGTATTGGGATTTGTGTGCTTAGATTATGGGTATTTAGTTATGGGTGACTTGATAAGATTGGGAAGTTAAAAGTTAGCCTATTATAGAGTTTTTCTTTTTGCTAATCTCTAGTTGCCAACGCCTGGATAGCTAGCATAGGTAAAACCCTAAGAAGTTGACCAGTTGATGACCAAGTACTTGGATGTTGACAAATTGACTAGTGGTTGACCCTTGACTATGTTTGACATAGAAGGATTACTACCATTTTAATTTCGAGGACGAAATTTTTCTAAGGAGGGTAGACTTGTAAATCCAGTTTTCTAAAATGAGGGTGATTTTAAAATTTTGTAATTATAATCATTTAATAATGACATTAAATCATACTGTGATTTTTGGTTATTTTTAATCAATTTAAAACTATTTAAAACATTAAATTATGATTTTGGTGGTTAACTAGTTAAACCCTAGAATTGCTAAACCTAGAGACTAACCATGACCAAGGGAGCCTAGTCATGTGATTAGAATGTAATATTACAACTTTTTAGTCTAAGGGTATTTTGGTCATTTTGATAATTTTGTGAAATTGTATTTTGCATTAATTAAATTTTATGCTAATCTTTTAGTTAAGCCTTAACCTAGAAGTCTAGCCTAATCCAGTTTAGTCTTGAGGTTAGAATCATGGTTAGTAGCTATTCACTAGATGCCAAGAATTTAAATATCTAGTTTTAGCCTTGTAAAATATTTTAGAGTAGATATTATTGAATGAAACCTAGTTTTCTTCATGACCCTTGATCTAGACATAATAGCTAAGTTAGAATCATGGCCATACATTGTGAACCCTAGCAAAACCCTAACCCTAGCTTTATGGCCAGCCTAGGTATCCCCCCATCACTATATAATCCCTCTCAAAGTTAGTTGCCTCTTTTTATCCATCCCTTCATTTTTTCTAGAGAAAGGTTTGTTCTTCATTTAATGCTTCCTATTTTAATCAATATTAATCCATTTCCTTTCAAACTTCTTCCATGGTGACCTAATTTGTGTTCCCCTACTGTTGGTGGAGACTAATATCAGGTTTGAGCCAATTTCGAGCCTTGTGCTAGCTAGAGGAGAGATCTTTTTGTGAAGCTTTCTTGGAAAGAGAACACCTATAGGTAAATTTATATTCTCTCCATGAAATTTCGATTTCTAGGCATGGTTACAAATCCCTAGGTGCCCTCTCACTGTAGGTATAGGATTTCCAAACTTTCGTGTCCGTTACATGTACGTATCGGACACGTATCAGTCAGCATTCATTAGTTTTCAACGAAATGCCACAGTGGGCATTTCGATCGTGTTTTCGATATGTGTTTGAATAGAAATTCGTGTTTTAGTGTCGCTCAGGGGTTTCTAAGTGTCTGAGCTGAGTTCGTGTCGTTTTGGTGTCGAGTCGGACCCATGGACACGCCTGCGCGCACGTGGCAGTATTGTCCTGCTACCAGTGGGTTCGTGTGACTTGTTTTGGACACGTGGGCACGTGTCCTTTGACACGGAGCTCGGGGCAGTGTCTGACATGACACTCCCCAAGTCTTGTGTCCTTTGGTTTCGTGTCGAGTGCAGGATTCACCCAGCACTGGACACGCGCACCAGTCGACTGAACCCAGTCCAGTGCATTGGGTTTGTGCATGTGTTTGGACACATTTGTGTCCAGTTTTTGGACACGATGGTGAGTGTGTGACACGTGCCCATATTAAATGTTAATTACCAACCATTAACATCATTTGTTAATTGCTATTCTATGTCGAATTAGGAAATCCTCATTTTCCTGATACTGTAAAGTATCAGTGATATTAACACTGTTCTCTCATTTCGAATTTCAATTTAATACTAAAATCATGTAATTAAATATGGGTTTAGTTGTTGTTATGTATAGATAACATGTTAGGTTTGTAGGAGGTCGTTGTGAAGAATTGTTGAATGGATTTCGAATGTAGAAGGTTGTTGTTAACTATTGTCTGGTTTTTAAACCAGAGATTATGTTTGATTCCTGAGTTTGAACACTTTGACATGAACATGGGAAATTAGCATCTAAGGGTTAAGTAAATCCCTATTAACCACTGTTTTCCAGTTGAATTGCAATGGGTTTTAGCATGTAAATTAGTGTGGGTTCATTACATGTGTATTGATGACAGGTTAGAATGGATTGGTTGAATCATGAAATGATTTCCCTTTTTAATGTTCATTGGTTTTTAAATCTGAGCCACACTGGTTTGAATCAATGATATGGGATACACTGTTTGTAAACCTGAGTTCATATATTTTCCAGTCCACTGAAACCAATTTTCTGAGACACATGACACTGGACACTGAGACACTTGAACACTGTTTAATCCTAAAACTTGAGTTAGGCTTACCTGCACACTGTTTGGTTCTTACATGCCACTGACACAATGTATCACTGTCAGTTGGTTTAGGCAAAACCAGGGCTGTTTCAATTTAATTCCTGTCATTGGTGGACTGTTTGAAACACATTAGCCTTACTGCTACTTGATATTCATGTGCACCCTCTCCTTAATTCCCTGTCAACAAGTTCACACACACACCTATCTAATTCTGCACCCACAATGTCCTAAACATTGATAACTGAGACACTGAAAATAACCTGCATATGTATAGACACACACTCACATACACATGCCTAAACACACATATGTACACACACCATCTCACTTTTCTTTCACACTGTTAACTACTCTTGCACAGGAACATACACACTCACACATTTGCCTATTTATATAGCTCTCTCTCTCTCTAAGTTTATGTGTAATTACATGTATGTATAATATGAATATATAGTGTGTAGTTGAGATTCCTATGGGAATATACCTATATGTGTATATAGAGATATATATATATATATATGGGTGTTGGCCTATATGTGGTTGTGATTCAATATAGGTATAGTCTATATAGATATGTACACACACCATCTCACTTTTCTTTTACACTGTTCATTGGCTATTTGCCTATGTCATAGGGCCTATAGCCTATAACCAAGGTACATAGCCTAGGTACCCTTTAGTGGTTTGTGTCTATGAAATACACACATGTGTAATACCCTGTAGACTAGTGTATGGTGTGTACTAGCTAGGGTAGACTGTTTAAGCCTAGTTAGACTTCATTGAGTCTAGGTTGACCTAGTTTGACTAGTGTAGTTGACCATGGTTGACCAAGAGTTGACTTTGGCCTAGATTGACCTAGAATCATGTAGAATGCATCGTAATGTTCAGGTTACTTCATTTTAGACATGTTGTAACTTGTGTTGCTCTGATTAGGAGACAAACACCTCTCCTCAGGCAGTACACCCTCTTCGGACATTCAGATATCAGGCGAGTACATTTTCTGACCGTTTCATACTTGCTAGGATTTATACTCTTGCTCTAGATTACTTTACTTGATGCTGACACGTTGGTAGCACGGATTGGTACTATATGGATCTTTTCATGAGATGTTATCCCCCTCGGGAGCATCGGATACTGTATGTTTTGTGCGTTTCACGAATCATCACGTATCTCTATGCTTTCACTGATTCACGAATCGCTTGTGACACATGTACTCTCATGTTCACAGAGCCATCATGAATCACCTTCACGTATCACTCATTTTATGAGCCATGTGAAGTTTCACGAATCTTAACATAACTTGAACAGATCCTTGTGTATTGATTGGGGATGGTGGAGTAGAAAATATGCATGTGAATAATATCCAAGTAGCTGTAGTCATGAATCACTCTTAGTTGTTGTCATGAATCTTCCTATGCCATTCTCTGACTCACTATTCACTGCTAGTTTTCTACTTATAGTAGATATTTCCTTACAGTTATCTCCTTTACTTCATATATTCTTTTTTCAGCGTTTCATGTATCTTACTCTATTGCATGCTTTATTTTTTCTAACTTGATATGAACTGTGTGAGATGTATTGTGCTCGTTCCTGTCCTGACTGGACCTGTTAAAAATATTACAGAGGATGAGGATGAGGCCCTATACACCACCTATTACGGAGCAGGCTTAGACGACACCTGCGACCTGGTTCCTCGGGAGGACCCAGCTGTAGTACAGGATGCTACTCCCATAGTCTAGGCTAGATAGCTAGGCTTATCTTTTCAGCATTGTTTATTCGACTTTCAGTTGTTGTTCAGAGATGTTGTATATATTTATAGACTTGTATTGAGCTGGATGTTCTTGAGTTGTTATCTTAGACACTTAGATTCTCTCTCTCTCGTTTGTATGAAATTGTGGTTTTGATCTATCTATCTACCATTACTATTCTGTATCTGCCTTAGATGTGATTGAGACTGTTCTGTTATGTCACCTCCATTCGGAGTGTATATACTGTTCAGGTACCTTATATTGTTAGATGTTGTGACCTAGGACAGTGTTCTACCACCGACACTGCGGCGTAGGCTGGGTGTTATTACGTTCTTGTACCCTCACAGTGGGTGCAGGTCGTGACAGATTGTGACACATGTCACAGCCAGCCGCCTCAAGTCGCAACCCACCGACTCTCTCTCTCTCCATATATATGTATAAGTATTCAGCTATTTCGTAAAACCCTAGATTTAATTCCAGCAGCCTTTTGTGGGAGATTTCAATAGAGTCCTTCGTGTTCGCGGAGGGTTTGCCGTTGATCTAGACGTCCGTTTTGCCCGCTATTTTTTTATTAGAAGCGTATTGAGGTTAGGTTTCTGAATATATACTTTATTTTCTAGAGTTTTATTCTCGAATTTCTAGATAATTATTTGAGTGTCTGTTGTCCAAAAATCAATGCGTCGTACGGTTTTTGAGATTTCGAGTGATCCCGAACTCCGATTCATGATCCGTTTAAAATTTTGGAGAGCTGACACCGATCTCTACAAGATATAAATTTTCCAAAAATTCATAATTTTAATCTAATATTTTATTTTGTTCGTAGAAGTCAGAAATGGTCAACGGTTCATCAATTTAGTCACGGTCAGCCATAATGGCAATAACTATTGACCAAATCATGATTTTGTGGTACGGTCGATTCCAATGCACTCGTGGCACTGAAATCTACTAGATTACATACTCAAATTTTTGAGGTCGTAATGTTTGACTAGTTAGTCAATAATATGTCTCGGTTTGCATGCCACATGTCCGAAATTTGGAACCATGACTTTCCTTGGCCAAATATTTGTGTTCAGATTATTATTTTAGAATTAAATAGGTTAAAATAGGATTTTAGATGATTTACTCCAGAATTATGATAGTATTAATTATGTTAACCCATTAGCTAGTTTCTAAGGTTTTAGAGTGGGAATTGTATATCAAACTTGTGGTTGTTTGTGCGACAGGGTTCGTGGGATGATGGCATGATTGATAGCTTCTAGGTCTGTCACGATCCGCACCCGCTTTTCAGGATACGAGTGCGTGTCCAAGCCTAGCCTGCGCCGCGGTATCGGCGGTAGAACGCTGTCTAGTACACACAATAATATCCTCCACAGATACAATAGAACACAAATACAAATCGTACTCAGCAGTGACACAAACCAAGGAGAACAAGAGTACGATAGATAATGAAATAATAATATCCAAATCCAATGACAAAGAGGCTGAAATCTAGAACAATAAAATATCGTCCATCCATGAACAAATCTGATCCATCTAAGAAATAAACTAAGACAAACATAAAAGTAAATCTAGATCCCTCCAGAGATCAACCATGGCTCCCGAGTCTCGGTACCAACAACGTCAGCACTACCCACTGCTGGTCCATAACATGAAGTGCTAGAGATACTCTTCCTCACCTACAACAACGATCCAGTCAGGAAAGGAGCAGAGTATAACCATATTGCAATTAATGTTGTTAGTCCAATATAAGTTAGAACAAGCGAGAAACCATAAAGGTAAAGAATATAAAAGAACTAGCAAGACAAGAACTAACAGGATATGAAGTGGCTAAAGTAAACTGGCAAGACGAAATCTATTAAGATATAACTGGCAAGATGTAAACTAGTAGGATATAAACTGACAAGATAATAGACTAGATAAAGGAAAAGATAGAAACCACTATGTGTGTGAAATACTTCAAATATGTGAACGGCTGGGCTAATACGACACATCGTACGATGGCTATCATTCAGTAACTGGTACGGCTAACTCATACGTGGGTGTGTATGACTTAGCTATCATTCGGTAACGGTAATTGGGTTTGTTCACGTATTTACCGAGTATTTCCCCTCCCGACTCTCTAACCATCAATAACGGTCAATGATACACCGAGAAGGATACGATAACTACCGTGTCACAATTGTGTCTCAATGGAATATCAAGCAATGACTCAACGGGATATCAAACAAGAAACTATAGAGTAAACATTCTAATGAACTAAAACATAATCGCAATACTGTACTTGCCTGAATCCTTGCACAAACTGTAGCCACAATTAGAGGATGAGGGAAATGTCGATCTAGATCTGCGAACCTATAACATACATCGCACTACAAACAGTGCACGAAAACCATAAATCAATTCTAATGTTCTAGTTCTAAATAGTAGCTAATTGGGTTATTAATCTAATAATAATTAATTCTATAGTAATTCACTTAAAAACCTAATTTAACCTAATAATAATTTGAATATAATCTAAATATGCAAGTTTGGCCATCAAAAGTCGTGTTTCTCAATTTCGAAAACCATGGCACGCAAATCGAGATGTGTCATTGACTTTTTAGTCAAACACTGTGAACTCTAGATTTTGAAAGTATATCATGGTAGATTTGAGTGCCACGAGTGTGCTGGAATCGACCGTGCCACAAAATTACGTTTTGGTCAAAAGATACCGCCGTTATGGCTAATCGTGACCAAAACGGGGATCAACCGATCAGTTCTGAGTTCAACCGAATAAATAAAATATTAAATGAACAAAATAATTTTTGGGTAAAATTTAGGTCGTAGGCTCTGTGATAGATTTTCGAAACTTCAAACGGTTCGTGATTTTGATTTCTGGTTCTCCAGGAATCTCGAAAACACCGAAACGTGTCAAGTTTCGGACAACCGACACTCTACGAATTTTCCAGAAATTTAGGTTCATAAATTACGAAAATAAATTACATATTTAGAGATTACCTCAATATGAATCCAATAAAAAAAATGGCGCGCCAAATGGAGGTCGGTGTTGGCGGGAATCACCTCGGAAAGTCGGGGGATCACCGGGATCAAGACCACAAAGTCGGCCAATAATTAATCTAGGGTTTCTCAAAATCCGAAAAGAATATATATATTTATAGACGGCGGCTCAGCTAGGGTCGGTGGGCGGCTAGACACGTGGCAGCATCCTGTTGCGCCCGCTCAAATGATTGGACGGCTGGATGGCCTTGCTGCTTGGCCAAGCCGACTTGGAGTCGGTTAAGGAGCCGGCTCCATAAATAGATTACACAGTCAGCACATGGCTGACTGACAGGCGGGCCCCACTTAGTTGGCCCAAGTGGCTGACGCGTGGGCCCCCTAAGCGCTGACTGTGTATTTAATTACTGAAAACTGTTTTATAAATCCAATTAACTCCAAATAATTCCAATTAAATACCTAAAAATTCTAGAAAAATTGTAGAAAATTATAGAAATTATAATTAACCTCCTAGAGTCAAAATAAAAATACTTAGTCTAATATTAGTCCCAAATGACCTCATAATAAATATTGGAAGCCTTAAAAAATATATAAACCCTAATAAATAAATACTTAAACATTGCCAAAAATTATGGAAAAATTCTAGAAAATATAAAATAGCATAATGAACCCTAGAAAAATATTTGGGGTCAATACTTGCTCTTAGGCTACCATAATAAATTCTAGAAGTCCTAGAAAATAGGTTTTCCCAATATTTAATAATCGAAATAATTCCAAAAAATCCCTAAAAATTCCTAAAAAATTAAATATAAACTATTCAATTAAAAATTAAAAATATCACTAAATTATAATCGGGTGGCGGATGCCACATACTATCCCCCTTAAAAATATTTTTGTCCTCAAAAATCAATAGGTCATACTAAATAACTTCTACAGGAAAACTCTAAAATAATTTATAGTCTATATCATGGAAATGTGAAAAATCTAAGATTACTAATCTAGCATTAACCAAGAATACATGCTAACTATAACTATGGAAAGCCTTTAAGAAACTTAGTTAACTACATATACCTTAAGGTCGGGTCACCGTTACAAATGCTTGATCTTGTCCTTGCTGCTGCCGTCCTCCTTGTCCTCCATGAGTAGGTGTTTGGCCTCGACGAACAAATGATGTTGGACATTCTTTCACTTGGTGCGTAGCTGATCCGCACGATAAGCATTGTCGTAACCTTTTACGACAGTGATCAAAATGATGACCTGGCCCTCGACAGTAGGAGCATATAATAATCGGCTGGATCTGATTTTACTGTTGTAGGGAATGAGGCTGTGGGTAATAGTGCTAGGGTGAAGTCTCCTCCGAAATATTAGGACGTTTTGCCGATCTCAATTGGTTGTTAAGTCCTCCATTTGCGTCTCTATCTCTCTTTTATTTACGCTTCAATTCTGTTTCTACCGCCTGTGCGACCTTCAAGAACCTCTCGTAAGTTGTGGCCTGGCTGGTGGCGATGGCTATGCAAATTTTATATGAAAGTCCCTTCCTGAACTTCTTGGCTTTGGCTGCAGGGGTCATGGCGTCTGCGAAACGGCTGAGGCGGGAGAACTCGGCGGTGTACTCGTCGATGGTGAGGCTTCCCTGTTCGAGGCTCTCGAATTCGTTCTCCAACTCTTCGCGGGCTGCTTCAGGATAAAACTTCGTCTTGAATATCTTTTTGAATTCCTCCCAAGTCACGTCTGGCGCGGTGAATCGGCGCTCATCTCTGTACCATGTACAAGCGATGTCATAGAGCTGCATGCTAGCATTCTCAACCTTCTTGTCTTCAGGGATTCGGGCCCTACGGAGGTTGCGGTCCACATTCTCCAACCAGTCATCGGCGTAGAGAATCCCCTCCGTGCCTTTGAATTCCCAGGGCCTGAGGTCTGTGAAATTCTTGAAGGTGCCGGGGTGCAGCGGGGGAGCCTTCCTTGTCTGAAGAACCTCCCTCAGTGTATCACAAAAAATGATAGCCTGCCGCATCTGGGAAGTCATGATCTGCTGGAAGATCCCAAGAAACATGGCGTTGTCCAGCGCAGGTGGGGGAGACAGAACTGGTGTCGGATGCGGAAGGGGTGCTGGCTGCTGGAAGGGTACAGGCTGATGGAAGGGTGCTGGTGGAGGAAGCTGTGCTGGTGGCGGAGTCGGCGAAGGGAACTGAGGAGATGGCGGAATATCATCGCGGCAAAATCTCTAAGCCTGCGGCTGGGGAGTCTCGCATAAGTAGGTGAAGCGGCCTCCGTGAGTCGGTGGGGTTCCATTCGTGGAGGACCCACCAACGTTTGCTGGGGTGTTCGGGAAAGCGTTATTCCTGTCTTGAGAATCCATTTACTGCAATAAAAGAAAAGCATTAAACGGTGGAAAGATCCAAGCAGGATGTAAATCAAGAAAGGTTAAAGTCAAAGGTGGAGATCAATAATCAAACATGTGGAGAATGTCCTTAAAATCTAATCCTATTTGCAGGTCCGCAGTAGTACGACTAACTTAAGTACTACCACGAGTTCGCATGATTTTGCAAAAACGGACCAGCATAGGCCACCAAAAAAATTTGTCACGACCCGCACCTGCTTTTCGGATACGAGTGCGTGTCCAAGCCCATCCTACACTGCGGTATCGACGGTAGAACGATGTCTAGTACACATAATAATATCCTCCACAGATACAATAGAACACAAATACAAATCGTACTCAGCAGTGACACAAACCAAGGAGAACAAGAGTATGATAGATAATGAAATAATAATATCCAAATCTAATGACAAAGAGGCTGAAATCCAGAACAATAAAATATCGTCCATCCATGAACAAATCTGATCCATCTAAGAAATAAACTAAGACATGCATAAAGGTAAATCTAGATCCCTCCAGAGATCAACCATGGCTCCTGAGTCTCGGTACCAACAATGTCAGCACTACCCACTGCTGGTCCATAACATGAAGTGCTAGAGATACTCTCTCTCACCTACAACAACGATCCAATCAGGAAAGGAGCAGAGTACAACCATATTGCAATTAATGTTGTTAGTCCAATATAAGTTAGAACAAGCGAGAAACCATGAAGGTAAAGAATATAAAAGAACTAGCAAGACAAGAACTAACAGGATATGTAGTGGCAAAAGTAAACTGGCAAGACATAATCTAACAAGATATAACTGGCAAGATGTAAACTAGTAGGATGTAAACTGACAAGATAATGGACTAGATAAAGGAAAAGATAGAAACCACTATGTGTGTGAAATACCTTCAAATACGTGAACGGCTGGGCTAATACGGCACATCATACGATGGCTATCATTCAGTAATTGGTACGGCTAACTCATACGTGGGTGTGTATGACTTAGCTATCATTCGGTAACGGTAATTGGGTTTGTTCACGTATTTACCGAGTATTTCCCCTCCCGACTCTCTAACAATCAATAACGGTCAATGATACACCGAGAAGGATACGATAACTACCGTGTCACAATTGTGTCTCAATGGAATATCAAGCAATGACTCAACGGGATATCGAACAAGAAACTATAGAGTAAACATTATCATGAACTAAAACATAATCGCAATACTGTACTTGCCGGAATCCTTGCACAAACTGTAGCCACAAGTAGAGGATAAGGGAAATGCCGATCTAGAGCTGCAAACCTATAACATATATCGCACCACGAACAGTGCACGAAAACCACAAATCAATTCTAATGTTCTAGTTCTAAATAGTGGCTAGTTGGATTATTAATCTAATAATAATTAATTCTATAATAATTCACTTAAAAACCTAATTTAACCTAATAATAATCTGAATATAATCGAAATATGCAAGTTTGGCCATCAAAAGTCGTATTTCTCAATTTTGGAAACCATGGCACGCAAATCGAGACGTGCAGTTGACTTTTTAGTCAAACGCTGTGAACTCTAGGTTTTAAAAGTACATCTTGGTAGATTTTAGTGCCACGAGTGTGCTGGAATCGACCGTGCCACAAAATCACGTTTTGGTCAAAAGATATCACCGTTATGGCTAATCGTGACCAAAACGGGGATCAACCGATAAGTTCTGAGTTCAACAGAATAAATAAAATATTAAATGAACAAAATAATTTCTGGGTAAAATATATGTCGTAGGGCTCTGTGTTAGCTTTTCGAAACTTCAAACGGTTCGTGATTTCGAATTCTGGTTCTCCCGGAATCTCGAAAACACCAAAACGTGTCAAGTTTCGGACAACCGACACTCTACGAATTTTCCAGAAATTTAGGTTCAGAAATTATGAAAATAAATTACTACCTCAATACGAATCCAACAAAAAAAACGGTGCGCCAAAAGGAGGTCGGGGTTGGCGAGAATCACCTCGGGAAGTCGGGGGATCACCGGGATCAAGACCACAAAGTCGGCCAACAATTAATCTAGGGTTTCTCGAAATCCGAAAAGAATATATATATTTATAGACGGCGGCTCAGCTAGGGTCGGTGGGCGGCTAGACACGTGGCAGCATCCTGTTGCGCCCACTCAAATGATTGGACGGCTGGATGGCCTTGCTGCTTGGCCAAGACGACTTAGAGTCGGTTAAGGAGCCGGCTCCATATATAGATTACACAGTCAGCACATGGCTGACTGACAGGTGGGCCCTGCTCAGTTGGCCCAAGTGCCTGACGCGTGGGCCCCCTAATCGCTGACTGTGTATTTAATTACTGAAAACTATTTTATAATTCCAATTAACTCCAAATAACTCCAATTAAATACCTAAAAATTTTAGAAAAATTGTAGAAAATTATAGAAATTATAATTAACCTCCTAGAGTCAAAATAAAAATACTTAGTCTTATATTAGTCCCAAATGACCTCATAATAAATATTGTAAGCCTTTAAAAATATATAAACCCTAATAAATAAATACTTAAACATTGCCAAAAATTATGAAATTTTTTTAGAAAATATAAAATAGCATAATGAACCCTAGAAAAATATTTGGGGTCAATACTTGCTGTTAGGCTACCACAATAAATTCTAGAAGTCCTAGAAAATAGGTTTTCCCAATATTTAATAATCAAAATAATTCCAAAAAATCCCTAAAAATTCCTAAAAAATTAAATATAAACTATTCAATTAAAAAATAAAAAATATCACTAAATTATAATCGAGTGGCGGATGCCACAAGGTCGGAGTTCATCTTGTCTTTAACTTATGAAATCGATCCGTCCAGGAGTTCAGGCAAGTACTTGTTGACGGCTTCATGTGCATTTACTTTATATTGTCGTATTTTACTTATACATGCTATCTTCCGTGTCTTGACTGTTACCCACACGAGAGTTGAGTGTTTGACTATTGATCATGTTTTCTCATTGTTATTATTATCGTTATTATTATCGTTATCGTATTTTCATGATTGTGATGTATGGATATTGGAGGGGTACAATTACTAGGCACGTGGACAAAGCCCAGATTGTATTGTTGGCAACTCTCCCGGTAACGGGGGCGGGCCTTATAACCTCATCGTTCGCCCAAGCCGTCCATGTGTAGGAACGTTGTACTTCTCACGACACGTACACTACGAGAGATTATATGAGTCTCTTTACTTTTCATGCTTGTTACTTTCCTTATTAGTTTCTTCCATCCCATGATTTCTTGTTCATATTGTTTATTGTTTCCATTGATCATTATTTTCCATGTTTAGTATTTATTATTTTATATTGTACTTGTACCATGTTGGTTTAGACTTGTACTTGTTCCAATCCTGACTGGATAACCATTTTTCAGTTGTAGACGACGTGATTTGTCCAGAGGTTTACGGTGAGTATGTTTGAGACACTGGCGTCATTGGCGTACCCGGTTCCAGCACTGATGCGAATTAGCATATTTCCTTCCTTATGCATTCGTATTAGTTAGTTGTTATAGTTATAGAGTTTAGTTTTATTTTATTTACTGCTATCCGGGTTTGTTCCCGAGACTTTATGAGTTGTAGTGGATTATTTGATAATTATGATATTGAAACTATTGGATATCTTTGGTGATTATTGCTGGCTTAGTTGTGGATAATATATGTGCATGTTGTGGACCATTGTTATCATAGACAGCGTACTACCGCCGATGCTGCGGCGTAGGCTAGACTTGGCCACAAACTCGTATCCCAAAATTGGGAGCGGGTCGTGACATTCTTCGACAGCATGGAGCATCTACCGATTCATCTAGCATACGAAGCCCGAGTTGGTGCATCTGTTCATTATAGATGGATGTACCCATTTGAAAGGTAAATAAAAATTGATATAATTTAAGTGGAATTTAAGTGGATTTTACAATTCAATGTTAATTCTCAAGATAATTTGTCTCTCTAGGTACTTACACCATCTAAAAAAGAAAGTTGGCAACAAGGCTCATATAGAGGCTTCGATATGCGAAGCATATCATATCGAGGAGGTATCAAACTTCTGCTCCATTTATTTCGATACTCATGTCCAGACAAATCAAAATAAACATCAAAGGAATGATGAAGACGTTGAGGATGGAGGTATATACAATGTAAGGGACAAGCCTATTGGAGCTAGTAAGAAACGGTGGTTGACTAACGATGAGTATGATGCCGATCACCGATATGTCTTGTTAAATTGTGACATACAAGAAGTGAGAGATTTGGAGAAGTAAGTGACTACACTTGTACTCGTTATAATCTCTAATTTGGTGAATTAAGTGACTACACTTATTTTTATTCTCTCTAACAATGTATTTAGAGATGAAGTCAAAATGAGGACACCCGATATTATCGATGAGGGACTTCAAAAAGAGGTGTACCATTCCGTCCTGGTTTCGCAAATACGTAAGTAACTGAGATAATATGTTATGCGGCTACCATTAAAATATATGCAGCTAAAACATTTAAGTTATTAATATTTGTTTACAGGTTTTATTGCCTAAAACAACACTCACAAATGAGAGCATTCGTTATTTGGCATTGGGACCGAAGAAGCATGTAAAGACTTGGCCAGGCTATGTCGTTAATGGTTTCAAGTTTAAGGCAACTCAGAATGCTATAAATGCCGAATTTCTCAATGACGGCTTCTGCACCAAGGATTCTGGTGTTTGCATATGAGGCACCATCTATGACGACGTGCCGAACTTTGACTATTATGGAGTGCTTCGGAATATTATAGATTTACAATATACTGTCCCATATGATATGCATATTGTGATGTTCTAATGTGAGTGGTTCGATACGACACCAAATATCGGTTGGAGAATCGATAAACAATTTGGATTCGTCGATATAAATTATTGCAGGAGGTATAGAGGGTCCGACACGTTTGCGATAGCAAGTCATGCTGTTCAATTCTACTATACAAGCTACCCAAGGTATCGTAGAGATCGTTTTGACTGGTGGGCAGTATGCAAGATTAAATCTAGAAATACATTCAACATTGGAGACCCAGCGCACCAAGAGGACCAGATCGAAAAGCCCCAATACTTGGGACAACAGTCGGATACCATGGATGTTGAAGATATTGTTGAGAAAAATAGACGGTAGGAAGAGGTTGATACACAAGACTTAGCTATCAACCAGGGGAGAAAGAGGCATCTTGTCCCAATTGTTGAGGCTGAAGAAGAAGAAGAAGAAGAAGAAGAAGAAGAACTTGATGAGGATGATGATACAGATGAAGTCGATGATGAGGATGAAGATGAGGATGAGGATGAAGACGAGGTCGAGGACGAGGACGAAGACGATGACGATGATTAGATTAAATATCGGTTTAAACTTCTGCATTCTTATTTTAGTTCATGCTTTTGTCATTTGATCATTTACTTATTGTATGATTTTTTTTTGCATATGGCACTCCTAGTCCTTTACGTCGCGGCGACACTCGTCGCCCTGTTGGTGGTATAAATATTTTAGTTTAGTTTTATATTCATTTATGCTTCTATATTGTTAATTATGTTTATTTGTTCTATTTATAGGTCATGGTGGCTAGCACTCGTCATGATGGTGTTGTTGGTGGTGATGTTGGTGGTGGTGCTGGTGGTGGTGTTGGTGGTCCTGGTCGTGGGCGTGGTCGTGGTGGTGGTGCTGGTGGTAGTGGTCGTGGTCGCCTTCAGCATTTCCAGGATGTGACCCCATCTAGCGATCCCGACCCGGAGAGTATCCCGGGCACAGACTCATCCCGCTATCGATCTACCCCGGGGCTATCGACACCTTCGTCGAGGCCTGCGACTCCATCCGCTGGCGGATCCACCAGTTACTGCACGGTGGGCCCTGGAGTACCCCCGGACTCAGTTACATCCGGTTACTGGTGAGTACATGCGCGGAGCCGCGGATCCTCCGACACCACCAGAGAGGCCGATGGCCGAGTTCTGACGAGAGCTATAGCTCGCAGGTGAATCGTAAGTAAATTTAAGTAAATTTATTAAATTTGTTTCATTTATTCAAGTTAATAATCTAGTCGTTACTTCTTTGTAGGTTTTTTCGTGGGATGCTGCCAGGATTCTGGGGCGCATTATCCGGGATAACTACCATGGCCCCTACCTTAATTTTTCTGAGGTGCCCCTGGACTTGCAGTACATCTGGCTCGACGAGATGAGGGTATATATATATCTTATAGTTAATTATTAATTACTCTTTAATCCACTATTTTTTTAATTACGTCATAATTGAATTTGTATGTCAGAGGACGTTCTGGTGGACCCCCCATCGCGAGGAGGCAATCCACAGGACCTACAGAAGCGCTGCCGGAAAGAAGATACGGGATGCGGTGTATGACCTTCATTCGGCACATTCAAAGAAGGATTGGATCCGGGAGGAGTATTATGACCAGATCATGGAGAAGATGGATACTCATGCGTGTAGGAACGAAATCGTAAAGCAGAATACTCTAGAGGGGGGGTGAATACAGTAGGCAGCTGAATACTGCTAATTAAAAAACTAATTAGCAGTTAGATCACAGATATAATAATAATCACAAAATAAATGACAGTAATAAAAAGGTGATCAGAAGGCAAACGCAAACACCAAAATTTATACTGATTTTCCTCATGTGAGGACTAGTCCAGTCGGAAGAACACTAGCTTCCAGTTGAATCCACTATTAAAAAATCCTGCAAGTTTTCATACGAAGTCCTTGCAACTTCTACAGACGCGAGCTTTGATACGAAGAACTCGACCAACTTCAATTATGAAGAGTTGTATCTTCAATCAAACCTCTGATTACAATCGCTCTGAAACTTCTAGACCGTACCGTACTGGCAAATCGACTAGAGGATTGTAACTGGCTTGAGATTTGAAAATAAAAGCTTTTTAGAACTCTTTGGAAGAAATATAAGCTTTAGAAGAGAAGAGATTGAAAGTGAATTGGTGATTTGAAATGATCTAAATCCTTCTCTATTTATAGTTTTTCCAAAGGCAGAACTCTGACAGAATTCGGGCAAAATTCGGACAGAACTCTTTGTAACAAACCGCAACTGAAGGGAGACCAAGTTCAAAATCAAACGTTCACATAAAGTTCAACTTGGCCGAACTCTGGCCGAACACTGGCCGAGTTCTGTCAGGGTTTGGTCAGTTGATTTTGAGAAAAATAATTTTGGCTTTTTGAAAAGTCCTTCAGAAGCTTTTTGTAAAATAGATGTTTTTCAAAAACATAGGTCATTTTAAAAAGATAGGTCAGTTTTCAAAAATAATTTTAGGATAGCCTATTTGCCAGTAGGACTTGGTGTATAATGTATTCCTAGACTCAATAAAATAAAAAATTACATTGCTTTGATGAAAATACATTCTGAGTGACAAACAGCTTTGGTCTTGAACAGAGTAGATATCCATCGTTGAGCAGTGTCCAAAACGTCGTAGGTAAACATCTGAATTGACTTGCATTTATATCGAGACAGAGTTTGATTAATTATTAAAATCTGGTTTGACCATGACCGATGGGCCATGAATCTCCCCCATTTTGATAATTGACAAACCTTGCTGATTTAACATCTTGGTTTGGATTAATTCAAAAATATATACCGCCGGTTAGAGAGAAAAAAAATAAAATTGTTCATAACCTGTATTCAGAAAGATGTTAGATCTTATTTTGGCAAACCTTACCGATATAACATCTTGGTTTGGATCAATTCAAATATATATACCGCCGGTTATAGAGAAAAAAATAAAATCGTAAAATTGTTCATAACCTGTATTCAGAAAGATCTTAGATCTTATTTCTCCCCCATTGTCACTTAGCAAAATAATTGCAAAAGAGAAAGCTCCCCGCAATAATTGTATAAGTAACAAGCAGTGAAGAAACACAAAAAAGAAAGATAAACAACACAGGCATGGTAGTTGTCACAGGCAGTTAATATAGAAGCATAAAGAAAGATAGTGCTAGAATAAAGCTGAAACAAAATAAAGTGCTGAATAATAAACTAATGTTAGTCAAATACCAAACTGAGGCATAAAATATGTCTATGTAAGTCACATATCATAACTAAAATAAAGTGTACTGATAATTCTTGGAATGTCGGAGCATTTCCAAGTAAACATAAGACAAAATAGACAATCTCAAACAATAACATCTCAGAAATCATCATCCTCATCATCATCGGCTGCAGCGCCAGCATGTCCAGATGGACCAGCTTCAGAAGTGCCGGCTCCAGAAGTATGATGAGTGGTACCAGAAGGACGATACAAATTGTAAGCGTTCCCTGGCTGGGACAGAGAGTGGACCGCCTCATCATGAATGCGGTAGCCAAAAACAGAAGGGTCTCAAGGTAGAGAGCTAGCAGAGTGACCTGTCTGTGCAAATCTCAGATCGCCGAAGGAGTTGGCAATAGCCTGGAACCGAGTTACATCACGGAACTCATGTTCCCTAGAAGTGTCAACCTAAAATGACTACATATCAGATAGATGCTGATGAATACCGTCAAAGGTCATAGGGTAAGACTGAGGAGGACCAGGTGCTATGAGAGTAGGTACAGGAGGAGCAGGTATAGTAGGTGGAGGAACAGTGGCAATGCTGCGACGAGAGAGTTTGAGGAACTTGGGCTCAGGGTCCAGAGCACAAGTGGATAAGTCAATATCGAATCTCTGAAAGATGCGTGGGATGATCATCGCATAAGAGAGGTTGCGGTCTCTTCTGCGACATCTACCCATCATCTGAATGATAGTCTTAGGGGCAAAGAAAGGAATTCCCTTAAGAATGTGATATAAAGCAGAAAGCTCAAGTGCAGTGACATCATCTTTTGAAGTGGATTTTGGAAGTAGAGTGGAATAGATGAGGCGATGTAATTCGTAGTTAAACAAGTTCAAGTTATTGGCCTTGAACTTTCCAGGACGAGCACGTGCGGGCGCACAAAGATCATTCTTGAAACTAACGAGAGTCGTACCATCGGGGAAATCGAAATCAATTATGTCATCGAGTGGGGCACCTTCGTTTGGAATACTAAGGATTTCCGCTAGCGTTTCATCATTAAACTCGATATCTATCCCTCCGACACGTGTTCTCACGATAAAAGTGTCTAACACGAAATTATAGTAAAATAGTCTAATGGCATTAGTAGTTATAGGGAATTGTAAAGTAGCAAAGTGCTGTAACCCTAATGCCTCAAAGTAAGGATGGTGGTCGGAAAAGACAGTCCATTTGATCGGAGATCCGGTACAAATAGTACGCATAATGAAATCGGCATACCAAAGTAGGGCTTGGTCGGGAGTTTTGAAATAAAACTCGTTCGATGCACCGTCATCCTATTGGACCGGAGAAAAGAAGGAATCCGTATGCGGATCAGAAGATAATGCCTCTTCACTGGTGTGTCTTCTTCCTCTTGAAAGGATTGAATCCCTTAGGCATTATATCCCAAAAACTAGAAACCCTAATAATTAAAAAGTGGAGGAGAGAAGGAATTATACCTTCCGAGAATCAGGTATGCTGGAGAGAACGAGATTTTTCGCATGAATCCAAATTTTGGACGAAGATCTCCACGTGGATTGGAAGAAGGAAGGTGGAGAAGAACTAAGATTTTCGGGGCACGGCTGCTGCTATTTTGATGAGGTTTGGAAGAATGAAGAAGAGGGGGCCTCGGGTTATGACTGGTACATATATATACCCCGCCGAACTCTGGCCGAATTCGGACCGAACTCGGGCCGAATTTGCCAAGGGTTGCCTGGCTATATATGTATATTAAAAAAAATTGTGGGGCCACATCTTTTTTATCAATTCGTTTCAAAGGTTTAATTCAGAGTTTAGTAATTTTAAATTTCAAAAAAATACAATTAATATTATTTTAGAAATTAATATTCTTTACTCAGCATCTGTCTCGGATTAGCTGTAGGAGAACTGCCTCAGCTAACGGAGGTTCACCGGGGAACTCTTAAGTACCGCTTCGCTTCAACCGTAGTCGTGGTGACAGACAGACTCTTTTTAGGCCTGTCTTAAAAATAGTTATTGAGTATCGAATATTAATTAATAAAACACAATTAATTAATATTATTGACATCTAAAATTTCTAATTCTCTACGTAAATAATTGAAACGATCTTCCGCTAGAGATTTTGTGAGTATGTCAGCTAACTGATTCTGTGTGTCTATGTATACAAGGTCTATATCTCCATTTTGTTGATGATCTCTAAGAAACTGATGTCTAATCTCGATATGTTTAGTACGAGAGTGACATACTGGATTTTTAGTCAAATTAATAGAACTAGTATTGTCACAAAAAATGGGTATGTGTCTAAAATGCAATCTATAGTCTTCTAAAGCTTGCTTCATCCACAAAATTTGTGCACAACAATGTCCTGCGGTGATATACTCAGCCTCGGTTGTTGATAATGCAACATAATTTTACTTCTTACTAAACCAAGAGACTAGAGCTTTTCCTAGGAAATGACATGTGTCGCTAGTACATTTTCTATCTACTTTGCATTTGGCAAAATCAGCATCAGAATAACCGGTTAGGTCAAATGACGTAATTTTGGGATACCATAAGCCGACAGAAGAAGTGCCTTTAAGGTATCGGAAGATACGCTTAACTGCGAATAGATGTGATTCCTTAGGATTAGCTTGAAAACGTGCATATAAGCAAACACTAAACATAATGTCTGGTCGACTAGCAGTTAAATACAGTAAGCTACCGATCATACCTCGATACTTACGTATGTCGACAGGTTTGCCTTGTTCATCAGTATCAAGCTTGGTTGAAGTCACCATTGGAGTGCTAAGCGGCTTGATTGCTTCTAGGTCGAACTTCTTTAATAGATCCTTTGTGTACTTTGCTTGATTTATGAACGTCCCATTGTTGGTTTGTTTGATTTGCAGTCCGAAAAAGAATTTCAGCTCTCCCATCATGCTCATCTCAAGCTCGTTCTGCATACACTTTGAAAATTCTTGACAAAAAGATTCATCAGTAGATCCAAAAATAATATCATCTACATAGACTTGAATCAAAAGAATGTTGTTATTCAAAGATTTTATAAACAATATAGTATCAACCTTTCCCTTTGAAAACCCGTTATCAAGTAAAAAAGAGCTTAGACGATCGTACCAAGCACGAGGGGCTTGTTTCAAACCGTATAAGGCTTTCTTCAACTTGAAAACATATTCAGGAAATTTGAAATCAGTAAAACCGGGAGGTTGAGCTACATAAACTTCGTCTTTTATAAAGCCATTTAAAAATACACTTTTGATATCCATTTGAAATAACTTAAAATTATAAAAACATGCAAATGCACATAACATGCGAATGGCTTCTAATCTCGCAACTAGGGCATAAGTCTCATCGTAGTCGATACCTTCTTCTTGATTATATCCTTGAGCTACGAGTCGAGCCTTATTACGAGTCACTAAACCATTCTCGTTCAGTTTGTTTCGGAATACCCATCGGATGACAATGACCGGATGATCAATGGGCTTGGGATCAAGTTCCCGAACTTGATTCCGTTCAAATTGGTTTAATTTCTTTTGTATAGCATCTATCCAAAATTTATCACTACATGGTTCTTCAATATTTTTGGGTTCAAACTGCGAAACAAAAGCAACACAAGAAGCTATATCTTTATTAGAGGAACGAGTACTTACACCCTTGGTAATCTCACCAATTACCAAGTCCTTTGGATGATCAGCCAAGAATCCCATCTCTTTTGGTGTAGTCTCAGGATTGCTAGTTCTGGCTTCTTTGCTTGAAGGTTCATCTGATGCTTGATGTGATGGTTCTGCATCTCAGTGTGAAGGTTTTGCAGTAGCTGTACTTGGTGTGATTATGTCTTCATTGTCATCATCGTGTAAGTGTTGATTTAGCTCATCAAACTTGACATTGATTGATTCTTCGATGATCATGGTTCTTTTGTTGAAGACTCTGTATCCTTTGCTCTTTGCTGCATAACCTAAAAATATACCTTCATCGGCGTTTTCATCAAATTTACTCAAATTGTCTTTAGTATTAAGAATAAAACATTTACAACCAAAAATCTTGAAATATGAAACATTTGGTGTTCTATCAAACCATAGTTCATAGGGAGCCTTCTTCGATATAGGTCGAATTAGAACCCTATTGAGAATATAACATGCTGTATTGACAGCTTCAGCCCAAAAGTATCTAGGTAGACTAAACTGGTTTAACATTACTCTAGCCATTTCAGATAGAGTTTTGATCTTACGTTCCACAACTCCATTTTGTTACAGAGTCCTAGGGCAAGAGAATTCATGCAAATAACCGTATATGTCACAAAATTGCTTGAATTCTATATTCTTAAATTCGTCGCCATGATCACTACGAATGCGAGTAATCATGAACCATTTTTCATTCTGTACTTCCTTCCAAAAGGTAACGAATTCTGATAATGCATCGTTCTTGCGTGCAAGAAAATAAACCCATGTATATCTAGAGAAATCATCTACAATGACAAATGCATATAACTTACCACCTAGACTAGCAATTCTACTTGGTCCAAATAAGTTCATATGTAATAGTTGTAAAGGTCTTGTGGTACTTACAGCGTTCTTGGATTTAAATACGGATTTGGTAGCTTTGTTCTTTTCATATTCACTACATACCGTATCCTTCTTGAAAGAAATGTCTGGTAAGCCGCGTACCAACTTCTTTGTAGATAGTCTTGAAATTGTATCCATGTTTGCATGGTCGAGTCTCATATGCCATAGTTGATTCTCGATGCTTTTGGCCATCAAACATCTACCTACTTTGTTAACATCTTCCAATAAATAGAAAACATATATGTTGTCTTCCCTAATACCTTCAAATATAGTACTACCAGTTGAACTGTCAACTATAGTACATTTATCTTTGACGAAGTTAATATCATAACCGTGATCAGCTAAATGGCTTATACTGAGCAGGTTATGTTTTAACTCGGTAACTAGACACACATCTTTAATCACTGGATAGGGAGCCTTACCAATGTCACCGATACCGATTATGTACCCTCTTAAATTATTACCGAAGGAGACATATCCTTCTTTATTCTTCTTCGACAGTGTTGCGAATAATGAAGCGTCACCGGTCATGTACCGTAAGCAACCGCTGTCGAGGATCCATTTGCTCCTAGCACGTGAAGGACGTCCCACCTACAAAACAATTTACAGATAAAACTCTTGGTTCCCATTTCTTGTAGGGTCCTGACTGGTTAGTTTTTGGTATCCATGCATAAACATTTAAATATACTAACTTTCTGATTCTATATGCAGAAGATATATGACCAATGAGGCCACAATAATGACATTTAGCATGTTGAGTGTTGAAAGTAGTATGAGGTGCATAATTGGTAGGTTTTGGTTTTCTAGTATAGAAGAATGCATGTCTATTAGTCTTCTTGGGCATAGTTTTGGTATGGTTTGGTCTGACATTGTTGGACGTGTTCCGATAATTCGGTAATTGACACGTGTTAGAATAGGAATCAGCAACTTCATGCCATTTTCCTAAACTAATTTCCAACTTTTTAGAAGTGTCATATAATCTAGTATAGTCAAATGTGAGTGATTCTAATCTGACCTGTGCACACTGGAGACTCTTTCTCTCCTTAGATAGGTCTTCCTTTAATTGGATGATAGTTTGGTCTTTTTTTTCGGATAGCTTAACAGTCTGGTGTAACAACAACTTAATAGAAGAAAGCTCACCAGACTCATTTGAAGAGTCATTATTTCTAACATGATCTAGTTGGTCGGTAAGTCTTCCTAGTTCACCTTTGTACCCTTTGAGTACATTCTTAGAGGTTTCTATTTACTATGCAGTTTCCTATAATCATTAAGCAGGTCACTGAAAGCCTCTCCTAGTTGCTCGAAGGTGAAATCATCATAAGGATCAAATAAACGATTAGTGATTACCTGATCGTAAGCCATCAAGCATATATTTGTAGCGTCATCTGATTGTTCGTATTCTGAGTCGCTGGCCTTACTTTCATGCCATATGCTTGTGTTGGCGTACTTTCTTGATGTAGATTTCTTCAGGTAGCCTTTGTCATATTTGCTGCTTTTCTTTCATGATGATACTGTTGGACAATCTTTCTTCATGTGTCATTTCTTCTTGTATCCGTAGCAAATAGGATCTTCCTCGTTGTTGTTGTTACTGTCTTTTGTTCTTCTGTTAAATCTTATAAACTTTTTGAATTTTCTTACCAGAAGAGCTTAATCTTCAGAGTCGGAGTCGATGTCATCAGAGTCGTCTTTGACAGTTCTTCTATGTTGAGCCTTGAGAGCGATCGACTTCTCTCACTTCTCCTTTGGTGTAGCATCTTCAAAGTCTTGAAGTTCTAAATCGTGAGTGAGTAGCTTACCCATGAGTGTTTCAAAAGAAATTGTTGAGAGGTCGTTCCCTTCAATGATTGCTGTAGCCTTTGGAATCCAGTTCTTTGTAAGAGCTCGTAGAAGTTTACGAATCTTCTCATGGTTACTGTAATCCTTGCCTAGTGAATACAAAGTATTTACCATATCCAAGAATCTTGTAAACATCTGAGTGACTTATTCACTTGGCTTCATTTTGAACGCCTCGTACTACTGAGTAAGTCTGCTGATCTTTGACTCCTTGACTGGTGTTGTTCCTTCGTGGGTTACTTTGAGAAGTTCTCACACTTCGTTTGATGTTGTGCAGGTAGACACCCTGTTGAATTCAGTTCTGTCTAAAGCACAAAATAGAGCGTTAATAGCACGTGCGTCAAGACTGGCCTTTTTCTTTTCATCCTCTGTATATTTGTCATGGGGTTTTTCAACTAAAACTCCATCAACATTAATACGAGGGGGCTTTTTATAGCCATCAATAACTACAGACCACAAGTCAAAATCAAGAGATTTCAGAAAGAAGCTCATACGTGTTTTCCAATAAGTGTAATTTGTGTCGTCAAACAGTGGAGGTCTGTTTGTGGGTTGGCCTTCACTTGTTAATTTCATAATTACCATGTGTAATGCTGTGATCTATATAACAATTAAATATAACTGCAATATTACCTTACTTTACCTGTATAACCTGCTCTGATACCAATTGTAGGAAGGAAATCGTAAAGTAGAATACTCTATGGAGGGTGAATAGAGTAGGCAGCGGAATATTGCTAATTAAAAAACTCGTTAGCAGTTAGATCACAGATATAATAATAATCACAAAATAAATGACAGTAATAAAAAGGTGATCATAAGGCAAGCGCAAACACCGAGATTTATACTGGTTTCCCTCTTGTGAGGACTAGTCTAGTCGAAAGAACTCTAGCTTCCAGTTGAATCCACTATTGGAAAATCCTGCAAGTTTTCATACGAAGTCCTTGCAACTTCTACAGACGTAAGCTTTGATACGAAGACTCGACCAACTTTAATTGTGAAGAGTTGTATCTTCAATCAAGCCTCTGATTATAATCACTCTGAAACTTATAGACCTTACCGTACTGGCAAATCGACTAGAGGATTGTAACTGGCTTGGAATTTAAAAATGGAAGCTTTTTAGAACTCTTTGTAAGAAATGTAAGCTTTAGAAGAGAAGAGATTGAAAGTGAATTGGTTATTTGAAATGATCGAAATCCTTCTCTATTTATAGTTTTTCCAAAGGCAGAACTCTGACAGAATTCGGGCTAAATTCGGACAGAACTCTTTGTAACAAACCGCAACTGAAGGAAGACCAAGTTCAAAATCAAACGTTCACATAACGTTCAACTTGGCCGAACTCTGGCCGAACTCTGGCCAAACTCTGGCCGAGTTCTGTCAGGGTTTGGTCAGTTGATTTTGAGAAAAATAATTTTGGTTTTTTGAAAAGTCCTTCAGAAGCTTTTTGTAAAATAGATGTCTTTCAAAAACATAGGTCATTTTAAAAAGATAGATCAGTTTTCAAAAACGATTTTAGGATAGCCTATTTGCCTGTACGACTTGGTGTACAATGTATTCCTAGACTCAATAAAATAAAAAAATACATTGCTTTGAAGGAAATACGTTCTGAGTGGCAAACAACTTCGGTCTTGAACGGAGTAGATATCCATCGTTGAGCAGTGTCCAAAACATCATAGGTAAACATCTGAATTGACTTGCATTTATATATGATACAGAGTTTGATTAATTATTAAAATCAGGTTTGAGCATGACTAATGGGCCAACACTCCGTACAAGTAGAAATCGGAGAAAGCGAAGGCGAATCGACGGGCCGCGAGTCTGCATACGAGAGGATCAAGGCCCCACGCAGTGCCGCGTGCAAGTCTGGTGAGATATCGAAAATTCATTCCACTATCTAATTCGGTACTATTAATCTACTAATTAAATTCTACGAATATTTTGTATGTAGACCCAACAGGCGGTAAGGGAGGAAAAGAGGAGGAATCGGTCACCATGCACGATCTATTCCAGTATACGCACAAGAGGCGGTCGGACGGGAGATTCGTCGACGAGAGTGCCCAGAAGACTGATGTAAGTACTTACGTTTATGAAATTTATGTTAGAATTATAATATTGTTAACTTAATTAGGTAAACTTTAGATTCAGACTATAACTTAGGAAAACATAGGATTTAGATTATAACTTAAGAAAACTTCTAGTATAGACACATTCATTGGATAGGCTGCGTATCGTGAGGCCATTAGACCGGTTCAGCCTCCTGCTGTCGAGGATGTTGGCGAAACGACGCCCGCCCAAGCGTCCTCTTCAATGGTCGCTCGCTACGACGACATGTTCGTAGATACCGTCGACGGCTTTAGGAAAGGGCGCCTCTACGGATGCGGCTCCCTGGCGTCATTGCAGGCATCGTTTCCATGATTGCCACCACCCCTGCCTCCTCCCGCGACCCCGACAGACGATAATCTAAGGACACAGCTTGCGAATCTGACCGAAGCGGTGTCATCCTTACGGGAGCATATGACCACATACTATTCGCGTCCTTCTACGACTCCCGGTTCTTCTGCTTCCGGTCTGTCTGTTCCCGGTTCTTCTGCTCCCGGTCCGTCTACTGCTGCTCCCGGTGCTTCGGATATTCTCGGTCCTTCTTCTGTCGAGCGTCTTTCTTTTGACCCTGCTGCCCCTCTGGTACCGCCTCTTGACGACACTCCTTGACTTGATGTCGCCAGAGCAGCAACACCATCTTCCAGACCATCTCTTTGATACACTGTCGACATACTTGGTGGAGGAGTATTCTCGTCGGGCACAACAGGGAGTACCACCTTTGGACGATCCACCTCCTTCTTCTCATTAATGTATTTTATTTGAATGTTTTGAAATGTTGAATATTTGTGAATTTCGGATATTGTTACGTGGATATTAGTTTTTGATGAATGGTTTGGATAATGGTGAATATTTGGATATTAGTTTGTGATGGATATTTGTATATTAGTGTGTGATGTATGTTGGTTTATGTGATGTATTTGTGATGAATATTTATATATTGGTGTGTGATGTATATTGGTTTGTTGGTTTGTGTGACGTGTGATGCATATTATGATGTTTCGATATTTCTGATGTTGTATGAACATGGAATGCTCTGTTTTATGTAATTATTTTTCAAAAATTTCCCAGATAACGACGGACTAGCGACTACAGATCGACGAAAGGCGATGGCAAAGCGACGGAATTTTTGTCGCTAACTGGAGAATTTCCAGTTAGCGACGGATGGCGACTACCAAGCGACAGATTATCCATCGACAAGGTTCTAGAAATAAGAAATATTTCTAGCACCTAAGCGATGGATTATTCGCCGCAATTCCGTCTCTAGTAGTCGGTAACCACTTTTCGATGGATTATCTGTCGCCAACACCGAGACTAATTGGCGACAACCTAGTTACAACGAACGACGGATTAGCGTCGGATTATCCATCGCTTAGGTTCTGTAACCATAAAAGATTTCCAGAACCTGAGTGACGGATATTCCGTCGCTAATCCGTCGCATATTAGCGATTAATATCGACGAATTTGCGACGAATTTTGCGTATCAGAACCTCTCTGATACGCATTTACCAACATATTACCGATGGTGTCCGTCGGCTAACCGTCGCCAAATATATGAATCTTGCTGATAGTTGAATTGACGAAAGTCCGTCGGCTATCCGTCACTAAATATACGAATCATGATGACGGTAATCCGTCGCTAAGTTGTCGAATGGTGACAACTTAGCGATGGATATGTTTAGCGACGGGGTATTTCCCGACCGATTTTTAACCAAAATTCGTCGGTAGTCCGTCGCTAAATCTATTTCCCGACGAATTAGCGACGGATACGGCCATCGCTAATCCGTTAAATTTTGGTAGTGAGCAGAGTCGACATCTTGTCCGACATGACAAACGGTTGAACGAACTTTTTGAATTATGAACGTAAAAAAGAGTACAATTGATTCTTTTGCGAAGAAATCTAAGTACAAAAGTTTCTTGGAAAGTATGACGGTAGAGATCGAGCACTGCAGCAGCTCCTTTACTCCATTGACGACCCGATAATTATATGAGACTTGCTCTGACTTTTTTGTGCCTTTGATGGAACACTATGTTTGCCGATCTGGAGGACGTCGAAGTTGAAGATTTTGATAATTTTGTGGATCTTCTTCTCCTTGTCAATGCCTTTGTTAGGGGAAAACTTCTCCTATTTATAGAAAAGAGGGGCACATATGTGATGTGCATTAGGGTTTCGAGATATCAAGGAATCTGCCGTCCTTGTACGATGTGGGCTTCTGTGGCACTGACACGTGGCGGTTTCTGAGATTTCCTACAAACGAGTTTTCTGGTGGCTATTAAAATAACCGAAGGAGGTGACACGTGGCACGTGCCGATTTGCTTGTTCGAACGTAGCCGAGCAAATCTTGGAATTTTATCTCAGATTTAGATTCTATGTAATCTTCGTCCGAGATTTAAATTAATCTGTATTTATCATCTTGATCAATGCCAATCATATCTTTGAGAAAGACGGTTTATGCAAACCGATTGGGTGGGACCATGCCGTCTGTGCTTCAGGCAAGGCTGGCTGTGCTTCTGGGGCGACGAGTAGATTGTGCTTCCGGAGACGACGGAACCTCTGTGCTTTATGGAGACAAGTAGACTATGTTTCGAAGACAACGGGGCCTCTGTGCTTTTTGGGGCAACGAGTAGGCTGTGTTTCGGGCAAAGTCACTGTGCTTTAGGGCGACGATTAGGCTGCGCCTTCAGATAGACAATTTTACTATGCTTTAGAGTAGCAGTCGGGCTTGTGCTGGAGGCAAACGGTGTCTCCCAAGCCTCTGACGAAAGGTAGTTAAGCTTCTGGGTCGGAGGAGAGTGCTACTCCGTTGGAGTTGAGGTGGTATGAAAACATCACCTGTCTGTGCCTATGGTTGGTGCAGGAATGTAGCTACGCCTCTGGATTGAAGGCATTGGCTTTGAAGTCTTCTTTTAAAGAGCAATGAATGACCGCTCCTTAATGAACGACTCCCTCTTAATTGCCACCATTATTTAGGGAATTTTACGGGGTCCTAGGATAGTCTAGTACTTAGTTGAATGAACTTTATTTAATGATGTTCATCGTGCTGAGTCCTAGGTTCATCCCATTAATGTGAGAATTTTGACCATCTACCATGTGGCCTGTGTTTTGGACCACTCCCGCCCTATATAATGGGGGAGTTTCTTCTGAAGAGTCACGTCTTCTTCCTAGCATCCTTCACCACCATGCTGGATCTAGACTTAGCTTCGAACGGTGGTTGGCCTTACATAAGTCAGATTTTGTTTGAGAATTCCTTCATTCAAAGGGGCTATGCCTTCGAAGAAGAACTGTTGATGAGTCTTGGAACGTGCTGGAACCCTTCTCATAAGGAGTTCGAACCTGGGTGATGCCTTGGAGGTCTTCGAGGTCCTGACGACCTAGCTTGTGGGTGAATAGCCGGCCCGAAGAGTCACAGGTTGTGCTCTGCCCTGCCCATTATGGGCTTTTGAGGCCTTCTGCGCCTTCTTGAAACCCGGGCCAATTGCTGCTTCAGGAAGTTGCTCGCTTCAGTCGAGTAGCTGATGCGCTTTTGGAGGGTTGTGCCTACAAGAAAGTCAGAGATACGCTTCAATGGGGATCAATCTTCTGGTATGCATACCGAGAAGAAAGGAAACTGCGCTTTGACGAAGACTAAACCCCTTGTAAACTCCTCTAGGCTTTGCTGAATCTGTAATCGATCCTTTGTAGAAGAAGTAGGATTAGACTTTTGTAGGAACGAAATAGTAAAGCGTAATACTCTAGAGGGGGGGTGAATAGAGTTGGCAGCGGAATAATGCTAATTAAAAAATATTAGCAGCACAATCACAGAATATTAATCACAACTGAAATAAAGTAAAGACAGAGTTAAGAGAGCAAACGCAAAGACAGCGATGTATACTGGTATCCCTCTGTTGAGGACTAATCCAGTCGGTAGAACTCTTGCTACCAGTTGAATCCACTATTGGAAAAACCGCAAGTTTTCTTACGAAGTCCTTGCAACTTCTACAACGCGAGCTATGATACGAAAAACTCGTCCAACTTCAAATGTGAAGAGGTATTCTTCAATCAAGCCTTCTGATTACAATCTCTCAGAAACTTCTAGACCGTATAGCACTGGCAAATCGACTAGAGGATTGTAATTGGCTTGGGATCTGAAATTGAAAGCTCTAGAAAACTCTTTGAAAGACTGAAAGCTTTAGATAGAGAGAAGATTGAAAGTGAATGAGTGAGTTGAAATAATCGAAATCCTTCTCTATTTATAGGAATTTCAAAGGCAGACTTCTGACAGAATTCGGGCAGAACTCTATGAGCAAATCTCGGTCAAATCCGCAACTGCAGGAGGACCAAGTTCCAAGGATTCAAAATCACAACGGCCACCAACCGAACTCTGGCCGAACTCTGGCCGAACTCGGTCCGAGTTCTGTCAGGCTTAAGTCAGGGTTTAGTTAGGGTTTTGAAAAAGCTTTTTGGTGATTTTTGAAAACCTTTTTGTAAACCTTTTTGAGAGGACATTTTAAAAATATTTTGAACTCATTTAAGGGTAGCCTATTTGCCAGTACGACTCGGTGTACAACATATTCCTAGACTCAAATAAAAAGAAAATACATTGCATAAGGAATTATAGACTCGAGTAGGCAAAACAGATCTTCGGTCTTGAATTCAGTGGATAGCCATTCTTGATCATGTTCAAGAGGCCGAGATGTCCCGATTAGCTTTGTATATCCAGACAGAGTTTATTCAATTATTAAAATCAGGTTTGACCATATGACCAAATGGGCCAACAATCTTCCCCATTTTGATAATTGACAAACTATGAATGATATAACATTAAGCTTGTTCAAAATATCAAAAAGTAGAAATTGTTCATATCCTGTATTATCTCAAAAAAAATGTTAGATCTTTAATTTTCTCCCCCTTTGTCACTTAGCAAAATAATTGCAAAAGATAAAGCTCCCCCGCAATCAAATGCATAAGTAACAAATAGTGAGAAAACATATATAAAAGAAATAAGGCATAAAACTGGAGAAATATCACATGCATGTATTGTAAAAAAAAATCTTCACAGGCATGTAATTTCACAGGCAGTTATAAAGAATGAAGCAATATAAGAAATAGTGCAATCATAAACTGAAACTGAAACATAGTGCTGAAATAAACTGAATGCCATAAACTGAGGCATAATAAACATGTCCATGAAAGAAAAGAGTACTGAAGCAAACTAAAAAGTGCTAATAAAAAAAGTACTGATAATAACTTTGAATGACGGAGCATTTCCAAGTGCATCATAAAATATCACTCAAAATCATATAGGCACATCTTCTCATCATCATCCTCATCATCATCATCAGCAGCTCGACCAGCATGTCCTGAAGTACCAGCTCCAGAGGTACCAGCGCCAGAAGGATGCGGAGGGGCGCCAGCATAGAACTCACCAACATAATCACGATGTGGAGCACGGTCAGGACGGTACCAATCATAGGCTTTACCGGGCTGGAAGTAGGCATGAACAGCCTCATCCTCACAGCGGTAACCAGAGAAAGCTGGATCTCTAGGGATGGAACCGGCTGAATGACCAGTCTGGGCAAAACGAAGATCAGCTAAGGAGTTTGCAAGCGCCTGATAGCGGGTGACATCGCGGAACTCACGCTCGTGAGCCATGTCCGTCATCGAGACGTACAAAGCAGATAAATGCTGATGTATGCCCTCAAATTTCATAGCATACTGATGAGGTGGTGGAGGAGGTGCAGTAGGAGGAGCAGTAGGTAGAGCTGAAGCAGTCATGCTATGACGAGATAACTGAAGAAACTTGGGCTCAGGGTCCTGAGTACAAGTCGACAGATCGATATCGAAGCGCTAAAAGATGCGTGGGAGAATCATCGCGTAAGAGAGATTTCTATCTCTTGCACGACAACGACCCATCATCTGAATCATGGTCTTAGGGGCTGAAAATGGAATCCCCTTAAGAATTGGTACATGGCGGACAGCTCAAGAGAAGTCACATCATCCTTTGAAGTGGATTTTAGAAGGATTGTGGAATAGATGATGCGATACAATTCATAGTTAAACAAGTTCAGGTTGTTAGCCTTGAACTTTCCAGAGCGTACTCTTTCAGGTGCACAAAGTTCCGCTTTGAAACTGGCGAGTGTCGTGCCTTCGGGAAAATCAAATTCAGTGATGTCAACTAGCGGTGGACCTTCGTTAGGAATACCAAGTATCTCCGCTAAGAGGTCATCATTGAAATTGATATCAATACCTCCAACACGAGTGCTCACATCAAAAGTGTTTAATATGAGATTGCAATAAAATAATCTAATGGCATTAGTTGCTATAGGGAAGCAGATTTTAACAAAAAGATGTAACCCTAATGCCTCAAAGAAATGACAATGATCAGGAAATACAGTCCATTTGACTGGAGCGCCTGTGCATATGGATGTCATAGAGAAGTCTTCATACCACAGTAAGGCTTGGTCTAGGGTTTGAAAGAAAAACCCGTCGAATGCACCGTCGCTCGTTTGGACCGACGAGAAGAGGGAATCCGTATGCGGATGCGAAGATGACCCTTCCTCACTAGGGTTCATCTTCTTCCTCTTGGAAGGATTGAATTTGGGTGCCATTTGTGCAAATTGAAATAAAAATGCACTAATTGAAAAGTGGAGAAAGATGGGATTATACCTCCCGAAATCAAAGTATGTCGAAGAGAACGACGAACTCCGCACGAATCCAAATTTTTGGATTGATTTCACTACTTGGATGGGAAGAATGAGGGTGGTGAAAAGCTAGGGTTCGGGGCTCCTTCGCGGCTGCTGCTGCTGTTGTGATTAGTTTGGAAGCAATGAAGAATAAGGGCTGCTCGGGTTCTGTATATATAACCTGATACCCTCAACCGAACTCGGGCCGAATTCGATCAGAGCTCTGGCCGAATTCGCCTAGGGTTCTTTAAATTTAATTTTTGCCATTCTTTTTCATTGTCTCATTTCAAATATTTAATTCAAAGATTAGTCATTTCAACTTCAATTAACATAATTAATAATATTTTATAGATTAAATATCGTTACACAGCGACTGTTTCAGATTAGCTGTAGGAGTACTGTCCCAGCTGGCGGAGGTTCACCGGGGAACTCTTAAGTACCGCTTCGCTTCAACCGTAGTTGTGGTGACAGACAGACTCTTTATTGGCTTGTCTCTAACACAGTTTTTGTATAATGATATATAATCATAAAACAAAATTAATTAATATTATTGACGTCCAAAATTCCTAATTCTCGACGTAAATAATTGAAACGATCTTCCGCTAGAGGATTAGTGAAGATGTCCGCTAGTTGATTTTCAGTATCTATGTACACAAGGTTTATATCTCCATTTTGATGATGATCTCTAAGAAAGTGATGTCGAATCTCGATATGTTTAGTACGAGAGTGACATACTGGATTCTTAGTCAAATTAATAGTACTCGTGTTATCACAGAAAATGGGAATATGTGTGAAAAATAAATCATAGTCTTCTAGGGTTTGTTTTATCCACAAAATCTGAGCACAACAACGTCCTGCGGCGATGTACTCAGCCTCTGTTGTTGATAGGGCTACAAAATTTTGTTTTTTACTAAACCATGAGACTAAAGCCTTGCCTAAGAAATGACATGTTCCACTGGTACTTTTTCTATCAACTTTGCATCCAGCAAAATCTGCATCCGAATAACTAATAAGGTCAAAGGACTTAGTTTTGGGATACCACAAGCCAATAGAAGAAGTGCCCTTAAGGTATCGAAAGATACGCTTAACTGCGGACAGATGTGATTCCTTTGGGTTAGCTTGAAAACATGCACATAGGCAAACACTAAATATTATATCTGGACGACTAGCAGTTAAATAAAGTAAACTACCAATCATACCTCGATACTTACGTGTGTCGACTGGCTTACCTTGTTCATCTAATCAAGCTTTGTTGAAGTTGTCATTGGAGTGCCAATAGGTTTGACATTGTCCAGATCAAACTTCTTTAGCAGGTCTTTTGTATACTTGGCTTGATTTATAAATGTCCCATTATCAGTTTGTTTGATTTGCAATCCGAGAAAGAATTTTAGCTCTCCCATCATGCTCATCTCAAACTCATTCTGCATACACTTAGAAAATTCTTGACACAGAGATTCATCAGTAGATCCAAATATAATATCATCAACATAAATTTAAATTAAAAAAAGTTTGCCATTAAAAGACTTAATAAACAGTGTAGTGTCAACCTTGCCTTTTGAAAAACTGTTGTCAAGTAGAAAAGAGCTTAGACGATCATACCAAGCACGAGGGGCTTGTTTTAAACCGTATAAGGCTTTCTTCAACTTGAAAACATGATCAGAGTTTTTGAAATCCGTGAAACCTGGAGGTTGTGCTACAAAAACTTCTTCTTTTATAAAACTATTTAAAAAAGCACTCTTGACATCCATTTGAAATAGTTTGAAATCATGAAAACATGCAAATGCACATAACATGCAAATGGATTCTAATCTCGCAACTGGGGCATAAGTCTTATCGTAGTCGATACCTTCTTCTTGATTGTATCCTAGAGCTACGAGTCGAGCCTTATTACGAGTCACTAAACCATTCTCATTTAGTTTATTTCAGAATACCCAACGGGTGCCAATGACCGGATGATCAATAGGCCTGGGAACAAGTTCCCAAACTTGATTCCGTTCAAATTGGTTTAATTTCTCTTGCATAGCATCTATCCAAAAACTATCACTACATGTTTCATCAATAGTTTTGGGTTCTAGCTGTGAAATAAATGCAACACTAGAAACAATATCTCTACTGGATATACGAGTACTTACTCCTTTGGTAATATCACCAATTACCAAATCTTTTGGATGATCAGCTGTAAATTTCAACCTTTTTGGAAGATTCTGAAGATAGCTGGTTCCAGGATCTTCTCTAGGAGGTTCAGCTAGTGCAGAGCTTGGTTGAGGATCAGCTGATGTTGAGCTTGGTACAGTTGGATCTTCGTCATTGTCATCGATCGTCATCTGATTTAGTTCATCAAAGGTGACGTTGATTGACTCTTCGATGATCATGGTTCTTTTGTTGAAGTCTCTGTATCTTTTGCTCTTGGCGGCATAACCTAAAAATATACCTTCATTGGCCTTTTAATCAAATTTTACCAAATTGTCTTTTGTATTAAGAATAAAACATTTACAGCCAAATATTCTAAAGTATGAAACAGATGGAATTCTATAAAACCATAACTCAAATGGAGTCTTCTTCGATTTGGGTCGAATTAGAACTCTATTGAGTACAAAGCAAGCTGTGTTGACAGCTTCAGCCCAGAAATATTTGGGTAGGCTAAACTGGTTTAACATCACTCTGGCCATTTCGGTTAGAGTTCTGTTCTTATGTTCCACAACTCCATTTTGTTGTAGAGTCCTAGGGTAGGAGAACTCGTGTACAAAACCGTGTGTGTCACAAAATTGCTCAAAATCAACATTCTCGAATTCGCCTCCATGATCGCTTCTTATGCGAGTGATCATGTAACCTTTTTTATTCTGTACTTTCTTGCAAAAGGCGACAAATTCGGATCAAGAAATATACCCACGTGTATGTAGAGAAATCATCTACAATTACGAAAGCATAAAGTTTACCTCCGAGGCAAGCAACTCTGCTAGGACTAAATAAGTCCATATGAAGCAATTATAGAGGTCTAGTAGTACATACTGCATTTACTGACTTGAATGTGGATCTGGTAGCTTTGTTCTTTTCACATTGGCTGCATACCGAGTCCTTCTTGAATGTAATATCCGGTAAACCGCGTACTAGCTTCTTTGTGGATAATCTTGAGATCGTATCCATATTAGCGTGACCGAGTCTCATTTGCCACAGATGACTCTCATCACTCTTGGCCATTAAGCATCTACCTGAAATGTTAGTTTCTTCTAACAAATAGAAAATATATATATTGTCTTCCCTGATACCTTCAAAGATAGTACTACCAGTTGAGCTATCAACTATAGTACATTTATCTTTGCCAAAGTTGATGCCATAACCATGATCAGCTAGATGACTTATGCTGAGTAGATTATGTTTCAACTCGGTAACCAGACAGACATCCTTAATCACAGGATAGGGAGACTTACCAACATCACCGATACCAATAATATACCCTTTCAAGTTATTACCGAAGGAGACATAGCCTTCCTTCTTTTTCTTCGACAGTGTTGCAAATAGGGTAGCATCACCGGTCATATGCCGTGAGCAACCGCTGTCGAGGATCCATTTGCTTCTAGCATGTGAAGGGTGTTCCACCTACAAAACAGTTTGCAGATGAAACTTTTGGTACCCATTTCTTGTAGGGTCCTGAATTGTTAGCTTTAGGTATCCAAGCATAAACATTTAAATCAACAAGCTTTCTCATTCTACATGCAGATAAAATATGACCAATGAGGCCACAATAATGACATTGTGCATGTCGAGTGTTGAAAGCAGAGTGGTGTGCATGGTTGGTAGGTTTAGGTTTTCTAGTATAGAAGAAAGCATATCTAAAATCTTATTTGGGCTTAACCTTTTGGGGTAAAGGTTTGATAGGGTTAGGTCTGACAGTGTTTGGCTTGGGAATGTTCCGATTTTTCGGTAAGTGACACGTGTTAGGGTAGGAAGCAGCAGGCTCAGGCTGTTTTCCTAACCTAATTTCCAATCTTTTTGAAGTGTCATACAACTTAGTATAATCAGAAGTGAGTGATTCCATTCTGATTTGTGCACATCGAAGACTTTTCTTCTCTATAGAAAGTTCTTCCTTGAGTTGGTCAATAATTTTGTCTTTCTCTTCAGATGACTTGGTAGTCTCGTGTAATAAGAGCTTTGTTGAAGAAAGCTCACCAGACTCACTAACATTATTTCTAACCTCAGCTAGTAGGTCGGTAAGTCTACCTATTTCACCTTTGTACTCTTTGAGTACCTTCTTCGCGGTCTGATACTTGCTACGCAGTTTCCTGTAATCTATCATCAGGTCACTGAAGGCATCTCCTAATTGCTCAAAGGTGAAGTCATCATAAGTATCAACTACAGGTTCAGTAGGTACCTGATCGGATGCCATAAAGCATACGTTTGCAGTGTCTTCTGATTGTTCATCTTCTGAGTCGCTGGCTTCACTTTCATGCCATATGCTGGTATTGGCATATCTCTTAGATGTTGATTTCTTCAGGTTCCCTTTTTCATACCTGTTGCTCTTCTTGCTTGATGATGAGTTTGTGGGACAATCCTTCTTCATGTGTCCCTTCTTCTTGCAACCATAGCAGACAGCATCTTCTTGATACCAGTTGTTGCTGTTGTTCTCTTTGCCTCTCTTCTCATGTCTCATGAATCTTTTAAACTTCCTTGCTAGGAGTGCTTGATCTTCAGCGTCAGATCCACTGCTGTCTGAGTCACCTTCAGCAGCTTTTCTGTGCTGAGCCTTGAGAGCGATCGTCTTCTCCTTTGGTGCAGGCTCTTCAAAATCTTGTAGCTCCAGTTCATGAGTGAGTAGCTTACCCATGAGTACTTCGAGGGACATAGTTGTGAGGTCGTTCCCTTCAATGATTGCAGTAGCCTTCAGAATCCAGTTCTTGGTAAGTGCTCGTAGGAGTTTGCGAATCTTTTCATGGTTACTATAATCTTTGCCTAAGGAGGACAAAGGATTTATAATATCCAAGAATCTCTCGAATATTTGTGTAACTGTTTCGTTGGGCTTCATCTTGAACGCCTCGTACTCTTGAGTAAGCCTGCTGACTTTAGATTCTTTGACTTGAGTCGTGCCTTCATGTGTGACCTCAAGTAGCTTCCACACTTCATTAGCCGTTGTGCAGATTGACACCCTGTTAAATTCAGTTCTGTCTAAAGCACAAAAGAGAGCATTAATGGCACGTGCGTCAAGACTGGCCCTTTTCTTTTCTTCCTCTGTATATCTGCTGTGGGGTTTTTCAACTAAAACTCCATCAACATTTATACGAGGTGGCTTTTGATAGCCATCAAGAACAATGGACCATAAATCAATGTCAAGTGATTTCAAGAAGAAACTCATCCGTGTTTTCCAATAGGTATAGTTCGTACCATCAAACAGTAGGGGTCTGTTTGTGGCCTGGCCTTCACTTGTGAATTTCACAGTTGCCATGTGTTGTGCTGTGATCTATATAACAGTTAATTAAAATGAATAAATAATTGCACTGTTACCTTTGCTTTACCTGTAACACCCGCTCTGATACCAATTGTAGGAACAAAATAGTAAATCGTAATACTCTAGAGGAGGGTGAATAGAGTTGGCAGCGGAATAATGCTAATTAAAAAATGTTAGCAGCACAATCACAGAATATTAATCACAACTGAAATAAAGTAAAGACAGAGTTAAGAGAGCAAACGCAAAGACAGCGATGTATACTGGTATCCCTCTGTTGAGGACTAATCCAGTCGGTATAACTCTTGCTACCAGTTGAATCCACTATTGGAAAAACCGCAAGTTTTCTTACGAAGTCCTTGCAACTTCTACAACGCGAGCTTTGATACGAAGAACTCGTCCAACTTCAAATGTGAAGAGGTATTCTTCAATCAAGCCTTCTGATTACAATCTCTCAGAAACTTCTAGACCGTATCGCACTAGCAAATCGACTAGAGGATTGTAATTGGCTTGGGATCTGAAATTGAAAGCTCTAGAAAACTCTTTGAAAGACTGAAAGCTTTAGATAGAGAGAAGATTGAAAGTGAATGAGTGAGTTGAAATGATCGAAATCCTTCTCTATTTATAGAAATTTCAAAGGCAGACTTCTGACAGAATTTTGGCAGAATTCGGGCAGAACTCTATGAGCAAATCTCGGTCAAATCCGCAACTACAGGAGGACCAAGTTCCAAGGATTCAAAATCACAACGGCCACCAACCGAACTCTAGCCGAACTCTGGCCGAACTCGGTCCGAGTTCTGTCAGGGTTAAGTCAGGGTTTAGTTAGGGTTTTGAAAAAGCTTTTTGGTGATTTTTGAAAATCTTTTTGAAAACCTTTTTGTAAACCTTTTTGAGAGAACATTTTAAAAACATTTTGAACTCATTTAAGGGTAGCCTATTTGCTAGTACGACTCGGTGTACAACATATTCCTAGACTCAAATAAAATAAAAATACATTGCATAAGGAATTACAGACTCGAGTAGGCAAAACAGATCTTCGGTCTTGAATTCAGTGGATAGCCATTCTTGATCATGTTCAAGAGTCCGAGATGTCCCGATTAGCTTTGTATATCCAGACAGAGTTTATACAATTATTAAAATCAGGTTTGACCATATGACCAAATGGGCCAACAACTTTTTCGTATAGTCTTGATGAATCTGTACTAGATCTTTGTAGGCATAATAATGACAAAACTTCTTTCCGTATCTTTTGTTGTCTTCTTAATAGTCGGTCTGCGCCCTTGTATAATCTGCACTGCGGTGGAGGAATGTTATCAGCTGAGATTTTTTATGCTTCTACAATAACTAGCGGTGAACTACCACGAGGAAACATATCATCTATCGTCATCCTCATCATCATCATCAGCAGCAGCTCTGAAAGGATCAGTCTCAGTAGAATGGTTGGGATCATATCAGGCAGCAGCAGGGTCAAAGTATCGTTGAGCCTCTGGATCATCAATACGGTAGGCAAGTCTGGTCGTATCACAAACCATAGGGATGGGACCACTAGGATTGTGAGCAAGACTGTATAATATATCCCAAACAGAGTTGGATACGACATAGAGTTGAAGGGTGGTACAAAAATCCATGGATCAAAACTGATCCATCATACGAGCCTGAAGTGACTCAAGGGTAACGCCACCAGGAGGATGACTAGGATGGTGTAAGCAGCTAATGGGTCAACTGGAAGAGGTAAAGCATAAAGAGTAGGGGTCGAAACAGAACGACGATGCTCATGAAGATAAGCAGGAGCATCATCCTCAGGACAAACCTCAAGTCCAACCTCAAAGTACTGAAATATGAATGGGAGATATATCACATAAAGAAGATATTGCGATTTCTTGCAACACCGTTCCATAGCGGCGATAATAGTCTTGGGTAGACTGAAGGGGACGTGAAAGTGGAGATGATAGATAACTGAAAGCTCTAAATAGGAAATGTCATTAGTAGCGATATTCTTTGGAATAATGGTTCACATAACGAGTCACGAAATGAATCAAAAGTTGTCCCTTTAGGAAATTGGACAGAAGTGATATCGACTAATGCTTCCCTAGCATTGGGAATGTTAAGTATGATAGCTAAATCATCAGCATCAAACTCAATATTGATTCCCCCAACTTTCAATTTTACTTTCCTGTTAGTGACCGATAAGTCGCAATAAAACATACAAGTACCATTGCCATATATAGGAAAACTAGATTGAACTAAATCTAGCAACTGATGGTATTCAAAAACGTTTACGTGATCAAAAAATAATATGAAATTGATAGGAGCACCCAGACAAAGTTTTCTTTTATGAAAACCATTAAACCACTCATTTGATATATCTTGAGACACAAATATAAATTCATCAAATAAATCTCCGTCGGGTTTGGAAGGAGTGAAAAGAGAAAATGAGGCCACCCCATGAGGAGTAGAGGACGAACCTTCATCAACTTTCCTTTTCTTTTTTTAAAAAATAGGAATTTTAGGAGCCATAGATAAATATGAAATAAGTGGAGATAGTAAAATTATATCAAAATTGAAGATAAATAGTTGAAGAGAACTTCGAGATAGTATGAGATTGCCTTTGAATAGTTGAAAAAGAGGTTGACGACAGCTCTAGTTTTGACGTTGCCATCAGGGACAGGTAGATTCACTATCTATAGTGATGCCTCAGGAAAGGGTCTGGTTTGTGTCTTGCAGCAGAATGAGAAGATGATTTCTTATGCTTCCAGGAAGTTACGTCCGCATAAGAAAAAATACCCTACCTACGACTTGGAGTCGGTATCGGTTATCTTTGCTCTTAAGCTGTGGAAATACTATCTATACGGAGAGCGAGTAGAGATCATCACGGACCACAAAAGCTTGAAGTATGAGTTTACCCAAAAAGAAATGAACATAAGGCAGAGGAGATAGTGAGAGTTGATAAAGGACTTTGACATCTCATTGCAGTACCATCCAGGGAAGGCTAACGTGGTTGCCGATGCCTTGAGCAGCTATCCGGTAGCCATGTATTTGACGGCAGACCGTCAATTATTAGCAGTTCTTGAGAGCTTAGAGATTGAGGTAATACTACCTGGAGTTGAGATGCAGTTATAGGGACTATAGATTCAGTCAGACTTGATGGATAGGATCAAGTCGACTCAGTTCGATGATGTAGCTCTACGGTGTATTCGAGAGCAGGTTCAAGCAGAACTTCTGGACGAGTTTGTTGTTGCAGAGGATGGAGTATTGAGGCACGATTCTAGATTGTGTGTGCCTTGTGGGAAGCTTCGAGAATAGGTTATGCAGAAGGCTCAACGCTCTTAGTATTTTATGCATCCAATTGACAACAAGATGTATAAAGACCTGAAGGAACATGTTTGTTGGTATAGTATGAAGCTGGAAGTAGCATACTTCGTAGCCAGATGCTTAGTTTGCCAGCAGGTAAAGGCAGAGAGGCAAAGGCCAGGAGGATTATTGTAGCTATTGCCCATTCTAGAATAAAAGTGGGAGAACATCACTATGGATTTTGTTTCAGGATTGCCGCGTACACCAGGAGGGAAATATACGATTTGGGTCATCATAGACATGCTGACCAAATCAGCCCACTTCTTACCATTTAAGGTGGATTTGTCTACAGAGAGACTAGTAGATATGTACATGAGGCAGATAGTCAGACTGCATGGAGATCCCATGAGCATCATCTCGGATCGGGATAGTCGCTTCACTTTCTACTTCTGGCAGAGTCTACAGACTAGCTTGGGCACTCAGCTCAAGTTCAGTATCGCTTACCACCCTCAGACAGACGGGCAGTCGGAGAGGACTATCCACACTCTCGAAGACATGCTACGTACTTGTATCATTAATTTTGGAGGCTCCTGGGAGGATAATTTACACATGGTTGAGTTTGCCTACAACAACAGCTTCCAGGCCATCATTGAGATGTCACGATTCGAGGTATTGTACAGACGAAGATGTCATACACCCTTGTCTTGGGATGACGTTAGAGAGATTTATTGGGACCTGAGCTGGTTGTGGATGCAGCCGAGAAGGTGAAGCTCAGCAGAGATTGACTTCGCATGGCGCAGGATAGACAGCGGCATTGGGCCGGTAGCCAACGGAGACCTTTGGAGTTTGAGGTACAGTTTAGATTTTAGGATTAGGTTAGTTTGTTTTTTGAATCTTGTTTGTTCATGATTGATTGTAATAGTTAAGTGTGAGACCTTGTTTGTGCTAGGTTAGAGATCTGGTGTTACTGAGGATAACTCTGACATAGGGCACTATTCGCTTTGGTGGAGGTGGGAAGCTTAGCCCATGTTTTATCGGACCTTTTGTTATCCACAAGAGAGTCGGTGCCGTGGTCTACAGGCTAGACTTGCCACTTGCACTAGAGGGAGTTCATAGCGTGTTCTACGTATTGCAGTTAAGACGGTACGTGGCGGATCCCAGTCATATACTAGATCACTTCGAGATCGATGTGGGCCCTACTCTCACCTATCCAGAGCAGCCTGTGGAGATTCTGGATCGTCGAGAGAAGGTATTGCAGAATTAGACTATTTTTTTGGTTTATGTCGCGTGGAGGCAGTACTCTCCAGGTGAGTAAACCTGGGAGGGAGAGGATGACATGTGCGAGCGATACCCTTATCTTTTTGGGGCTTGAGGTATGATCTTTCTATCCTTCTCCTTTATGTTCTAGTTTCGTCTTTTAATGTCGAGGATGAAGTTATTGTAAGGAGGGTAGATTTATCACTACCACTTTCTATAATAAGAGTATTTTGGTAATTTGATAATTTTTGATAATTTTAATATTATTTAATTAATGATTTGTGTTAGTATCATTAATTGGTGAATCCTTAGAACTACATTGATTAGATGTTAATCATGACCATAGAAACTTAGTTAGTGAGATTTAATAACTTTAGTTATACTCTAATCTATCTAGAATATCAAATAGAGCCTATTAATTGACTTAAAACAATAACCTATGTTGGGCCTTTCCTTAAAAGGCTTGAAATGAGAAATAGGAAGGCCTTTAGACAATTACACCCAACCAAGCCCTAGCCAAACCCTTGGCCGGCCATATGATGGTCTTCCCCTTGCTGTTAATAGCAACATTCCCCTCATCTTCCCCCTTTCATTAGAAACCCTAACCCTAATTTGTTTTCTTCTCTAAATTATCTCCATCTCGTAAATTGAGTCCAAATTCCCTCAAACGACAAACTCTTCCCCTTGAAGAGAGGAAGCCTCTATTAGCTAGCTTGGGAGCATTTGGAGTAATTTAGCTATTAGAGTTTGGTAATAGATCTTGGATTTGTTCCTTGAGAATCCATCTCTCAAGTGGTAAGAACCCTCTAAACCCTCTAATTTTCCATTCCTTAATGTAGATACATTCATTTAGGGTCCCCATTGCATTAGGAATAATTTGGGTCATGTTTGGATCCATTTGGAGTGCATATGACGAGAGTATCGGATACGCACATCAAGTGTTTGATGAAATGACTCTTAGGGATTTCTATACTTAAATTTTAGTTTCAATTAAGTAATGATATTGGTTATGTGTTGTGTTAGTAATGTGAGATATTAACTATGATTTAGGACTGTTTTGGTCGACCAATTTGGACTTGGGGACTTGGTTTCACTGTGACGTTCACTGTTTGCGCACTTCCAGGTTCAGATTCTGTGCAGTCATTTGGATTTGAGTTGTGTCTGTTGTCTTCATATCCTAAACATCCAAGTTATTATTACCTTCTGTCCACTGCATGTTCCATTGCTCAGATCTTGGACATTGGCTCAGTCGAGCCCTATTTAGTATATTGTCCTGTTTCCTTTACTGTTCAGACCTTACCCCCCTTTATATGGATTTTTCCATCTATATCATTCACCCAGGGTGTAGTGCATGTCCAGCATTCAGATACATTGATATAGGATTAGTATAAGTGAAGTATGGTATCCAGATGATCACTTTGAATTTGTCCACACTTTACCTTTAGCCTAGCATGTTGCATATCTCATGTCCAGTTGCATTTAGGCTCAACCCATGACTTTAACCACTCAATTCTTTATATACATTCATGTCCAGGCATTACTTGACTTGTTCTACAACTAACCAGTCGAGCCACACTTTATATATGTCCAGTTTTCTACTATGAGTTCAGTTCAATTATGGAGATGCTCTGCATCAGTTGAACAAGCATACATTTTGATCTTCCATACCTGTCCTCTTGACCCAGCCTTTGAGCATCATGGCCAGTTACCTACAAATCCTTAGTTCAGACACATATTTGAATGCCCGTATTGGATGTCCTGCACTCAGTTGGATGCTAGGTTTGAACATCATGAAATGTTTAGTCCTTATGCCTTTTCATTTGTCCTACATATCCTTGCCATTGCCTTATATTTATGTTTCTGTCCTATCCATATCGTTCCATTCTGTTCTGATGATCATTAAGATGAGTGTCCTGCATATTAGTTTCTCTAGCCAGTTTAAATTGTTTAATCTAAGAATGGTGTTTCAGTCAAATATTTCAGTCTAATTTCTGAGTTTGCATCCAAATCCTAAATCATTTACCTTACATACTAGTTCAGACACTGCCTCATTGCTCTGCCCTCTCTTATTTGACACCCAACCACATCTATATTTACTTACCCCTTAATGATGCCCTGCATATAGGGTCCATGCCTAGATGTATCTGATGTTGGATTCATCCTTTATTGATCTGTCCTTGACCTATTTTCCTAATGTTTCAGTACCTATATAAGATGTCCTGCATCCATTGATCACTGCATATGTTTAGATTTGTCCTACATTTGCTATATGCTCTGCATACTTTGAGTCCAGCTCCTTTTGAACAATCGATTGAATACTCATGTTTTAGTTCATATCCGAACTCAATCATTAAGTTCAGACATAGTGTATAAATCCTCTTGCTTGATTATTTAGTATCTTTCGGTTGCTGTCCCCATTATGTCCAGATATCTTCTTTGGTTCAATATATAAATGCAATAGGTATGTATAAATATATATATATATATATATATATATATTAGATACCAATGTGATTTATATTCATATATTATATATGGGAGATATTGGTAGCTTGTTATTGAGTTGGTATTATAGAAGCATAAAAAATATGGGGTTCATGCGAATTACAAATTGCCTCATAGGTACTTTGGGCCAAATAGGTCCGCATGAAGGAAAGTTGCATGACTGTTCAAAGACATATGCGGCCCGTCGACAAACAGCTGTAGAAAGAAAATATACGGCCAAAGAGGAGTACTTCGACTGATAAATAAGTCCTGGCAAAATATTACAGTTTTGACACTTCGACAAGAAAGATAAGAAGTGAGACGGCACCCAAAAGCAGGGTTCCTACGTCTCCATGCGGCCAAAAGAGTATCATCCAAGCCGCATGAACCTCATGCGGCTCAGCTTATGCGGCCCCAAAGTTTCCAAACTTCATGCAGCCAAGAGTAACTGTGATCCAAGCCGCATGAGTCTCATGCGACCCCACATGATCGAAGACTGAGAAAACTATACGCAACAGGACACGTGACAATCTGACCAAGTCCTTAACTACCCAGATTTGATGTAACAAAATCCCAACAAATCGACAGATGGCAGCCCAAGAGCGGGTTTTCGCGTGCTAATCAGCCACGTGGCGGCAAGCCGTCTATACGGCTCAAAATACATCAAATTATAAATAGCAGGGTGCCACACCCCTGCAAGAGGCTGGCAACCTTCAAGAGAGAAGCAATTTCTTCACGAGCGAGAGGCTACATCAGATAGTCCACGGAGTAAAGCAGAGTTGATAGCACTTTCTCGAGCCCCCATCGTCACTCCAAAGAATCAAAACTAAACAATTGTACTTAGATCGTTTCCTAGGATTTCTTTCTAGACTTTCCTTTGTACAAGCGAGTTTGCAATCAATTTCAGTGTTCTGTAATATCTGTCTTTGATTTTTTATGGCAAACAGGTATCATAATATATGCTATAGAGATATTTTAGAGTGGTAGTATAGATACGTATATGAGGATGGTGGTTGTGTTATAGGACTTGTGATGGTATCATAAGTTAAACTATAGGATAGATAAAACCTAGGTTGGAATAAAGGGATATCTCATTAGCTTAACACTAAATAGCTCAAAGTGGCAAACCCTTGATTAGGCAAAATGACCAATGCTTGACCAATTGAGACCAAGTTGACCAGTTAGCTATAGTTGACCTAGTTTGACCAATGGTTGACTTCCTTGACGGAGAAATGGTTTAGCAGCATGTAGATAACTCATTTAACCTATTGTCTTAACTAGAACAGTCTGTAACCCTAATTTCTTATTATAGGACTCAGTGACTCTAATTCGGATACCGATACACATCAATTGCTCAGGATATCAGGCGAGTTCATTTTTTGTTAGTTTTCATTCATGATAGTATCTATATTGCCTGTTCTAGACAACTTTACTTGATGCTAACACATTATTATCATGGACCAATACTATATGGATCTTGTCATGAGATGTTATCCCCTTATCGGGTGCATCGGGCATTTTATTTTCATGTATTCTATCATGTACATCATGTACTCCTTGTATTCGTATTATTCATGTACACACATGTGCTCTCATATACTCTCATATTCTCACATGTACTTCATGTATAAACAACAATCATGTACATGACGTAACTTGATCGGATCCTTGTGTATTGATTGGGGCGGGGGAGTAGAAGTGGTTATGTGATTAAATTCCATTAGTGTAATCATGTACATGTCGATTATGCCTTCACGTATAATCGAGTTACCGTAAAATAATCATGTACAACCTAAATCGATCACATAACCATCTTGTGCTATGAAATACTTATATTATTTATAGTTCATAGTTTCTCTATCTTATTCATGTACTCAGTTTCTTTGTTTATATTTCCTGTGTTCCTGTAATTTCATTTACAACACGTCATGTATTATATTCTATTGCTAGTCTATATTTTCTACCACATTTTGGAACTGCTTTCGGAGTTATGTATTCGCTCCAATCCTGACTGGATACGTTAATAAATTTTACAGAGAACTTGGTGGACTTTTGTACCACCTATTACAGTGCAGATATAGATGACACTTGCGAGCTGGATCAGCAGAAGGATCCAGCTAGCTTAAAGGAGTCACTTGTAGTTCCTAGACTAGACTGCTAGGACTATTATTTGGATATGTTTTTAACTACATTGTTACATATTTATTTTGTACTCTGTGTGTGGTATTGATAATACTTAAACTCATTTCAATTCTGGATTGTATCTTACTTTGAATTTCCTATCTATCCTATATCGTGCTCATTATCCATCTTTGGTATATTATGATTAAGATGTATCTTCTGAGATTGTCCTCCGATTGGAGAGTATATTTTGAACAGATACATTATATTGTGTTTAGATGTAGTTGAGACCTAGGATAACGTTCTACCGCCGACACTGCGACGTAGGTTGGACGTACCCATGATCTCGTGCCCTTTCACTCTGTACGGGTCATGACACATTTTTAGTGGTGGCCCATGCAAGTCAGGTTTTGAGTTTTGTCTCAGTTCGGTAGTGGTACTCGAACTAGGGTATCACTACAACATGTAGTAGGATATGGGATATAGGTTTTAAGTTACTCAATCATAGTTAGGAAAAACTCCATTCTAATTTCTGCCATCTATAATTCTTTTCTGATAATTACTTTCTTTGAGATAAACTGTCCTTCTTTGATAATATCTTTTTCTGCTCAGTATTGATTTTTTTGTTTGATATGTCTTCAGGTGGCGGAGACTAGGTTACATCGCTCTATTTCTGTCGATACTAAGAGGTTTGCACCTCTTATCCGATTCAGTAGGATACTGGGACTGCAGCACGTCTCGCTTCTACTGATATAGAAGCATCTGTAACTTTTAGGGTTCTCCTCCACCTGTTCGGAGGCCTGCCCTGGTTATTCCTGACATTCTCCAGCCACCCCTACCTCCGGTACCAGTAGATGCATCGCAGTTATTCGTACTGTTTCTGGAGATAATGGATGCGCAGCACCGTTAGTCAGCAGATATGAGGCAGGGCATTGATAATGCTCACCAGGCGGCTGTGACAGCAGTTGAGAGGGTGGTAGCAGCTTAGCCACAAGGAGGTTATGTTCAGCACTAGAGGCCATAGAACATTGTTGACTTTAAGAAGATGAGGCCGAAGGACTTCAAGGGTACAGAGGGTATTCTGTACGCCGATGATTGGATCGAGCATATTGAAGAGATATTTCGACTGGCACAGATCTCGACTGGTTTACAAATAGAGGCAACGTGTAGCCAGATGTTTGATCTTGCTCTGACTGGTACTGTACTGATCCCAGGGTTAGGGTCGAAGGACAGACTTAGGAGGCTTTTAACAAGCTTTTCAAGGAGATGTTCTTTCCAGATGTGGCTCTCAGTGCCTTAGAGACTCAGTCTGAGAGTCTGGTTCAGGGGAACTAGACAATTGAGGAGTTAGTCGGGGACTTCTGTCGTCTGGACAGATTTATGGAAGGACTGAGCGATATAGCGAAGGCTAGAAAGTTTTGGAAGGGCTTGGTCAAGTAGGTCAAGTCTCTGACCAAGAGCGACCGTGACGCTACCTTTGAGCAGATCTTCACAGGTGCCATGGCAGCAGAGGATGACTTGGAGCTGAAGACCAAGAGAGGTCGTGATACCTTTGGTACTGGTAGCAGTACAGGCCCGGCCAAGAGGCCATATTTCTAGCAGCAGCAGAGGCCCTTTCATCACCAGTAGCATCATGGTCGTGCGCCTTTCCAGCAGGAGCACCAGCAGCAGATACAGGGCCATAAGCAGGCATCGAGGCAGAAGCATGCCACTATTTATCCCTTCTACAAGAAGCCAGGACATGGGTTTAACGACTGTAGGTTGAGGTTAGGGATGTGTCTGCTATGTGGGTCATCAGGAAATCATCTGAAGGATTGCCACATGGTTTCCACTCATGTGGCACAGGATGGAGCAGCAGGTCAGAGAGGAGGAGCTAGAGCTTCGACATGCCCACAGAAAGGACCGCCATTGCAGACTCAACAACAGAGGTTTACACAGCATCAACAGCAGGCTAGAGTAGGCCACCAGGGGCGAGCTTTCGCTATTACAGCTGAAGAATCCGAGCTAATGGACGATCTGATAGCAGGTTCCATTCTTCTCGATTCTATTCCCGTATTTGCTTTGTTTGATTCTGGTGCTTTTCTTAGTTTTATGTCTGTATCTTTTGATGTTAGACACCATCTTGCATCTGAACCTTTGTCTAGGACTTGCAAGATCACGACTGGGGGTGGTATCATCCTAGTCAATGATGTTAGCAAGGATCGGAGAGTTATTTTGGGAGGCCGAAAACTGGATGTGTGTTTGCTTTTAATGCCACTACCAAGTTACAATATTGTACTCGGGATGGACTGGTTGAGTAGAGACCATGCTAGCATAGATTATCGTGGAGACAGAGTGCTTTTCAGATCGCCAGGAGAGCCAGAGTTCGAGTTCGCCAGAGGAGGGACGAAGCAGAACATTGAAGTTTTCTATGGAGCTTTAGTAGAGGAGCAGAGTGTGCTACATCCATTGATAGCTGAGTTTATGGATGTATTTCTGGAGGAGTTGCCAAGGTTTCCTCTGGACAGAGATGTTGAGTTCTCTATAAATTGGGTGCCAAGCACAGAGCCGATATCTCAGCACGTCTATAGAGTTAATAACAACGAGCTAGTAGAATTAAAGTAGTGGATGAGTTACAAGACGAGGGTTTCATCCGATCGAGTTCTTCATCGTGGGGTGCACCAGTGCTTTTTGTGCCGAAGAAGGATGGGTCGGTACGGATGTGTATCGACTACAAGCCCTCAACAACCTCACCATCAAGAATAAATACCCGATGCCAAGGATCGACGATTTGTTCGATCAATAAAGCGAAGCGAGGGTATTTTCCAGGATTCATCTGAGGTCAGGCTATGACCAGGTGAAGGTGAAGAAGGATAATATTTCAAAGATAGCATTTTGAACTCGGTATGACAAGTTTGAGTTTATGGTGATGCCATTTGGTTAACCGACGCCCCGATGGTATTTATGAATCTGATAAACAAGGTGTTCCATCAGTATCTGGACAAGTTTGTGGTAGTATTCATTGATTATATCTTGGTATATTCGAAGACCCCAGCGGAGCATGAGGAGCATCTGATAGTAGTTTTGGCGAATCTAAGGAAGAAGGAGCTTTACGGCAAGCTTTCAAAATGTGAGTTCTTCTTCGATTGGGTTGAGTTCCTAGGTCATATTGTGCTCGGAGAGGGGATCTCAGTCGACTCGAATAAGATTATAGCAATTGAGGCGTGGACTGCTCCAAGTTCAGTTGTATAGATCAAGAGCTTCCTGGGATTGGCAGGCTACTACAGGAGGTTTGTTCAGGATTTTTCTCAGATTGCAGAATCGTTGACTAGGCTGACTCGGAAGTACATAGATTTTGTCAGGTCAGAGGAGTGTCAGATCACCTTTGATGAGTTGAAAAAGTGGTTGACGACAGCTCCAATTTTTACGTTGCCGTTAGGGTCAGGTGGATTCACTACTATAGTGATGCCTCAGGGAAGGGTCTAGGTTGTGTCTTACAGCAAAATGGAAAGGTGATTGCCTATGATTCCAGGAAGTTACGTTCGCATGAGAAGAACTAACATACCTATGACTTGGAGTTAGCAGCGGTTATCTTTGCTCTTAAGTTGTGGAAACACTATCTATACGGAGAGCGAGTGAAGGTCTTCATGGACCACAAAAGCTTGAAGTATGTGTTTACCCAAAAAGAGCTGAACATGAGGCAGAAAAGATGGTTGGAGTTGTTGAAGGACTTCGATATCTCGTTGCGGTACCATCCATGAAAGGCTAACGTGGTTGCCGACGCTTTGAACAAGTATCCAGTAGCCATGTGTTTGACGACAGACCGTCATTTGTTAACAGATCATAAGATCTTGGAGATTGAGGTGATAGTACCTAGAGTTGAGATACAGTTGTGTGGACTGCAGATTCAGTCAAACTTGATCGATTGGATCAAGTCGACTTAGTTCGATGATGTAACGTTGCGGAGTATTCGAGAGCAGGTTGAAGCAGGACTTCTGGACGAGTTTTTTATTACAGAGGATGGAGCATTGAGGCACGATTTTAGACTGTGTGTGCCTAGTGGAGAGCTTCGAGAGCAGGTTATGCAGGAGGCTCATCGCTCTCAGTATTCTATGCATCCAGGTGCCAACAAGATGTATAGAGACCTGAAGGAACATATTTGGTGGTATGGTATGAAACGGAAAGTAGCACGCTTTGTAGCTAGATGCTTGGTGTGCCAGCAGGTAAAGGCAGAGAGACAGAGGCTAGGAGGATTGTTGCAGCCATTGCCTATTTCGGAATAGAAGTGGGAGCACATAGCTATAGATTTTGTTTCAGGATTGCCATGTACATCAGAAGGAAAAGTCACAATTTGGGTCATCATAGACAGGTTGACCAAATCAGCCCACTTCTTGTCATTCAAGGTGGGTTTGTCTACGGAGAGACTAACAGATATGTACGTGTGACAGATAGTTAGACTGCATGGAGTTCCCGTGAGCATCGTCTCGAATTGGGATAGTTGTTTCACTTCCCACTTCTGGCGGAGTTTGCAATGTAGCTTGCACTCAGCTAAAGTTCAGTACTGCTTACCACCCTCAAACAGAAGGGCAGTCAGAGAAAACTATCCAGACTCTCGAAGACATGCTATGCAGTTGTGTCATAGATTTTGGAGGCTCTTGGGAGGATCATTTTCCCTTTGTTGAGTTTGCCTACAACAATAGCTTCCAGGCCAGCATTGAGATGTTACCATTCGAGGAGTTATACGGGCAGAGATGTCGTGCTCCCTTGTCTTGGGATAACATTGGAGAGAGAGATTTATTGGGACCTGAGATGGTTGTGGATGCAGTCAAAAAGGTAAAGCTCATCAGAGATCGACTTTGCTTGGTGCAGGACAGACAACGATATTGGGCTGATAGACATCGGAGACCTTTAGAGTTTGAGGTACATCTTAGATTTTAGAATTAGGTTAGTTTGTTTTTGTGAATATTGTTTGTTCATGATTGATTGTTATAGTTATGTGTGAGACCTTACTTGTGCTAGGTTGGAGATCTGGTGTTCCTAAGGATGTCTCTGACATGGGGCACTATTCGCTTTGGTAGAGGTGGGAACCTTAGCCCACGTTTTATCGGACCATTCGTTTTCTGGAAGAGAGTTGGTGCCGTGGCCTACATGATAGACTTGCCACCTGTATTAGAGGGAGTTCATAGCATGTTCCACGTGTCGCAGTTGAGACGGTACGTGGCGAATCCTAGTCACGTACTAGATCACTCCGACATCGAGGTGGACCCTACTCTCAGCTATCCAGAGGAGCATGTGGAGATTCTGGATCGTCAAGAGAAGGTATTATGGAACCAGACTATTTTCTTGATTTGTGTCACGTGGAGGCATCACTATCTAGGTGAGTCAACCTGTGAGAGGGAGGTTGAGATGTGCGAGCGATACCCTTATCTTTATGAGCCTTGAGGTATGATCTTTCTATCCTTCTCATTTCTGTTCTAGTTTTATCTTTTAATTTTGAGGACGAAATTATTTTAAGGAGGGTAGATTTGTCACTACCACTTTCTAGAATAAGAATATTTTTGTAATTTATAAATTTTGATTATTTTAATATTATTTATTTAATGATTTGTGTTAGTGTCGTTGATTGGTGAAATCATAGAACTATATTGATTAGATGTTAGTCATGACCATAGAAACTTACTTAGTGAGAGTTGATAACTTTATTTAGACTCTAATCTAGCTAGAATATCACATAGAGCCTATTAGTTGACTTAAAACAATAAGCTATATTGGGCCTTTCCTTAAAAGGCATAAAATGACAAATAGGAAGGCTTGTTATTGAGTTGGTATCATAAGATATGCTATAGAGATATTTTAGAGTGGTGGTATATATATGTATATGAGGATGGTGGTTATATTATAGGGCTTGTGATTGTATCATAAGTTAAACCATAGGATAGGTAAAACCTAGGTTTGAATGAAGGGATATCTCATTAGCTTAACACTAAATGGCCCAAAGTGGCAAACCCTAGATTAGGCAAAATGACCAATGCTTGACCAATTGAGACCAAGTTGACCAATTAGCTATAGTTGACCTAGTTTGACCAATGGTTGACTTCTTTGAACTAGAAATGGTTTAGCAGTATGTAGATAACTCATTTAACCTAGTTTTTTTTAACTAGAACACTATGTAACACTTCCTTATAATAGGACTCAGTGACTCCAGTTCGGATACCGATACACATCAGTTGCTCAGGATTTTAGACAAGTACATTCTCTGTTAGTTTTTATTCATGATAGTATCTATATTACCTGCTCTAGACTACTTTACTTGATGTTGACATATTGTTATCACGGACCAGTACTATATGGATATTGTCATGAGATATTATCCCCTTGTCGGGTGCATCGGGTATTTTATGTTCATGTATTTTATCATGTACATCATGTACTCCTTGTATTCGTATTATTCATGTACACTCATGTGCTATCATGTACTCTCATGTTCTCACATGTACTTCATGTATAAACAACAATCATGTACGTAACTTTACTTGATCGGATCCTTGTGTATTGATTGGGGCGGGGGAGTAGAAGTGGTTATGTGATTAAATCCCATTAGTATAATCATGTACATGTCGATTATGCCTTCATATATAATAGAGTTACCGTGGAATAATCATGTGCAACCTAAACCGATCACATAACCATCTTATGCTCTGAAACACTTATATTGTTTACATTTCATAGTTTCTCAATCTTATTCATGTACTTAGTTTCTTTGTCTATATTTCCTGTATTCTTGTACTTCCATTTACAGCATGACATATGTTTTATTCTATTGCTGGTTCTATATTTCCTACATGTTTTGGAACTGCTTTTGGAGTTATGTATTCGTTCCAATCCTTACTTGATATGTTGATAAATTTTACAGAGAATTTGGAGGACTTCTGCACCGCCTATTATGGCACAGATATAGATGACACTTGCAACCTGGATCGGCAGTAGGATCCAGCTAGCTCAGAGGAGTCACCTGTAGTTTCTAAACTAGACTGCAAGGACTATTATTTGGGTACTGCTAGGACTATTATTTGGATATATTTTTAGCTACATTGTTATGTATTTATTTTATAGTTTATGCGTGGTGTTGATAACACTTAAACTCATTTCAGTTCTGGATTGTATCTTACTTTGAATTTTCTATCTATCATATATCGTGCTCATTATCCATCTTTAGTATATTGTGATTGAGATGTATCTTCTGAGATTGTCCTTCGATTGGAGTGTATATTCTGAACATGTATATTATATTGTGTTTAGATGTTGTTGAGACCTAGGACCGCGTTCTACTGTCTACATTGTGACGTAGGCTGGACGTACCCACGATCTCGTGCACCTTCACTGGGTGCGGGTCGTGATAGGTGATACCAGTAGGTGATTCCAGAAATACCAATCCTGTCATTTTAGAGAAATAGGTAATACTATACTAGAAGCTGAATCATAATAATTATCAGATAATAAAAACTATCAGAGAATGTACTCGCTTGCGGTCCTTAGCAGTAAATGTGAATTGAGGCCCAAAGTGGAGTAACGAAGACCTATATATGAGATATACAGAGTTACTTGGTGTTATAGAGTAAACAATATATTTAAATGAATTAATTATATCTTGCTAGGCCTTTTCTAGTTTATGGAAGTCAAATTAGGTCAATGCTAGTCAATCTTGGTCAATGTGGTCCAATTTGGTTAAACTGGCCATTTCTAAGTTGTATGAGTCCATTTCTAGGATATTGGGATCATACCCTATATGTTTAGACTATACTAGTTATCCTAGGATACTATGGTAGCCTATACATAATATACTTAGGTAATTCCATTACCTATCTATATGTAGGTAAATCTCTATTTCCTATTACCTATACCATACACATTGGTACCTATAATAAGTAGATACCCCCTCTACTCTACTCCCATATGGCCTTTCTACTATAACTGATACCTTCAATTATAAGACTGATACCATATCTATATATATGACTGATGCATATATTTCTATGACTGATACATGCTATTTCCTATATAGGACTGATCATATCCACTGATACATGGTAAATCAGCTGACTGATACATGAATGCCCCTTAGCATATAGCTGCTATGCCATACATGTTATCCCTTCTGTATTTAACTGCTACTGCATATGCTTTTTTACTTCTACATGATTGGGGAAAATAGCTACTGCTATATGCTTTAAAATCCCATTCATAACACCCTAGCCCAAGTCCAATTTCCCCTATACAATTGATGCCTATGTGCTATTGCAATGAGGCAGACTAGCTACTACTACATCAACCTATTACTGCTGTTGCTGTGGTTCCTTTCATTTCCCCCAATAGCCCTTTTCACTACTGCTACTAAGAGCAAGTGAGTTGCTGCTATGCTACTATGGTATGGCCAAAAATAGCTACTGTTGCTAGGCTACTAAGCCCAAGCCCCTCTAAGTGTATACTGCTATATTTTCCACCCCCTTCCAACTATAGGACTGATGCAAATGGCCCCCTTTACATATATATTGATACAAGATATATGCCCCTTCACACATATATGACTGATACATATATATATATATATATATATATCCCCTTCCACATACATGACCCCTTACCTTCATAACAGATAAAACATATAGGGCCCCTTCATAAACTGATACAATATTACCTATGTGACTAATGACTATTACATGAATGGCCACCTAAATGATACACATTTGGAATATAGGACTGATATAGATTATCCTATATAACTGATATAGGATACCCCGCTAACTGATGCATGATGCATGCCCTTCTTCTCTAACTACTGTCTATTAATCAATCTTTCTATATCCATATGTCTACCTATCTACCTATACAACTATTAGCTATCTACCAATATATATTTATCAAGCTAATTAACTGATACATATAGGGCCCCCTCTAAAGTATGCTATGATCTAAAGCTCCCCCTTACCAACACAGTTAACTGCTACTAAAGTAGCAATGCTACTCTATGCAAATTTCCCCGCCTCTTCTCCATATAACTGATACATACTATCCCTCATAACTGGTACATATTATCCTCATGACTGATATATATTTTCTTATAGGACTGATGCATGTATGACTATAGGAATGATACAAATCTATATGACTGATATAAATCTTTCCCTCATAATCGAGCCCCTTTAGTATGTTGTTGTGTCCCCCATATTACAGTACTGCTGCTCTTACATGCCTGATCCTACCTCCCCTCTAACAGTTATCCACTAGATACCTTAGCTCCTTTCTATACACATATATACATTATAATGAACACACACCCAATTCATATCAATATCAGTCCTCTCTCCCTAGCCCGACTAATACTCCCTCCAACCATTCAACTGATACACAACTCAAGCTATGTACACACACATTAATAATAGTATCTGTCCTCCCATTTCACTCTCCTGCACATACACACAATATACATATAGAAAATGAACACATATTTACATAGGGATACACTCACTATATCAAAACAGCCCCTACTCACCAAATCTCTATAATCAGTCCATATTGCCCTCTTCTATATAAAACCCTATAATACCCACATATAGTCACTAACTAGACATACAAATGATAACCTATAGCAATATACATCTTAATACAAGTGTCAAATCTGAGTTTAGAGCATTAGGTGTTCTTTTGGTCATTTTGTCAAACACTTGGTGTGCATATCGGAATACGTTGTGATACGCCCATTATACACACTCCAAATGGATCCAAACTTGACCCTAAGCATACCCATATGTTCTAAATCACCATATAGAAATATTATTCTCGAATTTTCTCCAAAATGGGCTAAAATACAAAGGAAAAAGTCTCCAAATGAGGGAAGAAGAGTCAATACTCCTCACCATGGGTAACCTTAATACATAGGGTTCCTATTTGATGCCTCTACACTATTTAACACTAATTAGAGGGTTTAGAATGCATTTTACCTATTGGGAAATGGATTTCCAATGAAATGGCTCCAAGATCCAAAAGCCCTCAAGCTTCAAGTGCTCCAACCTCCAATGCCTTACTTCTTGAGTCTTCTACTCTCTATGTGAAAGAAAGTGGAATTAATTTGGGCCAATTTGGATGAGTTTTAGTTGTAGGAACAATTGGGAAAAGCTTCTAAATTAGGGTTAGGGTTTTGGATGAAATGAGAAGGAAGAAGATGTTTGGCTTATATAGGAAAGGGGGCTGCCATATTAAGTTAGGGTTAGGGTTTGAGCAAGGGGAAAAGTCTACTAAATCCTTCTCTTTAGTCATGACAATTTAGAAAAAAAATGCCATACTCCCTAATTAGGTGTTTAGCCTAACTTCCTATTTAATCTTGCTAGTCTAATTAGAGGCTAATTAAAGTTTAATTAGGCTAGTCCTAATTATTTAATTAGGTGGTTATGTCAAGTTAGTTTAGGTCCTCTAGGGCCACTAACAACTATTCTAACTAATGGCTAACCACTAATCATATACAATAATATAGTATTTGTACTATATTATTTATTACAAATAATTAATCCAAAAATATAATTACTAGTTTTGTAAAATAGATTTATCCTCAAAATATAATATGAATCCAATTATTCATAATAGTAACAAGAAATAGAAAAAAGTCAAAAGTATCTCTCTTCTGGAAAGTAGTGGTGACAATTGTGATTTGTCATATTTTTACATTCTACAAAATAGTAGAGGCTGGACCCTGATGATATGCATCCACTACCAAAATAAGGGATATTAGTGACTCCAAATTTATTACTAAACGTTGAAAGATGTAGCTAACATGTTTAGCGACATAATCAATAACAAAAATAGCATAATCGTGTATTTTTTAGTCGTCAAAGGGGAATTTATCATGGTAGCAACACTACAATAGACGTCGATGAACATTGCCAATACAACGATGAGTTGTGACCATGAAAGGAGTCGCCAATACGATGACTAGCGACACAAAGTGACTTATAATAATGACATCGCAAAGTATGCATGTCAGCAATATGAGCGACATTTAGCAAATTTAAACGACTTTGATAAATTCTAGTTAGTGACAGAGTCACAAAGTCGCTAAACATCCCTAATAGTCTAGATAGCAACATCATTAACAATGTTTAACGACCGAAAGATGCTTCATTACTAGGTATTAGGACATTGCTAAATATATTAAGACGTCAATGGAGATCAAACTATTGGTAGAAATCATAACTTTACAATGTTTAATAATGGCTTGTGCTTTTGTAATGGTATTTTTATGGTTATGCTTGCCACTCCATCCTCAATGGCTCTGATGCCCATCGAATGCCCTAGGAATAGGATCTCCATTTGTCCAAAGGAGCAATTCTCTTTTTTTATATAGATATGACAATTCTACTGCATTAATACCTTAAAAATGGTCTAGAGGTGGCCAACGTGGTCATATAATGAGTGGCTATAGCCCACGATCAATGTTTACCATATGTCGTCTAAGGACATGTGTAATAGCTTATTAAGGAGGGTGTAGAATATGGGCGAGGAAGATTTTAAACAACCCTTACATGCGAACAAGTTGATGTTGACATTCTCGAATTAAAGACTTCAATTCAAAATTCTTTCTTCAATAGGCTAATCCAAAAGGCGGACCTACTTCAACAACTGGATGAAGCTCCAATAGAGGCCATTTGTGAGCAGGTAATATAACTTTCTTTCATCTATCTAGGGAGCCATGTAGGAGATCCTCAAACTAGTCACAATCTTCTTACTCATATTTGCATAGATTTGTAGGTAAATGGACCTGAGGTCTATCGAGACTTTCAAAGGCATTTTGGGTGGCGCACCGTAATATTAGGCATTTTCAAAATTCTAGGGGTACCCTTCCTAATTTTAAAGAATTTGGTTTCCCCTATAGAGTGAAGAATTCTAGTTAAGACATTCATACAGTGGGGCAAAGTTATACTTCTGTGTTTGGTCATGATTGCTTTTATAGGTAAGGAGTAAGCGCACGGAGGCGAACCACGAAGTGGTAACCATTAAAGAGGTAATGAGTGGTGTTAGGACCTTTCTTATATTTCTTTCTTTCTTATTTTGTAAATAAGGAAGCATGACAGTCTTTTATTATTTTGTCGAGACGTGCTCGCTTTACTTTTCAGCTACATTAACATAGCTATGGGGCCTATATCTAATAACAAAAAATGTAATTCAAAATGAAGAAAAATATGGTATGATGGTTGTTCTCCAACAACCATAAGGATATTGGTACTGTATATTTTATCATTGGTGCTATTATAATAGTAATGGGCACATGCTTCTCCGTACTCATTATTATGGAATTTGTCTGAACGGGCGATCAAATTCTTGAAAGATATCATCAAGTTTGTAAGGTTTTAGTAATGGCTCATGCTTCTTTAATGATCTTTTTTATGGTTGTGTCGCGATGATACATGGATCTAGTAATTGGTTTGCTCAGATTCTGATGGATGCACCTGACATGACATTTCATAATTAAATAATATATTATTATGGTTGTTGCCACGAAGTCCCTTGCTTATATTAAGCTCAACGTTAGTAGAAGTGGGTAGCAGCACTAGTTAGACGGTCTATCCTCCCTTAAGTGGTACTACTAGCCATTCTGGAGGAGCAGTTGATTTTGCCATTTTTTGTCTTGATCTATCAGGTGTTTCATTAATTATAGGTTTTATAAGTTTTGTAACAACTATCTTTAATATGTGTGGAACTGGAATGACTATGCATAGATTACCCCTTATGTGTGGTCCATTCCAGTGACAACATTCCTACATTTATTGTCAATTCTGATACTGGCATGGGCAATTACAATGTTATTAACTGATAACTTTAATACAACCATTTTTTGATCAAGCAAGAGGGGGGAGACCCAATATTATATCAATATTTCTTTCGATTCTTCGGTCATCCAGAAGTTTATATTCTTATTCTGCTTGGATCTGTATTATTAGTTATATCATATCGACCTTTTCAGGAAAATCGGTCTTCGGGTATATAGCAATGGTTTATACCATGATCAATATAGGTGTTCCTTGATCTCTTGTTTGGGCTCATCATATGTTAATGTGGGCTTAGATGTTTATACGCCTGCTTACTTCACCGCAGCTACCATGTTCATAATTATCCCTATTAGAATCGAAACCTATAGTTGGATCGCTACCAGGAGGGAGGTTCGATATAATAAAATGAGTTAGATTTCTTTCCTTTCCTTATTGCTAGTACAAGAATGAGGGGATGGAGAAGTAGTGTTGTTAAGTAAAGGTAATAGGCTAGGTGTTAATGTGGTTCTCTTAAAGTTGATAGCCTCTTTACATAGTACACCTGATTCAATCCTTTCTTGAAATAGATGCTCATCTGCCCTGGTTAGCTCGGTAGAGTGGCATATAAAATTTCTCTTTTTATAGATATAAAGTAAGTAACTAGTACTCTTACTCATTTAGTAAGGAAAACCTTATTCATGGTAGCATTTTATTAGTTCAATTAAAGGTTTAAGGTTTGCGATATATATTGCCTTTTCTTGATAAACGATGTCAAATTGACTTATTTTTATCTAGCAGATATGAAACATATAATTAGATTTTTTAAGTCATTTGACACTAATACCTTATATCCTCATGGAAAGTGCAAGGCAAAAATCATCTGTAGTGGGTTATCCTACTGAATCGATATTTATATTTGTATAAATATAAGAGATGTCTTTTTTTTCTTTGTCTTTTAAGTCAGATGTATAATGTATTGAGGATCTACCCCACTACCTCCTTGGAGGGCTGACAATTGCTTGCTTGTCTAGCTCAACCCCTACTGAGCTTTCCGGTTGGCATCAATTAATTCCTACTTATATTTGTAAAACTTTTCACCTTCAAATGCTATTCTAACTCAATCAAAGAATCAAATGGCAGATGGTATGTCTTTATATCTATCTTGATTGTCGGATTAAACATAAATTAGACTTTATGCGAGCAAGGTTTAAAAACAAATTGTATAATCCGTCCTTCTATCAATCGAATAGGAACCAATCTAAAGCTTGGCTACATCTCCCAATTCAAGGCCTTTTAAACTTCACCATGGAATGAGGGTAAATTTTATCTATCCTTGGGCAAAAATGCGGAAGTCAGAAACAGTTGGTAGCGAATGGTAGTAGGAAGAGGAAATCTAAATCATATGTCTGGTCGAGCATGCACAAAGGCCTATGAACATTGGGATAAAGAGCCTTTTTGTAGCAGATCTCAAAACAATGATGGTTAATGGGGTTTAGAGAAAATATCTTAAAAATTCCTCTCAGCCTATTGGAATAAATTGAGCTTGTTCCAACCCTAAGAATCAAAGATTTTGTGAAGAGCAAGACTCCTAAGCTTGGGCCTCTTCGAACATTAGGATTTTTAATGAAAAATAAGCCTATCTAACTTGGATTTGGAAAGTAAAAACCACACGTCATCTACCGCAGAGTGCGTAACATAATAATTGCCTTTCATACCTAATAGTCGCCTTTCGTTCATTCTTCCAATTACTATTCTTCTTAGGAGGGGACAAAGTAACTAACTTAATTCGATTCAATCTACTTTTGTGAGTGGAGGCACTATATATCATGCCCCGGCTCCGCATAACCGATCATCCTTGCTAAGGCGTGATACCGCACGAGCCTAGGTTATGCTCACGCAAAACGGGTTCCATAACAACCGATTACAATAGCTTGTGATGGGATCATCGAACAGAAGCCCCAAGCAAAGAAATTGAATAACACAAAGACATGTACAAATGATACTCTTTATTGATATTGAAAATAAGATTACAAGGGCGCGAAGCCAAGATTACAAGTCACTCAAGCTCACATTCTCTCTTGATACAAACACTCAGCTTTCTCTCTTATATCAATTACAATCGAACATGTCCGAAGGCTTACAACTTTTCTGGTGCTTCAGAAGATGATATCCATACATTATGTCCCGTATAGGTGAAGTCTTCAACGCAGTCGCAAGTCTCAAAATGTCAAGGAAATCCATGTCTCAATGCGTCCAAGCGAGCTCTTCCCCGTCGAGCAATTATCTCTCATCTGCGCATAAAAACTGTTGGGTGGTCAGTACCCAATCGTACTGGTGGTGTGAGCTCCTCGCCCACTCATACAAAACTAACACGTTAATTTAGTGAGTGCAAACTATTTTTTTGTTTGTCTTTCTATTCTTGTCTTAGGATCAAATTCATTACTTAGAATCCTGGCCTATTCGTATTGCAACCAACTTGATCGTACTATCAATTCTTGAGGCCGTGTTACAAAACCCAATTGTGCAAACATCATGGTCGTGCCATAAGACCCATTTGTGTGATACACATTGAGGCCGTGCCTCGCGACATAGTGTAACTTATTCATACTTGCCTTACGATCTTTCTTGTTCAACATAAAATCGACTCAAACCATACTCATAAAACTTGAGTCGCTGACTCCAGAAACGATGCCACATCTCGTGCTGAAGTACGTGTCTGCTATAGCCAAACCAGAGGCTATATATTTGTCTTGCAAATTGTGCACACATTTCTTTAACTCATTCGTGCTTTGCTTACACTTTCTGCGACTCAACCGATACCGTGCATGCAGATAGTCGCTCATCACACCGACTCATCTATATGAAAGGTCACTAGCAATATCAAGCCGTCTTAGACATAGCTTAGGATAGACGACGATCATCCAATGCGGATATCTAGCACTACTGAAAGCCTCGAATCTCCCATACGGTATAATCCAGTATCCTACTTTGGCCATCTCTCCTTCTCCTAGGCCAAAATGATCCCGGTGCCCCGATGATTCATTCGAGGAAGTATACGCCTTATGCACAAGTTGTCCATGACCACACACCTACGATAACATCTAGACTAAACGTAAATATATGGCCTACTGATGATACTACTCAAACCTTTGTTCCTTATCTCTACTTTCCATACTCAATACATATCCAAAGTCAGGGACTACCTCGGCGACAAACGACCGTGTGAACTTATCATTTTTTTGAAACTCTGCAAATGGCTACGGCATAGCCTTTCTACGTAACTAAACCAAACTATGTTTCGTGCAATACTACCAACCAAGTCATACTCTATATGACGAGCCTTAAGACCGTGGAAACATATGGCTATATGAAGCCGTAGAACCATGGGACTGTGCACGTGCTCAACTTGAACAATCGTATTCTTTGAGTGCCTTAACCCGTGGTATGTTTTATAGGACTAACTTGAGACCGTAGGACATTTTTTGCTATGACAAGCAGTAACATCGTGGAAAGTATTTGCTATAGAAAGCAGTGGGATCGTGGGACGTGCCTGCTATGACTTTGATAGCCCGTTGCATAACTTTGCCTAACATAATCGTGCGATCGAAAGACCTAGTGCCAACTTTGAATACTATCGTGGAGAACATCTAAGCAATATTATGACACTTTTTCTATGTTGATTCATCTCCTTTATTATCAAGCCTATTCAATGCAATAAAAACGTCCTTTTATTAGTGTGAAGGCCAAGCTAAGGCAAGTTCACCGAAGCCACCCACCTGAGTGAGGAGTTGCCTCGTACGAGCGGGACTTCGAGCAAGCTGTTGCATGGCCAAGTCCAAACGCCATTGCATTTCGATTCCTCGTGTTGAACTGAGCAGGACGGGACATTACATAATTCACCACTCAGAAAAAGTTTTATCCTTGAAACTTACTGAGTACACACTCATCGACTTATCACTTGATTCAACATCCAATGATTCTCGCACACACTCCGCCTATGTGTTTCTTCATTCTGAGCCACGCTCGTGCCTTAGCTATTTTTCACATGTAACAACTATATCCTAAACTTGGGGAAACTTATACTCGTCATGCACACAGACAACTTAGTTCTAGGTCAAACCACCCGAGCGGTATCCTCAACAAATTCTCGAATCAAAATTCTATCAAGTCTTTTATATGTAGTCTCCTAGTCAAAACCTAATGATACCCCTCCTTAACCAATCTTCGAAACCTAACTTGCATCAATGCCTCAATCAACATTCGCACGTATCCATATTTAAGTATTTCGCCTACTGATTTTATTATGTTTCGAATTCATTAGTTTCGATTCTCTATAATCAATACACAATGGTTATTTCGATCACTTTCGTTTGATATCAACATAATCATCTCGAGTATCCGGCCTAAGCAAATTAGACTTATTTAAACCCGATCAATCAACATTCAGGTTCATTTTAATTCCAACAATTGCACTACTATCAATATTTTCTTTAAAACATATTATTTAAAAAATTCTCGATACTATTTCGTTCCTTTAGTATTACTTGAATTCAACGTATCACTTAGTTGGATCGTACGAATATTTAAGGCGTCCCCAAAATATATGTATTTTAGTTAAGCCTCGTGATAGAGAATCCGCCATTACCACTCGAGTCGGATCGTACACAAATTTAAGGTCCCCGGAATATATGCATTTCAGCCAAGCTTCTTGAGTGATGTCTCCATATAATTGAATCATTCTATCCACGAATACCAATATCCAATCCTATTAATCCTCCAAATTTCTTAAGAACACTTATAACTAGCTAATCCAGCTCTATTATTTACCCAAGCAACTCTCACTAGGGTCAATCGCATAATTTCTATCTCTCCACACAGGGACGTCTGCCTAACCGCTAGGCTATTTTTATTAGGCTAAAGTCAAAGTCAGTATTGGGATCACCATTCCTAAACAACAATATATCAGAACACTCACCCCCAATTCTAAGGTCAAACTGTAGTCGATATTACAGGGTTTCCTATCCAAGATAGTATCACTCTGATTTCTAAACTTCAAGCATAGATTCCTCCTATCCGCACTTGTAACGTTCAGTCCAAGGGGTCCGACCCAATCGACAAAAGCCATTCCTAGGATAAATCGTTTTATGATCATCCTCGATCGCGCCATGGTTCAACAACGCAACTCACAACTCTCAACTCATAATCCTCAATTCGTTCAATATACCTATCAATCTAAATTTGTATACCTTGATTAGAAAATCACAAGTGATAATCTACCGATCACAAGTCGCATTGTCAATTTTTAATTCTCAAGTCGCATAACATCAATCATAGTCCATCTATCACAACATCACTCAAAATTTTAAAACTACTAATCATCAATCTCGTCCATCTATCTCATCACACAATCGTAAGATCGCCTACTATAATTTCTCGAGTCATATAATTCTTACATCGTTGATCATCAACTTTGTCCGTATTCTCATTTTGCATAGTCCGACTATCATTTATTCACGTATACTTCAAGTTAATCAAATAATATAATCTAAACATTTATTACTAGCAAAATCCCAAGTATATCATCCATCTGAAAAATAACATTTAACATGATCATCATTCCTCGAATCAGAGTACGCCTGAGTTATCGTACATCGATCTTTGATACACCTCAATACCATCAATGATATACATAACTTGACTATCTTTCTTTGCAACGAACTCCGAGTCATGCAACTGATGCTATCATTCAAACTCGATATACTACAATCTCCTCGACATTCAAGACCAAATTCGACCATTATCCCTCGAACTAGTTACATTATCGATTCGTTAAAACCCAAAATCACATATATCCATCTATCTATCTTAAGTCATCGAGCAACATATTTTTTCCAATCACATTATTCTAAGCTAACTCAATTGATTGAGCAACATCTATCTCAAATCCTTAAGAGTCATTTTCGTATATTCGAATCATTTACATGCATGCTAACTTCCAATCGTGCTAACGTTTCGTATACGATTCATATCAATTCCTCAAATAAGTCATCCGATCGTTACACCTTAACTTTTCTTGATTTAATCTATCTACTTTATCTATCAACATTTCATAACTGACACAATCCTAAATTGCTAGACGTCGCCTTTTTGTTCGTCTAACTCAAATCTCGTATGAGATATCTATAATTATGACTAAATCTGTCATACTCGTTTCTAAGGCTTTGTACCCCGATCGGCACCCCGATCCTCAGTCGATCAACAATCTTATGGTTATTCCTGTTACGACCCACGTTCATTTTTCAGGATGCGAGTGGGTGTCAAGTCCAGCCTACGTCGCAGTGTCGGCGGTAGTACACTGTCTGGTCGCAATGCTGAAAATCACATAAAATATAACTTTTTTTGCTCATTCACAATAACTAAATCAAATTTACAATAATCACAAGTTTTAAATTTAAATCAAATATAATATCTCACAAAATCTAATACAACAAATTTAAACTATCTAACTAGTCTCTAGGTTTCGGACTTCAAGTTCACCCGTATCTCCCCAATTCTAATAGTAGCTGCGAGTTAACCTAAAAAATTGGTATCCAGTCAGGAATGGAACAAGTTCATTCTAATATCAGTTTCAATAATTAACAAATCTACAGATCAACAAATAATACTGAAATACATGACAAAGAATTATGGTATGAAATATGTGAGAAAAAGTAGGAGAGCATGGTAATAAAGACAAGAAAGTAACAATAATAAACGAGTGAAATAGAAACAATACTATATAGCAAGACTGTATCTAACTAGTGACTTGAAATACCACTTTCGACATGTAAACGGCTAAGGGATAAATCTGGCACCCCATACGTGAAGTGTGCGACTACTATCAGGCACAAATAGACAAATGGAATGGAAAGGGTATATTTACATGTCCACTATTGTATTTCTCCGCCCGACTAGTACTTATGGATTCAAATAGGCCATGAACACAAAAATTATACAATAGTCACGAGCAGGGTAAAATATGTCATATATATGGAATCCATAACACTAACTCCGTGTAACAATCGTGTTGGGAATAAAACAGAGAATCAATGTAAAATATTACTAAATACATAAATCATAGAAGTTATCAAATATGAAAACTATTAGAAAATATACTCACCTGTGGTCCTTTGCTGGTGAAACTAATAATACCATTGCGTTCGGAATAGTCATGTTGTCTTACACTACAACAAAAAAGTGTTTTAACGACACTCGAAAAGTGTCGTTGATTACTTTTCAGGGCACTTTTTTAGTGCTGTCTAGAGGGGGTGTCATAAAAAGTTTCTTTACTTTCAACGACACATCAAAAGTGTCGTGTAATAAAGTTATGACGATACTTTCTCAATGTCGTGTAATACTTATTTCATGGCATCGTATTGGTGTCATCTTAAAGTACTTTAATGACATCTGATAAGTGTCGTCATAAATTTTTTGGACTTTCAACGACACGACAAAAATGCCATCTAATAACTTTATGACAACACTTTTTGAATGTCGTTTAATGCTTATTTCACGACAGTCTACTAGTGTCATTTTAATGTTATGGATGTTTTTCACAACACTTTTTATGTGTAATCTAAACTTGCAAATCATAAATATCATTAATGTCATGACACCTTATATGTGTCATCTAACTCACTTCAACGACACATTTTAAATGCCTTCAAAATGTCATCAGAGTATTTGAAATGTAAATTGATTTCATTTGTATATTTATTTTCATATAATTAACCAAAATCAATTTCACAGATAATAAAACTTTAATGTGCCAACAGTAATATATATTAAAATATCTCAAATTCATACAAAGTGTTAATAAAATGTTTGAATGCTAGTATTAAATTTATTTAAGAACAAACAAAGTCTATTACATGACAAATAAGATTTCTACTATTACTACTTCTTAGCGCCCAACTCTTTCCAACATTTCTTAGTGCTCAACTCTTTCCAGCATTTCTTAGTACTCAACTCTTTCCAGCATCGAACTCAAACCTAATCCGAACTCATCAATAAATCTGCACACAAAAAGATTAAAATTAATATTTTGGCTTTCAAACTATAAGATCATAATATAAGTCACTAAAATAAACAGAGTTCTCAAACCACTATAATACATTTAAACATGCTATACCATTGCTCATAAGAGCATCAAACTCATTGAACATAACACTCATTCAATGGGAACTTTTGATGCTGAGGAAGGTTTATTACTAGAGGAAGAATCCTGCTACAAGGGAATGTGAATAAAATTAAAGCCTACATTAGTTCCTGCTGGAGGAAAAGTAGAAAGAACACACTAAAGAGGTTCATGTAATTTGTCATTTGAAATCCATGAAGAAGGATGTGTCGATAGGCTTATGCATGTGCAACTGATGGAAAAGGAAAATTACTCTAATCAAACACAAGTCTACTAACCTTGTTCCAAACATACCATTTATCATACTATGGACTCATAACAAACAATAGTAATTCTATGAAAAGGAGCTAGTTAGAGCAGAAATTTTAGCATTGGAAGAATGAAATTAAAGCTAGCATAACATTACATGCAACACTCAATCATGCAACCAATTTACTATATAGAATAACTATTTGTCCAATGGATTTAAACCCTCTCATGGACAAAAAAAAAGAGTTAAAAAGTAACAAGAAAACCAACTTTAAGTTTCTTTCATTCAATACAAATTTTATATATGGATTTGTTTGGGGTGAAGAAGGAGCACTACTGCTCTCTGTTCTATTTCACTTCCTGTCTAGGAACAAACTTCTTGGGTGGTCATATGCCTACGGTAAAGCTCAACATATACATTTTATATATTGATTCCTATCAAAGATCACTACTGCCCTCTGTTCTGTTTCTTTATTATTTTTATCTTCAGCAAAATGCTCATAAATTAAGTCTGTGTGATGTCACCACCATTTTAGCCATTATGGAATGCATTTCACTAAGGTATGTATTAGACCAATTACTTGGACTAAATTGCATTGGCATAAAGATAACCTCACCTGGAAACTATAAGAAACATGTTCCAGTTGACGTAAATTAATAATATACAAGTAGATATAAAGATGAAAAAAATGTAAAATTGGGGCATACAAATCTCCATACCTGTGCATCGCGAAGCCTAACATAAGAACCTGCTTCATCGATCAAATCTATAGCCTTGTCAGGTAGAAAGTGATCGCTGAAAGAAATTTCATTGCAACAAAGGAATTAGGTAATGAAATCCTCAACCAGGTAATGAAACTTGGTATATATATTAGAGACAGATGAAACCAAATATGCAATTGCAAAGAGTTATTCAAAATGCTGATCAATATGTCCCATGAGAATTTAGACAAGTATATTGAGTACAATTTACTAAAATCATTCTTACAACAGGAATGCACATATAGAATCTTATTTTAAGATCATAAACCTGATGTACTGATATGAAAATTGAGCAGCAACAACTAAAGTGTCATCTGTGTATCAGAACTTGTGGTGAATTTCATATCGCTCACGAGGCCCCTTCAGAATTTGTATAGTTTCATCTACCGTAGGTTCTTGCACCTTCACTTGTTGGAATTGTCTTTCCAGTGCTAGGTCTTTCTCATTATGCATTATGTATTCATCCAATGTTGTGGCTCCAATGCACTACAATAAATAGGCTAAACTCATTATGAATGTACTGAAGGTCAGACAGCTCAAAGGAGATTAAAAGTAAATAGAATGCATGTAAAACTTCAATTACCTGTAGTTTACCTCTTACAAGAGCTGGCTTTAAAATATTAGCACATCAATTTCACCCTCTGCAGCTCCCGCTCCTAATAATGTGTGCACTTCGTCAATAAAAAGTATTATCTCATCACTCTGTTTAATTTCCTCCATCAGCTTCTTTAATCTTTCTTCAAACTCTCCACAGTATTTTGTACCAGCAACGAGGAGTCCCATGTCAAGCGTAATCACCTACAATGTTTTAGTGTCCGGAAAAGATGATAATGTTTAGTTGTAATCTCAACTTAAATATGAGAACATATTGCAGTTGACAGTAATGGAAAAAAAAAAGTTAGGCAAGTAAATGTGTATATAGTAACAAAGGAAATGTTTGACTATGATACAAAAGTGAGCAAAGGATTAAATAACAACAAAAGAAAATGTAAGATTCTCAACTAACCTTCTTCCCTTCAATCGTTTCAGGGACATCTCCAATTGATATCCTTTGTGCTAGCCCTTCGGCAATGGCAGTCTTCATCAATTTGCTCAGAAAAAAAAAATCTAAATTGGTGGTCAAAATTGTAATTTTGATGGAACAAAAAATTTGTCATCAGGAAGGATTTCCATTGTGCAGCAGAAGGATTTCCATAACCCAAAAATATGTTATGAAGCCAATAAGGAACTATACAATATTCATTCATCAGGGCTCGTATAGACTCTAAAATAGCCTTAAAATTATTTTCTTTTGGTTTCCTCCGCAATAAAATATTAAATGCCCCATAAACATCTTCTGCTCTTTTTTCAACAATATCAGTAACATCCATATGGTATTTTGCTATGACTAGAGCAATTGTTATTGTACAAAGTTCGCCTTAGGTGGTTTCCATTCATCTCTTTTGATTCTTCCAGTAAAATCATTCATAAGGATCCCTTCCTCATTACGAATCTCAATTACTTCACATCCTCTTACATATTGAAGACCAAGTCTCTCCGGTACAGTGGACTTGGCAGCTTCCTCTGCATTAAGAGGTTCAAAAGACAGACGAATTGAAAGTAAAAATAAGACATCATGCTCTTTAAGGGCATTCCATTCAGATTGTATGTGTTTTGTAACTAGAGATGCTGAAAGTAACTTGAGAAGTCACAGAAGAAGGCTTGGCTTCCCCAATGTTAGGTTGTTTGACTTCAGAAATTTTGAACTCCCTGATTGGCACAGCCATCCTTGACCAACCTCAAAATGATGTTTCTCCCTCATTGTTAATGTTTGCAAGAAGATGAGGGACAGCTTCCTGGATATCTTTGCGGATTTCTTATGTAGATTCAAGACAAAAAAGATTGAAATTTCTTAAGAGATAATCATGAAGTGTTAGGACTGGAGGTTAAGCTTCGGAAGAGCAAGGCATCCTTATCCAGAGTATTTAAACAACAAGACTTTCATCCCACATTATCTGCTCATTTGGGTAGAGAGGCATTTATTGTTTCCTTTCTCGGATTGACGTTTCTCAAAGAAAGAGATCATAACTTCAACCAAGAAGTCAACCCTTTCAGCACAAGGATCCTTATAAGAAACCAGTTTAAGCTGTGAAAGAACACATTTCAGAATAAAATTATTCCCGCAGCCAACTATTTATCGTCTTGCAGAAAATGAATGATATAGGTAAAACACATTCCATAGAAGACCAATGAAAGATTCAACCCAAGCAAATAGCAACATATCATAATAAAGATCAAGCAAAGAGCTGCTCAATTATTATATAACTTCATAACCACATAGCACACAGCCATTATATCCATACAAATATAAAAAAGGCCTATGACTAATAAAAATATAAAATAATAAAATAAACCACTTAAGACTTTGCTCCAGAACTCTAGAGTTGTGATCAAGGTTGAGGGCTATATAGTTATAAAATTCCAATAGAACTAAACACACACACACATATAAGTAGTATCGCTTGTACAGTTTGGGAAAGGGGTTCATCGATAAAAAAGAAGAAGAAGAATACTGAAGCATTTTATGCCCCAAAGATCCAAAGAAATGCCTGATAAATATAGAGAACACAACAATACATTCAGCTGATATCAACTTTTAGCAGTAAAATCAGTATTACGAAGTGAAATGATGAAGCGTAAATGGATAAATATAGAGACCACAATAATACATTCAGCTGATATCAACTTTTAGTAGTAAACCAGTATTAAAAAGTGAAACGATGAGCCGTGAATGGAGATTAAATCACACAGTGGGAAGAAAAAGAGGGGCTTGAATAATGTGTATCATAGGTAACTGGAATTTCGACCCTTCAGGACTGGAATTCCATAAAACATGCCTATAAATATTCAGTCACCTTCTGTTCATTTGGATTTAGTTTAGTCTTATCCACCAATGCCTGTAATAACAAGTTTGTCATGATACAAATTCAGAAGAGACAGCTTACAAGAAAAATATCTCAAAGATAGTATGAAAAATATGTGACCAATTCTTTTGAAAATGTAGGATACCACACAGTAGGGATAAACAATAAATGAATATATATATATATAAAATATTAACCTAGTTTTTTTTAATCTACAATAGAAAGAAAAGTTAATAAATTAGAGGTTCAAACATAGAAGTTTAACTTTGTAACAATAGAAATAAGAATAGAGAATGAATAGAGGATACTAAGAGTTGACTAGCCACAGGAGTAGGAAAGGGATTTATCATATCTAAAAATGAAAAAAAAAAAAAAACCTAGGACGTAATGCTCTCATACTTTATATGTTCCAACTATTGTTCCATCCCCTTACTAGCATTCTAATGTTTGTATCTTCTCTAACTTGTAGTAGGCCTTACATGCAATAGATATTGTTTTAAAACTTAGGACCTATTAGAAAGTGTATCTAATATGTATCACTGATTAATCAGCCTATCTGGATTTCAACTAAAATTGAAATTATCTGTAAAACATATCATGTCCAAACCTCATCTGATGTTTGTTACCATGGTCCACCACGCTTACATAGTCACGGCTGCAACCAGCTTTCCCTTCTCCTTCAAACCTATGCATCTCAAACCAAACAAAGAGATGGAATATAAAGAGGACGAGTAAAAACAAAATCTCAGGAGTCATTATCTACTATTGCAAGCAAAATAAAGAGCCCAATGTGTCACGAACATAATAGAAGTTATAGAGCAACATTCAAGAAAATATTTTTAATATGCATCAAAAAATACTGTCATAGAGCTATGAAATTATTTTAAAAAATTATTACTTGAGTCAAGTAATATGTGACCGAACTATTATAACAACAATTATTAAGTCCAATCCTAAGTCATTCTAATGCATGCAATAAAGGAAATGAGTCAGATGCGCTAGCAAGACTACAAGACTACAATACTAGTTCATTTTCACAATTACTATACATATCTAACATTGATATGGGTGGTTTGGCCAATGTTTATTTGCAGCTTTTACATCCAGAGTTAACTTTTTACTAAAGGGGGGTAATTCCTCTTAGAAGCTCGTCGCTCCCTCATCTACTCTCCATCTTCTCTTTATTATGTTTAAATTACTCAATAATAAACCAGAATAGAAGGTATTATGTAGTTATTTTACTTGTATCTGTTGGACGAATGTTGATACTGGTATTGCTTTGTTTTTACTTTGAAGCTCCGGAGGAGCTTGATACTCGCAAACGATCATTGAACTTAAAAGTATAGAAGTTCTTGATGCCTTCCAATATCATATTATTCATCAGACATAACACTTGTATTTATTATATCCATTTCTATGGAATTCAAGTGACACTGCTTTATTATATCAAGCACAATTTTAGCTACTTGTCTCATTTCTCAAGAAATATCTATGAGACTTGCTTTATTTACCACATTACGGAACATTGAGCCATTTTCTCAGGATGGTGAAGAATCTGAACCGATATTGGGTCATGCAAAGAAACGAAGAGGGGACATGTCTTATATCGAACAAAGTATAGATGAACATGCCAAAATTAAAATTAGAGAAAAATTTGGGTTTGGGAGTAGGAGTTCACCGAAGAGACTTATTGTGAGGAGGATCCTGGCGTTCGCCGGAGTCGGAGGGACGGGGCCGGGACTGGAGGCGGGGAACGGTTGATGGAGGCATGGAGATAACGAAGGTGAAGGTAGTTACATTTGAACATGTGAGTTAAACATGAAAGAACATAAATTGGACGTCTAGTAATAATTTTCTTGCTGGAAAGTCTTCACACATTTTTTTCACTAATAAGAGGATAACTGATTAAGCTAAATGAAAGTTGCATCTATATCACACCTAAAATGCTTCATGTATAAAGAGTTTCCATACTAGAGAATTAGTGTCTTCTTCAAGCATGTCTTATAACTGCTGGTTCAATTGGTTCCACGATATTTTCTTAGTGGCACATGCTCATTAATATTTCAGGTTCATCCCCGTTTAAATTAAGGACATAAAGCACCCAAGAGGATTCAAAACCCTGCACTGACTAGTTTCCTTGCCACTTACGTCTTCAAGTTCTGACAAGTTGTCCCAGTGTTACACTCCCATAATTAAATATTACTACAAAAAATATAATTTGACGTTTTAAATAGCCCCCACTAGTTAGAAGTTTCTTACTTCCAAAGTCCTAACAGAAATACTCAGTAAAGCATAGTGATGAAATGACAAAATGGTTTAAATGATGGCTAAACGAACAGAAGTTCAACAGAGATTACAAGCATACCTAAGGCAAGAGTTAGAAATGAGCCCTCCGCAAACTTTGTAGTTACTTGGTTCAACGGAATAACCTTCAATAGTGAAAAAATTGTGTCAAAGTGCAAATTAAGAGGAAATAATTAATCAATTCCACAGAAATCACATACAATAAATAAAATATATTTCTTCACGTCATAACACAAAAATAATGTACACTTCCACCAGCATGAAATGAACATGCTACAGATTAGATCAGTTAGAAGAAAAGGTCACATGTTGCACCCTGTGTACAGTCCAAAACTTCTACATGTATGTGGTGTATGAAATAATTATCCTAGCAAGAAATGCTATGCATCTAAAGTTATTCTATAGAAAGTAGGAATGACTTTATAAGATTGTAAAGAAAATAGGAAGTGGCTATATTCAAATATACAAACTCTTTCCAAAGTTCAAATTCTAATTTATATCAAAAAAACCTATCATGTTATCATATTATAGGAAGTGGCTATATTCAAATATACTCAAAAAAACCTATCATGTTATCTTGACTTAGGTTCTGACTACATGAGCAGACTTGTTCACTCCAATTATTATTATCAATCAAATTCCTAAAATATTACACATGAGGATAAAGAGATTAGAATAACTTGAATATGGGAAAAAATAGTGGTTTAGATTGAAAATAATTTGGTCTACATTGGGAAAAAGACAAACCATTCATGGTTCAGGGTTTCTACACTTCTATGTAATGTATAACAAGCAGAGTCAACATTGGAGATTTACAACTTCAATCTGCCGTACATCTATGCATCTGAAACTAATTTATTCCAATTAATAACAGGATCAAGCTATATCAGCATCACATCATTTCCCTCAAAAAATAAATAATAATAACTTATTTTTTGTAACAAAAACACAAATATATTCAGAACAATCAAGTTCACAAATGCTAGTAGCTCCAGACAATTCTCTAGACTACTCAAGTATATTTAGAACAATAAAGTTCTCAATTAGATCCATAAAATCCTTTTTGTTATTTATTTCTATCTAGGACATCTTTCTTTTACAGAGTTCTCGCAATCAAGTTTTAGGTCTTGCATATCCATGAGTCTGAAGTAAGAAAATTGGACGAAACATTCTACCATAATTTATTCAACTAAGAAATGTTGGTGTGTTGATGATTAGCGACTCTCCCTTGTTGTTATGATCGTTGTAATTGATTATATCAAAGCAATTATGTCATAGATATTCTAAATTAATTGTCTTTCGATCGGTGACTCATATCCTTTTAACTGTAGTTGCTTTAAAAGTTTATGAAATTTAGCTGGGAAGAGGAAGATCCCATACTTTGTCTCAACATAATAAAATTATATTCAAACCCTCGTGCTCTGTATAAACGTTTTTATCATGAATCCACAATTCTAATTCAGATGAAGACTGAACAAAAAAATGCATACTTATAAAGAAAAAAATATTTAACCTAAATAATATTACAATAATCAAAAAAACACAAACCGAGGCATGGAAACTAATATATTTTAGAAACTCTGATACAAAATAAATATATGCCGCCACGGATTGAGCGAATAGTAAAGTGAGAGATCTACTCATACTAACGGCCCAACCTTGTTGGCGTAGAGCAGCTATTTTCCCCAAATCCAATAACAACAACAACAATATACAACAACAATAAAGAGGACAACCAAATATATTGAAAGGAGAATTTTTTTGTTTAGAATTAACCAAGAAAAACATAAAATAATTTTGATGCTCACAAAAATCCCCAATTATTATGCTATCAAATGATCGATTCTTCCTCTAAACCCTAGATAATATATCAAGTAAAGAAACTAATAAAGAACAAGGGGTAGAGATAGAGTAAAAGATGAAGGAGGGCTAGAGACGAAGGAGAGAAAGAGATGACCTTGATGGCGGCGGTGACGATGGCGCCGACGACGTCGGGTTCGACCTGATGTCTTCTCCGAAAGAGAGAAAATTAGCGCCCCTCCAGCCCCCTTACAGCACAAACTTAATGGCTTCACTGAGATAAGAGGATTAATTTCTTAAGGAGAGAGAAAGGAAGAGAGGGAGAGAGAATCCAAGAAAATAAGGAGAAGTGGGAGAGAATTAGAGGGGGGAAAAATATTTATCGGGCTGGGAGCAGGTCAGAAGTAGGGGAAGGCCAAAATAAAAAACATTGGTGGGAAATTAATTTGAGGACAACACTCCAAAAATGTCATCTTTAGTATATAATATTATACGGCATCTTAAAAGTGTCGTTGAAATTTATGTTTACGGCATTTTTAAAAATGTGTCGTAAATAATAATAAATGTTTTATTACTACGACATTTTTTAGTAAGATGTCGTCATTAAACCAAATATAATGACACTTATTTATAAAGTGTCATCAATAAAGTGTCGTTATTAATCATTTTTGTTGTAGTGTTAGGGTAGCATGCAGAACCCACAATATCCAACCACTCAGTGAGCCACAAAAGTCAAACTCGCGCAACAGTCTCCGGGTGCTGAACCAGACATCAGCAACATGTTTGGCATAAGAAAAATATCTATGTTTGACTACTCATAAGTCCAATTCTGGACAAGGGGCAAAACGGTAATTTTGGACCAAAATAGTGTCGGTCGTTGTGTAAAACTCCTAAATTTCTACTATTTTTTTATATAAATAAATTTGGTACTAATTTTTTCTATTATTTTGTATTTGTACGTCTCATAGTAGTATTATACGTGGCGTATGAATTCACATTTTCGTATGGTTCGTCGAGTACGAATATGTGCGAGGTACATATTTTTGTAAAAATATTTTATTTTAGAAGCATGGTTTTTCAAATAATAAATAATAAATATTTTTAAATTGCTTAAATTTATAAATGCGTCACGACGAGAATTCCAAAATTTTATTTTTTACTTATTATAAAAGGTTGATTTATTTATTGGAAATTTAGGAAAAAAAATTAATTATATTCTAAGTAAATATTCTATTTGCATTCGATTACATGAATTTAATTTAATTTTCAAAATTTATTTTTATCATTATTTTAAATTATACGAAAAATTATTTTAAAAGTATCAATTGTGATTTAAATCAAAATTTGATTTTATTGGTAATTTTTAAATAAGTTTTGAATTAAAAATAAGATTTATCTAGTTTATATTTTATATAGATATTATTGAATTGATTTAAATTATTTTAAATTAAAAGATGGAATTATCCATCGGGGTTTAAACGAATACTAATCCTTATCTAACTAGGAATTCCTACCTCCTTCATAAGGAGAGGTACTCATCCATAAAATTTCATAAAACCAAACTCCACAATTCGTGCAACGTGCTGTGCATCGTGTATGTGACCATAATCTTATTCAATTTTTTGTACAGCTATCCGTGTCTGTCCGACACCTCGGACACGACGACAACACTACTGAACCACCATCGATCCCTATTTGCCATCTCCGTTCCCACAACTCCCGACACCGGCAAGCACCTCGTCAACTCTACACCGCCGAGTACAACCACCTCGCCTTTGCCAAACCTCTACTCCGTCACCACCAATCTACCCTCGCCGTCATCAGCCAACCCAGTCTCCACCGCTGCCCCACCAGCGTCCCCGACCACCCTCACCAACCTGCCTTCCGACTCCGGCGACCTTCGCCATCATCGTCCGTACATCCATCAACAACCTCGGCCGAACCCAGCCTGCACCACCACCAAAATTTAACCCGGACACCGCAACCACCACCGCCAACTCCGTTCCAGTCTCTGGCCGACCATCCCAGGTCGTCGCTACCAGACCCAACATCCCCAAAAAGTAAAGGAGATGTGGGGGGGAACAGAACCTCACCTCCGGCCGAGCTTCCCCCTCCGCCACGTCGGGCACCCTCCGGCCGGCTCCCGAGCCTCTCCGGCCGCCGTATCACCGGGACCACCTCCGCACCGTACCGTACTTTCCCTGCCACCGGCTCCACGTCGTGCCGCCGAGTGCACCGACCCACCGCGCCCTCCATCGGAGCGCCGCCACCCGTCCGCCTTCCGCTTCATCTCCTCGTAGCCCCACCGGTCGTTTCCCTCTCCGAACAAAGCTTCCCCCTCGGCATCGACCGCAGCCGCCCTCATCGCAGCTACGCCACCGCCGACGCGCCGCCGGCGACCACACTGACCGCCCCTGGTAACTCTTCCCACTTCTCCTCTCTTTCTCTCCCTTTCCATCATTTCTTTCCTCTCTCTCTCTCTTTCTCTCACTTTACTAAACCGAGCAACTTTTATCATCATTTTTATCATTAATAATATTATTATCGTTAGTTACTGATCTTATCATCTTCATTACTGTTATTATTATTATTATTAGTTCTATTATTTTTATTATTACTATTAGGATTATTATTATTATTATTAGTATTAGTATTATTATTAGTTGTATGTATTAGTTTAGATATTTTGGTATCATGGGTAATATATATGTAAAATATATATCAAATATTTTTATTATAATAAATGGTTTAAATATATATAGTTGTTCAAGAAATATTTTGTTCAAGAAATGTTTTTATTATAAAGTGTAGTTTCTAAAAATATAAAATAATTCCTAAGTATTTCAAATATTTTCTAGAAAGTATTTTAACCAATAAAAATATACTTTTTAGCTAGAAAATTTTATTTTGATAAACTTAAGAGTTTTCTTGCCTAAAAATCGATTCTTGAAATTTTCTAATAAAAATTAGTCTTCAAAACAACAAGGGAATAATTTCTAAAACTAGTATAAATATTTAGTTACTCCTAAATTCCTCCTATTTTTGTCGTTGATCATGACTAATCATATGTTCCTATTCTCTCGCGATTTTGGACCATTACGTCGACTATAGCTATTGGACTATTGAGATATGTCAGAGAACACCGCACCACACCAGACGACACACCAGGCAAGATACCTTGCCATTATTTACTGTTTATAATTTGTCTGTATTTTATTTACATATCACTGTTCATTTATTTTCTACTCTTACAGTTCTTCATTTACTACATGCTCAATAATTATTAGTTTACTTTGTTATTATCCTTTGATTGCATATGACCCTAGAATTAAGAGACTACCGTCTGTAGTGTGTCGTATATACCTTGACACAGTTATACCACGAGGATGTGTGAGATGAGTAGCATGTAGAGGTCCTTGCGTATGGGCTGATCCCCCATGTGCATGCATTAGGGCTAACTTCTAATAAAGGCATGTTAGGAGACTTAACAGTTAGTAGAGGTATATGAGACATGGATGTGACTCTGTTAGACATTGGGTGGGAAGAACAGTTCCTTAACGTATGGGTCCTTATGCACTTTCCTATTACTGAACCTGCTGGCCTCTGACATTCGAGGAATGTTATGCTTTGAGGTCCCTGGTATCCTGATGGGACCATACCTGAGATTACTGCTACTGAGCCAGATATCCATGCATTGGAGGTTTGTTCTTAACTGCATGAACACAGTAGTACAGTTAGATTATCTTATTGTTGTCTTATCACTTATTTTCTTTGTGGCATATTTTGTATTCAGTATTTATGGCATGTTCTTGCTGTATCTTGTTACGTCCCTCTGAGGACCTGGTTATCTCGCCAGGTGTGTGCTCTTGTCTTTCGCAGGTGTTCTAGCGGTGGCCATGATTATCTTTATGTCTTCGAGGATGATTGCACTTTGATCGTCTTCGCTTCGCTCGTCGAACTCTTTCTTTTATTATGTATCTCTTTTCATAGTTGGTAGTAGATTTGGCTCCGCCTAACTACATGTACCAATGACAATTCATAGTTGATTATATGATATTCGTTATTCTTTTATTTGTGTGGATGAGATTAGATTACTCTTGGTTCACTGCATTTTACAGCTTATGTATTCATACGAGGTTTCCATATATTGGAGTATACTTCGTATGTATACAGCTTGCATATCTATGTACCTAGTCCTACGTATTTTGGGACTGGGGCTTTACATGTTTTTGTGGTAGCCCATACAGGTCGAGTTTGTCACTTCGGTAACATAATTTGTACCGATGTGAGCCTGTAATATAGGATTAGTGTATAGGAATCTTATCCACAAGCTTGACCTCCTTTCTTGTTTCAAGTTTTGAACACTCGTTACCATCCTTGATTTGCATCATGCTTGAAGTCTTCCTACCGTAAATTCTTATCTTTCGTGCTCAGTGACAATTAGGAAGATGACTACACTATTATATGCTCATAGGTCAAATACATGGCTAGGAAGATTACGTTGACAATTAATATGCATTGATATTTTATTTAAGTTATAAAGGCATTTATTTTCCAAAAAATATGAACATAAGGATTAATTAATTCCAAGTTGGGTAGTAGCATATTTTCGCTTTCAAAAGATAGTTGGAATTTTATTTTGATATTACAAGGTGGTATACACAAAAGGACAGGTAGATCGAGAAAACAAATTTATGATTTATGATTTTTCGAAATTGTGAAATAGTTTATGATTTATTGGGATATGAAACCGATTTGAGAAACATCTTGAAAGTGTGATACATGATTTACGGTTAAGTTCAAGTTTGGATTGTAATATGTTAATGTTTATCTCGAATTTATTAAAGAGTTTTAAATTATAAGTTATGATTTTGTAAACGACTAGAGAATGTGGAGGGTTTATGATTTATGGTTTATTAGAGAGCTTGAAGTTTTAAATTGAGTTGTACGATTTATAAGTTTATTTTTGAGTTTGAAGAGATGATGGTACAAAAAAAAGTTTTTTTAAAATATTTTAGAAGATATGAAATCGACTCTGAAGGAGAAAAAAATTTCAAATTTTAAATTATGTCATATGATCTATGATTTATAATGTTATTTAGATTTCGAGTTTAAAGCCTTGATTATGGATATTTAAATTTTAGTGAAAAAAGGGGTATGTTCAATTTGCGATATACAAGGACTATTTCGAGATTGATTAGAGATTTAAATTTTGATTTAAACTTGGCAGCCTAAGATAATTAGAAATTTTGGTGGAGTATCTTGAAAATTTTATTGAGAAACTTTTGAGGAACTTAACTTTTCTAGATTAGATCATATATTGGTGAAGGACCAAGAAACAAGTAAGGTCACCCTAGTGAGATAGAAGTATTCCACATTAGATTGCCAAACCACCTATGATTATGATATTCCATATACACAAGTATAGTAGTCATCGACCAAACCGATGAACATATCTTTTGACTTACTCGACCTTCCCTCAATTCTAGATCTTTATTCGTGACCATCTAATTGTTTGAAACTTATAAATGATTAGAATCATTCCCTTAATCATACCCTTATCCATGAGACTATTTTCTCTCTAGAAACTATGTCCCTAACTTATTTTTACCTCGATCTATGAGATTCCATTAATTATCTTCATTCATGCTTTAACCTTTTATTTTTGGTACATTAATTAGTACCTTATGAAAACCCACTTCCTATTTTTGATCATTTGGCATTTCCTATCGTGACTTTGATATTTGGAGCACAACACTAGATTTTTCCTTCCTACAAATTTCACATGCAAGATCTAGACGAGCTCACGTTCATGTAGGTATATCATGTTCCACTAAAACACGTCCCCTTGTACTCTATTTTTATGGTACGAATTTCGGGCCATAAAGACTCAATCATAACCCTTACCATGGTACCGATATGGACTCCACCTCGACTTAAATTTTTCGACCTAATATGTGATTGCAATCTATTAAATGCTTAACTTTGTGTTTATCCTGACAGCTTAACCCTTATCATTTATTTTCATGTCATATCTCGATTCACTTAGACACATAACATCTTTCGCTCTTCAATATTACAACCCTTACCCTTCTCCCTTTCAATTAAATTGCTTTACTTATATTTCACTATGATTCCACCATAGTTTATGCAACCTTGTCCCTTGTATGATCTATTATGCAAAATGAAATTTGATCATGACAATCTTGAGTTAGTAGAAGCTAGATTGGAGAACCCCACAGCATGGATAAATAATGTAGTTGGTTAATATAATTACGAGATTATGAGGTATAGGTGTGACAAAAATGGAAATGTACGATAAATATGAATCAATGAAGTAAGGAATGATATATTATGTTTTGATGAAACACTCAAGGATAAATAGACTTCGCGAATTTCAAATTTGTTTTGAGGTAACTACATATCGAGTGAAATTTTTTCTAAAAGCTTGGGTGGTTAAGAACCAAATTATACATTAAATTATGGATGCAAGAATTTGAGTCGAGGCAATGTTGACGTTGCCTTCGATAACGTATGGTGTTATGATAATATTAGTTTTCAAGGATAACTAATTGTTAAAGAGAGAAACCTTTATATTTTGATGCATGGAGAATTAAGATGATTACGAATATGAAGTTTCATGACTAAGATAGAGTTTGATTGCTCCGACTAATTGATTTATTAAATTTTAAAGAGATTATAAGGTCAAAATTTAGTTTGAACCGAAACTATATATAGATATGATGGAAGAAGAGAAATCTAGAATCCTTGAATTCAAAACTTTGGTACTTATTGAAATTTATATTGTAAGATATAGGAATTGAGAATATTTTTAAGGAATATAAATTTTGGGAGTAAATCTTAAGGAGAAACATCAAAGGAAATAAAGAAGAAAAAGAAAGTGCCTTAAGAACAAATTTGAAAGTTTTATGGAATATGAATATTGAGAAAAAAATTGAAGCTTTTGAAGATTTATTACTCGATGATCATGATGATATTTAACGCGACCCGAATATGGAATTATGTCTTAGGATGAGATAGAGGAAATTATTAAAAATCCTTGAAATTTTGGTAATTCTAGGATTGATGGCAGTTGTTGACACAAAATCACAGTCAACCAAATATTGATAGAATTGACTAAATGATACTTGTGATAATTTAATACGACACATAAAGACTACATCAAGCACAAGTCAGATGACAGCTCAGATTTGCAATGCAAGTTATTTTTGAGTCTGTATTTTACAATTTTATTGAGTCTAGACTTATGTAAACTGAGCTGTGCTAAGCATCTGAGACTTAACCAATACCCATAGCCAAAATCCAAAAGCTCCACACATATCCAAATAAGCCCATTGGACCAATGACCCATTCTGTGCTCTGGAGACAGAGTTCGGGCCGAACTCTGCCTCCACACAGAGTTCGGGCCGAAATCTGCCTCCTAAAAATTAGCACCCTAATTTTTAGGGTTGGATGGTTGCAAGTTGTCAAACGGCCAATATTTTGAAAATTTCAACCAGAATTCTGGCCGAATTCTGCCTACTTGGTATCCTATAAATAGGCCATAAATTATATCATTTTTATTCATCCAATCTTCTCTTCTCTTCTCTCTAAAGCTCAATACAAGCCATACCCTTCTTCATCTACTAGCCAAAAGCTTCCTAAGCCTCAAGTTCTCAGTACTTTTCAGTTAGGAGTTTGTGCAAGAGTTCAAGAAGTCGCTTGGAAAATTCCAAGCATTGCCACTGCGATCTCTGTAAGAAGTTGACGTGCTCTTCTGAAGAAAAGGCACGGGGTGTAACTACTATTTCACAAATAGTGGATTTAATCCTGAGCTAGAGTTCTCAGGCCTGGACTAGTCCTCCATGAGGAAAACTAGGTTAAAAATTGGCTGTGTTTGCGTATGCTTTTTTGCTCCTTATTTATTTCCGTATTTACTCTGATTACTTTCAGCTTGTGAAAGAGTTTAATTTTTAATTGGCTATTATCGCTATAAACTCTATTCACCCCCCCTCTAGAGTTGCCATCTGTTTTTCAATTGGTATCAGAGCTCTGTTCTCTCAACAAGGACTAACATCCTAGAGCTGATCCATGGCAACCACACAATCCTTGATTTCCAATCACAGTGAAGGACAGTCCACTCATAGGCCTCCCCTATTTGATGGAACTAACTACACCTATTGGAAAACAAGGATGAGCTTTCATCTCAAGTCGCTAGACTTCGACCTGTGGACTATCGTTACCGATGGTTACAAAAAGCCCGCCAGGATAGTTGTCAATGGTGATCTCGTTGAGAAAACCCATGACAAATATTTTGACGAGGAGAAAAAATAGGCAAGTCTAGACGCGAGAGCTATTAATGCCTTATTTTGTGCTATAGACAGGAATGAGTTTAACAGGGTCTCAACATGCACCACCTCTTACGAAGTATGGAGACTTCTAGAAGTGACACATGAAGGAACCAGCTAAGTCAAGGAATCGAAGATAAGTCGTCTCACCCAAGAATATGAGGCTTTCAAGATGAAGCCAAATGAGACGATCACACAAATGATTACAAGATTCCTCGACATCATCAACCCCTTGTCTTCTTTCGGCAAACAATATACAAATCACGAAAAGATCTGCAAGATACTTAGGAGGCTACCAAATATTTGGAACCCTAAGGTGACAGCCATCATAGAAGGAAATGATCTCACAACTATGTCCATGGAGACTTTGATGGGAAAGCTGATGACTCATGAGCTTGACCTTAAAGACTTCGAAGAGCCTCCTCCTAAGGCTAAGGAGATCGCCCTCAAAGCTCACCGACGAAGGGCTGACCTCGAAGAGACGGATGACGATAACTCGGAAGGTGATGATCAAGCTCTCCTTGTCCACAACTTCAAGAAATTCCTTCGCTTCAACTGAAGAAAGAAGGAACCACAAGAAGATGACGAAGAAGAGCCAACATGCTACGGTTGTAAGAAGACTGGACAAGTCCTAAAAGACTGTCCATTCTTAAAGAAGAGCAACCATTATGAGAAACCATACAAAAAGGCTTCCTCAAAGAAATATGCCAACACAAGCATTTGGCATAAAAGCGAAGCTAGTGACTCCGAGGAAGAAAAGGACTCTCCTCAAGACGCTGCAAACGTGTGCCTAATGGCAACGTCCGACAAGATATCAAACGAAACTCTTGATGATTTCACTTTTGAGGAACTTGGCGATGCTTTCACCGATTTACTTGATGATCTCAAAAAGGTCATTGGTAAATATAAACATGCCATGGAAAAGATCAAAAGTCATGAAGTCGAAATACAAAGACTTTCTTTATTGCTTGATAGCCTTAGAGACACGTCACCCACGGAAGTCACAAATGAGGTGTCTAAGCTTAAACTAAGCCTTCATGATGCCGAAGCACGTATTGAACAACAAACACAAAAAATCACTGCACTCAACACGGAGCTTGCTGAAGAAAAGAGTAGACACAAGATTTCTGTTACTAAGATATATGGTTTGACTGCTAAGGTTAATGAACTGCAGGCTATCTCTAAGAAATTAGAGATTAGATTGGGAAAACAAGTTGCTCAACCTCAAACCCAATCACATGAGACACACACGAAGCACAACACTTCTCATACTACTCAAACACGTCTTACACCTGCAACATGCAATCATGCTTTCATGTACACCCACTTTCATAAAGCACACAAACCACATGCACGTAGAAATAACTTTCACTCCAATATGACACATAATCACCATGCTACACATAGATACAATCATCAACATGTTGCACATAAATAAAATCACCATCATACTGCTTATGGTTATAGTCATCATCATGCTCCACATAGACATCATCACCATGCCACTCCATATTACTCTACATATCATCACCATGCTACTCCACACCACTCTACATATAGACATCATCAACATGCTCCTAACATAAATAGGAATGCTATTTGTACTTATTGTGCATTACATGGACACATTTCACCATAATGTAGAGTTAGAAGATTAGTAGATAAAAATATATATGCATGGTTTTCAAAAACTAACTTTTCAGGACCCTCAAGAACTTGGGTACCAAAGGTCACATCTACTCTTGATGTAGGTGGACCTTCCCTCCCCAACTAAGAGTAAGTGGATTCTCGATAGTGGATGCTCGCGGCATATGACGGGAGACGCAAATTTTTTTGCATCACTATCGATAAAGAGAGAAGGATATGTATCCTTCGGCAACAACTTAAAAGGGTATATTATAGGTAATGGTATTATTGGCCATCCTCCTTCTCCCGTAATAAAGGATGTCTGCCTAGTGACCGAGTTAAAGCATAACCTGCTCAGCATTAGTCATCTTGCTGACCATGGATATGACATTAACTTTGGACAAAATAAATGCTTTATTTATGATAGGTCAACAGGAGACATCGCTTTTGAAGGGATAAGAGAGGATAATATTTATATTTTCTATCTGTCTAGAGATACTAACAATGCAGGTAGATGCCTATATGCTCATAAGGATGAAAGATTACTGTGGCACCAGCGTCTTGGTCATGGCAATATGGATACTATATCCAGACTATCGACTAAGAAGCTAGTTAGAGGCTTGCCCGACATCACATTCAAAAAGGATACGGTATGTGCCGAATGTGAATTGAATAAGGCAACCAAGTCCTCATTTCATTTCATAAACTCTGTAAGTACTACTAGACCCTTGCAACTACTTCATATGGATTTATTTGGCCCTAGTAGAGTAGCCAGTCTTGGTGGAAAACTCTATGCTTTTGTTATTGTTGATGACTTTTCTAGATTTACTTGGGTTTTCTTTCTTACAAATAAAAGCAATGCTATTTTAGTTTTTAAGATTTTTGTTAAGAAAGTTCAAAACGAAAAAGGCTACATGATTACTCGAATCCGAAGTGATCATGGAGGCGAATTCGAAAATACTGACTTTGAAAAGTTTTGTGATTCTAATGGTTTTGATCATGAGTTTTCTTGTCCAAGAACTCCTCAACAAAATGGTGTTGTGGAGCGAAAGAATAGGACTATTGGCGATATGGCTAGAGTCATGTTGAATAAGTTTTCACTTTCGAAATACTTTTGGGCTGAAGCTGTCAGTACAGCATGCCACATTTTAAATAGGGTGCTTATTCGTCCTATTACGAAGAAAACACCCTATGAGCTTTGGTTTGGAAAAACCCCAAATGTTTCTGATTTTAGAGTTTTTGGTTGTAGATGTTTTATCCTTAACACCAAAGACAACTTAGGCAAATTTGATGCCAAAGCTGACGATGGTATTTTCCTTGGCTATGCTGCCAAGAGCAAGGAATATAGCGTGTTCAACAAACACTCATTAATTGTGGAAGAGTCAACCAATGTAACTTTTGATGAAGATAACAGTACAGCAGCTACTCTTGATGATGATGTTGAGCCATCAACTTCTGCTCTAATGAATACCACCACCGAAATCAATTCTCTAGAGGGCTTGCCAAAGAAATTCTCTTTCAAGCCGTCACATCCAGAAAATTTGGTAATAGGTGAGGTTTCACGTGGAGTAACTACTAGATCACAATTAAGAGACTCCATTGCTAGCACTGTCTTCATTTCATAAATTGAGCCGAAAAACATTTTAGAAGCTTTTAATGATAAATTTTGGATTTCTGCTGTGCAAGAGGAGCTCAACCAATTTGAGAGGAGCCAAGTATGGGAACTCGTTCCTAGACCGGCTAATCACTCGATTATTGGCACTAAATGGGTTTTTAGAAAAAAGTAAATGAAGATGGTTCAGTTACACGCAACAAAGCTCGTCTAGTAGCCCATGGATACAACCAAGAGGAAGGTATCGACTACGATGAGACATATGCTCCTGTTGCGAGATTGGAATCCATTCGGATGCTTTGTGCATTTGCAAATTTTCAAAATCTCAAATTATTTCAAATGGATGTTAAGAGTGCTTTCTTGAATAAATTTATTAAGGAGGAAGTTTATGTAAAACAACCCTCTGGTTTTGAAAATCACAAATTTCTCGACCATGTTTTCAAGCTGAAGAAAGCGCTATATGGCCTCAAACAAGCCCCTAGTATCACGCCCCAGAACCAGAATACTGGAGAGCGGGGGCAGACATAGCCAGCTACGTATATGAAATGGAATCCATCTCGCTATACGGTCACGGCTGTCTAGATACATGAGGGTTTATCTACAAGCCAACAGTCTCTTAAGGTCATGAACAAGCCTAGTGTCTCAATCACAAGCAAGTAAGTAAATGTTACAAGATGTATGATCATTAAATATACAATAATAAGGCGTCCCAAATATTACATATTCAGCTGATTATGAAGCTAGTCGTTACAAAATGTTAGGACTAGCAAGAGTTTAGTCATACATGATCAACCCTAGGATTTGTCAATCATGTTACAGCCCGTAGGCAGACAGTAAATAAAGTGCAATCGAGCTAAACAGGTGCTTGTCGGCTAAACGCCTGAAAAGAATATTTTTACAATAGAGCGGGAGAGCCAAAAATAACCCACTCGTTGCCAGGATTCCTTCTAGTGTTCATCATCTGGCAGGAATGTTGGTAGATCCTTGGTAGCTGCTCCGAAATATGGCCACACAAAACCAGCTGGGTCAGACCCCAGAAAGAGCAAGTGCCACAAAGGAGGCTTCACTTAAGAACTAAAACCAGCAATCAGCACAGGAATATAAATATAAATAAAATAAGGACTGGAATAAAAGGAAACATATCAGGATGATATACGACGAGATAACCATGGAACTATTCAGATAGCCAGGTTACAACCCGTAAACCAAACAAGGACCGGGGTTGTAACCCTTCGTCTGAACGGAGCTTGGTTTCTCACCATTTATCGGTAAAAATAAACACAGGCATTCAAGTCGTGCAGCAATCTGGAACAGGATCAGGGTAAGACTAGACTGGTTAGACTTCATCCAATCATTTCACGGCCAAGCAAGAACTACGGCTTGATACTTTAACTAACTAGGGTTATCACAATCCTAGTTACTAACAAGATGCAGTGAGATTATTCCACAGCCACAAGCCCTGCGGACCATCCAGGTCACCCAGGTCGAGAGATTAGGGTTGAATTCAGGTGGGTACATCGTCCAGGAAACGAATGTACCCTTAGGTAGCTTAAAGGGTGCAACACATGACAGTGTGCTGGAAATGTGCCCTACTCGACGGCAGGCTACAGATCCCAAGCGCGCCCAGGTAACGGGATTGCCTGTAGCTGGAAAATCTCTTCATGACTAATGTATTAATCTAGTTGTTAACCTTAGTCCATTTTAGTAGGTACTCCTGACCGTGGTACTCAGGAGTCCCCTCCTAGACATGATGCAAGATAGGACTGGATTATTTGTACAAGCAAAATCACCCACGGTGTCCAGGATATTCATACAGGTCATGTCATGTCAGGTAGCCGTCGCAACAGCTTATCAAGATATAACATGTCAGGTTTATCAGGTCAAGTGTACTAGTCAAGAGTGCGCCACGACGGGCCACTATCAGGTCATGCCAGGTTACTCATGTCAGGAGTGCACCACTACGGGTCACTATCGTGTCAGGCTCAGTTATCAATTCCAAATCTTGGTCAAAACAAGTCCGAATCCAACTTTCCAAAGGTCAAAATTGGGTAGAATGAAATTCTCTAAAACATGGAACCATCAAAACTTGAAAACAAGCAAGTTTAATAGATCAAAACACCAAAAATCCGAAAATAGCAAAACTCAAGATCTACAAGAATTAAAGCCTCAGAAAGGAAAATGACAAGTTCTAATGTGGTTTAGAATCATGAGAAGAAGCTAATAAAACCATCAAAAGGAGTTCTCTTGTGGAAGCAAGTTGCACTTGCCTATGGTTGGGGAGTTGTGGAGAGGAAGGAAGAAGAAGAAGAAATAAATGAGAGTTATGGAGGAGAGAGAAGGTTGGTGGGGAAATAAATATCATGGGTAGTGGTAGGTAGGGGGTTCACCTTGGTCCATGATGAACCAAGCATTGGGCCAGCCGCACCAAGCCAACCCAAACCGAGAGTTAAACCAAGCCGAGAGCTAAACCAAGGAGATATACAAATACAAGATAAAATACGTATACGTATTCCAAATACGTAATACGAACAACAGGCATTACAACTCTACCCACCTTAAAAGAATTCCGTCCTCGGAATTTAATTAAGAGGCTAGAGGGACAAGAACAAGCTATACTATTCACAGGCAATTATACTAGGCAATCAATCAATCATGCAAGCAAGGAATTGATGGCATGAGGCATAAGAAAGACATTATACCTCACGAGTCAAACAAGTCCGGATATCGCGATCGGATATCATCCTCACGCTCCCACGTTGACTCCCCCAAAGAGTGATGACCCCAAGCAACTCGGACTAACTTGATAGTCTTGTTCTTGAGGATCTTCTCTCTTCGATCCAATATAGACACGGGCCTCTCCTCATACGAAAGGTTGGTACCAACAACCAATTCCGAATGATCCAGGATGTAGCTCGGGTTCGGGATATACCGTCGTAATTGGGATACATAAAACACGTCATGCACCTCGCTAAGCGACGGTGGAAGAGCGAGACGATAGGATACATCTTCTACTCGCTCCAGAATGTCAAACGGCCCTATATACCTAGGGCTAAGCTTTCCCCGTACGCCGAAACGAATGGCGCCACGGTTAGGCAAAATCCTCAGGAATACATGATCGCCGACCGAGAACTCGAGAGGGCGCCGATGAGAATCCGCCCAATGACGCTGGCGATCTTGGGCAACTCGAAGGTGATCTCTGACTCGCCTGACCACTTCAACGGTCTGAGCAATCATTTCTGGACCAAGCATCTGCCTCTCTCCAACATCATCCCAGGCTAATGGGGATCTGCACTTCCTGCCATACAGTGCCTCGAACGATGCCATCTGGATACTGGCCTGGAAACTGTTGTTGTATGAGAATTCCACCAGGTGCAAATAATCTTCCCATGAACCACCGAAGTCAAGTGTGCAAGACCGCAACATGTCTTCAAGAGTCTGGATCGTGCGCTCCGACTGGCCATCTGTCTGCGGGTGATATGCAGAACTGAACTGGAGATGAGTCCCCAAACTCTCTTGTAAGCTACGCCAAAAGTGCGACATAAATCTTGAATCTCGGTCCGAGGTGATACTGACTGGCACTCCGTGCAATCTGACAATCTGCCTGAGGTACATCTCCGCTAGCTGAGCCGTCGACTGACCAACTCTAAACGGGAGAAAGTGCGCTACCTTGGTAAGCCTATCCACAATGACCCAAATAGCATCTCTACTAGCTGGGGATCTAGGTAATCCAGTCACGAAATCCATGGTCACATGCTCCCATTTCCATTCTGGAATCGGTAAGGGCTGAAGAAGTCCAGCCGGTCTCTGATGTTCGGCTTTAACTTGTTGGCAAACCAAACACCGAGAGACAAACCGAGCTATCTCCCGCTTCATGCCATTCCACCAGAAGTGCTGACGGATATCACGGTACATCTTCGTACTGCCAGGATGGATGGAATACTGAGAACTGTGCGCCTCTGACATGATCTCCTGTCTGATATCTCCACTGGGTACACAAAGACGCTTACCATGCCTAAGTGTACCATCCCCATGAATACATAACTCTGGTCTTCGTCTTGTCTCACACTCTGCTCTGAGTCGCTGAAGCTTGGAATCTGCCGACTGCGCCATCCGGATCCTCTCGACTATAGTGGACTAAACTTGCATGCTGGCCATCAAAGCCACACTGGAAGGGAGAACAACTTCAATACCCATCTTCTGAAGATCTGCTAACAGCTCTGGTTGCGCTATTAGGAAATAAGCTCCGGCTCTTCTGCTCAATGCATCTGCTACGACATTGGCCTTCCCAGGATGATACTGTAAGCTGACATCATAATCCACAAGAAGCTCCAGCCACCTCCTCTGACGCATGTTAAGATCCTTCTGGGTAAAAACATACTTCAGGCTCTTGTGGTCGGTGAAAATCTCTATCCTGTCTCCATACAAGTAGTGCCTCCACAACTTAAGTACAAACACCACTGCTGCCAGCTCCAAGTCATGGGTTGGGTAATTCCTCTCATGATCACGAAGTTGTTGTGACGCATAAGCTATCACCTTCCCATGCTGTATCAGAACACATCCTAAACCTCTGCCTGAAGCATCACAGTACACTGAGAATCCTCCGGTCCCATCTGGAAGCGTGAGAATAGGAGCTGTTATCAATCCTCGCTTCAACTGCTCAAAAGAACTTTGACACTCTACTGTCCAAGCAAACTGTGCATCCTTGCGGGTCAACTGGGTCAATGGTGCTGAAATCCGAGCAAAGTCTGAAACAAACCGTCGGTAATAGCCGGCCAATCCAAGGAAACTGCGAACTTCTGCAACGGTGCTGGGCACCGGCCATGACTCAATAGCCACAATCTTCTGGGGATCCACTTCCACTCCTCCTCTGGTGATGATATGACCCAAGTACGAAATACGATCGAGCCAGAACTCGCATTTACTAAACTTGGCATATAACTGGTGCTCTCTGAGGATCTGAACAACTATACGGAGATGCTGCTCATGCTCCGCCTCACTCTTGCTGTAGACCAGAATGTCATCCAAGAACACAATCACAAACTGATCCAAGTAAGGCATGAAGATGCGATTCATGAGGTCCATGAATACTGCCGGCGCATTGGTTGCTCCAAAAGGCATAACAAGGAACTCCCAATGCCCATATCTCGATCTAAAAGCCGTCTTCGGGATGTCCTGCTCTCTGACTCTGATCTGGTGATAACCTGAGCGCAAATCAATCTTCGAGAATACTGATGTCCCCTTGAGTTGATCAAACAAGTCATCTATCCTCGGAAGAGGGTATCTATTCTTGATTGTTACTGAGTTCAAGATACGATAATCAACACATAACCTGGACGTACCATCCTTCTTTTTCACAAGAAGCATCGGGGCTCCCCAAGGCGATCCACTAGCATGAATGAATCCCTTGGTTCTGAGTTCTTCAATCATCTTATACAAGATCTCCAACTCTGATGGCGCCATCCTGTAGACTCTCTCTGACACTGGGGCTGTCCTGGGAATCAAGTCTATAGTGAACTCGATCTCCCGCTCCGGAGGCATACCTGGAAGCTCCTCTGGAAAAACATCTGGAAACTCATCCACTATCCTGGGCAACTGAACTGCTGCTACTGCCATCCGTAATATCGGAGGAGAAGGCTCAACCTCGCCTCGAGAGAAAGAAAACTCTGGCTCTCCTGGAATGCTAAAAACAACCCTACCAATATGGCAGTCTATTCTAGCATACTGGTTCCTCAACCAATCCATCTCTAGCACCACATCATAATCGGCCATCGGGAATTCTATCAATCTAGCGGGGAATTCTCTACCGCTAACTACGATCCGACACGAGGAAAACACTCTATCTACTCCCACAAGTCCGTTACCAGTAAGTATATTGAGCCTTACTGATAATGACTCGGGCTCCAATCCTACCCGTGTCGCGAATCATGCAGACATAAAAGAATGCGATGCACCAGAATCAAATAAAGCTGAAGCTGGAAAGGAGTTGACGAGAATAGTACCTGCCACTACCTCACCTGGTGCCAATCCTTCCTCCACGGTCATCACCATAGCCTGACCGTGCCCTCGGGGTGCTGGTCCCCTCTGCTGATATCCTCGCTGCCTGCTCTGACTCCGGGCTTGGGCTTATGCGTACTGCTGGAGGTTCTGCTGCTGGAACACTTAGGTCTGAGGCGGCAAGGGCCTCGGCAATGGATACTGCTGCTGCTGGACCGGAGCTGGTCCTCTCACCGAAGAGCTAGAAAGGTTGGACGAGGATGAACCACCCCTGTTCGGGCAGGATCCAACCCTATGGTCTGGTGCTCCACAAACCAGACACAATCCCTGTGTCCTGCGACACTCTGCCACCACATGGCCTGGCTTTCCACAATGAGAACATCCCACTGCGGAAGATTGCTTCTGCTTCTGCTCCTGCTGAGGGTACGTCGAAGTTGAATGCTGAACCGACGTCACTGAGGCCGTTCGCCTCGGAACTCCAATAGTCAAGGCCCTGGCTGCCGGGGCTGGTGCCGAAAACTGATTCATCTGGCCGTGAGATCTCTTTCGACCTTCAGCCCTATCCACAATCCTCTGGGAGGTATACTCATGCCTCCGAGCTGCTCTCAAGACTGCATCAAAAGTCTGATGCTCAAACTGCTCGACTGCCAACAAGATCTCCAGGTGAAGTCCCTGCTGGAACCGCTGGGCTCTATCATACTCGGTTGCCACCAAGGTGGGAGCAAACCGACTGAGTCTGGAAAACTCGGCCGTATATCCGTCGACCGTTCTGCCTCCTTGCTTCAGATTGGTAAACCTCGTCTGCAGATCATACCGAGCCACGACATCGAAATACTTGGTCTGGAATCTCTCCCGGAATACTGCCCAAGCAATGGGAGCTGCTAATCCAACGGCCTGCGCTGTCCACCAGCTGCGGGCAAGATCTAACAACTGCAGGCGCACAACGGCCACCTTCTCATTCTCTGGAGTCCTGGCTTCTTCTAGAATCACTTCTGTGTCCTGAAGCCATGCATCTGCCGCGATAGCATCTTTACTACCGTCGAAGAATGGAGGGTTCAAGCGCTTGAAGCTGTTGGCCGCGCTGTTTCCCTGATGACTACCCCGGGTCAAAGCATCCACCACTGCCTGTTGCAAGGCGTCTCCACGCCGGTCTTGGGAACCTATCAAGGTCCTGACGAGTCCTACCAAAGTGCCGTCATCATGCTCGACAGGCTGAACTGGCTGAACTGGAGGCTCTCCTCCAATAGGATCGACTCTGGAGGCTACTCCGGAATGCTGGACTTGATCTCCAGGTTGCTGTTGGTCCGCGGGAGGTGCTCTGCCTTGCTGGTCGGTAGGACCACGAACAATGCCGCTGAAGAAGACGACATAGGGAACAATAAGGAAGGACCAGGACAGATCAACGATACAAGCATAGGATCAGGACAAGAATCCAGGAATTCAGAAGATACGAGCAGAGATCAAGGACGAATACTAATTGAGACATCTATTCGGTAAACCCTCACATATCTTGATTACAAGACCTGCATGGGCCACCACTTAAACCATGTCATGCCCCAGAACCAGAATACTGGAGAGCGGGAGTAGACATAGCCAGCTACGTATATGAAATGGAATCCATCTCGCTATACGGTCACGGCTGTCTAGATACATGAGGGTTTATCTACAAGCCAACAGTCTCTTAAGGTCATGAACAAGCCTAGTGTCTCAATCACAAGCAAGTAAGTAAATGTTACAAGATGTATGATCATTAAATATACAATAATAAGGCGTCCCAAATATTACATATTCAGCTGATCATGAAGCTAGTCGTTACAAAATGTTAGGACTAGCAAGAGTTTAGTCATACATGATCAACCCTAGGATTTGTCAATCATATTACAGCCCGTAGGGAGACAGTAAATAAAGTGCAATCGAGCTAAACAGGTGCTCGTCGGCTAAATGCCTCAAAAGAATATTTTTATAATAGAGCGGAAGAGCCAAAAATAACCCACTCGTTGCCAGGATTCCTTCTAGTGTTCACCATCTGGCAGGAATGTTCTTAGATCCTTGGTAGCTGCTCCGAAATCTGGCCACACAAAACCAGCTGGGTCAGACCCCAGAAAGAGTAAGTACCACAAAGGAGGCTTCACTTACGAACTAAAACCAGCAATCAGCACAGGAATATAAATATAAATAAAATAAGGACTGGAATAAAAGGAAACATATCAGGATGATATACGACGAGATAACCATAGAACTATTCAGATAGCCAGGTTACAACCCGTAAACCAAACAAGGACCGGGGTTGTAACCCTTCGTCTGAACGGAGCTTGGTTTCTCACCATTTATCGGTAAAAATAAACACACGCATTCAAGTCGTGCAACAATCTGGAACAGGATCAGGGTAAGACTAGACTGGTTAGACTTCATCCAATCATTTCACGGCCAAGCAAGAACTACGGCTTGATACTTTAACTAACTAGGGTTATCACAATCCTAGTTACTAACAAGATACAGTGAGATTATTCCACAGCCACAAGCCCTGCAGACCATCCAGGTCACCCAGGTCGAGAGATTAGGGTTGAATTCAGGTGGGTACATCGTCCAGGAAACGAATGTACCCTTAGGTAGCTTAAAGGGTGCAACACATGACAGTGTACTGGAAATGTGCCCTACTCGACGGCAGGCTAGAGATCCCAAACGTGCCCAGGTAACGGGATTGCCTGTAGCTGGAAAATCTCTTCATGACTAATGTATTAATCTAGTTGTTAACCTTAGTCCATTTTAGTAGGTACTCCTGACCGTGGTACTCAGGAGTCCCCTCCTAAACATGATGCAAGACAGGACTGGATTATTTGTACAAGCAAAATCACCCACGGTGTCCAAGATATTCATACAGGTCATGTCATGTCAGGTAGCCGTCGCAACAGCTTATCAAGATATAACATGTCAGGTTTATCAGGTCAAGTGTACTAGTCAAGAGTGTGCCACAACGGGCCACTATCAGGTCATGCCAGGTTACTCATGTCAAGAGTGCACCACTACGGGTCACTATCGTGTCAGGCTCAGTTATCAATTCCAAACATATCAAGTAAATTCTGGAATTATCAAGTTCAGGTCAAAAGGCGTAAGGATATAAAATGGACGTAAAATATCTAATAAAATATCAATATACAGGGCTATAGAAGATCCAGGATAAGGAAAATAAAACAAACTGACAAGCTAATGTAAGATCAAGTCTGCCAAAGGCCATACGCTCAGGTAAGCATACGCTCAAGTAAGCATACGCTCCCAAAAGGCAGCGTATGGGGGGGTCACAAAGCTCTCGGGTTGAACCAGGGTGACAAGATAGGCAAGCATACGCTCAAGCCAGGCTACGCTCAGGCTAGCGTACGCTCAGGTCTGCGTACCAAAGGATCCATACACTTCCAATGGGAAGCGTATGCAAGGGTCAGCGTACACAAGGGCACGCTCAAGCTACAGGTCAGCGTACGCTCAAGCTAGCGTATGCTCAAGACACGCTGCCAAAAGGCAGCGTATGAAGGTGAGCGTACGCTCGCTAAAGAGCAGCATACGAAGGCTAGCGTACGCTCGCTAAAGAGCAGCGTACGAAGGCTAGCGTATGCTCGCTAAAGAGCAGCGTACGAAGGCTAGCGTACGCTCGCTAAAGAGCAGCGTACGACTCAGCGGTATAAGCTAAAAAGTTAGCTCACTGTTCACTGTCTTCTCCAAATGGCAAGAACAGCAAGAACTTAAAGTTGAATCTAAGCTTCAATTGTCCAAATCTTGGTCAAAACAAGTCCGAATCCAACTTTCCAAAGGTCAAAATTGGGTAGAATGAAATTCTCTAAAACATGGAACCATCAAAACTTGAAAACAAGCAAGTTTAATAGATTAAAACACCAAAAATCCGAAAATAGCAAAACTCTAGATCTACAAGAATTAAAGCCTCAAAATGGAAAATGACAAGTTCTAATGTGGTTTAGAATCATGAGGAGAAGCTAATGAAACCATCAAAAGGAGTTCTCTTGTGGAAGCAAGTTGCACTTGCCTATGGTTGGGGAGTTGTGGAGAGGAAGAAAGAAGAAGAAGAAATAAATGAGAGTTATGGAGGAGAGAGAAGGTTGGTGGGGAAATAAATATCATGGGTGGTGGTAGGTAGGGGGTTCACCTTGGTCCATGATGAACCAAGCATTGGGCCGGCCGAACCAAGCCAACCCAAACCGAGAGTTAAACCAAGCCGAGAGCTAAACCAAGGAGATATACAAATACAAGATAAAATACGTATACGTATTCCAAATACGTAATACGAACAACAGGCATTACACCTAGAGCTTGGTATGAATGGCTAAGCAATTTCTTGCTTAAGAAAGGTTTTTCAAAAGGGAAAATTGACACCACACTTTTCATAAAATCTTTCAAAGACACTATTCTCTTAGTGCAAATATACGTAGATGATATTATATTTGGGTCTACTGATGAATCCCTCTGTCAAGATTTTGCCAAGTGTATGCAAACCGAGTTTGAGATGAGCATGATAGAGGAGCTCAACTACTTTCTTGGACTGCAAGTCAAACAAATTTCAAATGGAACTTTCATCTATCAGTCAAAGTATACAAAGGACATACTGAAGAAATTTGACCTTGACAACGTCAAACCAATCAGCACTCCAATGGCTACTACAACTAAACTAGAACCAGATGAAAGCGGCAAACCCGTGGATCAACATAAGTATCGAGGTATGATAGGCAGTCTACTCTATTTAACTGCAAGTCGCCCTGATATTATGTTTAGCATTTGCCTGTGTGCTAGATATCAAGCAAATTCTAAGGAATCACACATGACTGCTGTTAAGCGTATCTTTTGATACCTTAAGGGTACGGTTACAGTGGGCCTATGGTATCCCAAGTCAATATCATTTGACCTTATTGGTTACTCTGATGCTGATTTCGTAGGATGCAAGGTCGACCGTAAAAGTATGAGCGGTACGTGTCATTTATTAGGAAAGGCTTTAGTCTCTTGGTTTAGCAAGAAGCAGAATTCTGTCGTACTATCCACAACAAAAGCTGAATACATCGCAGCTGGGCGTTGTTGTGCACAAATTCTGTGGATGAAGCAAATCCTTGAAGACTACAACTTATCTTTTATGCACATTCCAATCTTTTGTGACAACACTAGTGCTATAAATCTCACTAAGAACCCCATATGTCACTCATGCACGAAACACATTGAAATACGTCACCACTTTTTGCGTGTTCATCAGCAAAATGAGACTATTAACTTAGAATTTATTGACACTGATCATCAGCTAGCAGATTTCTTTACAAAACCATTATCCGAAGAGCGCTTCAACTTTCTCTGTCGTGAACTTGGAATCTTGGACGAAGCTGTTATCAATTAAAATAAACCTGCGAGTATGTCTTGATTCTTTTATGATGAAATTGCTATGGGTATAAGCCGAAAGGGTCCTTCTGACAACAAGGCGTAAAAGCCTAAGCGATACGGTGCACTAGTCTTCAGGACTACCGCTAGCTGGGATCCGGCCCCTGCAGCTAACCCATGGCAGCTTCAAAATATTGAATTATGGCATAATTCCTTGTTTATTACATGGTTCATTTTTATTTATCACATGCTGAAATGCAGATTTTCCAACTTCACTTTGCTTCGAAGTTAACTGTCTGGAATTTTTCTACTTGGTTTTTTTTCTCAATCTTGTATATGTACTTTTCCTTTGGTCTCTCTCACTTAATCATTTTTTCAATCCAGCCTGATTTCTGTTCTGTTTCCAGAATCCGTAATTCGGGCCGAACTCTGCCCTACCCAGAGTTCGGGCCGAATTTGGCTTGGCTGTTCCAGAACCGGGAGCAGCCTCAGCCGCTGATCAAAACTTGATCCAATGGCCCACATTCAATCCGACCATTCGAACCCTTACACATATTTTCGGTTTCCCCTCTTCTTTCTCCTCCATTGCCACCTTTTCCACTTCTCCAAACATATTTTCTCAAAACCCTAACCCTAGTTCTTCCTTCCTAGAGCACATCTCTTCTCCAAACTCAAGGAGAAGGCTTCCCTCACCATTCTCCTTCATTGTTCATCATCACTTTGAGGTATATTTCAACACTTCTTAATTTTCTCAATTGTCTTTTTATTTCATGGCTCCACGTTTGTTCAATCGCGGGAAAAGACTTCTAACCGAGGGAGCGTCCTCTTCGAATGCTCCTCCTCGCGTTGAACCGCCCGTTGAACAACAATCACCTATCCACCCGTTGTTCAACCCACCTCGTCTACTTGACCCAAAAACGTTTGACGACCAAATATTTGTATCACTTGACGCATCAAATGAATGGTTTAGTGATTTTCGGACACGTCCGGTGTTTGTGGGTCATCCAATCAATTTTACTATTTTCTCCCAATATGATTCACTCTTTGATGACCTTTGTCTTGACGAACTAGTCACCACCAACTCGGTTATATATCGCAATGCTATTCAAATGTTCTACTGCAATCTAACTCATGATGATATACATATTTTCTCATGGGTTGCGGGCATTCACATCTCCTTTGATGATTTCGATTTGGCCGAACACCTTGAACTCCAGGAGCCAAACTCATGGGAAAAGCTTGTTGAAGCTCGATCGTTTCAATTTCCCGACGGGTCTTCCCTTGAAAGCTTCAAGGATGACTTGTGTACTCCTAACACACGTCCTTGCAAGCTTTTGGCCAAGTTTCTCAACCCCTATTTTTATGAACTTCATCAGATTATTTTTAACACTATTCTACCCAAAGCGGGATCCACCGATGAGGTCACCTACTTTGAAATCTCGGCCTTGTATCATCTCCACTTTTATGTTCCATTTAATCTTCCACGTACCATAATGGACTGGATGATTAATTCTAGGAAGAAACCAAGATCCTTGGTTTATGTTTTGTATCTTCCTATGGTCTTTCGTGCATTTCATGTACCCTTTGATGAGTGCCAGTTCTTACCTGCTCCTGCCTTCCTCTCTAAGGCACGACGGCTTCAGGCAGCAGTCGGCTCACCTGTTGTGTCTGAGCATTCTGATGATGAGCCTGATGCCCCTCCTCTGGGACATGATCCTCCTCATCCTCCTGCAACTCTAGAGTTACTCCAGACTATGCTCCGCGATCGATTCACCTTAGAGGATGATCGTTGGACGCAGCTTGATTACCGGACTACCTTGCAGATGAGTGCCACTAGCAACTCGCTGCACGATATTCGGTACTCCATGTCTCGCCATCCTTCCATGCCTATTCCTATGGAGCAGGACCCTGGTCGTGAAGGGTATCGTATCGATGACCCTTAGGTTATTCGCTACTTGGATCCGGATGCGGCCTTCGTGGACCCTCGTCGTTCCTTCACTGATCCATCCGACGACGCTGGGCCTTCACGAGCTCGATGATGGATATGGACTTCTTCTTGCTGCTGCTACTGAGGATCGTAGTTTAAATTTTATGTATTTTGGATTTTAGTTGATTAGTTGCTTTTATGCACTTTGGTTGTATTAGACTTATTATTATGTGTGACTCTTGAGACATTCAGTAGTTTTATCAGTTTCTATGCAGTTTCATCTATTATCTTTTGGTGTGCTTGCCAGTTCTTATTTGATTATGGTTAATTGCTAAATGCCAAAAGGGGGAGAAATTTTGGTATATTTTATATTCTTTTGTATCTGTATCTGTGCTTTGGGGAGAATATTGCTAGCAGGATTCAAAGCAATGTTTACGGGGGAGCTATTTCTAGCTCGGCACTGATTACGGAGGAGCTATACAATTTCTCTTCAATGTGTCCAGGTATGAATATTGAATATACAACTATCATTTTGTCAATTATCAATATGGGAGAGATTGTTGACACAAAATCACAGTCAACCAAATATTGATAGAATTGACTAAATGATACTTGTGACAATTCAATACGACACATGAAGACTACATCAAGCACAAGTCAGATGATAGCTCAGATTTGCAATGCAAGTTATTTTTGAGTCTGTATTTTATAATTTTATTAAGTCTAGACTTATGTAAACTGAGCTGTGCGGAGCATCTGAGACTTAACCTATACCCATACCCAAAATCCAAAAGCTCCACATATATCCAAATAAGCCCATTGGACCATTGACCCATTCTGTGCTCTGGAGACAGAGTTCGGGCCGAACTCTGTCTCTACACAGAGTTCGGGCCGAACTCTGCCTCCTAAAAATCAGCACCCTAATTTTTAGGGTTGGCTGGTTACAAGTTGTCCAATGGCCAATTTTTTGAAAATTCTAACCAGAATTCTGGCCGAATTCTGCCTACTTGGTATCCTATAAATAGGCCATGAATTCTCTCATTTTCATTCATCCAATCTTCTCTTTTCTTCTCTCTAAAGCTCAATACAAGCCATACCCTTCTTCATCTACTAGCCACAAGCTCCCTAAGCCTCAAGTGCTCAGTACTTTTTAGTTAGGAGTTTGTGCAAGAGTTCAAGAAGTCGCTTGAAAAATTCCAAACATCGCCACTGCGATCTCTGTAAGAAGTTGACGTGCTCTTCTGAAGAAAATGCACGGGGTGCAATTACTATTTGACAAATAGTGGATTTAGTCCTGAGCTAGAGTTCTCAGGCCTGGACTAGTCCTCCACGAGGGAAACCAGGTTAAAAATTGACTGTGTTTGCGTATGCTTTCTTGCTCCTTATTTATTTCCGCATTTACTCTGATTACTTTCAGCTTATGAAAGAGTTTAATTTTTAATTGGCTATTATCGCTATAAACTCTATTCACCCCCTCTAGAGTTGCCATCTGTTCTTCAGCAGTATGACCCAATTAGACACAGAAGGATGTCATGCGCATGATCATTACAGAACTGCACCAATGATTTATTCTTTTAAGTTATCAAATTGTCAATTTTTGTTGAATGTCGTTTCTTCTCCTCGTCTAATGAATTAAATCGTGACTTCTCATCCTTAAATTCTTTCTACCTCCTCAAGCCTACCTACCCTAATGTTTCCTAAATTTCGAGGACGAAATTCTTTTAAGTTGGGTAGGATGTAAAACCCCTAAATTTCTACTATTTTTTTATATAAATAAATTTGGTACTGATTTTTTTCTATTATTTTGTATTTGTACGTCTTGTAGTTATATTATACGTGGCGTATAAATTCGTATTTTCGTATGGCTCGTCGAGTGCGAATATGTGCGAGGTACATATTTTTGTAGAAATATTTTATTTTAGAAGCATGGTTTTTCAAATAATAAATAATAAATATTTTTAAATCGCTTAAATTTATAAATGCATCATGACGAGAATTCCAAAATTTCATTTTTTACTTATTATAAAAGGTTGATATATTTATTGGTAATTTAGGAAAAAAATTAAATATATTCTAAGTAAATATTCTATTTGCATGCGATTACATGAATTTAATTTAAATTTCAAATTTTATTTTTATTATTATTTTAAATTATATAAAAAAGTATTTTAAAAGTATCAATTGTGATTTAAATCGAAATTTGATTTTATTGGTAATTTTTAAATAAGTTTTGAATTAAAAATTAGATTTATCTAGTTTATATTTTGTAGAGATATTATTGAATTGATTCAAATTATTTTAAATTAAAAGATGGAATTATCCATCGGGGTTTAAATGAATACTAATCCTTATCCAACTGGAAATTTTCACCTCCTATATAAGGAGAGGTACTCATCCATAAAATTTCACAAAACCAAACTCTACAATTCGTGCAACGTGCTGTGCATCGTGTCCGTGACCATAATCTTATTCCAATTTTTTGTGCAGCTATCTGTGTCATGTCCGACACCCCGGATATGACGACAACACTATTGAACCACCATCGATCCCTTCTTGCCATCTCTGTACCCACAACTCCCGACATCGACAAGCACCTCGCCAACTCCACACCGTCGAGTACAACCACCTCGCCTCTGCCAAACCTCTACTCCATCACCACCAATCCACCCGCGCCGTCATCAGCCAACCCTGTCTCCACCGCTGCCCCACCAGCGTCCCCGACCACCATCACCAACCTGTTTTTTCGACTCCGACGACCTTCGCCATCATCGTCCGCACATCCCTCAACAGCCTCGACCGAACCCAGCATGCACCACCACCAAAATCTAACCCGGACACCGCAACCACCACCGCCAACTCCGTTCCACTCTCTGGCCGACCATCCCTGGTTGCCGCCACCAGACCCAACAGCCCCAAAAATAAAGGAGAAAGGGGGTGAAACAGAACCTCACCTCCGGCCGAGCTTCCCCCTCCGCCACGTCGAGCATCCTCCGGCCGGCTCTCGACTCCCGAGCCTCCCCGACTGCCGTGTCACCGGTAGCCCTCCTCGACCACACCGTACCATACTTTCCTCCATCGGCTCTGCGCCGCACCGCGTCGCCGAGTGCACCGACCCACCGCGCCCTCCATCGGAGCGCCGCCACCCGTCTGCCTCCCGCTTCATCTCCTCGCAGCCCCACCGGCCGTACCCCTCTCCGAACCGAGCTTTCGCCCCGGCATCGATAGCAGCCGCCCTCATCGCAGCTGCGCCACCGCCACCGCTGATGCGCCGCCGGCGACTACGCCGACCGTCCCTGGTAACTCTCCCCACTTCTCCTCTCTTCCTCCCCCTTTCCATCATTTCTTTCCTCTCTCTCTCTTTCTCTCTCTCACTTTACTAAACCGAGCAGCTTTTATCATCATTTTTTTTATCATTAATAATATTATTATCATTAGTTTCTGATCTTATCATCTTCATTACTGCTATTACTATTATTATTATTATTATTATTATTATTATTATTATTATTATTATTATTATTATTATTATTAGTTCTATTATTATTATTATTATTACTATTAGGATTATTATTATTATTATTATTATTATTATTATTAATTGTATGTATTAGTTTAGATATTTTGGTATCATGGGTATATATATGTAAAATATGTATCAAATATTTTTATTATAATAAATGGTTTAAATATATATAATTGTTCAAGAAATGTTTTTGTTCAAGAAATATTTTTATTATAAAGTGTAGTTTCTAAAAATATAAAATAATTCCTAAGTATTTCAAATATTTTGTAGAAAGTATTTTAACCAATAAAAATATACTTTTTAGCTAGGAAATTTTATTTTGATGAACTTAACAGTTTTTTTGCCTAAAAATCGATTCTTGAAATTTTCTAATAAAAATTAGTCTTCAAAACAATAAGTGAATAATTTCTAAGACTAGTATAAATATTCAGTTACTCCTAAATTCCTCCTATTTTCGTCATTGATCATGGTTAATCACATGTTCCTATTCTCTCGCAATTTTGGACCATTACGTCGACCATGGCTATTGGACTATTGAGACATGTCAAAGAACACCGCACCACACCAGGCGACACACCAGGCAAGATACCTTGCTATTATTTACTGTTTATAATTTGTCTGTATTTTATTTACATATCACTATTTATTTATTTTCTGTTCTTACAGTTCTTCATTTGCTACATGCTCAGTGATTATTAGTTTACTTTGTTAATATCTTTTGATTGCATATGATCCTAGAATTAAGAGACTACCATCTGTAGTGTGTCGCATATACCTTGACACAGTTATACCACGATGATGTGTAAGATGAGTAGCATATAGAGGTCCTTGCATATGGGCTGATCCCCCATGTGCATGCGTTAGGGCTAACTGCTAATAGAGGCATGTTAGGAGACTTAGCAGTTAGTAGAGGTGTATGAGACATGGATGTGACTCTGTTCGGCATTGGGTGGGAAGAATAGTTCCTTAACGTATGGGTCCTTATGCACTTTTCTATTACTGATCCTGCTGGCCTCTGACATTCGAGGAATATTATGCTTTGAGGTCCCTGGTATCCTGATGGGACCATACATAAGATTACTGCTACTGAGCCAGATACCCATGCATTGGAGGTTTGTTCTTAACTACATGAACATAGTAGTACGGTTAGATTACCTTATTGTTGTATTGTCACTTATTTTCTTTGTGGCATATTTTGTATTCAATATTTATGGCATGTTCTTCCTGTATATCGTTGCGTCCCTCTGAGGACCTGGTTATCTCGCCAGGTGTGTGCTCTTGTCTTCCGCAGGTGTTCTAGTCGTGGCCATGATTATCTTTATGTCTTCGAGGATGATTAAACTTTGATCGTCTTCGCTTCGCTCGTCGAACACTTTCTTTTATTATGTATCTCTTTTCATAGTTGGTAGTGGATTTGTCTCCGTCCAACTACATGTACCAATGACAATTCATAGTTGATTATATGATATTCTTTATTATTTTATTTGTGTGGATAAGATTAGATTACTCTTGGTTCACTGTATTTTACAGCTTATGAATTCATATGAGGTTTTCATATATTGGAGTATACTTCGTATGTACACAGCTGGCATATCTATGTACCTAGTCCTACGTATTTTGGGACTGGACGTTACACGTTGGACCCGCTTTACACAGAAAATGTGCCAGTACCTACGGTCTCTGAAGTCATCAAAATATGTGTCTACGAGTCTGGTTTGACGATACAAACCCAACTGTATGTCCAAAGTTGAATTCTGGTGGACAATACACAAATACGTCCGTTGAGCTGGATCATGGGCCCGCCAAAATAGCGTTCCAGTCGACCTTCTCAGAATCGAACCAAATTTGGCTCACAGGACCAGAAAAATAATACGGTCCTGTTGGTACAAGTTTTATCTCGAGATGATGAATGTGCACGAGATAATTAAAGTATTTGCAAGGGGCTGATACAGTAATTTATGATGGTCATGCATCAAATTTGTCGTGCACACACAACCAATTCGAGTTTCATCAAAGCCCACATCCGCAACATCCGTACGTGTCTTTAGATGCTGACGGGTTGTGACCAAGTTGCCCAAATTGTCGGGACGGACCCCGTATAGAGAAGTTTTCTAAAGAATTTAACAATTTTGGAAACTGTTTTTTGTCAAATTGAGAAACTGATTTCTCAGCGCACAGTCGTCGAATTGACTTATGTAAAAAGGTTTTAAGTGCCCTATAGGTTGTCTAGGTTTGTCTTTAAATAGATTTTGAAAACTGTTAATAGGTCGATAGTAATTGACCATCCAATTAGGGTTCTAGGAATAGTTTATGTCCTGTTTATGACAGAATAGATAGATGATGTTTAATGTTTACATCGATTTTTAGGGAATTCTAGGAATCTACGATTAAATCCACTTGAAGGTATTTGTTCTTGGTTATATAGGCTACCTATAGGAACTTACGGAACGAGTTTTGGTCGAGTGTCCACGAAGAAATTTAGGGTTCAAATACGTACCTTTGCGGTGACTGCTGTTGTTACTGGCGTTGTTTTGTGCGTGCGGCTTAGCGCTTCCAAGGTCGTCCGGCCACCACGGCAGTACGTGTGCAGGGGAGGGGGTCGCACGGGGTGGGCATGATTTAGGTAGATTAGTTTAGGGCTAGGGTTTTGCTCTTCTCCCTTTCTCTCTCTCGTTCTATATATAGTAGGGGGTCGGGTCTGCTTACTTGGGGGAACGGTCTGGTTTGGGAGTGATACTATTCTCGTAGGGAACAATATAGCCTTTTTTTAATTCCTTTCTATTTATATATATATATATATATATATAAATATATATACACATATATATGTAGATATATAACCAACGTATATTTATACGACCATATAAACCCTACCCATGCATCTTTAGCCTATAAATCCCAATAAAATCGAAGCAACTATTTTTTAGAAAATATTTTCCTAATTCTAAAGTAAAATACTACTATAAATAGCTATATCATTTATATGAGATATATATACTTACTACCATTTTCTAATTAATAATAAAATCATTTAGACCAGTTAGTAAATAGGCATATATATATATATATATATATATATATATATATATATATGCCCAACGCGCCTGGTCTTACCCCCCTCTGGCACCGCGTATTGTCGCCACGTACCCTCTTTTTATCGTGGTGCCGCTTCGCCCTCGCCGTCGTGAAGTTCCCGCGGTCGGGCCCCTCCGGCGGATCCTCCCCACTTTCCCGGTCCTGCTCCGCCCTCTCTCTCGCAGGAACCTCCACTGCCTGCGTCCTCCTCCCTACGGCGGTGGTGTTGGCTCCCCTATATGATTTTATTATTAATTAGAAAATGGTAGTAAGTATACATATATATAAAGAAAAAAGATGGTAAGCTCCCCTGCTCCCGCTCCATGCCCCCCTGCAGCGTTTCCTCCGTCCGGCCCCGCCTAGGCCGGCGGTTGGCCGCCCTCCCCTCCTACCTCCTTTCCCCCTCCTAGTATGGCGGCACCTCTGGGTCCGGCCAGGCGCAGACCCCCCCGACCACTTCGTTGTCCTCAGCCAGCAAACCTGCCTCGTTCTCCTACATCTCGCCTTGATCCGCCCCCCACCATCTTCCGGGCCCTCCACGCCGATTTTCCCCCGCTTCCTTTGTCCCCCCGGTCTCTCCCTCAGTCGGCAGCGGTCCAGCTCATCCAGGCGGCCTCGACCCACTAGTCGCTGCCCTGGCCGGGCCCTTGACCGACGACGTCCTGCTCCGGGTGCGCTAGGCGGGTGTCGCCCCCCTCGCCACCGCCTCCCCTTTCTTCTTCCGCCTGAGGCCCTCCACCCAGCCCTCCTTTTCCGCTCACACCCTCTCCCCCAATCTGGTTCGAATTCGAATTCAACCCATAATCTTTCGCTCACCTTTGTTCCCCCACCATTTCGATTTCTGTTGGCGTAACCCACACCGAGGCGCAACTTGGCGTTAGACTTCCCCCTAGTGCAACCCAAGCATCCTGCACCCTCTTGGCTGTGGGCGCAAGCCACTTCCTGGCGCAACTCAGGCCTCCACTGCCATCTAGGCATCCCCCTGGCGCAACCAAGGCCCTCTCAGCCCTCTCGGTTGTGGGTGCTAGCCACCCCCTGGCGCAACATGGCATTTTTTGCTCCAGTCACCCCGTGGCGCTACCCAAACCATCTCCACCCTCTTGTCCCCGGCGCAACTTGGTATTCCTAGCGCACCCCAGCCTACATTCACCTTCTCTTTGTTCGGCCCTAGCCACCACCTAGCACATCATAGGGACCCTCTTGGGCCACCACTCCATTCTACCGGCGCATTCCTGCCGTTAACGTGCGACTTTTACCTCAGTGCAACTAGGCCTCCTCTGGACCCTGTGCTACCTGGACTTATTCCCCCTGGCGCAACCCAGTCCTACCCCACCCTATCGAGTGTGGGGGCGCATGCCCCCCTGGCGCCCACTGGTGTGCCAGGCGCACCCCAATCCATCTCTCCCCCCATTAGCGCTAGCCACACACCGGCGTAGCTTGGCGACCCTATTGGGCCTACATAACCTCCTTCGGGCTCTCCACAGCCTTTGCTGGATGCCACTCGCCTCAGCGCCCCTGGGCCTTTCTTGTACCCGGCACCGCTTGGGCTTAGCGATGGTCACCTAGGGGCTTGGGTGCGAGCTACTTGCTTGGCGCAACCTGGTTTCCAGTTTGGGCAGCCCTCATGGGCGCACTTTCAGCCCATTCTTGGTCACCCCCTTGCTTTGCTGGGCGTTAGCCATAGGTCGGTGCTATCGGGGTTGGGGTCGGCGCAACCCGGGCCCTTCATGTATGGTGACCCCCTGATGGTCTGGGCACCCCCATACAGGCCGTGTGCTCGGCACATTTTTGTGATTTGCCTGTTCCCAGTGACGTCCCCATTTTGGTGCCATCTGTCCCATCTGCTGGGATTGGCGCAACCCAAGGTTGGACGCAACCTGATCTGCCAGCGATGGTCCCGGCTGACCTCATCGCTCTCATTCCTAGCTTGGCCAAGGCTCCCAGGCTGGTCGCAGCCCCACCCCATTTCTCTTTCCCCGTGCGGCCAGCACCCTGCTCGGACCGGGGGACGCCCAATTCGCCGACACCGCCGATGCCTTCCTTCGCCGACAAGCTTCACCCAGATAGGGCACCCACGCAGGGGCTCCTGTTTTCGGATGTCCCCCTTCCCGAAGTCGAGTATCCACTGGCATCTCCCATGCCGATGGTGCCCTTCACCGACCAGGTACTCTCCTCTCTGGCCACCTCCTTTCCCTACTCCTTCGTCCTCAAATTCTCATCTGGCTGTCCCAAACTCGCCCTAGTCCAGGAGGTTATAGCTAGTTGGCGGCTCTCGACAGCATACAGGGTAGCCCCTCTCGACCCGAGGCATATTCTGCTCCATCTCTCCTCCGAACTTGACCACAGGACCGTGTGGTCCAAAGGCACCAGTAGGGTCGACGCCTACCAAATGAAGATAATCAAGTAGTCCACAAACTTTAACACCAAGGATGACTCAGCGACGGTCGCTGCCTGGGTGACCCTTCCCAATCTTTCCCTTATTTGTTTAGTTCCGGCGGCTCTTAGGCGTATAGCCAACTCTTTCGGGACCTACGTAGCCACCGCAGCAGAAACCAGCAACCTGACCAAAGTCTACTACGCCAAGATATTTGTGGAACTCGACCTCACCAAAGATCCCCCAACCATATCCTCATCGAACTTGGCAACCAGACCCACACCCAGCAAATCATCTATGATAATCACATAATCTTCTGCTCTCACTACCATATTCACGGTCACCTCTCAAAATATTGCTTTCGTCTCCATCCGGAGCTTAAGAAGAAACCGGAGCGGAAAGAACCCCACCCCAAAGGAAACCAGCATCAAAAACCTGCCCAACCCCCTACTTCCTCGGACAAAGCAGTAATCCCCTACCACCCACCAAACTTACCCCTTTTTAACCAGTTCGACGCCCTCGCAGAAGCAATCGACTCCTCCCAGGAGATAGCCCTACCTACAGACTCAGTCATAGCCCCCGGATCGGACTCTGAGGACCTCAGCGGCTCCCCCCCAGAGGACGCAGAGGAGACCTTCCAAGAACTTTCGAACACCACAGACCACCAAACCTCCCTTGGAATCGCCGCCGTAGATGCCCTTGCTATTCTACAGCCAGAGGAGGCCCTTAGATGTATTCAGGTCCTTGCAGTCGGATTCCCCCTTTAGTCGAAAGGCGACCGAAATGGAATCACCGACGACACCCTTCTCATCCCACCGGAGATAGCCGATCTAGTCTCCGATAAAGAAACGGTCGCACCCCGCGCAGCCACCCTCCGAAACCACCCTGAGGACTCCATCCTCGGCTCATCCACCAAGACGGAGGGGGAAGCATCCACCACATCTGGGAAATCATATAAGAAAGGGGCTGCAAAGTCCCCGACCATGCACACTAGGTCCACAGCAAAGCGGACCAACCAACCCCCCAAGCTCCATTAATGCTGAACATTCTCTCCTGGAATATCCGCGGTCTGGCGAACAAACCTTCTATGAAGAGAATCACCAGCCTTAAAAAGACTCATAAGATCGACATCTTGATCATCCTCGAACCCAAAATCCCTTACAAGAGACTCAAATCCATTCAACTACAGTTTGGCTTTCACTCGGCCATTTCAGACAGATACTAAATTTGGATCCTCTGCTCTAAGGCCGTCAAAATCGGAGTCATCTAATAATCTAAGCAAGCCCTTTCTTGCTGGATGGAACACCCTTTGATCCCCAAGTGCGCAATCCTTTCCACAGTTCATGATAGTTGTGACATCGCGGATCACAAACACCTCTGGAACGACCTCTTGGACATCCACCAGCACCACTATAACCTCCCATGGCTTTGCATAGGGGACTTCAATGCTATCACTTGCAGAGAAGAGAAGATTGGCGGCCGTCCTCCCCCCAATTCTGCCATGTAAGACTTTAACAACTTCATCTTCAACTATCACCTCACCTCTCTTCCGTTCACTGGCAACGCCTTCACCTGGTGCAACATGCAGGAAGGCGACCGTAGGCAATTCTCCCATCTCGATAGGGCCTTAACGAACGCCCACCGGCAAGGTATGGGGACTACTTCCAAGCTATCTCACCTTAATGCCGTCGAATCCGACCATGCTCCCCTGCTAGTTGGAATTACTAGCATTTTCGGCCAGTCCAAAAAGAGTTTCTGCTTCCTGGACTTCTGAAGCGAGCACCACCAATTCTTGAACGTCGTTGCGAAAGCTTGGAACAACACAGACTCCCCAGAACCTCTCAACCGAGTGGACTACAAGCTCAAGACCACGAGGAAAGCCATCGCGGCCTGGAGCAAGCAAGCTTATGGAGATATTTTTCAAGCCATTCGTGAGGCCGAGGATAACGTTACTCGTGCCAAAGACAGGTACATGACCGACTGTTCGCCAGCTACCAGGAAGGCCCTGAACCTTACCAAAGCCATCCTCAAATTTAGGCTGAAAGTTGAGACCAATTTCTGGAAGCAGAAAGCGAGGCTTAAATGAGACAGCGAGGTGGACAACAACTCGAGCTACTTCCATGCCTGCGTCAATGGTCGCAGACAGAAACTCACTCTCCATCAGATTACCGATAATAACAGGACCAGCATCGACGGTCAAGAGGGTATCCAAGTGGCGGCTGCAAAATTCTACTCCCGTTTGTTCTCCAAGAAAACGGTCCTCAAAGACAACTCCTTCCTAGACGAGGTTCCCCAACTTATTAGCGACACCGACAATATCCGGCTTGAACAGCCCCCTTCAGAGGAAGAGGTAAAAGAAGCCGTCTGGGCCCTTGACGAACACAGTGTGCTTGGACCAGACGGGTTTTTGGGAGTTTTCTTCCACACATGCTGGGACATCATCAAGAGGGACATCCACAATGCGGCCTCCGCCTTACTCCAGGGGGCTACTTACTCGAGAGCCATCTCGAGCACCAACCTGATCTTCATCCCGAAGAAAGACAACCCAGAGACTTTCTGCAACTTTTGCCCCATCAGTCTTTGTACCTTCACCAACAAGATCATATCCAAGATCATCGCCTCCCGCATGGCTAGCCTTCTTCCCACGATCATCTCGGAGGAGTAGAGTAGCTTTGTCCGGAGGAGAAATATCCAAGATAACATCATGTTGGCCCAAGAGTTAATTACCTACATGAAGCTCCCAGCAAGAGGGGGCAACATAGCCATCAAATTGGACATAAAGAAAGCTTATGATAGACTGGATTGGCAATTCATGATCTGGGTCTTCAGAGCCTTCGGATTTTTCGAATCCTGGACCAATATCGTGTGGAGATCGATCAGCAACTAGTAGTTCTCCACGGTTATCAACGGTCAGGCGGACAGTTTCTTCAAATCGAGTCACGGAGTTAGGCAAGGAGATCCTCTATCTTCTACCATCTTTATGGCGGATGCATTGAGTAGAAACCTTAATAAGATGGCGAGCACCCCCAACTTCCAGCACTATCATACCGCCAGCTGCTGTCCGATCATCACCCACCTGGCTTTCGCTGACGATATCCTCATATTCTCCTCCGGGACATCGAATCGGTAGAAGTTGTCCACAATACGCTTTAGAGATACGCCGGGTGCTCGGGTCAGAAGGTCAACCCGGCCAAAAGTGTTATTTACACCCACCATAATTTTAAGAGAGGGCAAGCGGCCAGCCTCTCCATCACCACCTCCTTCACCATCAAGCATCCTTCATTCCACTACCTTGGATGCCCCCTCGTGTACGGTAAATCCAATGCCGGTATCTTCGAGAACCTGATCAAGCGCATCAGAAAAAAACTCGAGGGCAGGCATAATGCTACTCTATCCCCAGGACGCAAGATGATCCTCATCAATCACGTCCTCACATCCATTCCCATCTACACCTTGGCAGGGTTCTCCCCCCAATCTTCCATCGAGAGTATCTTCAGCAACTTTCTCTGGGGGCACAACAGCGGCAATGACAAGCACCACTGGGCTAGTTGGGATACCATGGCTCGTCCTACCAGGAAGGGGGCTTTGGGTTTCACAAAACTCTCCAACATCGTTAATGCTTTTTAGATGAAACTGTGACGCTTCGCATGAGTCAGAACTTATGGACCAGGTTCATGAAGGCCAGATACTTCAAGCACATCCACCCGTCGACGACCATCTCTAACAGCAGATCCATAGCGGCTTGGCATTGCATCCTCATCGGGCGATCTCTTGCCGAACCAGCGATTCACCTTCAGGTGGGCAACGGTTATTCGTCGGCATTTTTGGAGCGCTGGGTTGGAGACATCTTGCTTCCCAACCTTTTAGCTGCCCCGAAGAACAGCACTATCAAGGACTTGTGGGACCCCTCTGATAACAACTGGAATTGGAACAAAATTCGAGACTGGGCCGGGGCAGAGGCGGTCGATCACATCCGCCATAGCAGATTTACGATTGGGTCGGAAGCAGATAAGATCGAGTGGTCGCCCGCAGTTGCCGAAATAATCTCGGTTAGATCGGCCAGAAGAGTGATCCTTGCAATGCAATGCCATCTCCAACCATTGCATCCTTCTGGCAGACATGCATCCCCAAGAAGTGGTCCTTCCTCATTTGGAGAGCCCTTCGCAATATCCTACCCACTGATAACACCCTCAACACTATCAGGTTCAGCTTTACGTCAGTATACACATGTTGCGCCGATCGTCAATCAAAAATAATCAACCACATCCTCAGTCAAGGGGACCTCCCGGTCCAAGTCTGGAGAGTACTTTCCCAGCTTTGTAGAATGCCACATGGAGGTGACAACTTCTACGACCTCATGGTGACCTGGGCTTCCGCGTCCCATGGCCACCAGATAGTTGCTACCGCTGCCACATGGGTGATCTGGAAAAATCATAACAATGCGAGATATGAAGGCGACCAGTACACCGCATACCAACTGATTTGGGAGACCATTCGACAGTGCTGCAAACGGAGCTCCCTCTGTTCGCATGGCCAGTCGGTCTTCTGGAGCTCTTTTCTATTCCTGGCTTAGCCGTTTTGATTTACGTTTTCTCCTTTTTTGACAGTATACGTGTATAGGCTTCGGCATTTTGCGCCTTATGGTATACTTGTATATGTTCAGCTTTTTCAGCCTTCATGAATAAAATGGGTGGTTGGTCAAAAAAATAAAATATATATATATACCTTATGGTATACTTGTATATATATATATATATATAAATATATATATATATATATATATATATATATATATATATATATATATATATATATATATATATATATGATCAGCGATCCCGTAGGAGCTGCCGCCCCTGAGAAACCCTAGCATCATCTTCTCTACCAACGCCGGCGTGGCCTTTGGCCGGGCCGGGGTTCCTCTAAGCCACCAAAACCATTTGGTTGGTAGCTTCCCCAGTGCTTGATTCTTCTAGGGTTATGGCGGCTAAGTCCTTCGCGGAGGCAATGAAGGGATCGACTTAGTTGATTCCTGTCATTGCACCGCGGACGATTGCTTCTTTTAAAGGTTCCCCTTCAATCTTCTTCACGGGGGAGGAAGAATCGCTTCTAGCAGATCCATTCAAATTTGCTTTGATTGGGAAATTCTCACATAATAGGCCTCCGATCAATTTGATCAGGAAGGCGCTATCTGGCTTTGAATTCGTCGGATCTATCTCGGCGGGGGTTATCGATGAAAAGCATATCCTTATCCGGCCATCAAGTGAACTTGATTTCCTTAGGCTTCGTTCTAAGGATTTGTGGTACGTTGCTAGGGCTCCTATGAGGATCTTCAAATAGGATCCTGACTTCTCTCCTTCCCAGGAATCACCTAAAATACCAGTGTGGGTTATATTGCCTAACCTTCCTCATCATCTGTATGCTAAGGATGTACTATTTGCCATTGCTGCAGTAATTGGAAAACCTCTCAAAATAGACAAGGCAACATCGGAGTTATCTCGACCAAGCATGGCTCGCATATTTATAGAGATTGATGCATCAAAGCTACTTCAACATCGTATCCGCATTAACTTACCAAGTGGCGGTTTCTCGCAGTTGATAGAGTATGAATCAACCCTACTTTATTGCTCTCGTTGCCGCCATCAGGGCCATTTAATTGCCTCATGCAAAATTAAACATAAAGAACGAGGGAAAGAGCCTCTCCAAAAGGAAACTCCTGCATCGACTAGTGCACTACCTACAATTCCTGCATCAACTAGTACACAACCTACAGTAGATGAAGTTATTCACATTGTCCAAAAGGAAGATGCGGCCCAGCCACCGAGTCTACTCAGCTCTGCAGCCACTCCACTCTCCGGCTATTACCCACCAGTTATTAGAAAAGGAACCGGTCACTCACGTTCCTGTGAGCGCGAGTTCCCCCATTGATGGGATGGCGGTCATTATTCCTAGTAATGGAGACGGCACAAATGGAAAGAAACAATTGGTCTCTGATCAACAAAATTCCTTTGACCAAGAAACTGAAGCTCCATATTTGGCTGATGACGTTCGTACCGAGGAAGACCGTGAGGAGGAGGGAGAACTTCGGAGCTGGGCCGATGAAGTTGAAGAAGAAAAGTCTGGTGCGAAGGAAGCAGCGGAGAAACCTAAGTCTAAGCGTAAGAAGCGACCACCAGAGCCTACAGATAGAGTCTTACACTCGGTCACCGCACACACTAAATCTAGTAAAACCCTACTCCCCAACAATGTTTAACATCATGAGTTGGAATATTCGGGGGGTTGCAAATAAGATGGCTCTTAAAAGACTTCGAAATATTTGTCGGATGAACAAAGTACAATTATTGGCTATCTTGGAGCCAAAAGTTGATAACTCAAAGCTGCTACATTATCGGTTAAAGCTTGGTTTTGAAAAGGGTTACTCTAATGAGAAGGGCAATATTTGGGTTTTGGCAAAGTCGGGTTGTACCATCTCCCTTTTGGATTCTTTTGATCAGGCAGTGTCTATTGCCTTTAAGAATGAATTCTTCATGTCTGAAGTTATGTTTTCATTCGTGCATGGCCATAATAAGAAAGAGGGTCGTCGGGACATGTGGGATAGGCTGCTCAACCTTCGGGCGTTATACACTTTTCCTTGGACAGTAGGAGGAGATTTTAATGCTATATCAGGGACTGATGAGAAGGTTGGGGGTCGCCTACCTTGCCAAATATCAATTCAGGAGTTTTTAAATTTCTAAATAGCTGCTGGCCTGTCCGACCTCCCTATAATAGGGAGTAAATTTACTTGATTTAAATCCAAATATGGGTAGAGGAGGGGTTCGAGACTTGATAGAATGCTGATTACTCAAGATTTGCTTGCTATTGCCCCATTGTCGAAGGAGAAGCATCTAAACAGGACCGAGTCCGATCATGCACCACTACTAATCAAATTGGCGACCAAATAGGAAGGTGGTAGGGGACCATTCAGGTTTCTTGATTTCTAGACTAAACAGGAGGGCTTTATGCAGTTGGTGCAGGAGGCATGGAATTCTACTAACCATGCTAATAGCTTGGTTCGTGTATGTGTTCGACTGGCTGCTTGTCAATCAGCGCTTTTGCAGTAGAGTCTTAAAAAGTTTAGTGACATTTTCCAAGAAGTTAAGGCTGCGGAGGATCAAGTCCTTGCTGATGAGGTAGCATTTGAGATAGATAGGACAGTGGACAATAGAATGCAGTTGCACAGGTCCATAGAAGTGCTAAAGCAGCGCCACTCATATGTTGATTCCTATTGGAAACAGAAGGTGCGACTTCGATGGGACATTGAAAGTGATCGAAATACAAAGTATTTCCATGAGTGTGTTAATAGCAAACAGCGTAAATTGCACATTCACCATATTATTGATGATAAAGGCAGCGTCAAAACTGAATTGAAGGAGATTCAACAAGTTGCAAATACTTATTATGAAGAGCAGTACAAAAGTATTAGAGTTGAAGAGGATGCCGCACTATTGGAGGCCATTTCGCATCTCCTGTCTGAGAAGGATAATGTAACCCTAACTGCTGAACCGACGAAGGAAGAGGTCCTACACACTATTAAAAGCATGGATACAAACAGTGCGGGGGGTCCTGATAGCTTTACAGTTGCTTTCTTTCTAGTGTGCTGGCCGATTATTGCTGAGGTTATTGTTGAAGCTATCTCCCTATTCATGGCAGGATTTGAATTGCCGAAGGCTATCACGAACATAGCTTTGGTCTTGATTCCTAAACACAATAATCCTAGGTATATGACTGAATTTTGCCCAATCAGTTTATGTACTGTGTTTAACAAAATTATTTCTAAGTTGTTGGCTCTACGACTTGCTCCAATACTGCCTAGAATTATCTCCCCCGAACAAAGTGGCTTTGTTAGGGGTAGAGAGATTGTCGATAACATACTACTAGCTCAAGAAATTATGAGTCTAATGAACACCGATAGTAGAGGGGGTAATATTGCTATCAAGCTAGATATGGCTAAGGCGTATGATCGACTAGACTGGTCATTCTTGATGCAAGTCATGCGGAGATTCGAGTTTTCTGAAGTTTGGATTAGTATGGTATTTAGCCTTATTAATAATATCTGGTACTCCACTATTATAAATGGCATTTCATCAGGTTTCTTCCAAGCTTTCAGGGGTGTTCGGCAAGGTGATCCCCTATCACCGGCTTTATTCATTATTGCTGCTGAAGTCTTGTCCAGGAATTTAAACAAGACTCTAGAGAATGCCTCATTCAAACACTACTATGCACCAAGTGGTTGTCCTGCTATTACACATTTGGCATTTGCTGACGACGTATTATTATTCTCTGCTGGTGACATACGCTCAGTTCAGTTGCTTTATGGAGTCTTGACGAGGTATGAACGAGCGTCAGGACAAGCCATTAATGTTTCTAAATCATCCATTTATACAATGCCTGCTTTTGCTCGGAAGGAGGAACTTCATGATATTACTGGGTTTGAGATCAAACAACCCCCTTTCACGTACCTTGGCTGTCCTATGGCAGTTGGTGTTCGGACTACTATGCTATATGAAGATCTAATTGCAAAGATTAGAGGGCGCTTGGAAGGATGGCAACAAAAAATTCTATCGTATGGAGGGAAGCTAACCCTATTGAAATCTGTATTGCTCTCTATCCCAATGTACACTATTGCGGCCTGTAATCCCCCCAAGGTTGTCCTGAATAGTTGGGAAAGCATGTTTGTTCGATTCTTCTTGGGTACTCACGATGGCTTGCAAAAGCATATTTGGGCGAGTTGGAGTACTATGGCAAGACCAATTGAGGAAGCGAGCTTAGGTGTGCGAGCATTAAAAGACACGATGGATGCTTTCATTGTTAAACTATGGTGGAAATTGAAGACCCAGGAAGGATTGTGGCAGAGATTCATCAAGGCCAGATATTACAAGTTTTATGATTTGGATTCAGCTGGAGCTCCTCAGAAATGTTCTCATGTTTGGAAGCGTTTGTTACAAGGACGGGAACTGGCAAATCATCACATTACTCCTCTGGCTTCGGGTGATTGGGTTTGGTCTCCTACATCTACAGGAAAGTTTTCAGTCGTATCTGCTTGGAAGGCAACGCGCATACCTTTCCCTGTACGATCTGAGTTTAAACACATATGGAGTACATGTATTCCATACAAGTGGTCGGTCTTACTATGGCGAATATTACATAACAAATTGCACACTGATGATAACATCCAAACTATGGCGTTTCACTTAGTGTCGAAATGTTATTGTTGTATAAACCCTAGTGTGGAGACTTCACAACACATCTTTCAAGCAGGAGATATGGTGAATCAAGTGTGGCGCCATTTTAAAGCTGATTTTCAAATCTCATCAAGAAGATCGGATTTTGTTGTATGGTGGAGGAGACCGAACATTCATCTCAAGAAGATTGTGGTTGCTGCGGTGTGCTGGGTGACTTGGAAAAACAGAAACAAATGGCACTACGAAGAGTACAATTATTCAGTGAACCAGCTAGTACAAGAGGCTCGTCGACAGTTTGGAAAGGCTATGAAGCATTGCAAGCATAATCTACCCATCCCGACAACTTGGCGTCAGAGTGGAGTTGGATAGATCAATAAAGCTTCTGGTTTTAAATATATATATATATATATATATATATATATATATATATATATATATATATATAATCTAAAACCTTAAAATCCACAAATATATGTTAAGGAAATCATTTACCATATTGTTAAATAAAATATTATTTTTAATAGCAGGAACATCTAATATAAACACCTTTTGTAATATGGCCTACTAGGTCACTAAAATATAATAAAATACCAATCATACATCTACATGGACGTCCTTAGATGCACCATCCGACTGCATGGGCTTGGGCTTGGTTCAGATCCAGTCAAGGCTAGTTTGGTACAACCAAATTTCCTAAAACTCATAATATTAATAAATAACAAAATAAATTCTTTGTAGGGATCAAGTCGCAACTTTGATTGATTTTTCTAGTTGGATCACAGCTATGGCCAGGCCTTCCCTAACATGGCTGATAGACTAGTCAAGGCACACGACTACACTTTCTGTGCCAAAATTCTTGGCCATCTTGCACACCAAAACTTAACCATGACTAAGGCCTTCTATAATAATAATAATTACTTTACAAAAATATTTATAAATTCCATAAATCTCTATTTAAGTCAAATAAATAAATAAAAATATATTTTTCAAAAGTTTGCGAACAGGGTTTACATCCCATACACCACTCAAGGATGAAGTTACTCGATAAATCCTTGAAACAAATTTTGAATCACAACCGATTACTTCGAATCTCAGTTCGAACCATTCCTCAAATTCCTACCTTCATCTATATCGCATTGACGATAACATTGTCCGATAGCACTCCTATTGATAGTTATTCTACATTCTCTGAATCAAGTCAAAATTATTTTCATTTCGAAATGATTCAAATCTTGCACATAACTTTGGTAACATCGACACAATCTTGGTGTATATTACCTAGCTCAACTCGGCCAACCGTGCCTTTCGTGATACTATCTTTTGTTCTACCAATTTTCCTGGTAAGATTTTATATAATATATAGACTTATTGTATGGAACATCACGCGGAACATTGAGAGAAAAAGAGAGAGAGATAGAGCGCATCAATAATATGGATTAAAAAACAATATTTAGTATAAAGTCATGCGAGTTAAAGAATTTAATAAAAAGTCCACGGACATAAAGCCATGCTCTGGTACCAATATGTCATGCCTCGACACCACAGAACTGATCGTCCTCTCTAAGGTATGATGCCGCGTGAGCCTAGGTTGCACTCGAGCAAGGCGGGTTCCATAACAGCAGCTTGCGACGGGGTCGTCGTACGGAAGTTCCAAGCAGAAAAATTAAATAACACAAAGATATGTACGGATAATACACTTTATTGATATTAAAAATAAGACTACAAGGGCACGAAGCCAAGATTACAAGTCACTCAAGCTACTTTCTCTCTTGATATAAACACTCAGTACTCTCTCTTTCTTTCAGTTACAATCGAACATGCGTGAAGGCTTACAACTTTACGGTGCTTTAGAAGGCGATGTTCATACAATATGTCCCATGTAGCTGAAGTCTTCAATGAGGTCGCATGCCTCGAAATGCCAAGGAACTCCATGCCTGAATGCGTCTAAACGAGCTCTGTCCCGACGAGCAAGTACCTATCACCTGTGCATGAAAATTGTTGGGTGGTCAATACACAACCGTACATGTGGTGTGAGCTCTTCTTCCACCCATACAAAACTAATACGTTAATTTAGTGAGTGCAAACTATTCTTTTGGTTGTCTTTCTATTCTTGCTTTAGGATCAGTTTTATTACATAGACTCCTGGCCTATTCGTATTACAACTAACGTGATCGTACTATCAATTTTTGAGACCTTGCTACAAAACCTAGTTGTGCAAACATCATGGCCGTGCCATATGACCCATTTACGTGATACACATTGATGTCGTGCCTCAAGACACAGTGTAACTTATTCATACTTGCCTTACGTTCTTTCTTATTTGAACATAAAATGACTAGAACCATACTCATAAAACTTGTGTCACTGACTCCACAAATGATGCTACATCTCGTGCCGAAGCATGTGTCTTTGCTATAGCCAAATCTTCGGCTCCATATTTGTGTTGCAAACCGTGCACATATTTTTGACTCATTCATTCCGTGCTTACACTTCCTGCGACTCAACCGACACCATACATGCGACTAGCCGCTCACCACACCGACTCATCTATATGAAGGGTTACTGGCAATGTCAAGCCATCTTAGATATAGTTTAGGATAAACGACGATCATCCAGTGCGGGTAGCTAGCCCCACTGAAAGCCCCGAATCTCCCATGCGGTACAATCTAGCATCCTGCTTTATCCATCTCTCTTCGTCCTAGGCTGACATGATCCTGGTGCCTCGACGATTCATTCGAGGAAGTATACATCTTGTGCACAAGTTGTCCATGACCACACACCTACAACGATATCTAGGCTCAACGTAAATGCAATGCCTACTGATGATACTGCTCAAACCTTTGTTTCTTTTCTCTTCTTTCCATACTTAATACAAACCCCATCAATGACAAACGGTTGCATAAACTTTCTATCTTTTTGAAGCTAAAAAAAACCTATTGCACAGCCTTTCTGCTTAACTAGACCAAACTATATTCCGTGTAACACTACCAACCAAGTCATACAATATATGATGAGCCTTAAGACCGTAGAAATATATGGCTATATGAAGCCATAGAATCATGGGACCATGCACATACTCGACTTGAACAACCGTGTTCGTTGAGTGCCTTAACCCGTGGCATCTTTTATGGGACTAACTGTGAGACCGTGGGACGTTTTTACTATAACAATTAGTCAGATCGTAGAACGGATTTGCTAAGCAAAACAGTGGGTCGTAGGACGTGCCTGCAATGACTTTGGTAGCCCATGGCATAACATTGCCTAACTCAATCGTGCGGCCGAAAGACCCAATGCCAACTTTGAAAACCATCATGGAGAACATCTAAGCAACATTATGACATTTTTCCATGTTCTACACACGTACTTGACTCAATGGGATTATTCTTTTAGCTATATAGATTCGTCTCTTTTATTATCAAGCATATTTAGTGTAATAAAAACTTTCTTTTATTAATACGAAGGCCAAGCTGAGGCAAGTTTACCAAAGCCACCTACCTGAGCGAGGAGTTGTCTCAATCGAGCGGGACTTCGAGCAAGAGGAGTTGTCTCGATCAAGGATTTGCTTTCGATTCCTCCGGTTGAACTGAGCGGGACGGGGAGTTACACCAAAGAAATCGTATTCTTCCGAAAACTGAAGTGTTTGCCCATAACCTCAACTAGGAATACGTGACTAGAGCCTGGGTGATGCTTACTAGGCTTACGTAGTACAAAGATAGATAAAAAAAGGATTTCGAAAAAGGAAGAGAGAGAGAGAGAGAGAGAGAGAAGAGTACGTAAGTGAGAGCAAACGTAGATATAGGCTAGATAAATGCCCTCAAATTCGTGTATGAAAGGGCCATCGATCATGGGTACTACATGAATAATCATTAATTGATGACCCCTTAATCATTGTTCAAGAACGTAAACAAACAATTCATTTCGAGAACTTTGAACCATCAACCACTATTCATTATCTGATCAACCAACGATCAATCGTTGGTTGATCAGGTTGGAAAGGGCTGATTAGCATCCATAACCTAACTTTCTTATATGATCCTTATAGAGCGTAGTATCTATAGTATGCTTGTGCTACCCGGTCCATTGCATATAAAAGTACAAAGATCGAATTATGTGCCTCTGTGAATTTTTTTGAGCTCTAAAAAACTATCAAGACAGGATATTCAATATTAGAATTGCGTACTTAGTAAAGGTTTTTTGATAGGGCTTAGAAACATAATGGGCAAGCAATCTGGAAGGTATTTTTTTTGTAATTCCTCAATATGATACTCTTTTGGAGTTATTCATGTTCCTTAGCTACAACAACAATGACAATAGAATGCAAGGCTGTAAGGTAGAGCAAATTTAAGAAGATGCCTTAGTTCGAATTATTCCCTGCAACTCAGGAACATGAAGTTGAAATTGCTAGTAATTGCAGATCAGCATGCCTAGTATGATCATTTGGCTATTTCTAGAACATCTACTCACCTTTGGTCAAACTAACTCATCAAACACATAATGCCCTATGGCATATGGCACCTCTAATCCCCCTTATCTATCAAGCAATAACAATAAAATAAGCAAACTAACTTACACTATAACTTAAGAACTTTTTATAAAACCTATGTAGCACGACTATTCGTCACTCCGAAATAGGAAGAGACAAGAAACAATGATACAAGAAAGCAAAGGAAGAGTTATCGAGAGTAAATACGAAGTTCAAAGGTGGTAGAGAAATTTCTAAAAGAATTGTCAAGGCAGTTGTGGATTGAGATTCCTAAGGGTTTAGCCGTATTCGCAGGCCCGCTCGGTACAGTAACATAACTTTGATGGCTAACTCGACCTGCATGGGCCACCAAAAAACATGTAACGCCCCAGTCTACGTATAGGACTAGGATACGTATACATGCCAGCTACGCATAGAGTGGACTCCAGTCCAGCCCGAATACGTATAAGTTGTATGGACTATGGCATTAGGTCTAATCATGGTAGCTCAAAACTAATCTCAATCCACATAAAATAATAAACATAAAGAATAAAAAATATGGTTCGTGGTCTGCAGCCCACTAGCATACACGTCCGAATAGACTCGAAAGGAAATACGAGTCTAATAAAGTAGGCTAATAAGCAGAATATATCAAGATAAGAATATGCAGGACGAGAGAATAATAAAATGAAACCTTGCACCAACTATACCTGAATCTTGCAGACGTAAAACATAACCATCCATTCTCCTAGCTCGGCTATAACCTGGAGAGATAACCAGGTCCTCAGGGGACTAGCAAGACACATAATATACAAGCCTACTGTATAGAAAATAACATTCGAGAAAATAGGGATAACAACTGCTACGACAAGAATAATAATCTCATGGAAAGACTCTATAATCATGACATGTCATATGAAAATTATACTAAGAATGACCATAAAGTGAATCGAATGACCGTAGCCCTGTCATGGTACTCCCGGTCCTATAGCTAGTAGCCCAGCATGGTACTCCCTGGCTATAGTGAGTCTCTATCGTAGCCCTGCCGTGGGTCTTCCGAGTCGAGAGTGGTCAAGTAGTCACTCCCAGTATCGGTAGAGGGTCAAGTCAAAGTAACATGGAACCCGAAGTCAAGTCAAAGTATCTTGGCTAGGTGATCAAGTCAAGTCACTCAAGTAATAACACTATCAAAATCATGTTTGAAAACAAATAGATACAACTAATGATAAGGATAAGTGATAACGGGTAAGAGACATTGAATTAACTCATGGCAAGATGGCAAATATGGAAAAGAAAATGAGACATAGACAAGAAAGAATAATAAGAACATGCATGAAAGTAAACTGTACAAGTTTGCAAGGTGTACTTGCCTGGTGTAGAATCAACTACGTCTAAATAGCCTGTTAGATCAAATGCCCGCAAAAACTGAACTCCTACAACTGTGCCCGGGTGCTGAAACAAAAATTTCCAACATTATCGGAACAAGAAAAATAGCAAGGATAGGCTACCCATAAGTCCAATTCTAGATACAGGGGTAAAACGATAATTGGACCCGCTTTGTACCAAAAAGCGTGCCAAAGCCTGTGGTCTATGAAGTTATCAAACTACATTTCTACAGGTCCGATTTGACGATACAAACCCAACAGAATGTACAAATTTGGATTTTGGTGGACCCTGCACAAATTTGCCCGTTGGATGGCACCCGCAAAACGTCGATCCGGTCAAAAGTCTCAGAATCGGACCAAACTTGGCATACAGGACCAAAAAAATAATGCGGTCCTGTTGGCATAAGTTTCATCTCGAGATGATGAACGTAAACAAAGTAATTGGAGAATTTCAAAAAAGGTCGATAAGGTGAATTTTGACGGATACGCATCAAATTCGTCGCGCACGCGTAACCAATTTGACTTTCGTCAAATCTTGTACACGTATAAGCTCCATATGTACCTTTTGATGCGACTGCTTCACAACCAAGTCCTCCGATTTGTCGGGACGAACTCCGTATCGAGTTTTTTTCAATCTTTTAGAAACATATTTTTCTCTAATTTGGAATTAATTTTAAACAATATATAGTCATCTAAAAATAAAACTAAAATAGGGTTTTAATCTTGGTTAGGTGGTCTAAAACTTTGTCCAAACGGTTTTCTAAAATTGGTGATAACCTGGTCGTAATTCGACAGCAAACATGGGTGGTTGGTACAGTTTCGAACGTTCATAAATTGAGTTTTTCCTTAATTTTTGAACTCGTTTTTTATCGCGCGCGATGCGTGATTAAATAATCTACTTGAAGGAAATGGGAGAGTATTACGTTGGTAACATACCTGCGAAGATGCTGCTGTGCCTGGATGGCCGGTGGCCATCCTGCGGAGGCATGCGCGCACCTACGTAGGGTCGGGATCGGAGTCTTCATGGGTCGGGGTTGAGGTTTTAGGGTTTTGATCGAGAGAAGTGTCCCTCTCCCTTTTGGTTTATATATATCTTTACCGTGTTCGATTTTAAAAAGGGGGGGTCGGTTCCTGGAATGTTTGGCTTCTCGCGAGATTTTCATATCTCGCGATAATTTGTTTTTTTCTATATCTATATATATACATATCCTTATATATGTCCATGTATACATATATATATATACATATATATATATATATATATATATATATATATATATATATATATATATATATATATATATATATATTTTATATATATATATATATATATATATATATACATATATATATACATATATATATATATATATATATATATATATATATATATATAAATATATATATAAAAAAATATATATATATTTTATATATATATATATATATATTTATATATATATATATATATATATATATATATATATATATATATATTAATATATATTTATATATATATATATATATATATATATATATATATATATATATATATATATATATATATATATATATATATATATATATATATTTATATATATATATATATATATATATATATATATATATATATATATATATATATATATATATATTTTAATATATATATATATATATATATATATATATATATATATATATATATATATATATACTCAATAAACATCTAAAAAAATATCTTATTAATACTCTTTTCTATTGTAGGGCTTTTCATACAAGTATGTGTATACACACTAATATTTATTTCCTAAAGTACACAAAATAATCATTTATAAAGATATTTTTTTTATAATAATAATTATAATAGCAATAATAATATTAATAATTGTGACAAAATACAATAACCAATATAGTATTGGGAGATGCATTATTCTCCTACTATAAATCGGTCCACCGAAAATTGTGCAAATATTCTAGAATTGCTAGATTAACTATTAATAATTTATATTATACGTATAACAAATATTTAGAAAATATTTGTCAATCCAAAAATAAATTATGAAATATATGCATATGCATAAAATATATCTACATAGGCACCTTTGCACTCATAACATATCTACATGGGTTTATGTTGGGTTCGGGTCAAGTCTGGGCTAAATTAGTACAACCGGGCCTTCTAAAAAATCAATAATCTTAATAATAAATAATTAAATCGTCTATAGGGTTCAAGTCACAACTTTGACTGGTTTTCCTAGTTAGGACACACTTATGCCTCGGTCCTCCTTACCATGGCTAAAATACTAGTCAAAAAACATAACCATGCTAACCGTGCCAAAAATCCTAGTCGATATATATTACAGAACTTACCCATGGCTAAGTTCATATTTATATATAATATTAAGCTCTTATAAATATAATCATATATATACAAAATTGTATTTAAATATATTTATTGTATAACATCCCAAAATAAATCCATAATAATCTTACTAAGTCATGGCAACCTAATATGGCTTCCTACCAGGTGGGATTGTCTAGTTTAGGGTCCAAGTATATATTTTTTAAAATCAAATCGAACTCGAAAAGTCAACTCATGAGTCTCTCATGCCATTCGTAAATAAATAGCACATGGGAACTCGATTGAGTGGCACACCCTTGGCATGTGTGTCGTAGGCTCAAAATGGGTCAAAACCATATATTGGGTCAAATGGTTTTGATCAATGTCGAGTCCCGAACTTAAGTTGGAAGTTAGGTCTACGATTACGATAATTAATCAAATAGCCTAAATTGACCTAAAGTTGTACGAAGTCAAAAGAATGTTAGGGGATAAGTTTGGATGGGACGTTATGTACCAAATTGAAGGCCATCTTGTCTCCTACAAAACTCATGAAGGACATTTCGAGAGATGGGCATGTCTTGTGCTCCAAAAATCAAAGACAAAAAAAAGTACATTTATTTAACAATTAAATCAAAAAATAATTATAATAAACAAAAATTATCTAAGATTAAAAAAATAATTTCTAAAAAAAATTAGGGTCCTCACATTCTACCCACCTTAAAAGAATTTCGTCCTCGAAATTAAAATAAGGCTTACTAACAAAGAACCGTGCTAGTGTAACTAGGAATAGTTCAAGGGATATGCTAGGTCACACGGTGTCTCCTAATTAGTCAAGTAATAATCAATCCTTAATAATTTTGTTTTACATCATCTCTATCGTAAAACTATTGATGGTTGGTTATCTCTAGTCACTATTTTTGGTACTGGCGGTCTTACAATATTGACGTTGAAGGTTTGCCCTCCTAACCATATTATTATCACAACCATATAAGTCTCATTTCAACTAATCAATCTAAGTGATACCTACCAATCTGGCTAATCCTAACTTTACAACTGGTTGGGCATAATCGTAAATGGGTTGGGTTAGCCTATATTTAGGTTCTTCTTATAGAGGGTCAGTCTCTACTCTAAAACTACCACTCTATTCTTGATCAAGAGACAACCATAAAGGTCATAACCTAGTATGATCATTTAGCTATTTCTAGAACGTCTACTCACCTTTGGTCAAACTACCTCATCAAACACATGATGCCCTATGGCATATGGCATCTCTAATCCCCCTTATCCATCAAGCAATCATAATACAATAAGCAAACTAACTTACACTATAACTTTGAATTTTTTATAAATCCTTTATAGCATGATTATTCGTCAGTCCGAAATAGGAAGGGACGAGAAGCAATGATAAAAGAAAGCAAAGGAAGAGTAATCGAGAGTAAATACGAAGTTCAAGGGCGGTAGAGAAATTTTTAAAAGAATTGTCAAGGCAGTTGTGGATTGAGATTCCTATGGGTTTAGTCATATTCGCAGGCTCGCTCAGTACATTAACGTAACTAAGAAGGCTAACTCGACCTACATGGGCCACCACAAAAATATGTAATGCCCCAGTCCCAAAATACGTATAGGACTAGGATACATATACATGCCAGCAACGCATCGAGAGGACACCAGCCCAGTTCGAATACGTATAAGCTGTATGGACTATGGCATTAGGTCTAACCATGGCAAGTCAAAACTAATCTCAATCCACATAAAATAATAAACATCAAGAATGAACAATATGGTTTGTGGTCTGCAGCCCACTAGAATACATGTCCGAATAGACTCAAAAGAAAATACGAGTCTAATAAAGTTGGCTAATAAGCAGAATATATCAAGTAAGAATATGTAGTATGAGAGAATAATAAAATAAAACCATGCACTAACTATACCTGAATCCTGCAGATGCAAAACAAAACCATCCATCGATTCTACTAGCTCGGCTATAACCTAGAGAGATAACCAGGTCCTCAGGGGACTAGCAAGACACATAATATACATGCCTACTATACATTAAATAACATGCGAAAAAATAGGGATAACAACTGCTACGACAATAATAATAATCTCATGGAAAGACTCTATAATCATGACATGTCATATGAAAATAAAACTAAGAATGACCACAAAATGAATCAAATGACCGTAGCCCTGCGTGGTACACCCTAACTATAGTGAGTCTCTATCGTAGCCCTGCCGTGGGTCTCCCGAGTCGAGAGTGGGCAAGTAGATAATCCCAGTACTGGTAGAGGGTCAAGTCAAAGTAACATGGAACCCAAAGTCAAGTCAAAATATCACGGCCAGGTGATCAAGTCAAGTCACTCAAGTAATAACACTATCGAAATCATGTGTGAAAATAAATAAATACAACTAATGATAAGGATAAGTGATAACGGGTAAGAGACATAGAATTAACTCATGGCAAGATGGCAAATACGAAAAAAAGGTGACATAGACAACAAAGAATAATAAGAGCATGCTTGAAAGTAAACAGTACAAGTTGGCAAGGTATACTTGTTTGGTGTATAATCAACCACGTCTAAATAACCCGTAAGATCAAATGCCCGAAAAAAACTGAACTCCTGCAACTGTGCCCGGATGCTGAAACAGACATTGCCAACATTACCAAAATAAGTAAAATAGCAAGGATAGGCTACCCATATGTCCAATTCTCGATACAGGGAAAAATGGTAATTTTGGGTTAAAACAGTATCCGTCGTTGGACCCACTTTGTACCGAAAAGCGTGCCAAAGTCTATGGTCTCTGAAGTTATCAAACTACATGTCTACGGGTCTGGTTTGACGATACGAACCCAATGGTATATACAAAGTTGGATTCCGGTGGGCCCTGCATAAATTTGTCCATTTGATCGGATCATAAAGCCTGCAAAACAGCGATCCGGTCAACCGTCTCAGAATAGGACCAAACTTGGTATATAGGAATAGAAAAATGATACAGTCCTATTGGCACAAGTTTCATCTCGAGATAACGAACATACACGAAGTAATTAGGGAATTTCGGAAAAGGTTGAAACGGTAAATTTTGACGGATACGCATCAAAATTGTTGCGCACGCACAACCAATTCAAATTTTGTCAAAGCCCACACCTGAATGAACTCCATACGTACCTTTTAATGCGACTGGTTCGCGACCAAGTCGTCCGGTTTGCCGAAACATACTCCGTATCGAGGTTTTGAAATATTTTAGAAACAATTTTTCTCTAATTTGGAATTAATTTTAAATAGTATATAGTCATCTAAAAATAAGACCAATAATAGGGTTTTAATCTGGGTTAGGTGGTCCAAAACTTCGTTCAAATGCTTTTCTAAAATTGGTGATAACCTGGTTGCAATTCGACTGCAAACATGGGTGGTTGGGACAGTTTCGTACGTTTATAAATCGAGTTTTTCCCCAATTTTTGAACTTGTTTTTTGTCGCGCACGATGTGAGATTAAATAATCTACTTGAAGGAGATGGAAGAGGATTAGGTTGGTAACACACCTACGGAGACGGTTCGCGAAACGACAAACTGTAGAGAAGGAACCATAGCCGCGAAGGTGGCCTGCTGTTGTTATTACTGCTGCTGCCGCTCTGCACTACGTCTACTGCTAGCATGCTGCCATGCCTGGATGGCCGGTGGCCACCCTGCGGCGGCGTGCGCTCACGCACACGGGGTCGGGATCGGAGTCTCCATTTGTCGTGGTTGAGGTTTTCGGGTTTTGATCGAGAGAAGTGTCCCTCTCCCTTTCGCTTATATATCTTTACTGTGTTTGGTTTTTAAAAAGGGGGGTAGGTTCCTGGGATGTTTGGCCTCTCGTGAGACATGAAAATCTTGCAAGATTTTTATATCTCGCGATAATTTGTTTCTTTCTATATCTATATATATACATATCCTTATATATGTCCATGTATATATACATATATATATTTATCTATATAAATACTCTATAAAAATCTAAAACGAATCTTATTAATACTCTTTCCTATTGTAGGGCTATTCATACAAGTATGTGCGTACACACTAATATTTATTTCCTAAAGTACACAATATAATCATTTATAAAAATATTTTTTATAATCATAATAGCTATAATAATATTAATAATTATGACAAAATACAATAACCAATATAGTATTGGGAGATGTATTATTCTCCTACTATAAATGGGTCCACCAAAAATTGTGCAAATATTCTAAAATTGCTAGATTAACTATTAATAATTTATATTATACGTATAAAAAATATTTAGAAAATATTTGTCAATCAAAAAATAAAATATGAAATATATTCATATACATAAAATATATCTACATAGGCACCATTGTACTCATAACATATCTACATGGGTTTATGTTGGGGTCGGGTCAAACTGGGCTAAATTAGTACAACCGGGTCTCCTAAAAAGTCAATAATCTTAATAATAAATAATTAAATCGTCTATAGGGTTCATGTCACAACTTTGACTGGTTTTCCTAGTTAGGACATACTTATGACTCGGTCTTCCCTACCATAGCTAAAATACTAGTCAAAACACAAAACCACGCTAACCGTGCCAAAATTCCTAGTCGGTATATATCACAGAACTTATCCATGGCTAAGTTCATATTTATATATAATATTAGGCTATTATAAATTAAATCATATATATACAAAATTGTATTTAAATCTATTTACTGTATAACATCCCAAAATAAATCTATAATAATCCTACTAAGTCATGGCAACTTAACATGTCTTCCTACCAGGTGGGATTGGCTAAGATAGGGCAAAATATTTTTTATAATCAAATCGAACTCAAAAAGTCAACCCATGAGTCTCTCGTGCCATTCGCAAATAAATAGCACATAGGAACTCGATTGAGTGGCACACCCTTCGCATGTGTGTCATGGGCTCAAAATGGGTCAAAACCATATATTAGGTCAAATGGTTTTGATAAATGTCGAGTTCCGAACTCAAGTTGGAAGTTAGGTCTACAATTACGGTAATTAATCAATAGCCAAAATTGACCTAAAGTTGTGCGAAGTCAAAAGAATGTTAGGGGATAGGTTTGGATAGGACATTACATACCAAATTGAAGGTCATCATGTCTCCTATAATACTCATAAAGGACGTTTCGAGAGATGGGCATGTCTTGTGCTCCAAAAATCAAAGACACGGAAAAGTACATTTATAATCACAATTAAATCAAAGAAATCTATTATATAAAGAAAAATTATCTAAGATAAAAAAAAAAATTTCTAAAAAAAATTAGGGTCCTCACAGGAGTACACCAGGACCTTAGCATATTGTAAAAGTGGCACAATAGGTGGGTCTGTTTTGATCTTGTCTCAAGTTTTTGACGTATTTCCTATTATTTTTGGTAAATCTTATGCTACCACGTTGATTTGAGTTGCTAGCTATATTTGAAGTGAAAGGTGGACCCAATAAGCGTAGTTGATAGGCAAGAGCTCCCTCTAGTCACCTTCTGTGTACCCGCCTTTGTGGACTATAAGGAAGAGAATTAAGAGCATAAAATCAGGAACGAAGGGGACTCGTAGCTACAAAGTTCAACTTTAGGTGATTGAAGGGCCTTAACACCTTTGGAAACAAGGAAGACCGGTCGGACTTTGCTACCTAGTAATTTTTTCACTTTTATGTGTACATGTGCAATTACTTTCTCGTTAAGATGAGGTATCAGTAAGTTGATTCTGAATCTACTCGAGAGTACTTGACTGGCAGTCAGAGAGCGATCTTTTCTTATCATTTTCTTTTCCATATCTCCATCGTCTCTTTCACCACGGGACTTTGCGTTCTTTCTCAAATAACTCTTTGTATGAATCCTTCTATCTTATAAAGATAGAGAATGCCAGAAGATTGCCAGCTTTTGATTATAAAACTCAGTGTGTATTAGGAATATGAAAGAAAAGATTTTCTTTTCTATTTGGCATAGTTAAAAGAATTGGGGTAGACCTAAAAGTGCATTGACAGATAGGTAGTAATAAAAAGGAACCTTTCATGATGACCTCCCTCCTCTGATGAAGCTATATAAATAATGACTACAATAAACTTCTTATTGAATGATTCTTCATATTATCGACCAGAGATGACATGTCACGAGTCGCTCTCACTTTTCGGAATATGAGTACATATTGGGAATGAAGTACGAAAATCATTCCCTCACACCTTTTATAATTGCCAAAATCATAAAGAAAGCCAAACGCAGACACAAGCAAATTTTGACGTGGAAAACCCTAGCAGAAAAAAACTACAGGACGATCAAAGTCCAACCCTGAATAGCCTTCACTATTGAAATAAGCAATACACTGACTCATTACAAGCTTCTCACCGATCCATATAGATCACCACAACTCCTTGAAGAAAAAACACGATTATAAACACACGACGAATCAAGATGACGAGAAGAATTACTCGAAACGATCTCTTCTTTGATGTAGCCATCAATGTTATGCCTCGATTTTGTAGAATCGATAGTCATCCCCGGGCATGATGTCGTAGGAGTCTAAGTTGCGCTCGCACAAGGCACATTCATAAGGTTATCTGAAATACAATAAACTTGAACATAATGCACAGAGTAAATTGAATAACGCATTACAGAGAAGAAAACTTTTTTGCTTTATTGATAATAAAAATCATATTACATGACTCTATTATAGTAGTCATTATAAGGGCTTACAAATTGACTCAAACACCAAAGCTTATGAGATAGTTGTTCCGTACATTATATCCCCTTTTATACAACCAAAACATTCTAAACACCTTGGATCAGGAAGAGTTAAGCCATTTCTGTTTGACTGATGCAGATTCTTCAAAAGAGTTGATTAAACCTTCAGCATACGAGTGAAGCTTCAAAATATTCCAAGCGTCGCCTTCAACTACATGGCACGCCCCTCCTGATATACAGTATCTGTGGAGATCGAAAATCAGTACATTGAAGTGTATTGGTGGATGACTAATTAAACATTATGCTCTAATTTGTTGAAGAAGTTATGTTATACATGCAATATAATTGATGATCTTTATAACCATTCTAATCATTTGCATACCATATTGATAGACACAATTAATAAATTACGTTACAACTTACCCACTACAGAGCACATCACTGTGACATAAAACTTACCATGTTCTTCACTGTCAGTTTGATATCGTTAACTAAATAGTGCATATTTGTGGAGGTCACCGGCAAGGCAAGCTATCCTAGATATATATAGCTTGGTTTAGATGGGGTCCTTCAGTGCGGGTAGCAAACCCTGTTCAAAGCCCTTGAATGCTACGGCAGGCATCTAGCACAGCTATCATGTTTCCTCTTACGTCGAATCGGTCGCATAGATACGAGATACCGTTCGAAGAAACATTGCCCTTGTGCATAACTTGTCTATGACTGTGCTAAGGTAAACTAGTTATTCAAGGACACACTCCATGATATCGGTGCAACATTCATTTAATCGATTCGATCTTTGCTTAGCACAATTCTATATAGGCATAATATAAGTAAGCACGTAGCCGTTTCATGATAAAGCATATATAAATAAGTAGACATGTAGTAGAGTTATGGCATAGCAGTTCTATGTAACTAAAATGTAACATTATGTCTACGTCTCTATATCTAGCATTCATATTATCGGGTTCGTTGATTGATTGGAGAACAAGAGGGTTAAGAAGAGAAAGGTCAAGCCACTCACTGTTGATTGAATAAAACAAGGGAAAGAGTCTTCTGCTCTAGGAGTTGCCTATACCATTACCTACAATCGTATAAGCAAGGGATCAATAATCTAACCTTTCGCTTAAGATTCAATATGAAGTTAGAAGTTCAAAGAATGCAAGCAATAAAATACATCAAAAATATTTTCGAAAACGCATTCCAAAAAACTAATACAAATATAAAATAGAGTAGTGAGAGGTCTCTTCTGACCCAACCTCAGAGCCTTTTCTCGAAATATAACTTGCTAAATATGGGACTTGATTTCGAAGAAGCTGATCCATAACAAGAAAGGGATCTTGATTCAGTCGGTCCCGACCAATGATAGTAATAATATTTCTTAACTGCACTCTCCTCGTCACAAATAAGGAATGTGGCACAATGTTGGGAAGGGGCACTACATCTTAACAAGTAAGAAAAAGCTTCGTCTTTGAACTTGAGAATATAACCTACCTCTAGGAAAATAATGAAGGAAACTTTTCCTTTATCTCTGACTTGAGTTCCCAGGTTGACCCCTTGACCGAATCATTTCTCCGGAGTACGCAGATGAGAGGGATCACACAATTTTGAAGCAATTTGTCCTTGCGCTCCAAGATTTGCACAGGTTCTTCTATGTACGACAAGTCTGCCTTCAGATCCAGCTGACCCAAATATACAACATGGCTCAAATTGTGTATATATTTTCGCAGTTGTAAGACATGGAAGATATTATGCACATAAGACTATGCTAGCGGCATTGTGATCTGGTAAGCAACTGGGGCAACTCGTATTACTATTTCGAAGGGACCAATAAATCTCAGACTTCGTTTGCCTTTTGCTCTAAATCTAGTGACCCGTTACATAGGTGTTACCTTCAGAAATACGTATTCGCCCTCTATAAATTTGAGGGGTCATCGAGGGATATCTGTATAACTTTTCTGCTCTGCGCCACCTTTAGCCTTTCCCTTATTTGCTTAACTTTTAGCACGGTCTGTTCCACCAGCTTCAGACCAAGAATCTACCATTCACCAACTCCATCCCAGAAAATTGGTGATCTACACTTTTTCCCGTATAAAGCTTCATACGATGCCATCTGAATGCTGGACTGGTAGCTATTGTTTTATAGAAATTCTGCTAGCGGTAGATGAACATCTTAGCTTTGACTTCAAGTCTATTGCATAGAGCCATAGCATGTCTTCAAGAATTTGATTCACTCGCTATGTTTTCTTATCAGTTTGGAGATGATAAGCAGTGCTAAACTTTAACTTAGTCACCATAGTCGACTGAAGTGCCACATCCTTCTTCATGTCGTGCCATCAAAAGATCATACAAAGGTGCTTATACATCTTTGTGCTGCCAAGATGTAAAGAATATTTTACATAATGTACCTCCAAAAGTGTCTTTTTTATGAGTTATTAGTTTTGAGTCATACATAAAACATAGTCGACCCTTCAATCGTAGCACGTTGGCCTCATCTTTTGTAAAGTCGGTCGCCTTGCCTAATCATCACTCGCATCTTCTTTAGGTACGGATAGTCCTTCTGAGCGGCCTTGATATTTTCTAACGAAGCTGGCTCTACGCATAGTTAAGCAAGTTGTACACCAACGAATCGAACCCAGAGTTTGATGCCCATCTTTTCGAACATACGAAGTAACTTGTTGTTGATGGACAGCGGGGCTTTATATTTTTGGCTTAGTGCGCCTGCCATAACATTTTCCTTGCCCAGCGTGTAATCGATCGTCAAGTCATAGTCCTTGATTAGTTTTATCCCACATCTCTGTCATAAGTTTAGCTCATTCTAGGTGAAGAGATACTTGAGGTAGTGATGCTATAATTTCAACGCGAACATAATTATCTTTAAATCAAAGTCATGCCTAGGATAGTTCTTCTAGTGCATATTCTACTGTCTTAAGGAAAAATATAAAACCTTGTCTCGCTGCATAAGCACACATCCCAAGCCCTGGCCTGAAGCATCGCTGAAGATTTAAAATTCCTTAGTCCCTTCCGGATGAGCGAGTATCGAGGCCAAAACGAGCCACTGCTTTAGCTCTTGGAAGCAAGCTTCATAGTCGTCTGCCATTCAAACGCGACTGCCTTTTGAGTGAGGCGAGCCAAGGGCGATACGATCCTTGAGAAGTATTTCATTAATCGTATATAGTATTCTGCCAAGCCAAGAACCTTTCATATGTAACAAGCTAATGTGGGTTACTTCAAATCGACAACGGCTTCAATTTTCTTTGGATCGACTGTAATACCTTCTATGGAGATGATGTGCCCAAGGGACAATATACTGCTTAGCCAAAATTCACATGCAAACAACTGATTGTATCGAAGGGTTTGGAGTAATGTTACTACCATTTTTTCAACTAGGGATAATTTTGTCAATTTATATTATATATATTTTATGTATGTTTATTTATTTATTATGTGTTAGTTATTATGGTTAGTGGGCAAGCCTATTTATTAGACTTGTGTTAGTGGACCAAATAGACTTGACATGGCACTAGAGCCCAACAATTAGATTGACATGACACATGGACCAAACCTTTGGATTAGGTCCAATTAGACCAAATTAGTCGTTCCATATAATAATTAGAGATTAATCTAAATTACCAAATTAGGATTAGAAGCTTCCATCCATTAATTATCCTTCATGAAAACTTGGAGGGGGTAATTTGGACGTTTCCCATTGTCATTAGAGGAGCCATATGTGGTTGGCCCTTATAGAGAGGAGAGCTCTCTTCTCTCTATTCATCTTTATTTTTGCCAATTATTCTCTATTTAGTGTACTTCCCAAAATTGATCCACCCCTCCATCAATTTCTCTCAATTCTACTTTATTTCCTTTCCAGTTATTTTCATTATCATCACTTAGAGGAGCCTAGGAGCTTGGTTGCTATGAGCACTAGAAGAGGAGGCTAATTGTTAGGAGTTCATGTCAGGATTGTGTCCATCGAACTTTGCATTGCAAATCCATCTTCCAATAGGTATACATCTTAATTTCTCCTATATTTAGGCTTTAATTGTTCAATTTAACCATCAGGAATCCACCCATAGGCTAGGACTACCTATAGGAGGAAGAATTAGGCTCTAAAGACCCTTTATGTAAAAGTTATGTTCAGATTTGTGCCAAATTTAGGAGAATTCTGGGGTTGGTGCACCAAGTATTTGTTATTTGGTAATTTAGATCTATTTGGACTTATTTTAGTTGTTTGTGTCTACATCTGTGTCCATAATTGGATACGAGTAGGTTGTGTCATGATACGGTAGGATACAGAATCATTTTGGGGTTTTTTCCCCTCCGACATGTTGGCACACATGTCCAATTCTTTATGACAGTTCATTAGCTATATATTGTTCTAATAAGGCACTAATTTATGTTTTAGGTATGCTCATGTGATTTGGATGTGTTCGAACAATGTTTGGTATAGGTATCTTAGGCATATCACAAGAGTATCATAGATCGGTGCGATACATGCACACCAACTGTATAAAATTAGGCATTTATATGTGTCATATGTATCAATGTATCCTATGTGTGTGTGTGTATGTGTGTGTGTGTGTGTGTGTGTGTGTGTGTGTGTGTGTATTATATATATATATATATATATATATATATATATATATATATGAATGTATTATGTCAGTGTATGTGTTAGTGGTTGGCATTGGTACACATGTGTGATACCAAACAGACGTGTGTGTGTCTTATGATACATACATGTAGATGTGTGTGTATTTACATGTGTACCTATATGTGTATGCGTGTGAGTATCAATTTCATATGTGTATGTGTGTTGTGTGTGTCATAGGTAAGAGGGTGTTTAGAGTGTTTGTGTGTGCACATACATGTATCCATGTGTATGTTGCGTGTATTACCTATATGGATACCGACATGAGTGTGTGTATCTATATATAGATATGTGTGTGTGTGTAGATGTATGTGTGAGGATCGTATAGATAGATTTGTGTAAGTGTATATATATACATATAGATAGGAGAGTGTGTAGGCAATGAAGGAGGAGTGTGTGGAAAGCTGTGTCATTAATTAGGACCAGCAGCAACAGTAGCTGCTGCCTTTGACAACAGCGGAAGTAGAGTATAGGGAGGAGTAGCAATAGAAGAGAATAATAACAGCAGCAGTTTCAACTGCTCAGTTGACAGCAGCTGCTACCAGCTGCTAATGGCAGCAACTATAGGTAGTGTGCTTGGAATGGACAACAGCAGTATCTGCTGCTAGCTGCTTACAAACTACAGTAGCAAGCACAGGCAGTCTGCTAGCAAATGGATGGCAGCAGTGTGCTGCATCCGGACAAGCAGCAATGTAGGGAAGTACAACGTTACAGCAGCAATAAGAAGGAATAGACAACTGCAGTAGCAGCAAAGGAAGTGCATGCACTAGCAGTAGGTCAGTTAGACTAGTAGAGCAACAATAGTAGGTTAGATGCCACCAGCTGGTACTAGTACATAGTGTAGCAGTAGGTTAAGGCATTGTAGGGGAGTCCTTGTGTGTGTATATGGGTGTGATAGTTAGTGTGCGCGTAATGAGAGTGTACTTATCCAGTGAGTATGTTGGGTGTGTAGGTAAGTGTCTAGGTAAGGGTATATCGATAGGTAATGTGTTTGTGGTACACTGGTATCAATATAGCAATATTGGAAGGGTAATACATGCATAGGGTAAATTTCTAGGGGATGCTAGGTAATGTAAAAGGTAAGGGTAAATTGTTAAGCTATATTGGTATGAGCATGTGCATATATATTAGGATATGAGCTAGTATTGCCTAATATTAGCTAAGATACCTTGGTATGGCAAGGTATGGACCTAGAAACCTATATAATGATTAGTTTGACCTAGTTTAGCAAGATATAAACTAGTTTGAACATAGAAATAAGGTATGACCTAGAATTGACCTATAAATCACACTTCATATTAGATATCAATGATTATCACTCCAAAATACCAATTGACATTGATTTTCGTATTTAGGTCTTCAAGGCATTGTTATGGACACACGTTCATACTTCACCCCGGATTCCAGGCAACTATATTCTCTGATAAATTTTTGTTTATGATATATATATATATGTTCTTGTATCTATTGTAGTTATCCTTTATTTTTTGACACGTGGTCATACGGATTGGTATTTCTGGATCCCGTCATGAGATGTTATTCCTTGTATATCTTGATGTACCTTGTGCAATCCTTGTTGTTCTTGTACTAGTATGGACACTGATTCATTAGAGGATTAGCTACATTCTCATAGAATTTCGTGTTGTAACGTACCATGGTTGGATCCACTATACTAGTCGGGGGTGGGAAGCATAGATATGTGATCATACCCTCATTGTATCATGTATTGTTCCTTGATTAGTGTTAATCATACACCGCACGTATGATTAACCAGGCTATTATCCTTGTATCAAGTTCCAAAGCCGATTACATGTTGAAACTAGTGCTCACTCACATCGATAGTTATTTCCTGACTCTTGTACATGTTATTTTTTGCTCTTGTATTTACTTACAACATTTTAATATCTTGTTATATTTATGTACCAGTTCTAGTATCTTGTATATTCTGTCTATTTATTGTTACATAGTCTATATCATTTACTGGAACTGTTATTAGAGGTATGCTTTGCTCAAATCCTGCCTGGATATATTTTTAGATGATTTAGAGGAGTGGTGCCCTTCCCACTACAGACCTCAGGATGTAGTGGGAGTAGATAAGGAGACTTTGGCTCAGGAGGCACTAGCTATAGCTGAGGAGGCACTAGTAGCTACTCAGCTAGATTAGCTATTAGTACTGGATTTGTCTCCATCTTTCTGATATTTTGATATGTTATTATTTCTGAGACCTATGTTATGTTGAGATAGTTTGACTCATATATTTTTGATGTGGTTTTGGATTATGTTATATTTCCAGACTTCTATTGGATTTTCATTTCATATCTTTTATGTCATTATTATGCCATTTATCTTTCTTATAGTTTATTGTGATTGAGTATGAGTATTATCATTATGTTGTCCTCCTTTTGGAGTTGAGATATCGTTGACAAGTTGTGATACATATCCATGAGTTGTATTAGATAGTATAGTAGATCTAGACATCATTCTATTGCCGATGCTACGATGTAGACTGGACGTACCTACGTCCTCGTGCACTTATACCGGCTGTGGGTCATGACACATTTTTAGTAGTGGCCCATGCAGGTCTTCAAGGTCGCAATTAATACGATGTCGTAGTGGTACTCAGTTTTATAGTGCTATTACGAGCCTGCTATATAATATATGATATAGGCTATAGACTAAGTGATACTCAATCATAATTAGAAAAAACTTGTAATCTATTTGTTTCAATGCAGCTGTCCTTCTTTGATATTTGATTCTTTTAACTACAATTGTCCTTCTTTGAATATATTCTATCTTGTGCCATATTGATTTCCTCTTTCGATCCATCCTTAGGATGTCGCCTAAGATGAGGTCACAGCGTTCAGAGTAGCCTCTGAGAGATCTGTGACTTCACGTGGGCCTGCTCAAGTTACTTCACTAGTGGTTGGCGTATCGGTTGCTTTCGGGAGTCCTCATCCCCCAGTTCGAAGTGTTGTTCCAGAGGTTGTTGTGGGTGTTCCTCCTCTAGTCCAGGGGACTGTTCCAGCTGTTCTTGTAGATCTTCCTCCTCCACCATCAGTGTCAACTAATATAGCACATAAGTTCGCACTATTCAGGGAGATATTGGAGGCCTAAAGGGCTCAGTCTAAGGTACATCAGAGGAAGGCGGATGTAATGTGGTGAGGCATCGAGAGCGTCCACCATCTCACTTTGGCTGTAGTTAAGAGGGAGCTCCAGGTCAGCAACAGGTTGTCAAGCTTAGGCCGAGTAATATCCAGGACTTCAAGAAGCTAGGACCTGGACACTCTAGAGGGACGGAGGGCATTATCTATGCTGATGACTGGCTTGAAGATATCGAGCATTTTATGAGGGTTTCCTATCTTGTCGAGGACTTTAAGGTTGAGGTAGTAGGGCTTCAGTTGCTGGACATTGCTCACACATAGTTCATAAATGAGCTGTTTCTTGCTGATCAAGGACATACTTGAAAGGTTTTCAGGGACCTTTTCAAGAAGAAGTTCTTCTCTCTGATTGATAGATTGGATCTGGCTTGGTAGTTTCAGAACCTCCAGCAGGGAGGCATTTCAGGAGAGGAATACACCATAGAATTTGGCATACTGAGTCGTTATGCAGTGTATATGGTACGAGACCGGAGATTCGGGTGAGTCACTTTCGAGAGGTTCTGAAATGGAAAGTAATGATCCTTATTCCATCTCTTTACCAGACTTATGCTGAGATTCTTTCGGAGGAACGCATGGTTGAACGAGAGTTGGGCTTGAAGACCAAAAGGGATTGTAGCTTTCTTATGGGCGCTAGTAGCAGTATGGGGCCTACTAAGCGTCCCCAGCTTCATCAGAAGACCTTCCAGTCACCGCAGTAGTTTCAGGCTCCAACTAGAGGGATAGTTCATCAGGCACCTCAGCAGCAACATAGACAGGCACTACAGTTTCCTTTTTGCCATTACTGTAAGAATCCTGGCCATATCTGGAAGGTTTGCAGAAGACTGCTGGAAGTATGCTTGTATTGCAGCATCGAGGGGCATCAGCTGAGGGATTGTCCTTCGAACCCTCATCGTATAGCTCAGGGAACAGTTTTAGCTCAAAGAGCACCGACGAGGTCACCTACAGTACAGCCGAGGGGACCCCTACTTCAGACCCAGTAGCAATGATTTGCTCAACACGAGCAGCATAGGGGTGCTTAATGCAAGGCGTTTGCTATGACGATTGAGGAGGCCGAGCCAACAGGAGATGTCATTGCAGGTTCTGTTCTTCTTGAATCCATTCCAGCTTCAGCATTATTTGATAGTGGTGCTTCTTATAGTTTGTATCTGTTTTATCTGCTCTGAAGCATTATATTCCTACAGAACCATTAGGTAGGAGTTTTAAAATCATGACCGGGGGTGGCATTATCCTGGTTAGCGATATTTGGAAGGGGTAGAGAGTTTCTCTGGGAGGCCGAGAATTGAGTGCGTATTTACTCATAATGTCACTTCCGATCTACGATATTGTACTCGAGATATATTAGTTGAGTATGCACTATGCTAGTATAGATTGTAGAGTAGATAGAGTTTTATTCAGCCCACCAAGAGAGTAGAGTTTGATTTTGCCAGAGGGGCAACTGTAACGCCACAGTCCCAAAATATGTAGGACTAGAAACGTAGACATGCCAGCTGTATACATACGATGTATATAGACCGTCGTATGTATACATAAGCTGTAAAATGCAGTAACCAAGGCACTAAATCTCATCCGCAAAGATAAATAATAATATAAAAGCAACTTTGAATTTGTCATGTATACAATCGTTGGGCGGAGACAAATCCACTACCAACTAATTTTAATAGAAAATAAATATATAAGGAAAGAAATTTGGTAGAGCGAAGGAGATGACGATCCAAGAGCAACATCTCAAAGAATAGAGCGCAAGTCATGCCCTTAGCTAGAGCACCTGCAGAAATTACAAGACAAACCTGGAGAGATAACCAGGTCCTAAGAGAGACGTAACAAGATACAATAAATATGCCATATAAATACTGAATATAAAATATGCCACAAACAAAAGTAAGTGACAAGACATAAATAAGGCAACCTAACCGTACTAAAGTGAACATGCAGTTGAGAAACAATCCTTCGACGCATGAGGCCTGGCTATAAATAGGATCGACATGGTCCCCATATAGGGCACCTGGGGCCCACGTCCGTAACGTCCGAAGATCTTCAGAGGGCATCATGTGCAAGGGGGTACGTCCATAACGCTCTGGGAAACGTCAGAGGGCACATGGAGCCTGCGTCTTCGGAGGAGCGCACAGGTAATTAGGGAAGTGCAAAGAAGCCCATACATCAGGTAATGTTCTCCCCACCCAATGCACCTATCATGTCGCATCCACGACCATGTAACACTACTAACCGTCAAGTCTTCTAACATACAACTATTGACAGTTAGACCTAACGCACGTCCTATACGCATCAGTGATCAGCCAACACGCAAGTCTGGATGCTATATGCTACTCATAACTCACACATCTCGTGGCACATCAGTATCAAAGTTTATGTAATGCACTAAACTAGTGGTAGTCCCTTAACTCTAGGTTCATATGCAATCAAAGGATAAATAACAGGGTACAGCTAATATCACTGTACAAGCAGTAAATCTGGAACTGTAAATATGGTACAGCTAAAAGAACTGAAAATAAATACACTGTGATATGCAATAAATAAAATATAGACTAATTATAAACAGTAAATTATGGCAAGGTATCTTGCCTAGTGTGTCGCCTGGTGGTGGGATGTTCTGTCATGTTTCAGTAGTCCAATAGCCATGGTCGATGTGTAGGGGTCCGAGGTCGCGAGAAAATAGGCAAACATGATTAGTCATGAGTAATGAGGAAAATTGGAAGAATTTGTGGAGTAGATAAATATACAAATTCTTAGAAAATATTTATATTACTTTAAAAACATGTTTACTTGTAAAAATTCATTTACGAAAATACTTGAAAATATTTATATATAATAATTTTGAAAATTACATCTTATTAGTCAAAATACTCTAAGTTGTAAAATATGATTAAGATGGAAACTATATTTCACAATTTAAAATATCTATTTTAGATAATTATTTAAAAATATTTCTAAATCATTTAGATCAAAAAGTATAATTGGTCAAATATACGTACATATAAATCGAAGAGAATATTTTAGTTTTTAAAAACTAACTTGAAATTTGCTAGAAAATATTTGTTCAATTAAAATAATAGTAATAATAATAATATAAATAATACTATTTAACAAAACAACAAACTAATTTTAATAATAAAAAAATAACACAATTCAAGTAATTAAGATAAATGATAATAATATTAGTAATTCCCTAATTAGCAAATAAATCATAATAATAATAATAATAATAATAAATAATGATGATAACGTTAATAATGATAATATTAATAATAATAATAATAATAATAATAATAATAATAATAATAATAATAATAATAATAATAGAATTCATAACCCAAATAAGAATAAAAACAAAAACAGCAGCAACACTTTGCTGCTTCTCCTTCTTCGAGGGTCCAAAAAACACCCCATCTCTGAACAAAGGGAGAGAGAGAGAAAACATTTCAAAGAAATTTGAAAGGAAGTGGAGAACTTGAGACGAGAGAGAGAGATGGGAAGAGTGAAGGATGGGTTTCACCTGCGGCGGGTGGCTCCGGTGCCAGTGCTCGGTCCGGCGGAGGAGGCGAGCTGCCGGCGCTGCCGTCAGGGGGTGCACGGAAGGGTACGGCGGTCGCGGGGCTGTGGCCGCGTCGAGCACGGTGAATCTGAATGGGGCGGAGGCTCGGGCAGCGGCGGACGGAAGTCTTCAGTGGAGTCGGGTGCGCCTGGCGCGGAGGCGGCGGCCATGAGGGCACGACGGCCGGGGTTTCGTGGCGCGGCGGCCCTTTCTGGCCCGGGGTGCGGACTCGGAGGATGCGGAGAGCGTGTCCGGAGGGGCTTTTCACCGGAGCACGGAAAGTCGAAGGCGGAGGCGCTGGAAACTCCGGCACGGCGGCGGATCCACGGCGGAGAGCGGAGCGGCTGTACCGGGTGGGAGAGACGCATATGCGTTCCCCGACGGGAGACAAGGGGGTGGCTCGTTACGGTGCTAGGGCGGCGTCGATTTCCTGTGCTCGCCTCGGATCAGATGGCCGGGGCGGCGTCGATCCTGTGGCGGCGATGGCAGAGCTCCGAAGGGTAGCTCCGGTTCGCGGGAGGCAACGTGTCGATCCCTGCCGCAGGTCGCCATATCATGGGGTATGGCAACCGGAGGCAGCGACGCGGCTCGGCGACGGCCGAGGACAGGTAAGGGTTTTCCCTCCTTCTTCTATTTCTGGTGGTGGCGGTGGTGATGTCCGCCGTGACGATGATGTGGCGGTGGTGATGGGTTTTTGTGGTTGAAACAAGTGCGGTGGTCGTCGCCATACACGGGCGACCATGATGGGAGTTGGGGTAGGGTTTCGGTAAGGATGGCCGGAGACATCGGCGATGGTGGTGGTGCGGTAAAGGAGAGGAGCTGCAGCTAGGAGGCTAGGGTTAGGATTAGGGTTTGATAGGAATTGGCCATGTCGGGTGTGTCCGACACGGTGATGGTGACGAGAAGATGCGTTCAGAATTGTCGAGCCTGACAGAATTTTTGTATTTGTAATGGGGGAACATATAGTGGATGGGAAAGGGGCACCGACACGATGCACGTTCTGTGGATGGTAGATAATTTATGGAGGAGTACCTCTCCTTATATAGGAGGTGGGAATTCCAGTTGGATAAGGACTTACAATGGTTTAAACCCCGATGGATAATTCCATCTTTTTATTTAATTCGATTTAGAACTTAAGAAATCTAAATCAAATCAATCTAGATAACTTCCTTTAATTTAATGCCTAAAAATAAAATCTTTTCCAAATTTAAATTATCAAAATAATTCAAATATTAAATAAAACAGAATCTTAAATATTACTTTCATAAATATTAAAATATAACATTAATTAATTTCAAAAATCAAGGTAATTACTTAAATATTAAATCATAAAATAGTTTTTATAAATAACAAAGATATATTAATAAACAATTTCCAAATTTCGCAAAACATTTGGAAATATTTTATATAAACCAAAATTTCCAAATTACTACTTATTTTTAAACGACGAACAAAATAACTCTTTTATACAAATTAAAAAAATATTTATCACATTTGTTTGAACATGTACTTTCCTATATAAAATAAAATTTATAATAAAAATGTTTTTCTAAAATATGTACCTCGACACATATTCACAGTCGTCGAGCAAATATAAAACGCAAATCTCGTATGCTACGCAAATACAGCAATGCGAACTCGTATGCGATGTGCAGATACGAAGTACAAAATAAATACAAAAATATTTAAAAAAATTCGTAGTAGAAATTTAGGGGGTTTACATCCTACCCAACTTAAAAGAATTTTGTACTCGAAATTTAGGAGTAATTAGGGTAGGTAGGGTGAAGGGGATGGAAAGAGTTTATTCGAATAGATGTACGAGATCTTCTTGGGACGAGAATGCAAACAAAATATTCGACGAGGAAGCGAGCGACATTTCAATGGCAATATGTCATTTGATCGACTAGAATAGAGAATTTTTTTTTTTGATGGTTTCAGTTTAGATTACGATCATGTACATGATAATCAATCAATGACTAAGCTCGATCAACCCTAACATTAACCTTAAAAAGGGGCAACTTCATAAGCGGGTCATAAACTCCTAATTCCTTTGATATCGTCAATATTCATGTAATCTCTCTTATCATCAATCGTTCTTTCCAAAAATTACTTTCGTACACGTTCCCTTAAAAATTTAACAAAACAAATATGATTATGAATGTACTCTTAAGTTCCTCTATCTCGTCATAGAATTTCAAATAGTCTCAAACTTTGAATTCCATAATCTCCATTATACTAGCTCACTTATATATATCTTCCCAAGTTATAGTTTTCTCTAAAATTAAAATTCCAAAACCTTCAACCAATTTGGCCCAAGTAAAAGTTAAAATCTTCTTACTACAAATTTGTATTCATTGGTCAAGTACAATGAATTCATAGGTACCAAAATAAAAGTCCGTCTTTAATGTTCGATAAATCTCGAAATTAACAGTATGCCTTCATAACTCAATCTTCTATCATAATTAGAAATTTTCTAAAATATTTATTAATCTCTCTTGAAAATTTGAATTCAACATTCTCCTTTTTTTGATGGTAGAAATGAAACTCATCTTAACTTCATATTCATAATCATCTTAAAACTTAATAAAAAAAAAAGGTTTCTTTCTTCAACAATTGGTTATTCTTGAAAGCTAATATCATCATAATACTTTATGTTATCGAAGCCAACGTCAACATTGTCTTTATCAAAATTTGCGTCCAAAATTTTTTATATATAAACTTGGTTCTTAAACCACCAAAGCTTTAGAAAATTTTTCACTCGATATTTAGTTACCTAAAAACAAATTTTGAAATTCGAGAAGTCTATTTACCCTTGAGTGTTTTATCAAAACACAATATAACATTTATTACTTCATCTATTTGGATTTATCGGACATTTTCACTTATATCTAATTTATACCTCGTAATCTTTTAATTATCTTAACCAACTATATTATTTATCCATGCTGTGGGGTTCGCTAATCTAACCTCTACTAACCCAAGATTGTCATGATCAAATTTCATAACCACTCAAGGAAATCATACGAGGGACTTGGTTGCATAACCATGGTGGAAACATAGTAATATGAGCGAAGTAATTTAATTGGAAAGGAGAAGGGTAAGGGTTGCAATATTGCAAAAAGATGTTATACGTCCAAGTAAATGAAAAATAAGGGACAATGGTTAAGCGATCAAGGTAAAACACAAGATTAAGCATTTAAGTAATTAAGTAGATCACAATGGTTTATTGGGTCGAAGGATTGAGTCGTAGTTGAGTCCATATATGTAGTCAAAAGTATATCGGTACCATGGTAAGGGTTATAGTTTAGTCCTTATGACCCAAAAGTCGTACCATAAAAATAGAGTACAAGGGGACGTGTTTTAGTGGGACATGATATACCTACATGAAGGTGAGCTCGTCTAGGTCTTGCTTGTGGAATTTGTTGGAAGGAAAAGTCTAGTGTTGTGCTCCAATTATCAAAGTCACGTTAGGGAAGGTCAAATGATCAAAATATAAAGTGGGTTTTCATAAGGTACTAGTTAATGCACAAAAATAAAAAGATAAAGAACGAAATAAGATAATTATTGGGATCTCGTAGATCGAGGTAAAAATAAGTTAGAGATACAGTTTCTAGAGAGAAAGTAGTCTCTTAGATAAGGGTATGGTCAAGGGAATGATTCTAATCATTTCTAAGTTTCAAATGATTTGAATGTCATGAATAAGATCTAGATTTGAGGGAAGGTCGAGTAAGTCAAGATTGAGCTATGATCACATGGTCTAGCAGATGACTAATTATACTTGAGTATATGCAATATCATAATCATAGGTGGTTTGGCAATCTAATGTTGAATACTTCTATTTCACTAGGGTGACCTTAATTGCTTCTTGGTCCTCTACCAATATATGATCTAATCTAAAATTTCAAGTTCCTCGAAAGTTTCTCAATAAAATTCTCAAGATACTCTACCAAAATTTCTAATTATCTTAGGCTGCCAAGTTTAATCAAAATTTAAATCTCTAATCAATCTCGAAAAAGTCCTTGTATATCGCAAATTGAACATACTTTTTTTCACCAAAATTTAAATATCCCTAATCAAGGCTTTAAACTCGAAATCTAAATAACTTTATAAATATATGACACAATTTAAAATTTGAATTTTTCCTTCAAAGTCGCTTTCATATCTTCCAAAATATTTGAAATAAAATTTTTACCATCATCTCTTCAAACTTAAAATTAAATAAACTTATAAATCGTACGACTCAATTTAAAACCTCAAGCTCTCTAATAAACCATAAATCATAAACCCTGCATATTCTCTAGTCGTTTAGAAATCATAACTTATAATTTAAAACTTTAAATAAATTCGAGATAAACTTTAACATATTACAATCCAAATTTGAACTTAACCGTAAATCATGTGTCACAATTTAAAGATGTTTTTCAAATCGGTTTCATATCCCAACAAATCATAAACTATTTCGCAATTTCCAAAAATCATAAATCATAAATTTGTTTTCTTGATCTAGATGTCCTCTTGTGTATACCACCTTGTAATAGCAAAATAAAATTCCAACTATCCTTTGAAAGCGAAAATATGCTACTACCCAACTTAGAATTAACTAATCCTTAAGATCATAGTTTTAGGAAAATGTTTTTATAACTCAAACAAGACCTCAATGTATACTAATTGCCAATGAAACCTTCTAGCCATGTGTCTAACCTATGGGCATATACTAGTGTAGTCATCTTACTAAGCACAAAACTAAGAATTTACGGTAGAAGGAGTCAAGCAAGATGCAAGTTAAGGAGGTCGAACGAGAGTTTGGAATTTGAAGTCAAGAAGGGATGTTAAGTAGGTGGATGAGATTCTAGAATCTAATCCTATATTGCAGGCCCGTTCGGAACAGTCATGTAATCGAAACGGCAAACTAGACCTGCATGGGCCACCACAAAAACATGTAACGCCCCAGTCCCAAAATACGTAGGACTAGGAATGTAGACACGCCAGCTGTATACATATGAAGTATATAGACCGTCATATGTATACATAAGCGGTAAAATTCAGTAACCAAGGCACTAAATCTCATCCACAAAGATAAATAATGATATAAAAGCAACTTTGAATTCGTCATGTATACAATCGTTGGGCGGAGACAAATCCACTACCAACTAATTTTAATAGGAAAGAAATATACAAGGAAAAAAATTTGGTAGAGCGAAGGAGATGACGATCAAAGAGCAACATCTCGAAGAATAGAGCGCAAGTCATGGCCTTAGCTAGAGCACCTACAGAAATCACAAGACACACCTGGAAAGATAACCAGGTCCTCAGAGGGACGTAACAAGATACAATAAATATGCCATATAAATACTGAATATAATATGTGCCACAAACAAAAGTAAGTGACAAGACATAAATAAGGCAACCTAACCGTACTAAAGTGAACATGCAGTTGAGAAACAATCCTTTGACACATGAGCCCTGGCTATAAATAGGATTGGCATAGTCCCCATATAGGACACCAGGGGCCCACGTCCGTAACGTCCGAAGATCGTCAGAGGGCATCATGTGCAAGGGGGTACGTCTATAACGCTCTGGGAAACGTCATAGGGCACCTAGAGCCTGCGTCTCCGGAGGAGCGCACAGGTAATCAGGGAAGTGCAAAGAAGCCCATACGTCAGGTAATGTTCTCCCCACCCAATGCACCTATCATGTCGCATCCACGACCATGTAACACTACTAACCGTCAAGTCTTCTAACATACAACTATTGACAGTTAGACCTAACGCACGTCCTATACGCATCAGTGATCAGCCAACACACAAGTCCGGATGCTATTTGCTACTCACAACTCACACATCTTGTGGCACATCAGTGTCAAAGTTTATGTAATGCACTAAACAAGTGGTAGTCCCTTAACTCTAGGTTCATATGCAATCAAAGGATAAATAACAAGGTACAGCTAATATCACTGAACAAGCAGTAAATCTAGCACTGTAAATATGGTACAGTTAAAAGAACTGAAAATAAATACACAGTAATATGCAATAAATAAAATACAGACTAATTATAAACAGCAAATTATGGCAAGGTATCTTGCCTGGTGTATCGTCTGGTGGTGCGATATTCTGTCATGTTTCAATAGTCCAATAGCCATGGTCGATGTGTAGGGGTCCGAGGTCGCGAAAAAATAGGAAAACATGATTAGTCATGAGTAATGAGGAAAATTGGAAGAATTTGTGGAGTAGATAAATATACAAATTCTTAGAAAATATTTATATTACTTTAAAAACATGTTTACTTGTAAAAATTCATTTACGAAAATACTTGAAAATATTTATATATAATAATTTTGAAAATTACATCTTATTAGTCAAAATACTCTAAGTTATAAAATATAATTAAGGTGGAAACTATATTTCATAATTTAAAATATCTATTTTAGATAATTATTTAAAAATATTTCTAAATCATTTAGACCAAAAAGTATAACTGGTCAAATATATGTACATATAAATCGAAGAGAATATTTTAGTTTTTAAAAACTAACTTGAAATTTGCTAGAAAATATTTGTTCAATTAATATAATAGTAATAATAATAATATAAATAATACTATTTAACAAAACAATAAACTAATATTAATAATAAATAAATGACACAATTGTAGTAATTAAGATAAATGATAATAATTTTAGTAATACCCTAATTAGCAAATAAATAATAATAATAATAAGAATAAGAATAATAATAATAATAATAATAATAGTAATAATAAATAACGATGATAATGTTAATAATGATAATATTAATATTAATAATAATAATAATAATAATAATAATAATAATCATAATCATAATAATAGAATTTATAACCCAAATAAGAACAAAAACAAAAACAGCAGCAGCACTTTGCTGCTTCTCCTTCTTCGAGGGTCCATAAAACACCCCATTTCAAAACAAAGGGAGAGAGAGAAAACATTTTAAAGAAATTTGAAAGGAAGGGGAGAACTTGAGACGAGAGAGAGAGAGAGATGGGAAGAGTAAAGGAAGGGTTTCACCTGCGGCGGGTGGCTCCGGCGCCGGTATTCGGTCCGACGGAGGAGGCGCGCTGCCGGCGCTGTCGTCGGGCGGTGCACGGAAGGGTGCGGCGACTGCGGGGCTGTGGCCGCGTCGAGCATGGCGGATCTGAAGGGGGAAGAGGCTCAGGTAGTGGCGGACGAAAGTCCTCGACGGAGTCGGACGCGCCTGGCGTGGAGGTGGCGGCCGTGAGGGCACGGCGACCGGGGTTTCGTAGCGGGGCGGCCCTTTTTGGCCCGGGGGTGCAGACTCAGAGGATGCGGAGAGGGTTTCCGGAGGGACTTTTCACCGGAGCGAAGAAAGTCGGAGGCGGAGGCGCTGGGAAACTCCGGCACGGCGGCGGATCCGCGGCGGAGAGCAGAGCGGCTGTACCGGGTGGGAGAGACGCATATGCGTTCGCCGGTGGGAGACAAGGGGGTAGCACATTCCGGTGCTAGGGCGGCGTCAAGTTCCTGTGCTCGGCTCGGATCAGATGGCCGGGGCGGCGTCGATCCTGTGGCTGCGACGGCAGAGCTCCGGAGGGTGGCTCTGGTTCGCGGGAGGCAACGGGTCGATCCCTGCCGCATGTCGCCATGTCGCAGCGTATAGCAACCGTAAGCAGCGACACGGCTCGGCGGCGGCCGAGGATAGGTAAGGATTTTCCCTCCTTCTTCTATTTCTGGTGGTGGCAATGGTGATGTCCGCCGCGGGAGGTGGTTATGATAGACGATGATGTGGCGGTGGTGATGGGTTTTTGTGGTTGAAACAAGTGCGGTGGTCGTCGCCATACACGGGCGACCATGATGGGAGTTGGGGTAGGGTTTCGGTGAGGATGGCCGGAGACATCAGCGATGGTGGTGGTGCGGTGAAGGGGAGGCACTGCAGCCAGGAGGATAGGGTTAGGATTAGGGTTTGATAGGAATTGGCCATGTCGGGTGTGTCCGACACGGTAATGGTGACGAGGAGATGCGTCCGGAATTGTCGGACATGACAGAATTTTTGTATTTGTAATGGGGGAACATATAGTGGATGGGAAAGGGGCACCGACACGATACACGTTCTGTGGATGGTAGATAATTTATGGAGGAGTACCTCTCCTTATATAGGAGATGAGAATTCCCAGTTGGATAAGGACTTACAATGGTTTAAACCCCGATGGATAATTCCATCTTTTTATTTAAATCGATTTAGAATTTAAAAAATCTAAATCAAATCAATCTAGATAACTTCCTTTAATTTAATGCATAAAAATAAAATCTTTCCCAAATTTAAATTATCAAAATAATTCAAATATTAAATAAAATAGAATCTTAAATATCATTTTCATAAATATTAAAATATAACATTAATTAATTTTGAAATATAACCTTAATTAATCTTAAATATCAAGGTAATTACTTAAATATTAAATCATGAAATAGTTTTTATAAATAACAAAGATATATTAATAAACAATTTCCAAATTTCGTAAAACATTTGGAAAACATTTCATATAAACCAAAATTTCCAAATTACTACTTATTTTTAAATGACGAACAAAATAACTCTTTTATACAAAATAAAAAAATATTTATCACCTTTGTTTGAACATGTACTTTCCTATATAAAATAAAATTTATAATAAAAATGTTTTTATAAAATATGTACCTCGACACATATTTGCAGTCGTCGAGCAAATACGAAACGCAAATCTCGCATGCTACGCAAATACAACAATGCGAACTCGTATGCGACGTGCAGATACGAAGTACAAAATAAATACAAAAATATTTTAAAAAATTCGTAGTAGAAATTTAGGAGGTTTACAGCAACAGAGCAGGGTGATGGTGTTATCTGTAGAGCTTTTGTAGAAGATAAGTAGTTGTGTCATCTATTGATAGCCAAGTTTATGGATGTATTTCCAGAGGTGTTTCTAGGGTTTTCGCCTGACAGGGATGTTGAGCTCTCTAAAGACTTGGTGCCAGGTGTACAACATATTTTGCAGCATGTCTATAGGATCAACAATTGTGAGCTGGCTGAGTTGAAGACGTAAGTGGATGATTTGCAGGATAAGGGGTTTATCAGATCCAGTTCTTCACCTTGGGGTGCCCCGATATTGTTTATACTGAAGAAGGATGGATCAGTGCGCATGTGCATCTATTACAGGGTATTGAACAACCTCACTATCAAGAATAGATATCCATTGCCGAGGATTGACGACCTATATGATCAGTTGAGTGGCGCGAAGGTGTTTTCCAAGATAGGTCTGAGGTCAGGCTACCACCAGGTATAGGTAAAGAAAGAGGACATTCCGAAGACTACTATTCAGAATTGTTATGGCCAGTACGAGTTCACTGTAATATCGTTTAGTTTGACTAATGTCCCGGCAGTGTTCATGAACTTGATGAACAAGATATTTTACCAGTAATTTGATAAGTTCATGGTGGGGTGGTATTTATTGATGATATTCTCATCTACTCGAAGGCTTCAGAGGAGCTCGAGGAGCACCTAAGGATTGTATTGGAGACTCTCAGATAGGAGAAGATGTACGAAAAGCTGTTGAAGTGTGAGTTCTTTCTGGACAAGGTAGAATTCTTGGGGCATGTTGTGTATGGTGATGGAATCTCAGTTGATCTGAAGAAGATCGCAGTAGTGGAGTCTTGGACTACCACGAGCTCAGTTGAAGAGATTCAGAGTTTCTTGGGTCTGGTAGGCTACTATTGGAAGTTCGTACAGGACTTTTCTAAGATTGTAGAGCTGATGACCAAACTCACTAAGAAGGATGTGGAGTTTGTTTGGTCCGAGGAGTGACAGGCTGCTTGGTTCAATGTATTCCAAAAATTAGCAGAAGGTTTTAAAAACTTTGAAGGGGGTCTTGTAGAAGCATTGAACTTTAGGCGCATCTAAAGGTCAGAACTCCTATACGCCCCAAAATGCCATGTGCCCCAACACATCATGCGCCAAAGAATTCAAAGACAGAATGTTGGCACATCATTCAGAAGACAGTAGGTAGAAGAGGCACATAAAGATTTAGTTTTTATTCCATATAAAAAGTCTATTACATGTCCTTATTACAACAAATGTCTACTAAAAAAAAAGCCTAAAACTACAGCTAGGTGCATCACTTTGACGTCTCAGCTTAGGCGCATCACTCCTCCTCATCAGAGTGAATCACTTCCTCGTCAACGTACGATTTCTTTGGCTAATAAAGTACTTATTTAGCAGAATGTGGGTCGGCAGTCAATCCGAACCCGGTAGCTATTACAGCATAACGGAAGTCGGGGCACGATGACCCCGATCATTGGATACAACAGGCACCCAACGCTGTCTTGTAGAACAACACTGCCGATAAGGGATTCGAACATAAGCTGCTATGTCCATAGCTCTCCTGGCGCATCTCAGTCTTCTGAAGGAGTTCATCGTCAAAGCTTCTTCGAACGAGGAGATCCACAACCCACAGTGCAGCGTCTTGCCAAGGAGGAGGATCGGTCGAGTTCATCTTCGTCAAGAAGTTGTGTAAAATATGAGCGAACTATCTCTCACCACTGCTACCTATAGGCCATGGCAAATCAAACCCATGTGCTAAGTGGCAACTTTTTCGAAGTCGTACTACAATAAACTTGCATTAATGGTGATGAATCTGCCACCTCAAATTTAGCTAAGTCAAAAATCATCAATTCGAGTCTCGAAAGACTCAACAATGCTGACCAAAGGAGATGCATCATGCAGCGAATGCGCTCCTCAGCATCATGCATCCCATATCGATGTGCCTAGTGACGAACGGATAGATGCGCCCACTTAAGCTTGTCATCCATCAAGCATTTAATGCTATATGACAGAGTCGTCATTACGCTTCCCGAAGACAGAGCAGTTGACAGCTTTTAAAAAAAATAAAGAGCCGCCGACGTCAGCCTCATCATTACCTATTTTTATTGGTTATAGGTGTCCATGTCACGTGGCCGACAAATCACCCGCATACGACTCCACATCCATGCGCCCAAAACTCTGCATGCGTCTTCGTAGCCATGTGCCCAAAGCTCAGTATGCGCCTCGAAAGCCAAGCACCCAGACTTGTTTTTGACCCCTAAAAGTCATGGACCAAGTCTTCTCATACGCCAGATCATAGAATGATCCTGACAGATCATCTTCCACAAAATTTGAGATATTTGAGCCGTAAACACGTGCCACGTGTCATTGACTCAGTTCTGCCTACGAATGGGTGCTAACCACCAAAGATCTCAGCAACAACCAAATCTCTAAAACTGCCACGTGTCAGCTCCTCCACAGCTCAACAATGCAGTTCAAATAGATTTATCTCCAGCTCCCTGGCGTATCGTCTATGTGCCCAACGAAGTCAGCCACATGGCATCCATACGTGCAAGTTCTCCAGGCGCATATCATGTAAGCGTACATAAGCAGATCATTCTGCTGCGTATAAATAGAATGATTATTCCTTCATTTCAGGCCCCCACTCTCCAAGCTCTAAGTCGCACTTATTGAACATTTTTTATTCACTTCAGCATCCAGAGCGCTAGCAAGCGTTCCAATCCTCTTCAAGTCACTACTCGTTCCAGAGCAACCCAGACCTTCAGATAGTTCGAGATCATCGTCATATCATCATTGGAGTCAAAGAATTACCACTCGCTCCATCGTCACGGTTCCCAGATTAAAAAAGTGTACTTCTAGGATTACATCTAAATCCTACATTATACTCTGTTCTGTTTGTAATTAAATACAAAGTTTACTTCAAAACCCTTATTTTAATGGCAAACAAGCTGGCGACTCTGTTGGGGACCACCTTTTCTTCCAACGAGAAGGTCGTGTCGCCGTCTGACAACAACAAGCTCAGTTCCTCCAACAAGATGCTTGTGGTAGGCCTCGATCTGCAGGCATATGAGGAGTTCATCTATGAAGGTAGTACGAGTCCTTCGAAGCAGCTGTCAAAGCCGAAAAAGACCCGCCAAGTCTGGGTGCACAAAAGTGATGCGCTGGGCACCACCACTAAAAGAAATATGCTGCCGCAGTCCTCCCTTCCTGTTGATGTTCTCAGTAAAAAAGACGTTGCCACTGGTGCGGTGCATCTGCAGGGAAATGTGACGCTGACTGTAGCTTCCAACCCTCTTCTTTCCAGTCGAAGAAGATGTGCCGACGGAACAAAGGAGCAGCCAACCTTCCACGCATGAGCTCTGATACGCAGGAGAAAATATATATTCGACAGAATAACTCGCTATCACGGCAAGGATGAATTGGATTCCTAGTACTATGCGCCTTTACGGGCTAGTACGAAGAAGTCCAAGGCAGCACGGGCCACGCGCCTCAAACGTGCTATGCCAGCAGCAAACCAGAAATGTATGCTAAAAGTCATGAGCGTAGCTAGTGGTAAGCTGTACAGAGTCGACTCGGGTGCTTTTGCACCAGCAAGGAGTCGACTCTAGAAGTCCTCTTCCCAATTGGGCGCATCACCTGTGCACGAAACCAAGCTGGACGGGGCAAATTTTACAGCTTCGAACCCATGTGCCCACGTTGGTTGCGCACATGAAGTGGATTCAAGTCATAATATATGTTGTTCTCCCACCAACGATCTGGACACATGTCATACGCTATAACCGAATCAGGGTATGCAACATTCACATTACCACTCGAGGTACTGTCACTACCATCGGTTCATCGGCCATCCGACTCGAGACTGCTACATCTTGAAGAACTACATACAATTCATGATCATTGCGAACGTCCTCTCACTTGATTATAAAGAGAAGACAGTCTCGGCCAATATGGTGTCACTCCAGTTTAGCACCTTTCAACCTACTGAAGCTGAAGATGGCATCGTCCCCATCCCAAAGGCGACAATGGAAGTAATCAACCTTCCACTAACTAGTGACAATGTGAGTGCGCTAATACAACATACGACTTCCCGGGGAGAGATCATATGGGTCCACCCAGACCTAGCCCCGAAATTGTCTCAACCGGGGGTACATCCTACCTCCACTACTAAAGACAAGAAGGCTAAATCTTGCCTCATGGTCACTTCCTTCCCTGAGGAAGCTCTTCCTGTTAAGATGCTTTCACAGCAGAGCGCTCAACAAGTGGAGGCTCCGATCGAAGCGATACCTCCTATTACCACTATGGCTGCCCAAGGGGAGGGTGTAACCCAACCACCAGCAGTCAACAAACAAAAGCAGAAAAAGGCTCGTTTCGACAGGCCTCTACGAAAAGACAATGCTGCGGGGTTGGCTAAATCCCACAACTTTGACATACTGGCACAGCTCGCTAGAACTCCAGCTTGGCTATCCTATTCGAGCTCCTCCGGCTATCCAAAGATACTCGAAAGGCTCTATATGAAGCGCTGAAGGATTCTGAGTCCTTTATCAGTCAGGTTAAGCAGCCTGAAGAAGATCCAACAGCATGCCCATACTACCACAACATTGGAGAAATCATCTCCAACATCACCTTCACCCAATATGACATGCTACTCAAGAACAACCGAGACAATAGACCGCTGTATTACACAGGGTATATCGGTGCTATCAAGGTGGATCAGATCCAGATCGACCCTGGGTCTTCCCTTAGCATGTCACGCCCCAGAACCAGAATACTGGAGAGCGGGGGCAGACATAGCCAGCTACGTATAACGGAATGGGATCCACACCGCTATACGGTCACGGCTGTCTAGATATGTGAGGGTTTCACTACAATCCATCAGTCTCTTAAGGTCATAAAATAGCCTATTGTCTCAATCTCAACCAACTAATAATAATCACAAGATATCAGATCTCCAAATATACAATTGTAAGGCGTCCCAAACATTACATATCCAGATGATCATGAAGCTAGTCGTTACAAAATGTGAGGACTAGCAAGAGTTCAGTCATACATGATCAACCCCCGGGGCTTGTCAATCATGTTACAGCCCGTAGGCAGACAGTAAGTAAGTACAATCGAGCTAACACTTGCTCGTCGGCTAAACGCCTCAAAAGAATAATTTACAATATTACAGTAGAAGAACAAAAGAAACCCACTTGATGCCCTGGTTACGCCTGGTGACCACCATCGGGCTGGAAAGCAGAAAGATCCTTTGGTGCTGCTCCGGTATCTGGCCATACAAAACCAGCTGGGTCATACCCCAGAAAGAGCAAGTGCCACAAAGGAGGCTTCACTTAAGAACTAAAGCCAGCAAATTAGCACAATAATATAATTACATAATAAGAGACAGTAATTTAAGAAAAAGCATGGTAGGTAATTATAAAAGACAATCTTGCATAGAATCACTAAAAGGCAGGACATATAGAAAAGCATGCCAGGATGATATACGATGAGATAACAATGGAACTATTCAGATAGCTAGGTTACAACCCGTAAAACCAAACAAGGATCGGGGTTGTAACCCTTCGTCTGAACGGAACTTGGTTTCTCTCACCATTTATCGGCAAGATAAATATAAGAAATCAGGTCAAGTAACAATCTGGAGTGACAATCATTATAGTGACAATCTGGAGTGACAATCATTATAGTGACAATCTGGAGTGACAATCATTATAGTGACAATCTGGAGTGATAATAATTCAATCATTCTGGTACAATCTTGCAATCAATTCTAGACAATACCATACTGGACTAGACTCCATCCAATCAATCACGACCAATCATTGCCTACGGCTTTCTACATTAACTAACTAGGGTTATCACAATCCTAGTTACTAGCAAGATGCAATGAGATGCTCCAAGTAGTCACAGGCCCTGCAGCTATCCAGGTTATCCAGGCAATCATTATAGTGACAATCTAGAGAGTATAATGCATTAGAGTGACAATAGAGTTCAATCATTTAAAGTGACAATCAAGAGTGCTCCACATAACAGTAGGTTGGAAATGTGCCCTACTCGTCGGCAGGCTACAAGTCCAAACATTTGTGGCCGAGATAACGGGATTGCCTGTAACTGGGGAATATCTCTTCATGAGTAGTGAATTATACTAATTATTAACCTTAGTCCATTTCAGTAAGTACTCCTGACCGTGGTACTCAGGAGTCCCCTCCTAGATATGATGCAAGACAGGACTGGATTATTTGTACAAGCACAATCGCCCACGGTGTCATGATTAATTAAACAGGTCACGTCATGTCAGGTAGCCGTCGCAACAGCTATTCGAGATAATCATGCCAGGTTATCAGGCCAAGTGTACTTTGTCAGGAGTGCACCACGACGGGCCACTATCAGGTCAAGTCAGGCTATTATGTCAGGAGTGCACCACAATGGGTCACTATCACGTCATGCTCAATTATCAATTCCAAACATATCAAGTAAATTCGTGATTATCAAGTTCATAACAAAAGGCGTAAGGATATAAAATGGACGTTAAATATCTAATAAAATATCAATATACAGGGCTATAGAAGATCAAGGGTAATCAGGCTACGCTCAAGCCAGGCTACCCTCAGGCTAGCGTACGCTCAGGTCTGTGTACCAAAGGATCCATACACTTCCAATGGGAAGCGTACGCAAGGGTCAGCGTACACAAGGGCACGCTCAAGCTATAGGTCAGCGTACGCTCAAGCTACAGGTCAGCGTACGCTCAAGCTAGCGTACGCTCAAAACTGCGTATGCTCAAGCTAGCGTACGAAAGGGGCCAGCGTACGCCTTGCTCGCTTAAGCTAGCGTACCAAGGCACGCGTACGCTCAAGCTAGCGTACGCTCAAGACACGCTGCCAACAGGCAGCGTATCAAGGCTAGCGTACGCTCGCTAAAGAGCAGCGTACACAAGTCAGCGTACGCTCGCTAAAGAGCAGCGTACACAAGTCAGCGTACGCTCGCTAAAGAGCAGCATACACAAGTCAGCGTACGCTCGCTAAAGAACAGCGTACACAAGTCAGCGTACGCTCGCTAAAGAGCAGCGTACAGCTCAGTGGCGTAAGCTAAAAAGCTAGCTCACTGTTCACTGTCTTCTCCAAATGGCAAGAACAGCAAGAACTCTAAAGTTGAATCTAAGCTTCAATTGTCCAAATCTTGGTCAAAACAAGTCCGAATCAAACTTTCCAAATGTCAAAATTGGGTAGAATGAAATTCTCTAAAACATGGAACCATCAAAACTTGAAAACAAGGAAGTTTAATAGATCAAAACACCAAAAATCCGAAAATAGCAAAACTCTAGATCTACAAGAATTAAAGCCTCAAAATGGAAAATGACAAGTTCTAATGTGTCATAGAAACATGAGGAGAAGCTAATAGAACAATAAAAATGAGCTCTCTTGTGGAAGCAGGATGCACTTGCCTAGACCTCTCTCTCCCTCTCTTTGGTAGGTAAGGAAGTAAATGAGGAAGAAGAAGATGATTATGAAGAGAGAGAAAGAAGGATAGGTAATAAATATGAGTGGTGGTGGTAGGTAGGGGGTTCACCCCTTGGTTCATGATGAACCAAGAGTAATCCCAACCGAACCAAGCCGAACCAACCCAGGAATAAACCAAGCCCAAATAAACCAATGAATCTTTAAAAGTAATTAAACTATCAATGACAATAAAACCAAGCCAATGCAAAATAAACCAAGACAACTAACCATGAATAAATAAAATATGGGTCCAAAACATGTATACGTACACTAAATACGTATCACGAATTTGGGACATTACATCCTACCCACCTTAAAAGAATTATGTCCTTGGAATTTAATCAAGAGGCTAGAGATGTAAGGGAAAGCTATTCTATCATAGGCAATCAACCACTACCAATCAATCATACAATCATTCATGCAAGCAAGAATTCGAAGCGTAAGGTATAAGGAAGATATTACACCTTACGAGTCAAACCAGCCGGGATGACCTAATCAAATATCATCCTCATGCTCCCAAGTTTGACTCTCCCAAAGAGGGATGACTCTAAGCAACACGGACTGAACTGATAGTCTTGCGCTCGAGTCTCTCTCTTTGGTCAAACATGGACACGGGCCTATCCTCATACGAAAAGGTTGGTACCAATAACCAGTTTCGAATGACCTAGGATATGGCTCGGGTCCGGAATGTACCGTCGTAATTAGGATACATGAAATATGTCATGCACCCCGCATAATGACGGTAGAAAAGCAAGATGAGAGGACACATATACCTCTCGGCCGATTTTGAACCTGAGCCTGGGCTAGGGCAAACTGCCGCGGGTCCTGTTGCTGGAAAGTCTGGGCCTGAGTCGGCAAGGGCCTCGGGAACGGGAATTGCTGTTGCTGGTGAACTGGAGCTGGTGCTGGTGCTGGTCCCCCAACCGAGGGACTAGATAGTGTCGATGCTGAATCAACTCTGAAAGGGCAGGACCCCACCCTATGGTCCGGTGCTCCACACAATAAACACAATCCTAACGCCTTGCGATACTCTGCTACCACGTGTCCAGGCTTTCCACAATAAGAACAGCCCACGGCGGAAGACTGCGCTTGCTTCTGTTTCTGCGGAGAGTACGTCGGGGTTGAGTGCTGGACCGACGTAACTGAAGCTGCTCGCCTCGGAGCTCCAATAGTTAAAGTCCTGGCTGCCGGGGCTGGGGCTGAAGACTGATTCATTTGACTATGGGACCGCTTCCGACCTCCGGTCCTGTCCACTATTCTCTGGAAGGTATACTCGTGCCTCCTTGCTGGTCGTAACACCGCATCATAGGTCTGATGCTCGAACTATTCTACTGCCAATATAATCTCCAGGTAAAATCCCTGCTGGAACCTCTGCGCTCTGTCAAACTCGGTTGCCACCAAGGTGGGAGCAAACCGACTGAGTCTGGAAAACTCGGCCGCATAACCGTCGACCGTCTTCCCCATCTGCTTAAGATTACTGAACCTGGCCTGCAAGTCATATCGAGCTACTACATCATAATACTTGATCTAGAACTTCTCGCTGAACATTGCCCAGGAGACAGGTGTTGCCAATCCCACTGCTTGTGCGGCCCACCAACTGTGGGCTAGGTCCAATAACTGTAGGCACACCACAGCCACCTTCTCGTCTTCTGGAGTCTTCGCGGCTTCGAGAATAACCTCTATATCCTGTAGCCAAGCATCGGCAGCAATGGCATCCTCGCTGCCATCGAAGAAGGGAGGGTTCAGGCGCTTGAAACTGTTGACCGCACTGTTCCCTCGAGGACCACTTCTATTCAGAGCATCTTCCACTGCCTGGTGCAAGGCATCACCTCTACGATCTTGGGAAGCTAACAATGATCTGATGAGACCCACCAAAGTACCATCATCAGGATCTGTAGGCTGGACTGGCTGAACTGGCAGCTCTCCTCCAGTAGGTACGACTCGGGAGGCTGCTCCTGAGTGCTGGGCCTGATCTTCTGGTTGCTGCTGGTCCGCGGGAGGTGATCCGCCTTGCTGGTCGGTAGGACCAGGAACAATGCCGCTGAAGAAGACGACATGGGAACAATAAGGAAGGACCAGGACAGATCAACGACTACAAGCATGTGATCAGGACAAGAATTTCAGGAATCAAGAGGATACGAGCAGAGATCAAGGGCGAGTACTGATTGAGACATCTATTCGATAAACCCTCATATTTCTTGATTGACAAGACCTGCATGGGCCACCACTTAAACCATGTTACGCCCCAGAACCAGAATACTGGAAAGCGGGGGCAGACATAGCCAGCTACGTATAACGGAATGGGATCCACACCGCTATACGGTCACGGCTGTCTAGATATGTGAGGGTTTCACTACAATCCATCAGTCTCTTAAGGTCATAAAATAGCCTATTGTCTCAATCTCAACCAACTAATAATAATCACAAGATATCAGATCTCCAAATATACAATTGTAAGGCGTCCCAAATATTACATATCCAGATGATCATAAAGCTAGTCGTTACAAAATGTGAGGACTAGCAAGAGTTCAGTCATACATGATCAACCCCCGGGGCTTGTCAATCATGTTACAGCCCGTAGGCAGACAGTAAGTAAGTACAATCGAGGTAACACTTGCTCGTCGGCTAAATGCCTCAAAAGAATAATTTATAATATTACAGTGGGAGAACAAAAGAAACCCACTTGATGCCCTGGTTACGCCTGGTGACCACCATCAGGCTGGAAAGCAGGAAGATCCTTTGGTGCTGCTCCGGTATCTGGCCATACAAAACCAGCTGGGTCAGACCCCAGAAAGAGCAAGTGCCACAAAGGAGGCTTCACTTAAGAACTAAAGCCAGCAAATTAGCACAATAATATAATTACATAATAAGAGACAGTAATTTAAAAAAAAGCATGGTAGGTAATTATAAAAGACAATCTTGCATAGAATCACTAAAAGGCAGGACATATGGAAAAGCATGCCAGGATGATATACGATGAGATAACCATGGGACTATTCAGATAGCTAGGTTACAACCCGTAAAACCAAACAAGGATCAGGGTTGTAACCCTTCGTCTGAACGAAACTTGGTTTCTCTCACCATTTATCGGCAAGATAAATATAAGAAATCAGGTCAAGTAACAATCTGGAGTGACAATCATTATAGTGACAATCTGGAGTGACAATTATTATAGTGACAATCTGGAGTGACAATCATTATAGTGACAATCTGGAGTGATAATAATTCAATCATTCTGGTACAATCTTGCAATCAATTCTAGACAATACCATACTGGACTAGACTCCATCCAATCAATCACGGCCAATCATTGCCTACGGCTTTCTGCATTAACTAACTAGGGTTATCACAATCCTAGTTACTAGCAAGATGCAATGAGATGCTCCAAGTAGTCACAGGTCCTGCAGCTATCCAGGTTATCCAGACAATCATTATAGTGACAATCTAGAGAGTATAATGCATTAGAGTGACAATAGAGTTCAATCATTTAAAATGACAATCAAGAGTGCTCCACATAACAGTGGGCTGGAAATGTGCCCTACTCGTCGGCAGGCTACAAGTCCAAACATTTGCGGCCGGGATAACGGGATTGCCTGTAACTGGGGAACATCTCTTCATGAGTAGTGAATTATACTAATTATTAACCTTAGTCCATTTCAGTAGGTACTCCTGACCGTGGTATTCAGGAGTCCTCTCCTAGACATGATGCAAGACAGGACTGGATTATTTGTACAAGCACAATCGCCCACAGTGTCATGATTAATTAAACAGGTCACGTCATGTCAGGTAGCCGTCGCAACAGCTATTCGAGATAATCATGCCAGGTTATCATGCCAAGTGTACTTTGTCAGGAGCGCACCACGACGGGCCACTATCAGGTCATGTCAGGCTATTATGTCAGGAGTGCACCACTACGGGTCACTATCACGTCATGCTCAATTATCAATTCCAAACATATCAAGTAAATTCGTGATTATCAAGTTCATAACAAAAGGCGTAAGGATATAAAATGGACGTTAAATATCTAATAAAATATCAATATACAGGGCTATAGGAGATCAAGGATAATCAGGCTACGCTCAAGCCAGGCTACGCTTAGGCTAGCGTATGCTCAGGTCTGTGTACCAAAGGATCCATACACTTCCAATGGGAAGCGTACGCAAGGGTCAGCGTACACAAGGGCACGCTCAAGCTACAGGTCAGCGTACGCTCAAGCTACAGGTCGGCGTATGCTCAAGCTAGCGTACGCTCAAAACTGCGTACGCTCAAGCTAGCGTACGAAAGGGGCCAGCGTACGCCTTGCTCGCTTAAGCTAGCGTACCAAGGCACGTGTACGCTCAAGCTAGCGTACGCTCAAGACACGCTGCCAACATGCAGCGTATCAAGGCTAGTGTACGCTCGCTAAAGAGCAGCGTACACAAGTCAGCGTACGCTCGCTAAAGAGCAGCGTACACAAGTCAGCGTACGCTCGCTAAAGAGCAGCGTACACAAGTCAGCGTACGCTCGCTAAAGAATAGCGTACACAAGTCAGCGTACGCTCACTAAAGAGGTACACAAGTCAGCGTACGCTCGCTAAAGAGCAGCGTACAGCTCAGTGGCATAAGCTAAAAAGCTAGCTCACTGTTCACTGTCTTCTCCAAATGGCAAGAACAGCAAGAACTCTAAAGTTGAATCTAAGTTTCAATTGTCCAAATCTTGGTCAAAATAAGTCCGAATCCAACTTTCCAAAGGTCAAAATTGGGTAGAATGAAATTCTCTAAAACATGGAACCATCAAAACTTGAAAACAAGGAAGTTTAATACATCAAAACACCAAAAATCCGAAAATAGCAAAACTCTAGATCTACAAGAATTAAAGCCTCAAAATGGAAAATGATAAGTTCTAATGTGTGTTAGAAACATGAGGAGAAGCTAATGGAACAATAAAAATGAGCTCTCTTGTGGAAGCAAGATGCACTTGCCTAGACCTCTCTCTCCCTCTCTTTGGTAGGTAAGGAAGTAAATGAGGAAGAAGAAGATGATTATGAAGAGAGAGAAAGAAGGATAGGTAATAAATATGAGTGGTGGTGGTAGGTAGGGGGTTCACCCCTTGGTTCATGATGAACCAAGAGCAATCCCAACCGAACCAAGCCGAACCAACCCAGGAATAAACCAAGCCCAAATAAACCAATGAATCTTTAAAAGTAATTAAACTATCAATGACAATAAAACCAAGCCAATGCAAAATAAACCAAGACAACTAACCATGAATAAATAAAATATGGGTCCAAAACACGTATACGTACACTAAATACGTATCAAAAAATTGGGACATTACATAACATCATCCCACGGACTCTGCTCCAGACATTGGGGATCCCGATGCATCGTCTGAGGGCATACTATACTGCAATCAGTGGCTTCAACGCTAGCAAGAGTGAACCACTAGTTAAAATTCGCCTGAAATGTTATATCGACGATCTCTAGACAGAGGTAACTTGCTATGTTGTAGACACAGACGTTAATTATAACATCCTGTTAGGGCGTCCATGGATACACGAATACATGGTGGTGTCATCTACTCTCCACCAATGTATGAAATAAGTGTCCACCAACGGCAAAGTTAGGACGGAGTTTGCTGATGTTTATCCCTTTAGAGGGATTGAGGCTTTTTTTACCGACTCTGATCTACACAAATCAATTCATCTGGTCGATGAAGCCAACGATACAGACGACAAAGCAGAGGCCGACAATGAAGCAGAAATGATGACCAGTACCCCTCTAAAGGTACGACTCAAGGGAAAACCTCCTCAGCCATCAGCCCCTATCATGTTGAAGCTTCAGAGGAGGGACCCAGCCCCCTAGCCGAAACAATAACTAAAGTCTCTTTGAAGATACGACTCAAAGGGAGACCTCCCCAAGTGTTGGCTCCTCTTGGGCTGAAACTTTACAGGAAAGCACCATTCTCCGAGGCGCCAGCTGGGGCACCTCTCAAAGTATGGCTCAAGGGTAGACATCCCCAAACGTCGGCAACCCTCACTGTAAAGCTACGAGGGAAGGCCTCAACATCTCTCTCAGCACAGGCTCAAGAGACAATACATGTCAAACTCCTGTTGAACTCTTTCGAATCGCCTAAGTCTACTCCGGTGCTCACTTACGAAGAACTGGGAGAGTATATATCTGCCAATGTTGATGCCCCATCTCTTGATGATGTAATTCCCTAGGACAAGATCCCATATTTTATCAGTAAAAGGTTGTCTTTAAATTATTCTAGTTTTCTATAGTTTTCTCCAAAACCATGAAGAGGAACCTATCATATTTAGCAAAGTTGTACGTCATCAAAACCTCCTTACAGTCGAACCAGAACCCGACACCGGTAGAATGCAAGGATACCGGTACACCGATCAAGCAAAATACCTTATCCAAAAGATAGGTTATGATTTGAAAAGCGTCCAGGGTCTAAACTATGGCAGAGGCCGACGTCTTCCTTTATGACTTCCAGTTCCAAAAGAAAAACTGCAAGACCACTACCATCACACCAGACGGGGGGGAGGCTACATCATACCTCCGACAATCCTGGAAAGTTCAGAAGCGGAGGAGGCTATACACTCGCACTCGTCTGAAGCTTCAACTTGGGATTCTAATACTAGTATTAGCCCGATCTTCAGGAAAGTGTTGTCAGTCAACATGACATCCACACACCTCTCAGAAGAAGAAGATGACGATCAAGCACTAGAGTTCTTCGAAGAAGAACCTTGGCCTCAACGCCTGGGTACACAATGGAAATCTCGCTTCGAGCTACGAGAACCACCTACTGAAGATGAAGTCGAATAGATCGACTTAGGGGACGAATCCTCGTCTAAACCCATCTTCATAAGCAAAAGCTTTGCAGGAGAAGATCGGGAATCCTTGATTCAACTTATCAAAGAATACATCGACGTCTTCGACTGGAGCTACGAAGACATGCCAGGGTTTGACACGACCCGCACCCGATTTTCGGACGCGAGCTCGTGAGCAGGCCAGCTACGTGTCGAGCGGACTCCAGCCCGACTCGAGTACGTATAAGCTGTCCAGATTAGGGTATCATATCTAATCTAAACTATATCTCAATCCACAGGAATCATATAAATAAGAATGAACAATATGGGTCATGGTCTGTAGCCCATTAGTATATTGTTCGATTAGACTCCAAGAATGATATGAGTCTATAAATAAGCAAAAAATATTATGGTACAGAATATAAAGCACGAGAGGATAATAAAGAAATATCACCAGCAAATACATGTATCATGCATCGTAATCCTCTACCATTCTGCTCTGCTAACTAACTCCATACAATCACTAAACCAGAAGAGATCATCAGGTCCTCAGAGAACTAGCAAGATACATAAAATATGCCTATCTAACAGTTTAATCATGCAATAATATAACCAGGGTATAAATAGGAACTAGACATGAGACTGACATGTGGCTACTGACAGGTAACTATGAACACGGATACGGGATCAAGTATGCATAAATGAACTGCTGGAAGATCAATGGAATACCGACCCTCACCCCGAATGTGGAATCATAGGTCTGTTTTAAGACAAGTCACCCTCGCCCCGTGTGTGGACTCGCAGGTGCAAACGGACAACCCTCGTCCCGTGTGTGGACTCGCAGGTTGTAGGAAAGACAAAGAAATAGCAGTTCACTCACACATACATGCAGACACGACTCAGTCAAGATACATGTGAAGACAAGGTACAACTCAGTCATGACACAGGTAAGGACAACTCTAGCATGATCTATGACGTAAACAAGCCTGGTATAACTACAATATCAAGTTATAAAATACTGATATACTAGCAAGACAATAAACTGGTAAATACGGTATCATATAAATCTATAACAACTAAGGTAACTAAAGATAACATACTACAACAGGTGTACCATAAGCATGAAAATAAACTGTAGAGAGAGGCAAGGTATACTTGCCTGGGGGTTGCACGAAGAACCAACAATGTATCGCCAATCAACAAGTCAGAAAGTCCAAGTCATCACAACTGTCTCCGAAAGCTGAAATAAACATTACCAATGTTCTTAAAATAGTCAAAATAGCTAGGATTGCCTATCCTTAAGTCCAATTCTGGATACAGGGGCATAACGATAATTTTGGGCAAAAGCGGTGTCCGCTGCTGGATCCGCTTTGCACCGAAAATCGTGCCAGAGTCAATGGTCTCTAAAGTCGTCAAACTATATGTCAACAGGTCCAATTTTCCGATACGAACACAACCGTATGTCCAAAGTTAGATTTCGGCGGGCCGTACACAAAATCGTCCGTTGAATCGGATCGTGGGGCCTATAAAACGGCAATCCGATCAACTGTCTCAGAATCGGACCAAACTTGGCATACAGGACCAAAAAAACGATACGGTCGTATTGGCACAAGTTTTGTCTCGATCTGACGAACGTGTACGAAGTAATTAGAAAATTTGCACAGAGGCCGATCCAGTGAATTTCGATGTATACGCATCAAATTCGTCGCGCACACGCGACCAATTTAAATTCCGTCAAAGCCCACACGTCCACAAAGCCGCTACGCACCTTTCGATGCTTTCGGTTCGCAACCACGTTGCCCGGTTTGACGAGATGCACGTGGTATCGGAGGGTTTTCGTGAATTTTTAGTTTTTCGAAAACAAGTTTTTCATGATTTTTGAAATCAAATAACTTTGTACCTTCTTAATAAAATCTGGATCTACAAAATATGTTTTAATCTCATATATATTATCTAAAAGTTTTTCAAATTAGTTTTCGAAAACTCTTAATATCTGGCTCAGGATTACCCTTCTAAAACAGGGTGTTCGCTGCTTCAATATCCTATTTTTTGGACATTGATCGTCAGGTTTTCGAGTCGATTTTGTGAATCGATGGCTCAGCCATGTTAGGTTCTACTTGTTTGGATCTCTAGAGGGTCCTATAAGGTTTCCATATAACTTTACAAAATTGAAAATGATCAACTAGGTTGAGAGAAAGGGAGTCGCGAAGATGGGTACCTGGTCGCGCATATACTGCTGTTGCCGCGCTCTGTTCGAATCCGCTGCTGTTTTCACCGCTTTGGCGACGGCTCGGCCGGCCGACGGTGGCCCTAGGCGACGTGCACGCGCGCAGGGGAAGGAGGCGCAGGTGTGGGTGGTGGCGAGTGGTTTTGCTTAGGGTTTTAGGTGTTCTGTTGTTTTAATAGCAGTTGGGGGCCTCGAGCGCTCGGCTGGGTAGAGAATTACTCGGGTCTGAAAAAATGGAGGGTGTCCGCTCCGGCTGAGGGGTGGAAAGCTGGGCCCTGGGCTCGGTTGGCCTGGGCTGGGTCCGGCTGGGCCTGGGGTCTGTTGCTTTGCTTATTCTTTTTTATTTCTATTTCTTTTTCCTTACTTTTTCTATTATTATATTCATTTCTAATGTGCAATATGTATATACATTTATACATACACACACACACTTATATATATATTCATATATATATATTTATATATAGATACAAATACACACGCATACAATATATATTTATATAAACATACACATACACATAGATAATATATTTATACACATATATAATATATATTCATATATATTCATATTCACATACATTTACACACATATATTATATATATATATTTTTTTTAAACACATATATTATATATATATACACACATATATCTATACGTAACATGTACACATGTATAATATTTATATTTATTTATACATATACGTACACACATATATGATAACAAATAATATACATGTATATCCGAAAATAAATATGCAGAAAAATCTAAATACAAAACCTAGCAATAATCCGATCACCATTAAATATTAATACAATAATTCGTATTATCAGTTTTGAGGAATTATCTGCTAAACCCAAAAATAAGTATAAAATATTTGCACTTATCAAAATATGTCAACACGGCCGTATTGGTCTCACTACATGCTTACATAGGCTGGTGCTCAGTTCGAGTTCAGTCCGGGCTGGTTTGGTACAATCGGGTCAATTAATAAGTTCAATAATGTTAATAAATAACAATTTAATTATCTATAGTAGTTAAGTCGTAACTTGGTATGGTTTTCCTAATTAGAACAATCCTATGGCTCGGCTTTCTCCTACCATGGCTAAACACTAGTCAAAGCACGCAACTGCTCTATCCGTGCCATGATTCCTAGTCGTCTGCTACTTCAAAACTCAATCATGGCTAAACTCATCTACCGTAATAATTAACTAAATAAATATTTATAAAATTCTAAAATTACTATTTAAATCAAATAAATAATAAAAATATTGTGAAAATAAAATTCTTCGGGAAGGGAAGCTACAAATCTACCCACCTTAAAATAATTTCGTCCTCGAAATTCTAATTCATAACTATTCCTTAAAATTCAAAGTCTACTATTACCTTAATCTCCTCAATTTTAATTCCTCAAAAATAGTTTATATCCTCCTCCTAATCATTTTGTAACTATGAAGCCTCGAGGACTTCTACCCACCTTTGGTCACACTACTCATCAAAACACGATCACTAAAGTCTTTTGGTCTTCTAACTAGTTGCTAACAATTCTACCGGGCAGATATCTAGGCATATGGCATCTATAATCCCTTATATCTATAAACAACCAGACATTCAATAGTCCAGTAATATTATACTATAATTTAAGAATTTCTAATGAATCCTAGACAGCACGATCATTCGTCGCCTCGGAATAGGAAGGGAAGAGAATCAATGGTACAAGAAGGCAAGGGAGAATAATCGAGAACGAATACGAAGTTTCAAATACGGTAGAGAAATTTCTAAGAGAATTTTCAAGGCATAGTGGATTGAGATATCTAAAGTTTAGTCATAGTCGCAGGCTCGTATCAACACAGTTACGTAACTGATACGATATGCTCTGACCTGCATGGGCCACCACAAAAACTTGTCACGACTCGTACCCGATTTTCGGACGCGAGCTCGTGAGCAAGCCAGCTACGTGTCGAACGGACTCCAGCCCGACTCGAGTACGTATAAGCTGTCCAGAGTAGGGTATCATGTCTAATCTAAACTATATCTCAATCCACAGGAATCATATAAACAATAATGAACAAGTATGGGTCATGGTCTGCAGCCCATTAGCATATTGTTCGATTAGACTCCAAGGATGATATGAGTCTATAAATAAGCAAAAAATATTATGGTACAGAATATAAAGCACTGGAGGATAATAAAGAAATATCACCAGCAAATACCTGTATCATGCATCATAATCCTCTACCATCCCGCTGTGCTAACTAATTCCATACAATCACTAAACCTGAAGAGATCATCAGGTCCTCAGAGGATTAGCAAGATACATAAAACATGCCTATCTAACAGTTTAATCATGCAATAATATAACCAGGGTATAAACAGGAACTAGACATGAGACTGACATGTGGATACTAACAGGTAACTATGAACACAGATACGGGATCAAGTATGCATAAATGAACTGCTGGAAGATCAATAGAATACCAACCCTCGCCCCGAATGTGGACTCGCAGGTCAGTTTCAAGACAAGTCACCCTCACCCCGTGTGTGGACTCGCAGGTGCAAACGGATAACCCTCGCCCTGTGTGTAGACTCGCAGGTTATGGAAAAGACAAAGGAATAGCAGTTCACTCACACATACTTGCAGACACGACTTAGTCAAGATACAGGTGAAGATACGGTACAACTCAGTCATGACACAGGTAAGGACAACTCTAGCATGATCCATGACGTAAACAAGCCTGGTATAACTACACTATCAAGTCATGAAATACTAATATACTAGCAAGACAATAAACTGGTAAACACAGTATCATATAAATCTATAACAACTAAGGTAACTAAAGATGACATACTACAATAGGTGTACTATAAGCATGAAAATAAATTGTAGAGGGAGGCAAGGTATACTTGCCTGGGGGTTGCACGGAGAACCAACAATGTATCGCCAATCAACAAGTCAGAAAGTCTAAGTCATCACAACTGTCTACAAAAGCTGAAATAAACATTACCAATGTTCTCAGAATAGTCAAATTAGCTAGAATTGCCTATCCTTAAGTCCAATTCTGGACACAGGAGCAAAATAGTAATTTCGGGCAAAAGCGGTGTCCGCCGTTGGACCCGCTTTGCACCAAAAATCGTGCCAGAGTCAATGGTCTTTAAAATCATCAAACTATATGTCAACAGGTCCAGTTTTCTGATACGAACCCAACCGTATGTCCAAAGTTGGATTTCGGCAGGCCTTGCGAAAATCGTCTGTTGAATCGGATCGTGGGGCCCGCAAAACGGCAATCTGATCAACTATCTCAGAATCGTACCAAACTTGGCATACAGGACCAGAAAAATGATACAGTCCAGTTGGCGCAAGTTTCGTCTCGATCTGACGAATGTGCACGAAGTAATTAGGAAATTTACACAGTGGCCGATACGTTGAATTTCGACGGATACGCATCAAATTCGTCGCGCACATGCGACCAATTTGAATTCCGTCAAAGCCCACACGTCCATGAAGCCGCTATGCACCTTTCGATGCTTTCAGTTTGTGACCACGTCGCCTGGTTTGGCAGGACGCACGTGGTATCAGAGGGTTTTCGTGAATTTTCAGTTTTTCGAAAATAAGTTTTTCATGATTTTTGAAATCAAATAACTATGTACCTACTTAATAAAATCTGGATCTACAAAATAGGTTTTAATCTCGTATATATTATCTAAAAATGTTTCTAAATGGTTTTCGAAAACTCTTAATATCTGGCTCGGGATTACCCTTCTAAAACAGTGTCACGAACTGCACCCTCGAGTAAGGGCACGAGACGTAGGTACGTCCAGCCTACGTCGCAGTGTCGGCGGTAGAACACTGTCCTAGGTCAAACATCTAACAATATAAAGGTACCTGTACAGTATATACTCTCCGAATGGAGGTGACATAGCAGATACAGTCTCAATCACATCTAAGGTAGAGCATGATAAAGATAGATAAAATATGAAATCCAAAAGAGATACAGCAGATAGAAGTCTAAATGTCTAAGATACACAAACCCAGAAATACATCTCAAAGCTCAAATATAGTAATCCACAGAATAAATACAACTCAAGACAACTGAAATAAAGTAAGAAAACCCTAGCTATCTATACGACCTCTACTGTGTCTCCTCTAGGCTAGCAGACAACCTCCAAGCTATCTGTAAAATTTATCAACAGGTCCAGTCAGGACAGGAGCGAGCACAATACATCTCAACAAATTATAGCAGGTTAGAAAATATAATCATGCAGTAAAGTAAGATACAGGATCTGAAAGAAATACAGTATATAAACAGGGAGAGAGAACTGTAATAGAAATATCTACTATAAATAGAAAACTAACAGTGGCTAGTGATGTAGAGTACAGGATAGCACATGTGAACAGGACAGATTAGCACATGATCTGCAATAAAGAGTTTCACATGATCTACACTACTATGGAATTTGTTCACATGACTACTAGCACTCCCCCGTTTTTTCCCAATCAATACACAAGGATCTAAGCAGGTTATGTTATTATACATGATATCACATGAAGGCCTATGAATGGGTGCACATGATAGTATACATGAGGGCTCCGTGAACATGAGAGTACATGATTCACAAGAGTGTACATGTATGGTGAAAGCACATGAGTATATAATGAAAGTGAAACATACATGACACAATGTACCCGATGCTCCCGAGGGGGATAACATCGCATGAAGAGATCCATATAGTACTAATCCGTGATAATGTCGTGACAGCATCAAGTAAAGTAATCTAAAGCAGGAATATAATTCTAAGCAGGATATGAAATGATCAGAGAATGTACTCGCCTGATAACCTGAACAGCTGATAGGTATAGGGGACCAACTGAAGCCACAGAGTCCTATTTAAAGCAACACAAGTTACAAGGTGTTTAAGCTGTAATAAATGAATTTCTACAAGCAATCTATATTATCCTAGGTTCTTATAAGTCAAAACAACTCCAGGTCAACTCCGATCAACAATCTAGTCAAACTAGGTCAAGTGTTGACTCACAATTGACTTTTGGTCAACTGGTCAACTCTGGTCAAAAAGGGCCAATTCTAGTCTAGTTGTTAAAGATATAAAGTGTACTTCGTTATTCGTACGTCGAAACTTACGACACGCAAATCGAGATAAGATGATCAACGGTAAAGTTGATAATCTTATTATAGTGATCCACGTGTTCATCTTGTCAATTTCAGCGATGTAAAATTACTGGAATTGATTGATCTCAGTTTCGTTGTACTAATCCCGAAATACGAATATTATAAGAATTAATTATTAATTAATTATAAAAAAGTTAAACTCAGAGAAATTATCAACAAACATTGTCGGATGATGAAATAAACATCGCCAACGTGTCCAGAATGGTCAAATTAGCTAGGATAGCCTACCCATCGATCCAATTTGGACACAAGGGCAAAAAGGTAATTTTGGGTCAAAAATGGTATCCATGTCGAAGCCGTTTTGCACCAAAAAATGTGCAAGAAAACAAGTCTACAAAATATAACAAATTATATGTCCATGAAACCAGAATGACGATACGAACCCAACGGTATATCCAGAATTAGATTCCGTTGACCCGATCTCAATTTGGTCCGTTGACCAGAACTTGGAATTTCGGTTTGCACGAAAATGCGTGCCGGAGCCATCGTTCTCAAAACACAGCAAACTACATGTCAACGAATCTAGAATGATGATACGAACTCAACGGTATATCCGGAATTGGATTCTGATGAGCCGATCTCAAAATGACCCGTTGACCCAGATATTGGTATCCGACTTGCACCGAAATACGTGCCAGAACCAATGTCCACGAGTCCAGAATGACGATACGAACTCAACGGTATATCCGGAATTAGATTCCGATGAGCCGACGTCAAAAAGCCCCGTTGACCCGGACTGTGGGACCCATTTTGCACCGAAATGCGTGCCAGGGCCCACGTCCTCCAAATCTAACAAATTTTATATGAAAACATGCCAGAACGATGCCACGAGTCTACTGGTGGTGTCAAAAATGAATTCTGGAGTCCCGTGTTCAAAAATAAAATTTTACAAGTTAGAAATTACGAATTCGGACGGCCAACTTTGGCGTCGAATTCAACCAATCAAACAAGCTCACAATGAAACGAAACTGGAGGGGGTAGTAAGAGGGTTATACCAGCTTCGCACAGGAACTGGTAGCACGCCAAATGGAGCTGCGATGGAGGAGGTACAAGCTGACGAAGTTGGCTCCGCGAAACTGTCAAAAATTTATACAATTTAAACGGTCAACTTGGTGGCCGGTTTTGATGTATCAAACGATAACATTAACGGACCAAAATTGATAGGAGTGAAGGTGGATATACCGAGATTGTGACAGAGCGAAGAAATCGCCGATCCAACGGTCGGATTTCTCGAAAATTGTGCACGAAGTTGCTGCGACGGGATAACATTTTAGCTTCGTTTTCGGGCTCGTCACAGCGAGAACCCGTGCCAAACGCATGGATTGCCTCCGATGCTCGTCGTACAGGCGAACGGCAGCCATGGGGCCTGCCTCGGGGGTGCGCCCGGCCAAGTGGGGGTCGGCCACGCCGACCACGGCGGCCACGGCCCCGCCGGGTGGCGCCTATACGAGCGCAAAATGGGGCGGCCATGCCCGCTGCTGCAGCTGCTGCAGTGCGCGGGGGCTGCGCGCCTGGCCTGGCCTGGCTGAGGTGCGGCCTGGCGTGGCAGGGCGACGACTGACGTGCGGTGGAGGTGGTGGCGGTCTATGGTGGTTGGTGATGATGGCTATGGTGTTGGTGGTGTTTTAATGTGGTAGATGTGGTGGTGATCTAATGGGAAGAAGGAGGAGAAGAGAAGGAGAGGAGGCTGGTGGTGACGGGCTGAGCTCGGCCACGACGGAGCTCCAGCCAGGTTGGGCTCGGGCAGGAGGAGCTCGGCTATGTGCTGTTGTGTTGGTGTGGTGAATGTTTTGTATGGGAGTTGGAGAGAGAGATGAGTGATGATTAGTTTGTGAGAATTAATGAGAGAGGAAGAGAGAGAGAAAAGCCAGTCCTCAAATTTAGGGCCGGCCAGTGAGTGAAAGGGTGGGGGAAAAAGTTTGCATGTAGGAATTAATGGATAGGATTAATAGAAGAATTCAAGGGCTAGGATTAATATGTAGAAAAATAGGTTATACCTATGGAAATTTTAAAAACGAAATTTTCCCTCGAATATTAAAATAGGTAAACAGGGTATTTAATATTATTTTTGGACGAGGAAAGTGAGGGTGTCACGATGGAGGGTAGCACGAAGCTGGGCTGGACTTGGTGGAGCCGGATTGGGTCAAAATCAGACATTACGCAATAATCAAATTAAAAATAGGTGTTGATGATCATGGGTAAATAAGTAGCACGTGGGGATTCCAATAAATGGGACACAAGTGTCATGCGGGTAGTAGGCTCAATATGGGCCATGTCCATAATTGGGGCTGACAGGTTTTGGTCGACAGGGTACCCACAAATCATGTTGGAAAATGAATGTGACACCGTGGGATAAAATAAATTTGGGTCACGTATCAGAAAAGTTGTGCGAAGTATATGGAGCACAAAATGATGTGTCTGAGTGGGACACGAAGGTCATGGGTGAAGAGCGTCTCGAGTAGATCATGCATGAGAAGTTGGTTTCAAGAAAATATCTGGTCTGGTGCTCCCATATCAAAAGTCACGGTAACGTACTAATAATGATCAAGGAAAAGTATGGGAAAATTAATAATAATCAAATAGTCTAAATAGACCCGAAGTTGCGCGAAGCTGAAATAGTACAAGGGAACAAGTTTGGATGGGACATTATATACCATCATGAAGGTAATCATGTCCACTACAAAACTCGTGAAGAAGGTTTCCAGAGTTGAACATCCCTGACACTCCAAATATCAAAGGCACGAAAAAGTACACTTAAGGATAATTAAACAGAATAATTTATTTATTGAAACTAAATCAATCAGAAAAAAAAAATCAACCCGAAATTCAGGGTGCTCACATCGTACCCACCTTATAAAAAATTTCATCCTCGAAATTAAAATGTTCATGCTCCTTCTAGGTCAAACCCCCACAATCAAGTCCCAGAACTTAAATAAAACATACGATTAAAAGGTCGACATACCGGGTCATGGCATATGGTGGTAGTGAAATTCTCATCTAGGTGTACTAGTCATGCTAACCAAAACGGTCATAGGGTATCAAAACACACAAGCAATCTAGGGTGCTAAACTACAAAGATACATAAATAACAATCATCAAAGCTTTAAGGCAGTCTACTATCCTATATGAAAACTGGTACTTATCAAAAATAAAATAAGGTTAACTACCAATTATCTGTAAAAGGGTACTATTCAGGGAAAAATCAAAATCAAAAAGTTAAAGAATAAAAGTCAATGGTATTGGAATCCAATCACAATATATATATATATAAAGAGAGAGAGTGTGTTAGAGAGGGAAAAGCTAACATTATGTAAGGGTTATGTGGACATGTGCATATGGTTAGATAGTAGGCATGTGTGTATGTGAAATATACATGAAAGTATATAGGAGGATTTGGGTTTCAAAACAATAGCTATCCAGTTACACTACTCATGGCATATTGGTTAAACAATCTATAATACACAACCCATTTGCTCATAACATGCATGGCTAACCATATATATATATATATATATATAGAGGTAGAGATTTAGTTATGTATCTATATACATTATAACATGTATGCATAAACTCTATATATATCTATACAGGTATATGAACATAACATAGAGAGGAAAGGTTAGGTTTACATGGCAGTGTATACTAAGTTAGGGTGTGTGTGTACTTGTACAGGGTATAGCTTAGTATTGAAAGGTTAAATCCAGTTTTAGTTCGGCATTTACATACAAGAATCCGAAAATAAGCTAACATTTAAACCAGGGTAATATTAGCATAATGCAATTTCAGATTTTTAGGGATTTGAAACATCACAACTAACTCAATGCTCCCAACACATCCTAACATGATGGAGATGAAACCCTAACATACTATCCATACATTTATCTATGCATACAGTTCAATATTACATATTAAATCTGAAATTGAACTAACCATTTGAAATCAATATAAAAATGTTAACATGTATTCAGTTTAGGATTTTGGAGAAATTCGAACATCAAACCAACCCAATGTTTATCACAACCTAACATGTAAGAATATGAAACCTAAATTTATATTCCTACATACCACAATGTATATAGCTCAAAATATTACATTTAAAACAACAAATTGAACTAACATTTAAAATCTAATATTATGGGTTAATATGCACACAGTCTTAGATTTGTCAAATTCAACCACAAAACTCAACCAATTCCCTTAAGAGTTGAAACCCTGTATATAACATACATGTGCAGTGATGTAAACAAAACTACTAACATAAAATTTATATTTGAATTACGAATTTAAACTGAAAAAAGCAGAGAGCCAGAAATATTAGGGTTTTGACAATTTAAACATCAACAACATATTAATATGTATTTAGATAGGTTGGAATTCAAAGTGTAGCATGCATACGTATCAGACAAGTGTCAGCTATATATATATTCATATATTCTCATGTCCCAAAATAAAAATTAATTCTACGCTAAGACTAACATTTAGATTCCTACCAAGATTGCAAGTAGGTGATTGGTGAAATCAAGACAGTTTTATTATTATTATTATTTAATACAAGGATAGTAGCAAGAAGGAAATAACAATAAAATATGTTCTGCTTATCTGTTTAAAATAAGGAACCATTTTGAAACCCAGAGCTAAACTATCAAATCCAAGATAAGGTCTAGTAAAAATCATCGATTCATTGTATTATGAAGAAACCCATAGCAAAAAGTTACACAAGGTTTATAAAAGCAGCTAAAGCTACTCCTAAGTTAAATAATGAGAAGCAAAACAAAACAAAACAAATATTTTTTTTTGAAGGACTGAAACAAAAGTAGAGAAAACATGTTCGAAAATATTTAAGGTACAATCTGATAATCATATGCGTCTATCCAAAATCATGGTACTTTAAATCCTTGTCATACTAGTAAGCAAGGCTACGATAATCACAGAGTCCTCGACTTAGGCACATACCTCTAGAATCATGGTATTTAACATTTTTGCGATGCCGCTAGCTTTGCTGCGAAAACCTTAAATTCCCACACCCGAGAAATATATCCAAGTCAGACTATATATCCTCACCATGCTGGCTAATGTGACTGTAGAAGACTAGATTCCATAACATAGATGACCTAGCCCATATAATTTCATCTTGACAAAAATTAAATTAAATCAACAATGAATACCCAAAAAAAATCAAATTTGTCAACGAACATCAAGATTTAAAAAATGAACAAAAATCCATCAAGTCATATAAATACAAACTCGGATGCAACAGCTAACATCAAGATTTAAAACTCAACAATCATCATCAAAATCAATAAATTCAAACTCAATTCAACAATAATCCATCAAAATCAAATTCAACAACAGAAAGTAAAGATAAATCAAATCAAGGGAAGAAGAGTTTTCAAATCGAAGTTAAAATAAGATTCTCAAGGGTCGTCCCAGAAATCTCTCAAGGGATCCTAACTGTGATTGAGTACCTTCAAAATATATCCTAATTCTACTGCACGCTGTAGTGGTACTCTAGTTCGAATACCACTACACAAACTCGACCTGCATGGGCCACCACTAAAAATGTGTCACGACCCGCACCCTAGAGTAAGGGCACGAGACGTGGGTACGTCCAGCCTACGCCGCAGTGTCGGCAGTAGAACGCTGTCCTAGGTCAAACATCTAACAATATAAGGGTACATGTACAGTATATACTCTCCGAATGGAGGTGACATAGCAGATACAGTCTCAATCACATCTAAGGTAGAGCATGATAAAGATAGATAAAACATGAAATCCAAAAGAGATACAGCAGATAGAAGTCTAAGTGTCTAAGATACACAAACCCAGAAATACATCTCAAAGCTCAAATACAATAATCCATAGAATAAATACAACTCAAGACAACTGAAATAAAGTAACAAAACCCTAGCTATCTATACGACCTCTACTGTGTCTCCTCTAGGCTAGCAAACAACCTCCAAGCTATCTGTAAAATTTATCAACAGGTTCAGTCAGGACAGGAGTGAGCACAATACATCTCAATAAATTATAGCAGGTTAGAAAATATAATCATGTAGTAAAGTAAGATACATGATCTGAAAGAAATACAGTATGTAAACAGGGAGAGAGAACTGTAATAGAAATATCTACTATAAATTGAGAACTAACAGTGGCTAGTGATATAGAGTACAGGATAGCACATGTGAACAGGATAGATTAGCACATGATCTACATTAAAGAGTTTCACATGATCTGCACTACTTTGGAATTTGTTCACATGACTACTAGCACTCCCCCGTTTTTTCCCCAATAAATACACAAGGATCTAAGCAGGTTATGTTATTATACATGATATCACATGAAGGCCCATGAAAGGGTGCACATGATAGTATACATGAGGGCTCCGTGAACATGAGAGTACATAATTCACAAGAGTGTACATGTATAGTGAAAGCACATGAGTACATGATGAAAGTGAAACGCACATGACACAATGTACCCGATGCTCCCGAGGGGGATAACATCGCATGAAGAGATCCATATAGTACTAATCCATGATAATGTCGTGACAGCATCAAGTAAAGTAATCTAAAGCAGGAATATAATTCTAAGCAGGATATGAAATGATCAGAGAATGTACTCGCCTGATAACCTGAACAGCTGATAGGTATAGGGGTCCAACTGAAGCCACAGAGTCCTATTTAAAGCAAAACAGGTTACAAGGTGTTTAAGCTGTAATAAATGAATTTCTACAAGCAATCTATATTATCCTAGGTTCTTCTAAGTCAAAATAACTCTAGGTCAACTCCGGTCAACAATCTAGTCAAACTAGGTCAAGTGTTGACTTACAGTTGACTTTTGGTCAACTGGTCAACTCTGGTCAAACAGGGTCAATTCTAGTCTAGTTATTAAAGATATAAAGTGTACTTCATTATTCGTATGTCGAAACTTACGACACACAAATCGAGATAAGATGATCAACGGTAAAGTTGACAATTTTATTATAGTGATCCACGTGTTTATCTTGTCAATTTCAGCAATATAAAATCACTGGAATTGACTGATCTCAGTTTCGTTGTACTAATCCCGAAATACGAACATTATAAGAATTAATTATTAATTAATTATAAAAAGGTTAAACTTAGAGAAATTATCAACAAACAATGTCGGACGATGAAATAAACATCGCCAACGTGTCCAGAATGGTCAAATTAGCTAGGATAGCCTACCCATCGGTCCAATTTGGACACAAGGGCAAAAAGGTAATTTTGGGTCAAAAACGGTATCCATGTCGGAGTCGTTTTGCACCAAAAACTGTGCAAGAAAACAAGTCTACAAAATATAACAAATTATATGTCTACGAAACCAGAATGACGATACGAACCCAACGGTATATCCAGAATTCGATTCCGTTGACCCGATCTCAATTTGGTCCGTTGACCAGAACTTGGAATTCCGGTTTGCACGAAAATGCGTATCGGAGCCATCGTTCTCAAAACTCAGCAAACTACATGTCAACGAGTCCAGAATGATTATACGAACTCAACGGTATATCCGAAATTGGATTCCGATGAGCCGATCTCAAAATGACCCGTTGACCCGGATATTGGTATCCGACTTGCACCGAAATGCGTGCCGGAATCAATGTCCACTAAAACCTAGCAAATTATATGTCAACGAGTCCAGAATGACGATACGAACTCAACGGTATATCCGAAATTGGATTCCGATGAGCCGACGTCAAAAAGTCCCGTTGACCCGGACTGTGGGACCCATTTTGCACCGAAATGCATGCCAGAGCCGACGTCCTCCAAATCTAACAAATTTTATATGAAAACATGCCAGAACGATGCCACGAGTCTACTGGTGGTGTCAAAAATGAAATCTGGAGTCCCATGTTCAAAAATGGAATTTTACAAGTTGGAAATTACGAATTCGGATGGCCAAATTTGGCGTCGAATTCAACCAATCAAACAACCTCACAATGAAACGAAACTGGAGGGATAGTAAGAGGGTTATACCAGCTTCGCACAGGAACCGGTAGCTCGCCAAATGGAGCTACGGTGGAGGAGGTACAAGCTGACGAAGTTGGCTCCGCGAAACTGTCCAAAATTTATACAATTTAAACGGTCACTTGGTGGTCGGTTTTGATGTATCAAACGATAAAATTAACGGACGAAAATTGACAGGAGTGAAGGTGGATATACCAAGATTGTGATGGAGTGAAGAAATCGCTGATCTAACGGTCGAATTTCTCAAAACTTGTGCACGAAGTTGCTGCGACGGGGCGACATTTCAGCTTCGTTTTCGGGCTCGTCACGACGGAAACCCGTGCCAAACGCACGGATCGCCTCCGATACTCGTCGTACAGGCGAACGACGGCCATGGGGCCTGCCTTGGGGGTGCGCCTGGCAATGTGGGGGTCGGCCATGCCGAACACGGTGGCCACGGCGCCGGCGGTGGCGCCTGTACGCGCACGAAATGCGACGGCCATGCCAGCTGCTGCAACTGCTGCAGTACGCAGGGGCTGCGCGCCTGGCCTGGCCCGGCGGAGGCGCGGCCTTGCACTACGGGGTGATAGCTGACGTACGGTGGAGGTGGTGGCGGTCTATGGTGGTTGGTGATGATGGCTATAGTGTTGGTGGTGTTTTAATATGGTGGATGTGGTGGTGAGCTAATGGGAAGAAGAAGGAGAAGAGAAGGAGAGGAGGCTGGTGGTGACGGGCTGAGCTCGGCCACGGCGGAGCTCCGGCCAGGTTGGGCTCGGGCAGGAGGAGCTCGGCTATGTGCTGTTGTGTTGGTGTGGTGAATGTTTTGTATGGGAGTTGGAGAGAGAGACGAGTGATGATTAGTTTGTGAGAATTAATGAGAGAGGAAGAGAGAGAGAAAAGCCAATCCTCAAATTTAGGGCCGGCCAGTGAGTGAAAGGGTGGGGTGAAAAGTTTGCATGTAGTAATTAATGGATAGGATTAATAGAAGAATTCAAGGGCTAGGATTAATATGTAGGAAAATAGGTTATTCCTATGGGAATTTTAAAAACAGAATTTTCCCTCGAATATTAAAATAGGTAAACAGGGTATTTAATATTATTTTTAGACGAGAAAAGTGAGGGTGTCACGATGGAGGGTAGCACGAAGCTGGACTGGACTTGGTGGAGCCGGATTGGGTCAAAATCAGACATTACGCAATAATCGAATTAAAAATAGGTATTGATGATCATGGGTAAATAAGTAGCACGTGGGGATTCCAATAAATGGGACACAAGTGTCATGCGGGTAGTAGGCTCAATGTGGGCCATATCCATAATTGGGGCTGACAGGTTTTGGTCGACAGGGTACCCACAAATCAAGTTGGAAAATAAATGTGACACCGTGGGGTGAAATAAAATTGGGTCACGTGTCAGGAAAGTTGTGTGAAGTATATGGAGCACAAAATGGTGTGTCTGAGTGGGACACGAAGGTCATGGGTGAAGAGTGTCTCTAGTAGATCATGCATGAGAAGTTGGTTTCAAGAAAATGTCTGGTCTGGTGCTCCCAAATCAAAAGTCACGGTAACGTGCTAATAATGATCAAGAAAAAGAGTGAGAAAATTAATAATAATCAAATGGTCTAAATCGACCCGAAGTTGCGTGAAGCAGAAAGAGTACAAGGGAACAAGTTTGGATGTGACATTATATACCATTATGAAGGTAATCATATCCACTACAAAAGTCGTGAAGAAGGTTTCCAGAGTTGAACATCCCTGACACTCCAAATATCAAAGGCACGGAAAAGTATACTTAAGGATAATTAAACAGAATAATTTATTTATTGAAACTAAATCAATCAGAAAAAAAAATCAACCCAAAATTCAGGGTGCTCACAAACAAGGTGTTCGCTGCTTCAACATCCTATTTTTTGGTCATTGATCGTCAGGTTTTCGAGTCGATTTTGTGAATCGATGGCTCGGCCACGTTAGGTTCTACTTATTAGGATCTCTAGAGGGTCCTATAAGGTTTTCATATAACTTTACAAAATTGAAAACGATCAACTAGGTTGAGAGAAAGGGAGTCACGAAGATGGGTACCTAGTCGCGCATATACTGCTGTTGCCGCGCTCTGTTCGGATCCGCTGCTGTTGTCACCGCTTTGGCGGTGGCTCGGCCGGCTGGCGGTGTCCCTAGGCGGTGCGCACGCACGCGGGGGAAGGAGGCGCAGGTGTGGGTGGTGGCGAGTGGTTTTGCTTAGGGTTTTAGGTGTTCTGTTGTTTTAATAGCAGTTGGGGGCCTCGAGCGCTCGACTGGGTAGAGAATTACTCGGGTCTGAGAAAATGGGGGGTGCCCGCTCGGGCTGAGGGGTGGAAAGCTGGGCCATGGGCTCGGTTGGCCTGGGCTGGGTCCGGCTGGGCCTGGGGTCTGTTGCTTTGCTTATTCTTTTTATTTCTATTTCTTTTTCTTTTCTTTTTCTATTATTATATTCATTTCTAATATGCAATATGTATATACATTTATACATACACACACACTTATATATATTCATATATATATATATATATATATAAAAAAAAAAAAAAAAAAAAAAAAAAAAATATATATATATATATATATATATATATATCTATATATTTTTGATATATATATATATATATATATATATATATATATATATATATATATATATTTTTTTTTTTTTTTCTTTTTTTTATATATATATATATATATATATATATATATATATATATATATATATATATATATTCATATATATATTTATATATATATACAAATACATACGCATACAATATATATTTATATATACATACACATACACATAGATAATATATTTATACACATATATAATATAAATTCATATATATTCATATTCACATACATTTACACACATATATTATATATATATATATATGTATATATATATATATATATATATATATATATATATATATATATATATATACACATATATATATACGTAACATATACACTTGTATAATATTTAGATTTATTTATACATATACGTACACACATATATGATAACAAATAATATACATGTATATCCATAAATAGATATACAGAAAATTCTAAATACAAAACCTAGCAATAATCCGATCACCATTAAATATTAATACAATAATTCGTATAATCAGTTTTGAGGAATTATCTACTAAACCCAAAAATAATTATAAAATATTTGCACTTATCAAAAAATGTCAATACGGCCGTATTGGTCTCACTACATGCTTACATGGGCTGGTGCTCAGTTCGAGTCCAGTCCGGGCTGGTTTGGTACAATCGGGTTAATTAATAAGTTCAATAATGTTAATAAATAACAATTTAATTATCTATAGTGATTAAGTCATAACTTGGCATGGTTTTCCTAATTAGAACAATCATATGGATCGGCTTTCTCCTGCCATGGCTAAACACTAGTCAAAGCACGCCACTGCACTATCCGTGCCATGATTCCTAGTCATCTGGTACTTCAAAACTCAATTATGGCTAAACTCATCTACCGTAATAATTAACTAAATAAACATTTATAAAATTCTAAAATCACTATTTAAATCAAATAAATAATAAAAATATTTTAAAAAAAAATTCTCCGGGAAGGGAAGCTACAGGGTTCGATCCACAAGTTGCAATGCACTAAGCATGTTAAGCAGCAACAATGACGCTTTCGTCCCAACATCATGGACGTTATTGACAAAGAAGTTGATAAACTCTTGGGCAGTAGATTTATTCGCGAAGAACATCATCCAGATTGGGTGGCCAATATCGTTCCCATTACTAAAAATGGAAGATTGAGTCTAAATCGTCTTCTGGGACCTCAACTCTGTCTACCCGAAAGAGGAGTTCCCATCCCGGTCACCGACGTAATGATCGATAATACATACGGCTTTGAACGAATGTCCTTTACGGATGGATATTTGGGCTACAACCAGATCAAGATGTTCCAGAGGACGAAAAATATACGTTTCAGGACTCCAAAGGGGATTTTCTATTACACAGTAATGCCCTATGGCTTCAAGAATGCAGATGCCATATACCAACGAGCTATGAGCACTATCTTCCTCCAACACCTCCGTAAGACTATCGAATGCTACGTTGACGACATCGCCATCAAAAGTCGCTTACGAGGTGATCATTTATAATATCTGAGGACTGTCTTTAATCTCATGCGGGCACACCAGCTCAAGATGAACCCCGCTAAGTCCTTCTTGGGCATTTCCAGTGGCAAAATTCCTAGGCTTCATCATCACTACAAAAGGCATACATGTCGATCCAGAGAAGACCAAAGCCATCCTTGACATGGACCCACCGAAGAACCATAGAGAACTTCGAGGCCTACAAGGACATCTCGCATATATCCGAAGGTTTATCTCTAATCCGTCTGAAAAATGCTAACCCTTTACTAAACTCATGAAGGGGTTTCCTACGTCTAGACGAAAGATTGTCAGAAGGCATTTGATGACATCAAGGCTTATCTCACAAGTCCTCTCGTACTGGTAGCACCTATCGTAGGTAAACCTTTTCTGCTCTATGTCCGTGCAATGGATCACTCTCTTGGCGCTTCACTGGCTCAAAATAGTGATGTAGGCTACGAGCAAGCTATATACTACCTGAGCAGGACAATGATCGGGGACGAACACCGGTACAACCTCGTCGAGAAAGAATGTCTAGCACTTGTATTTGCCATCCAGAAGACATGTCATTATGTCTCAGGTCAGACGATACATGTCATTTCTCGAGTCAATCCACTCACGGTCCTCATGACAAAGCTAGGAGCGCTAAATTATTGATTGGCTACATGTGCAATAATATTGACACCATATGATATGGTATCTGTCCCACAAAAAGTTGTCAAAGGCCAAGCACTGGCCGACTTCTTAGCTGCACACCCTATTCCAAAGTCGTCCAAACTCTACGAAGACATTCCAGAGGAGGTGCTAGAGTCCAACATGGCCGAAGAAAACTCCGTCTAGCGTATGTTCTTCGACGGTGCTTTAAGAATGGGCCCCAAGGGTCAGATCATCGCAGGAGTGGGGGTGGTCTTGATCTCTCTCAACAAGCTGGTCATCCATCGTGCTTATTCCCTCAAAGAAACATGCTCCAACAACGTGGCAGAATACAATACCCTCATCATGGGACTCCGGTTAGCAATACATCTGAGGGTCGAATACCTCGAGTCTTATGGTGACTCGAAACTCGTCGTCAACCAGGTCCGAGGACAATACGAAGTCTGCTACGAGGACCTAGTCCACTATCACAAAGCAGCCTTGGACATCATCTCAACCTTTACTGAGTTCTTCGTAGAACATGTACCTTGACTACAAAACCTGGAGGCCGATGCCCTGGCTGGCTTTGCGACCTCATTGGCGGCAGCTATCGAGACTCAACACTTCATTACAATTGTGGGACGAAATATGGCGTGCCCCAAAAATTTTTTGTATGTCTTTGAACTATGTCCTGCCCGCAAATGCTAGTGTCAACATCAGGGACTAGCGGTTCCTGTTCTTCGACTTTGCATGTTACGGACTCCTCCCAGACGACCCGAAGAAGGCAGTCTCTATCAAAAGGTGTTCTCTCTGATTCTACTATGATACAGCCTCCAAAATGCTGTACCGCCGCTCCTACGACGGACTTCTCCTTCGACGTTTATCAAACGAGGAAGTAGCCGAGGCTCTTTGAGAGGCTCATGACGGAACCTATGGAGCTCATCATCCCGGTCCTAAGCTTGATGACTAACTCCGACGTTTGGGCTATTACTGGCCCACTATGATGGTCGACAATACTGACTATGCAAAGAAGTGTCGTATTTGTCCGCTCCATGCTGACTTCATCCATCGACCTTCAGAACTCCTATACCCTACTGTTGCCTCCTGGCCATTCGAAGCCAGGGGCGTGGACATAGTGGGGCTAATTACCCCTCCATCATCCAGAGGGCATCTCTTCATCATGGCAATCACCGACTACTTCTCCACGTGGACGAAAGCAGTAACGCTGATAGAAGTGAAGAGCTGAAAGGTGATCAGTTTCATCAAACATCATATTATCTGCCGTTCTAGGGTACCTCGAAGGATCATCTACGACAGCGGTCCATAATTCATAACCCATGCATTCAACAGGTTATGTGACAAGAATCGCATTTAGAACGTGGCGTCAACCGCCTACAATCCGACAACAAACGGATTGGCTTAAGCTTTCAATAAAACAATTGTCAAGCTACTCAAAAAAGTCATGTCATCTAACAAACGCGACTAGGACGAGAAGATGGGGAATGTCTTTGGGCCTACTGCACAATAGTATGTACTCTAACGGACAATACACCATTCTCTCTTTTCTATAGGAGTGAAGCAGTGCTGCCTCTGGAAATCTAGATCCCCTCGTTAGGAGTGGCTATTACAAACCAATTGACAGAGGAAGACAATCAACAACGCCGTCTGCAAGATTTGTAGGCGCTGGATGAAAAATGCCTCTTGGCTCAACAGCACATTGAGCTCTACCAAGCTTGAATTTCACAGGCTTTCAATAAGAAAGCCAAACAAATGACCTTCTAAGTGGGTGACCTTGTTCTGTCAGTCAGAAGACCAATGGTGATGACTCACATGACATCAGGAAAGTTCAAACACAAATGGGAAGGCCCCTTCATTATAGAGACGGTGTACTCTAACGGTGCCTACCAACTCTTAAAATCTAATGGGGACTTGTTTATGATGCCAATCAATGGCATGTTTCTAAAGAAGTATTACTCTTGAAATCTCTCAACATGTACTTTCCGTCTCCCCAGCAGGAGAACCTATGAGCTCAACCAACCGAGTTCATCCCCCTTGACAATGATGTGCCTATGTATTCCAGTTGCTCCAGTGCACTCTCTTCCCAGTAGAAAACATCGATGTCTATATCACTTCTGAGATGTTTCTCTACACCCCCACAAAGATAAAACTTACATTACGTAAGATGACGCTAAATACTATGTTTACCACGTCCATATTACCTATGAGCAAACATCCTACCTAACAACCCTTGTATTGTTACACTGCAATCATAAAACATCCATGTCCATATCACCTCTGGGTTGTCCTATATATCCCTACCAAGTTTATTCCTACCACGTCCATATTACCTCTGAGTAGGAAAACTCGACCATTAACCCCGTATTTAGTAAGTCCATATTACCTCTAAGTAAATATACGGATTTCCTCTCTAAACTTATTATCTGTACCTTGAAACCAAGGTGCGCCAAAAGTCACAAGTTCATGAAGAACTGAACAAACCCAAGTTCTTTATTTCTTTATCCGATAAAGTAAAGGACTACATTAGCATTGAAAAAAAACAAGAAGAGACAACTGCATCTCAAATAAAAAGTAGAAAGAATGAAGGAACTAAGGGTCAGCGGACAACTCGTCAATACGGTGCTTCAATCCTTCACCCCTGGTCATCACAGTCGCCAAGACTCGACGCTCAGCTTCACGACGCATCGCTTCCTTGGCCTCAGAGGCAATGCCTGCCGCATGTTTGTCATCTAATTCCTTATTTTGATGTAACAAGAAGCCTACATGGCGAGTAAACTTCATCTCTTCTTCCTTAAGCAGGATGTGTTCAGCCTGCGCCCGTTCAGAATCAACTAGGAGTTGAGCCCGCTGCTCCTGAAGAAAGCAGATTTTGGCATCAATATCCACCATACTAGCATTTAGAGATTCCTGTAGATTGGCCTTCTATTCCATAGACGAAGTTAACCTCTGCTCCTTGGCCTCACTATCGGCCAGCTCTCGTTTCCAAATAGCCATGGTGTCCATATAGGTTGACTCAACCTCAGCCACCAACTTGCTCTGCTCTTCCTCTATCAAAGCGAAAAAATTATTCTGCCGAATGCTCCGAAGCTCAGTAAGATGATGATCAATCTTAGCAACAGAAGCCTCCAGGATCTCAGCCATATGGTCGTGACCCTGATGAGATCGGATCAACCTAATGTGCAGGATCACTATCGCCTTCGCAGTCGCAAAACTCCCGCCTTCCTCCCACACAGTAGACATCCCTCTCCTCAGCATCTTGTACACAGCCTCGATAGTAAAATTCACATATCCGTCTACATCTGCTAAGACTTGAGGCATCATGGAAGGAGCCATCGAGATCTCCATATAAGTCAGGAGCGCAGCTAAACTCGTAGAGGGCGTCACACCTTGACCAGACGAAGAGGTCGCCACCCTACTCGCAGAATCCCCGATCGTCAAGGCCTCAGGATTCAAGTCTCCTTGAGGAGAGCCGATCCTGGAGTCTCTACATCACCAGTCTTCGACTCACGGGCAAGGATGTCAATGCTTGTAAACCCCCTAATTTTATAATCTTTTTATATATTTATTTTATTTAGTATTTATGGTATCTTCCTATCTTGTGAATAGTTAGTAAATAATTATATGATATATTTTTCTGTATATAAATACGTGAGTAAAATATTACTTTTATTATAATGCTTGCAAATCGTCGTTGAAATATACTTTATGGGTATTTGTGAGTTTTAGATTTTTAGGAAATTTTATATAATTTTCTAGGTGTACGGAGTATATATAGATATACATAGGTATATATATGATTTTTTTTTACATAGGTATATACATAGGTATATATATGCTTATATATATATAAAGAATATATATATATATATATATATATATATATATATATATATATATAAATATATATATATATATATATATATATAAAAAAAAAAATATATATATATATATATATATATATATATTTTAAAGAATAAATATATATATATATATATATTTATTCTTTAAATATATATATATATATATATATATATATATATATATATTTATTTATTTATTTATATATATATATATATATATATATACATATATAAAAAAAATATATATATATATATATATATATATACATATATATATATATATATATATATATATATATATATATATATAAAAAAAGAAAAAAAAATATATATTCTTTATATATATATATATATATATATATATATATATATACATATTAGGCCGACCCTTCCCCTCTCTGTTTCTCTCCGCGGAATAGCCGAGTAAGAGTTGACCCAAATCTTCGAAATTCAAATCGAATTCGTTCGTAATTATTTTTCTGGGTAGTATGAGGAGATTCCCTACGTTCCTAAACCAAATTCGATCAGCAAATTCTATCCGAACTTGAATAAAATTCGAATTTGAAGAACGGGTGTATATATATATTTTTCGACAAGGAATTTCAGAAAACCCTACCGCAAACTCTCAAGATCGACCCCCAACCCCAATCTCCGACTCCAGAGCACCGCCAACACCCCTGCGCCCCGCCTCAACCACCTGCACGGTGTTTCCGTTCGCCGTAGCACCATCGTCACCGCCCTGACCTACCCCGCAACAGGGAAAGCTCTGTTCATAAACCGATTGTAAGGTACGATCTTCTAGATCCAATAACTTCGCGTATCCTCGAGCATTTTTCCAATTTGTTAATTTCTGTAGAGAGCCTACATAACCCTCTGTGAATCCTAGTAATTGGATTCATTAGTAGTTAACCAGGTTGTCGACGAAATCGACACAAAGTCGAGAGAATAACTGCCTATAAACAGAATATGATTGGCTTCCTAAAACCCACTTTAGAAGGAAATTTATGATCAACCTATTAACAGTTTAGAAAATCTAATTTAGGTCATTGAAGGACAACATATACAGGATTAAAACACTGCTATTATATTTATTTTTGAGTGATCGTACAAAAAGTTATTCTTCGTTAAAAGTTCAAGAAAACTGTTTTAAAAACTGAAGATTTTTAGAAATTTTTTTTTTATACGGCATGCGTCCCGACAAACCGGGCGACGTGATCACAGCCCACAAGCATCGAAAGACACGTATGAAAATTGTCGACCCGTGGGAACTGGCGAAACTCGCTTTCGTTGTGCGTGCGTGACGAAATCGAAGCGTATCCGTCTAGATGCCCCGTATCGGCCATTTTACAAACATGGCCATAACTTTGTGTACGGTCATTGGATCGAGACAAAACTTGTGCCAACAGGACCGTATAAAAATTTTGGTCCTGTGTGACAAGTTTGGTCCGATTCTGAGATGGTTGACCGGAATGCCTAATTGCGGGCCCACGACCTGATCCAACGGACGAAATTGTGCACGGCCCGCTGGAATCCAACTTTAGACATATGGTTTGGTTCGTATCCTTAAATCAAACTTGTAGACATGTAGTTTGATGACTGTAAAGACCGTAGATATTGGCACACATTTCGGTGCAAAATAGGTCCAACGATGGACATCATTTTGATCTGAAATTACGATTTTGCCCTTGTTCCAGAATTGGACTTTTGGACAGGCGTTTCCTAGATATATCTTTTATATCGGGAACGTTCTTGATGTTTGTTTCAGCATCTGGAGCCGTTCGTGGATTTTGAGATTCATTGCTGGCATACTTGATTGTTGGATTGTCATTCCTACACCGCTAGACAAGATACCTTGCCACCTTACTCTGTGATTACTTTACTTTATTTTTGTCATTTATTTTTAGTTTCATATATTTTTTCTATGTGTTTATATCACTGTGCGTCCAAGTCACACTTGGGTGCAAGCGAATATATCGATCGTATTACCCACTTTTATATTATATTCTTGCATTGACTTAGCCTATTGACCACCCATTTGATGATGAGGTATTGGTATATCTCATACGGTCATGACACATACTTTACCATGAATTATGAGTCACATATAGGACACGTACTCGCGTAGTCGGCCGGCCACCGATACGTCTGAGACGTGCGACGGTTAGGAGTAACTGCCAATAGAATTGCTTGCTAGTGGACTTAGCAGTTACTAGAGGTTCCTATGAGTCATAGATGTGACCCTACAAGACATTGTGTAGGGAGGACAGTTCTTTAACGTATGGGCCATATATGCACTTTCCTATTTCTAATCTTGCTGGCCTCTGACATTGGAGGAATGTTATACTTTATGGTCCCTAGTATTCTGGTGGAAACATACCGAGTTTCCTGCAGCCAGAGTGCCCATACGTTGAACGTTTGTTCTTAACTGCATTTTTACTGTAGAACTAGTAGGCACCCTATTGCATGCATCCCTTTATTTTCTATTGTATATCACAGTTTATATAGCATGTTCTACTTGTATCTTGTTATGTCCCTCTGAAGACCTAGTGATCTTTCCAAGTGTGTACTTTTATTTCTATTTGCAGTTGCTCTAGCCCAGGGCCATGATCTACTTTATTTCTTCGAGGATGATTGCTCTTGGTTTACCTTTTCTTCGCTCAATAATTCCTTTCATCATTATGTATTCCTTCTTATTAAATTGGTTGGTAATGGATTTGTCTCCGCCCAACGTCTTGTACAAAATAATAATTCATGAGTTAATTTATATCATATTTCTTTTGATTTTGTGGATGAGATTTAGTTACCTTGGTTTATTATATTTTATAGCTTATGTATACATACGAGGATTTCACATATTGGAGTATACTCGTATATATGCAGCTGGCATGTCTACGTACTTAGTCCTAAGTATTTTGGGATTGGGGCGTTACATATTTTTGTGGTGGCCCATGCAAGTCAGTTTGTCACTTCGGTTACGTTACTGTACCGATATGAGCTTGCATATAGGATTAACATATAGGAATCTCATCAACAAGCTTGAATGTCCTCCCTTGATATCCAATTTTGAACTCTCGATTGACTACCTTGATTTTCTTCTGCTTGAATCCTTTCCTACCGTGAAACGTATCTTTTCCCTTCGTGCTTGATATAGAGGTTAGGAAGTTGAATCATACTAGTTATACGTGTTATATTGTTGAATCACTATAGTAGTTGACTCTTATAAGTTGGGTAGTATGCCTCGCGGCCTACCACCCCGTGTCAATGTAACCTATTAATGAAGTGTAACTGGGTGGCAATGAATATATGCTAGCGTAGGAAGATATGTTTGCCTAGAATATAGAGTTTTAGTAGCCCATACTCCATTGGTCAACCACGGCCTGATACAAGAGGCAGTAGGACGACTGTATAAGCAGGAACACCGGACAAGACTTAGATCTTTGTGAAACTTGAACTCTTTATTACTGTTTTCATCATTATCTCCCGTACTTATACTTTGCACTATCATGAATGATGTCGCTATTTATAGCCTAGTTTTGTAAGCTTATTCTTTATCGAGCTTGTTCAGGACATATGTATACTGGGGACGCCCACTAACATATTGTCTAATCAGAATCAGTATATTATGGTATGATCAACCTTGGTGCACTTGGTTCATTCTTCAAATGAAGATCCCACGTGGAGTGAGATTATATAGATGTCTTTAGGATCTCTTCCGCACTACCTTGACGACTCTCTCTGAATTACTTAATCGCCCATGGAAACCCACATTCGCATTTTATTCCCTCTTCCTTGAACTCCGAATTATTATCGTCATTACTTACTGCAGAAAACAAATGCTCGTATTTGAGGGAAGATAGATACATATATTTCCCTTGGTTCACCATACCACATATGGCTATGAAAGGCTATATATACACAAGTATAGCCACCATCGACCAAGCCATATGACTACAATCTTGCTTGAGTTACTCGTCCTCCCCTCGACCCTAAACCTACATTGTGACCTTCTAGTCATTTGGAATTGAGAATGATTAGTACCGTACCCCCGCTCAAGACACCCGCCCAGGAGACTATCCATCCCTATAAACTAATTATTATAAGTTTCTAATTATTTTCTCCTGATTTTGCGTAAATAGCAACCCTTATGGCTTAACCCAACCCTTATCCGACTAAGCCCCACAATTCAGACTTAAGATGAATAGACAAAAGTAAGGACAATCACTTACCATGACTATGGCAAACACCTATCCCAAGATTGGAGTCCAACAGATATATTATCCTAGTTATGCAAATTTTGTTATTAAGACCTGACTTAGCATTGGAACACCACAATCACTAGCTTAGCCAATACTATAGCATAATACCCTGTCATGTTATGATTTACCAGTTATCAACAATAATGCATGAGCACTACATTCGATACCACTAGAACTCTTGTGACTATAGTCCTGCAGGCTTGACAAAAATAGAAATTATGACTTGGTCATCAGAGGTCTTCGTATGATGTGCCATAGAGTCCGTTGCCCTCATCGATAACACTCGTATACTATGGACGAGTGGACCATTCTATTCTATCAACTCATGTATTGTGGTACGTAATAATTTCCATTATTAGAAATTGGGTTACAATCCTCGAAATTGATTCATAACTACCACATCGCGTTATCGATGACATCATGACTTATTATTTCCAAAGGTCAAGCTACGATGTCATGACCCAAATATTCCTAACCTCATTATTCCTAAAACCATGTCCAAATCTCTAGAGTGAATAGGTGTAAGCCATTCTTTATTTTAGGAATTATGGGACCACCAATTGATTGAGGTAAATTGGTTCCCACTTGGATGATAAAATAGTGACTCATGAACTTCCACTCTATATTTTAGATCATTTGGTGTCACCGACTGTGACATTAATATTCGAAGCACGAGACCAGCTTTTACCTTCCAATAAATTGCACATACAAGATCTAGACGAGTCCACCTTCATGTAGATATATCATGTCCCACTAAAACACGTCCCTTTGTACTCTATTTTTACGATACGACTTTTAGGTCAAAAAGGACTAGTGATAACTCTTACCATAACACTGATGTACTTTTTGACTGCAATTAGAAATACATCCTTGACTCAATTCTTTAGACCCAATATATGGTCGTGATCTACTCGTAGCCCACTGCGCACATGCCACTCGTGTGCCACTAAATTGAGTCTTCTTGTGCGACTTAAACACAAAAGTCACAAAAGGCACAATTTCGGGCTTGGAAATCTAGTTAACCAACCCGACTGACAATTAGGCCAACCACTTGAGTCAGAACCTATTCTATGTTACCCTAAGCTAATAGGAATGGTTCAAATAATTTTAGGATCTTATCTGGTCAATGTAGATTAAAATACAAGCCCCATCCGACCAAGGATTGAGGACGAAATAGGGAACCCTTTAAAACTCATCCATTCATATTGCCATATTTGAACTATAATACCAAACTATATGAAATAGGTTCCTACACCTATTATCTTGTTTCCATCTCATAGACCACTAATTCTCCTTCCATAAAATCCGTAACCATATCTCCTTGTAGCCTGTGTTATGAGATGAATGGAATCCCTGTATCAATATGTTTTCGATTATGCTTGACCACGACCCCTCCTACTACCTTGACAAGACATGGTCAATATAGGAGCAACGGTAAATAAGTAATGCCTAGGCTTCCTATAGGATCAGTGACTACGATCAAAAGTAACTCGTAACCTCGAACATCTTCTTAAAATTTGACCTCTTATAAACTTTATTATGGTGTTTTCTAGAATTAACCAACTTCTATAAGTTGGGTAGAACCTTGAACCTAGTGTACTCTATCTTTTAGAAGGGGATTTCAACCATAACCGTTCTTCCTTCTGTTTGGAAGTTGCAACATGATCTTCGTATTGTATTTTATACTCCTTTGCTCGTGCGTATAGATGACTACGGTAGAAGATTGCAAGTTTAATTCTTCAAGCCCATTCTATCAAAAAATAAATTATTTTCTTGTTTAAATCAAGAACATAATTTTCAAGGTGTGTCACGACCCGCACCCAGTGTAGGGGCACGAGAAGTGGGTACGTCCAGCCTACGTCACAGTGTCGATGGTAGAACGCTGTCCTAGGTTACAACATCTAACACAGTATAAATATAACTGCAGAAGATATACTCTCTGAATGGAGGATAATATAAAAGGTACATCTCAATCACATTCTAAGGTCGAAACAGCACGATATGATAGATATGAAGTCTCCAATAAGAAGTACAAACAGAAGAGAAATAAGTCTAAGTGTCTATACGACACAACAACAACATCCAAAAACATAATACATCACCAAGTCCAAATGAAACAAACAACAGAAAGTAAGATAACTGCTAGCTAACTAGCCTAAGCAAGAGGGATGGTGTCATCAACTGCTGTAGCGTCCTCCTGTGGAATCAGCTCACAGGTATCATCTATGTGGGCTCCGTAGTATGTGGTACAAAAGTCCTCATTATCCTCTGTAATATTTTCAACAGGTCCAGTCAGGAAAGAAATGAGTATAATACACCTCACGCAGTTCATAACATGGCAGGAAAGTATAAAGCATGCAAAAGAGTAAGATACATGAACTGTAAAGAAAGATGTGCATAAAAAAGGAAGATATTTGATAACCGGAAATATATACATGATAGGTACGAACTATAAGTGACAAGTGATTTAGAGCACAATATGGTTATGGAAACAGGTTTGGTTGCACATGAATAAGCTATGGAGTTCACATGAATAATCTACTGGAAATATGATCAACATAACCAATTCGACTAATCCATGCCCTAATCAATACACAAGGATCGATTTAAGTTATGTTACGCACATGATTCACGTGGGCTCAATAAATGAGTGCACATGAATAATTTGTACATTAGGGGCTCAGTGATCATGAGAGTACATGAATCACATGAGCACACATGCATGAATAGTAAAAGCATGGGAATACATGATATACATGAAAAGCACATGACATAATGTATCCGATGCTTCCGAGGGGGATAACATCTCATGAAAAGATCCATATAGTACCAATCCGTCATAACATCATGACAACATCAAGTAAAGTAATCTAGAGCAAGAATATAAATCCTAACAAGTATAAAACGATCAAAAAATGTACTCGCCTGATATCCTGAGTGTCCGATGATAATAGATGTCCAAATCGGAGTAACTGAGTCCTAATTAGAGCAACGCAGGTTATAATGTATCCAAGAGGGTAATATTGAAGTTTACAATGCATTCTATATGATTCTAAGTCAATCTAGGCCAAAGTCAACTCATGGTCAACTCTGGTCAACTATAATGTCAAACTAGGTCAACTATGGTCAATTGTAGTCAAACTATCTAGGGTTTGGTCAATAATGGTCAACTAGTCTAGGTTAGTCAAATCTAGGTCTAAACAAGCCAAAGCCTATGCAAAAACAAGTTACTAGTAAACAAATAGTACAAGCTCATAGCTTATAAGTCACTTGCTAACCTATAGCACAAAACTAAACAACGCATCACAAAACTTAATCATATAATATATGTTACATATATATACATTCACATATTCAATATACATATACATATATAGAAAAGCTATATATGTGCACATACTTATATATCTATATATATATATATATATATATATATATATATATATATATATATATATATATATATATCTTTTTTTTTAATATATATATATATATATATATATATATATTATATATATATATATATATATATTATATATATATATATATATATATATATATATATAAAATATATATATATATATATATGTATATATATATATAGATATATTTATTTTTTATTTTTATTTTTTATATAAGAGAGAGAGAGAGAGAGAGAAGGAAAGGTTTATAGAGTAAATATATATATATATATATATATATATATAGAGAGAGAGAGAGAGAGAAGGAAAGGTTTATAGAGTAAAGTGAGTGTGTGTGTATTTGATAGTGTACATGCTGCTAGCTCGGGACAGTTAACTAACATATAAAATCTAAAATCAAAACCAACAACAACATATATATAGATGTAGGGAGGTGTAGATATAAAGAGGTAATGAAATATAGATAAAGAGTGATGTGTGTGTAGTGTTCAGTTTCAGGACAGTTAGGATGCTAAGTTTCATATACAACATCAATTATCAAATCAACATAAGGAAATACATATATATAGACATAGGTATATATAACATATATATGTATATAGAGAGGTAAATAGATAGGTAATGATGTGTGTAGTGTTCAGTTTCAGACAACAAAGAAATGCTCAGTTTGATACAAGATGTAAACTCAATTTATATATAAACATCTCAGTTATGTATATATTCATTTAATTTAAGTTTTGAACATTTAGATACGAATTGAACTCAACATCTACACAACAGGAAGCTTGATCAAAACAAAACCTAAACCAATAACAATTCCCAATTTTTACGTTACATCTCAGTTTCGAATTAAACATCACATTTAAGTGTATTAACATTCAAAACTTATTTTTAATATCAACATACAACACAGTGTCAGTAAAAAGAGAACCAACCAAATAGCATAGGAAAAACCCAAAACATTTTAGAGAAAACGTGTACAGTGGTGTCCCACATGTGTGTGCACATGTGGAGGGTGTCCACATGTCCATACAATGGACACAAAGTGTCCAAATAGGGAAATTACAAAGTATCAGTAAACATGTATAACAGTGAGCTCGTGTGGCGCGTTCGAGCCATCGTGGACACGACACACGCTACGTGGAGCCTTGTGCTCGTGTCCACACCTAGCCTAGGTGTAGGGCTACACATCCGATACTTCACCATACGTCTACGACGTGTCTGAACGCGACACGAAATACGTACCAGTGGTCGAAAACTACTGCATGCAGAACAGAGTAAACCCAGTGCACCCTCGAATTCGTATCTCATACGACACGAGAGGTCATGAAACTTGGGGGGTGATATGGCAGTCACTGCCCCCACGTCCATGCCAAGTGACACGTGCCTACGTGGCCTGCGCTGCGAGCAAATGACGTATAGCAGCAGGACACGCGCGCGAGGCCTCGTATAGCGCATTTGTGTCCATTTTGGACACAGATACGAATCTAAATCGTGCTCAGAGTTAGGGTTTTGTGATCAGCATGCCAAGGGCTATCTAAACATGTAATTTATTTCAAAAAACACAATGAAAAGTTTCACACAAGCATTTCATCAAACACTTTAAATAGGACACCGATACGTATCCGATAGCATATGAAATAGACTCAAATTCCTACCAAACCTGGTCTACAACTAGGGTATATCTAAATTAATGCATCTATTAAAAGAAAATAAGAATCTAAATGAATTTGAAGGGATTTACCTATTGAGAGTAAATCTCAATGCACAAGCCTAGAATGAGGTCTCCCTTCCAATTTGTTATGGTTCAAAGCTCCTAAATCCTTGCTAGCTAGTCCCCAACAGTCTCCATACTAGAAATAGATGTAGGACCGATTGTAGGAACGAGTTATAAAGCGCAATACTCTAAGGGGGGGGAGGTGAATAGAGTAGGCAGCGGAAATTAGCTAATTAAAACATGTTAGCAGCAAGATCACATAATATATATATATCACAGATATGTAAATAAGAAGTAGAGAGTAGAGAGCAAACGCAAACACAAGGATGTATACTGGTTTCCCTCTTGTGAGGACTAGTCCAGTCGGAAGAACTCTAGCTTACAGTTGAATCCACTATGGAAAATCACCACAAGTTTTCATCCGAAGTTCTTGCAAGTTCTACAACACGAGATTTGATCTGAAGTACTCGACCAACTTCAATTGTGAAGAGTCTTTCTTCAATCAAGCCTCTGATTACAATCACTCTGAAACTTCTAGACCATACCGCACTAGCAAATCGACTAGAGGATTGTAACTGGCTTGGGATTTAAAAATGAATAGCTCAGAACACTTTGGAAGAAGTAGTAGGCTTATAGAGAAGAGATATGAAAGTGAATTGGTGTATGAGTGAATTGAAATGATCGAAATCCTTCTCTATTTATAGTTTTTCCAAAGACAAAATTCTGACAGAATTCGGGCAGAATTCGGGCAGAACTCTATGAGAAAATCTCGTTGGAATCCGTAACTGCGGGAAGACCAAGTTCAAAAAGAAATGTTCACTAACCGAACTCTGGCCGAACTCTGGCCGAACTCGGGCCGAATTCTATTGGAGTTATGTCAGGGGTTTTGCAAATTAGTTTTTAGGCTTTTTGAAAAGTCAAACAGTTAGGAAGTAGTTTGGACTTTTGTAAGTGGGCTTATTTTCAAAATGAAAGGGTATTTTGAAAACGTTTCTTGGGTAGCCTATTTGCCAGTACGATGTAGTGTACATCATATTCCTAAACTCAATAAATATAAAAAATATATTGATAAAATAGGAAAACCAATAGCCCTTTGATGACGCCTTTTTTCAGATAATTGAGCAAACATGAAGACGCCTTTTTCCTTGACGGCAGTCGTCCAAAGATAAACAGATCTGAAAATATGAATACCTTTTCTTTTTCCTTGACGGCAGTCGTCCAAAGACGCAGAGCCCCCGATGCGAGGTCCCGGATAGGTCGTTGGGCGGTTCAGAGAAATCTCCTTGTATAACGCCGTCTTTGGCACATTGCATATGTCCTGGTTTGACAAAACTTGATCATGCTTATTGTATGTCTGCAAATTAATGTTAGGCAAACAAAACAGTATGATACAAGCATAGCAATATGATATAGTGAACATTTAGGATAATGCTAAGTTTAAGTAGCAACATGATAGTGATTACATAAATATTAGTGATGTCATTATGGTAAACTTAATTGATTAGCAATATTCAAAAACATGATATAATCATTAGGCTAACAATAGAGTGCAATGCAAAAGACTAGACTTAATTTGGAGAACAAATGAAGAATTGAAGGTGATTTGGGGGAAGAACTCAATTAGGGTTCTAAGAAGGCTATTCAAAAGAGGCAAGGGGGAGTGATAAGATGTTATATATGGGAGAGGGGCTGTCTTTGGCTATTACAAAGGGCTAGGGTCGGGGTTAGGGTGATGGTTCGGCTATGGGCTACTCTCTATAATGAATACTTAGCCCACAAGTTAAAGCCCAAGTAAAAATATCTCTCTCTTAACAAATATCTAAATCCTAACTTAATGTTCATTCATTAAAATCACCAAGTTGAACTGATGTTCAGGCTTGTATCATAATGAAAAAAAAATCATATATGATACTCAGTTTATGTACTCTCTTTTGGATGTATTAAACTCTGTGTGTTTGCCTTTGGTATTAAAAATAATGTAAAGATTGTAAATGGAATTTTAATTTCTGAATTAAACTCTATGTGTACTTATAATATGATACTCCTAAACCTTGCATTTATAATGTCTGAAAGTTAGTTACCTACTAGGATCTTCTTCACCACAGTCATCGCTATCCTGTTTGGTACCATCTTCTTTAAACTCGGCAAGAAAGTGTATGTTACCTACATCGAATTGATTGCTAAACTTTTCTCGATACCAATTCTTGATAGTAGCATTACCTCACATATGTGTCTGTAGCTTTTTTTTGGCAGGAACAAGCAGCAAGATTTGCTCAATTCTTTCAGCTCTGTCCTTTGCATATGCTCAGGTATAACATGATGTAATGGTTGAATTGGTATAACATGATATAATGGTTGATTTTATGTTTATTTTTGTAGTTTTCTGGGATAAAGGGTTACTCTATCAAAGAAATTGACGAAATGAGACGAGAGCTGGCCAAATTTATACCTGGATATTGTTAGTGAAGACCGTATGTAAAAGATGACGCATTAAAAAATTTCGAAAGTATTATAAATTTATGTTATGAACTTTGAGAGTGAAATAATATTGTTGTAGTTCAATAATGGCATTTTGAATAATTATCAAATAAAAGATATTTTGTTGGTGTTAAGTGTTAATTTTATTCTTCTTTATTTTTCTTATATGGGATATTGTACACAAAATACAAATTATGGAATAGGATGCAAAATTTTATGCTATAAAAATAATGGAATTTACGAATAAAAGTCATCTTTTGTACATAAAGATGACGTATAAAAGTCATCTTTTATAAATAAAGATGACATGTTTTGAGATGTCATTGATTTTTATGATAAATGTAATATTTTTTAAAGAAAGATGACGTATAGAAGTCATCTTTTGTACATAAAAATGATACGTAATTGTCATCTTTTGTAAAAAATAGATGATGCATAGAAGTCATCTTTTATAAATAAAAGTGACACATGTTTAGTTGTTATTGATTTTTCATGATAAAAGTCATCTAATATAAATAAAGATAACACATAAAAGTCATCTTTTCTAAATAAAGATGACACATAAAAGTCATCCTTTATAAATAAAGATGACGTGCGTTGAACTGTCATTGATTTCTAATGATAAAGATGACCCCTCCATAGATGACGGCCAAACAAATGTCATTAATTAACATATTTGGCCGTCATTGTTATCTATTTTTGTAGTAGTGATATTTCTAACCTTGTCATGATGGAAGCTTCTAATCTAATATCTAGGCTCATGGTTAACAATCTAGATTAGGACAATTCTCGGGTTAAGTCTTAACAAAGAGATTAGCACATAATTAATTACTCAAAATTCATTTTCACTAAAAGTAAAAAATGACCAAAATACCCTTAGGCTAAAAAGTGGCAATTAATCAATCTAATCACATGGTTAGGTCTCCATGGTCATGGTTAGTCTCTAGGCTTAACAATTCTAGGGTTACACTAGTAAAACACCAAAATCTCAATTCTAGGGTTACACTAGTAAAACACCAAAATCACAATTCACACATTTTAATTGTCTCTAGGCTTAATTAATCAAAAATAATAAAAAATTGTCACATGATTTAAATCTTATTATTAAATGATTAAAATTACAAAAGTTCAAAATTACTCTCATTTTAGAAAAGTGGGTGTTACAAGGTGTATAGGTTCTAAGCTTCTCTAAGAACGTAGTGTTTTGACTGGGATAGATTGGTTCCAACGGAACAAATAAAATAATGGTCCAAAAAGTCCACTTCTATCTATATCATCCGATGACCACTACCATGACTTTGATATTTGAAGCACAACACTAGCCTTTTCCTTCACCCAAAGTTCACACTCATGAAGTAGACCAGACAAGCTATACGTATGACATATATGACCCATACAAAAGCACCTTCTTGTTCTCCATTCCACCTACACCACATGTATGACACATTTTTCCTTAGAACAAACCATAGATTTCTATTTTTACTTTATTTGACTTTAACCATGCGATATCGACAAATTCTCTTAACTAAACTAAATGTCCATGACCTATGCAAGACGTATCACACCTACGACGTATGCATTCCACCGAAGCAAGAACATGCCTCTTAAACAATACCAAACACTATCCCACATACCCTAGTCATAATGACTTAAAGATTTTAGACCCTTACCATATCGAAAATCTATAGCATGGTTCTTCACTACAATAGACTCTTCTCTCTTAGTTACCCATGTTAGGCAACGACTGAAATTCCTTCGAAGCGACACGTTTTAAGAAGAGATTCCTTATCTGTTGAAGCATGGCCGGTAGGAATGATGTTAGAGTGTAATAATCCTTATAAATAAGTGATTGACCAAGAATGTGATGATAATATCAAGCCTCACTTAGATCCGAGATTGTGGTCAGAAATGTCCAATATTTTATGCCTCTCCTTAGAAATTGTCCTCCTCAGAAGTCTTGTAACGACAATTTTCATGGGTAGCCAACTTCTATAAGTTGGGTAGAGCCTTGAACAAAGAATATTTAATAGAAAATGGAGCCACTGTGGTTTCCTTTTTATAAACTACCCCTCCTTTGTTCGAAAACCCAGGTACGACCTTCAATTGTTAGTTTCCTTGTGTTCGCATTGCATTGCATACCCCCTCTCTAGCTTTAATTTCTAGGACGAAATTTTTTCTAAGTCGGGTAGGATGTAAACCCCCTAATTTTATAATCTTTTTATATACTTATTTTATTTAGTATTTATGGTATCTTCCCATCTAGTGAATAGCTATTAAATAATTTTATGATATATTTTTCTGTATATAAACAAGTGAGTAAAATATTACTTGTAATATAATGCTTGCAAATCTTCGTTGAAATATACCTTATGGGTATTAGTAAGCTTTAGATTTTTTACGAAATTTTTATATAATTTTCTAGGTGTAAGGTGTATATATAGATATACATAGGTATATATAAGCTTATATATATATATATATTTTTTTTTTAAGCTTATATATATATATATATATATATATATATATATATATATATATATATATTCAATAAAATTGCCTTTGTAAAAAAAACAAAAAATAAAATAATATATATATATATATATATATATATATATATATATATATTATATATATATATATATATATATATATATATATATATTATATATATATATATATATATATATATATATATATATATATATATATTATGTATATATAAAAAAAATATATATATATATATAATTTATTTGAAAACCCCCCCTTTTTATTTATGCAAGACGCAAAATGCCGAAGCCTTTACAAGTAAGAACAAAAAGAAGAAGAGAAAAACACAAAGGGAGGGGGAGCCTCTCCTGCCAAAATCAGGAGGACAAAATATCTCAGAAAGCTTGTTGTCCATGGTTGCAAAGATGGGCGGTCTTAAGACTCTGGTGGATGACCTCTCGTATGAGCTGTGCGGCTGAGAATTAGTGCCCTTCGTATCTAGCTTTGTTGCGGTTCTTCCAAATAATCCATATGGTGGCGGCTGTAATGATCTATTGGCAATGCGATGCATTGTCCCAGATTGCAAGAAGATCGTTGAAGCTTCCACCAACCATAACCATGCTGCAATATTGGGATATGGTCTCCCAGACGGTGGTCGAAGAATCTCCGTTACGGAGGATGTGGTCAATCGTTTCTGATTATTTCTCGACACAACAATGGAAAGCTGACGTTAAGCAGAAGCCGATGGTAGTGAGGATGTCATCAGTGGGGAGTTTCTTACGGACCGCTCGCCAGACCAGGTATGACTATTTCTTTGGTATACATGGGTGCCAAAAAGGAATCAATATAGGGGCAGGAGGCCCGGATCCGCGAACGACCCGTCTAGTAGAGGTGACAGTGAATGCACCGTTGGTGCTCTTCGACCATGAGGGTGTGTCGTCGTTCGTGCCAAACTTCATGCCAAAATTTCGAAGGGCGGTAGCGGTCTCATCTCCACTCCAATCCCAGACTCGCTGCCAATTGAAGTTGTCACCGTTGTTCCACAATTCTTTGATCGTGCTGGTAGTCAGAGCGGTCGGAAGGTGAGGGATAAGGTCGGCTCCCATCCATCTTTCAAGGAAAAGAGCTGAATCTCCTGCGCCCAGCTGAAGGCGAATCTTTGGTTCTGCGAGAGTCCGACCGTACAGAATGCGGCACCAAGCCGCGGATGCTCTGCTGTTGCTGATGGCACTAGCCGGGTGTATGTGTTTGAAGTATCTGGCGTTCATGAAGCGTGCCCAGAGATTGTAGCCAACATGAAGCTTCCACCACAGTTTCATGGAGAAAGTATCTACGATGTGTTGCAGTCAGGAGAATCCCAGACTACCTTCGTTTGTTGGCTTGGCCATGGAGTACCAGCTGGCCCAATGGTGTCTGTCTTTAGCGTCGTTGTGGCCCCAGAGGAAGTTGGCAAAGATGTTCTTAATGTAGTTGAGAACCTTCTTCGGAAGTGAGCATGCAGCGAGGGTGTATATTGGGATGGAAGAGAGCACATGGTTAACCAGTATGATTTTGTCGCCTGGCGATAAAGTTGCGTTATGCCAACCTTCTAGTTTTTTCCTGATTTTGCCAATGAGACCTTTGAAGATGGACGCACCTAATTTGCCGTAGACCAGCAGCCGAGGTAGAAAAGAGGAAGATAAGCAACTGAGAAGGAGGTGATGTTAGATAGTGTAGCAGTTTGCTCCCTGTTGGCTTTGTGGTGGACATAAATGATGCTTTTTCTGGGGTTAACTCTTTGGCCAGAGCAACGAGCGTTTCTAAGAAGCACATCATGAATTGCTTCCACGGACCCTACTTCTTCTGAAGAGAAGATTAGGATGTCGGCGGCGTAAGCTAGGTGAGTAATGATCGGACATCCGCTAACGGTATAAAAATATTTGAAGTTAGGGGTCCTTGGCAGTTTCTTAATATTTCTGCTGAGGGCTTCTGTTGTGATGATGAAAATGGTAGACGAAAGTGGGTCTCCTTGTCTAACTCCCCGACTGGATTGGAAGAAGCCGTCCGCTTGGCCGTTTATCACCATAGAAAACCACGAGTTGTTGATCGATCGTCAAATAATACTCATCAACATTTCCGAGAAGCAGAAAGATCTGTAGACCCTGATCATGAACTGCCAATCTAGCCTGTCGTAAGCCTTCTCTATGTCCAATTTGATGGCGATGTTCCTGTCTTTAGACGGTAAATTCATACATGTAATCGTTTCCTATGCCAGCATAATGTTGTCTTGGATGTTTTTGTCCAAGACAAAGCTACTCTATTCTTTAGATATGATTTTGGGAAGAATATTGGTCATGCATGTGGCAATGATCTTGGAGATGATTTTTTTGGTGAAGGTGCATAAACTGATGGGTTTGAAATCTTGGAAAGTCTTCGGATTGTCCTGCTTGGGGATAAGGACTGGATTAGCACAAGAAATAGATCTAGGATACCTGGCTCCATAGAAAAAGGCGGTCGCCGCTTCGTGGATATCCGTCTTGATGATGTCCCAACATGTGCGGAAGGAAACGCCGTTGAAACCGTCTGGTCAGGGAGCGCTGTGGGCATCCAGCACCCAGATAGCTGCTTTCACTTCCTGTTCTGAGGGAAGGAGCTTCAGGCGGGTGTTGTCCATGTCATTGATGATGCGAGGTATCTCCGAGAGGAAATCAGAGTCTCGCATGATAATTTCTTTAGAGAACAGCTGCAAATAGAAGTTAGCCACCGCCTGTTGAATTCCCTTCTGGTCTTTAAAAATGTTCCCGGTATCATCGGCGATCTGATGAATGTTGAGCTTCTGTCTGTGACCGTTGACCCAGGCGTGAAAGTAACTGGTGTTTTTATCCCCATCGCTATCCCATTTGAGCCTAGCTTTCTGCTTCTAGAAATCAGTTTCGACTTTTAAACGGAATATGAGGATGGCTTTGGAAAGGTTCATGGAAGTTCTAGTGGCTTGCAAATTGTCCGTCAAAAAGAGGGACTCGGCTTGAGTCACATCATCTTCGGCGGTGCGAACTACTTGGAAAATATCTCTGAAAGCCTGCTTGCTGCAAGTGGTGAGAGCTTTTCTGGTAGCCTTAAGTTTGTTGGCCATATGTATGAGGGGGTCGGGGGATTCAGTCCTGGACCATGCGTCCTCAACGATCATCAAGAATTGATGGTGATGGTACCAAAATTCTAGGAAAGTGAAACTTTTCTTGATCTGGTTTCAGTTACGATTGATTTCGATAAGGAGGGGGCGTGATCGGATTCAGTGGTATTAAGGTGAGCGAGGTTGGAAGTGATACTCATGTCTTTCCATTGAGTGTTGATGAGGGCTCGGTCCAGACGGGAGTATTGGCTGCGGGCTCCTTCCTGTATGTTACACCAGGTGAAAGCGCTGCCGGTGAACTGGAGGTGAGATAGGTGGGCGTTGAAGATGAAGTTATTAAAGTCTAGCATGGCCACCGGGGGTGGAGGCCTGCCCCCCGCTTTCTCGTCTCGGCTAGGGACGACATTAAAGTCTCCGACACAAAGCCAGGAAGGGTAGGAGGTATTGGAGATAGTATCGAGGAGGTCCTCCCAGAGCTGTTTGCGGTCGATGATGTCGCAGCTACCATGGACTGCTAAGAGCAGGGCACGTTTCGGAAGGGTGGGGTGCTCTAACCAATACGAGAGGGCTTGCGTAGTATCGAGCACTATGCTAATATTTACTTCTGAGAAGTAAATGAGCCATATGTCGTGTCTACCAGCGACGGCAGAGTGGAATCCCAGTTGCAGCTGAAGCGATTTGAGTCTGTTAGGGGGGATTTTGGGTTCTAAGATGATTAGGATGTCTATTTTATGAATTTTCTTGAGGCTGCATAATCTCCTTAAGGTGGGTTTATTGGCTAGGCCTCTATTATTTCGGGATAGGATGTTAGGCATTTGTCTTATTGGGTTGTTGGTGTTTGGCAAGTTTCACGGTCGACCTGGTAGTCATTGTCGTGGACTCGAAGGCTTCTTTATTAATCTGCCTTTTATTCGCTGATAGCTTGTCAGGGTTCTGCTTCTAGAGTGTGTCCGAGGGGTCTTCTTCTATATTGTGGGTCTCTAAATCTTTGTCTGGGCTGAGAGGTGCTCCAAAGTTGGTGGATGTGGTGAATGCTCCTACGTTAATAGCTTGCTGACAATGGATGACTTGCTCATGCCTAGTGATGGCAAGGTCATCAGCTAGAATGTATCTCGGTGATCGACTCTCCTAGATCTCGGTTCCCTCCGTGAAACAGCGTGCATTGGGTTTGTTATGGTCTGATCTCCCTACAGTATTCGGTGATCTGTTGGGAGGAATGGTGTTAACTTCTTGGTTAGCCTGGGTAGCAATGTCGGAGGGTAAGAGGTTGCTTTCCCTGGTAGTGGTAGCTGTACTAGTATGGGCTTCTTCTATATGGGTGTTTTCTTCTGTCACTAGGGCGTCAAACCTGTTGTGGGTGTTGACGGAGGTGTTTTTTGGGGTGGTGGGGATGCTTTTCTGCCCGGCAGTATTGTTGGGTGGCGGGGTCGATGGTGGGCTAGCATCAAATCTGATATTTGAGTTCGGATGAGGTAAGAGGAAGGATCTTTGATCCTGAATCCTTTTTATTTGTGCGCCTTCGTTGCTAGCTTTTGAAACAACTTTGGATGTGCTTTGTAGCAGTGCCTGATTTGATGCCCCCTCTTTTTGTAGTGATTGCATTATATGACGTTGTTATCATATAAGATTGGCTGCGTGTGGATCTTGCTTCCTAGCTTGATGTTGATGGATTTAGGGAGTTCTGTGGAGATGTCGAGCTCCATGCAGACTTTAGCATAATTGGCTCTGGTCAGATCCCTTATTTCCTCCGCCATGGCTACGAAAGTTTCGAAGGAGTTGACAATCCTTTTCAGAGCTGCTGGTATGAAACGTATCAGAAGTGGGTTGCGAAGGGTGATCCATGCGGACATAATGGGTGAGTCCTCGATGGGCTTGATATTCTGCGACCATCTGACCACTGTCATGACTTTGGAGTTTATTTTGTTTAGTCCCCGATTCAGGACTATCTTCTGGTCTATCGCAGAGGATAAGTGAAGAAGGATATTTTTAGGGTCTAGTGGAGCTACACGATACTCTGATGTAAGGCTCCAATTGGCAACTTCCTCCTGCACTCGGGCTAGCTTAGGGCATCCCCGAGGGGAATCGTAACAGAAGCGTGGAGGAGAACCTCTCGTAAAGTGACTACAGGTCCGTGGAGGAGAACAAAATCGAAAATGACTGCCCTTCCGCTGGAGTAGGGTAGTTGGTCTCGGGGGGAGAGACATCTGGGAGGATGGGTTGTTTCTAGGCCAAACGGTCCGGGCGCACTTTGTGAGCATACGAGGAGGGCCCGCCTTAGTACCCAGAGCCGAGGAGGATGTCCCTTGCAAGTTGAGAGTACTGGGACCAAAAAAAGGAAGATGCTTCTCTAAAGGAGGCCAACGAAGGGAGGCAGCAAATGGAGGGGGAGCCAAAGGAAGAGGTCACATAAAAAGTTCTGGAGGGCGCATAGGGTGGCGAGAGGAAGAGGGCGCATAGAAAGCTCGCGGGGGGGCGGTGGCGCATAGGAGGAACATGGGGCGCTGTTATGCGCGCAAAGGGATACGACGGGCGGGTAGGTTAACGGAGGGCGCATAGAGGGAGAGACGGAGGGGAGTAGCGGGAGAGTAGGCAGGCGCATAGGGGGGCAGAGCCAGTGGGCACATGCTAGCATGGAGGGCGCATAGCCGGGCATAACGCATGAACGCGTCTGCTTCCCGGGGGAAAGTGGGGAGTCTGAGCGGGAAAAAAATGGAGTTTGAAATTCGAATAGGGGAAGGGGGAAGAGGAGGATTCGGCGACGGGGAGGACAGTAGGGAGAGGTGGGGACGGGAGGGGAGGGGGTGGGGAAGAGGCGGCAGGGGGAGGGTGGGTGGGGGCGGAGCAGAAGTGGAGGAAGGGAGAGAGGTGGTTGGCTGTGACGAGGCGGAAAGGGGGAGAGGGATGTTGGGCGCCGGACGAGGCCAAGAGAGAGGGGATGCCAATGTTGCAACGGCCGGAGGGTCAACTCCGACCAGCTAGAGCTGATCTGCAGTCCAGGGAGGGGCTACAGACAACATCCCGGCGGGACGAGGCCGACTCAAGCTAGGAGGAGAACACAGAGGGGAGGAGGAGGAGAGTCGGGAGACGAAGCCGACGAAGGGGGAGGAAGAGGAGGGAGCGGGGGGAGCCAAAGGGGGAGGCGAACTGGCTAAGTCGGTCGGCGGTCCCCCGCAGGGACCCGCGGGAGGGGGATCAGGAGTAAGAGGAAGGAGGAGGGGGATCCATCCTTGTTTGCTGGTATATGGTTCTATATATATATATATATATATATATATATATATATATATATATATATATTGCAGAACAGCCGAATAAGGGTTGACCCAAATCTTCGAAATTTAAATCAAATTAGTTCGTAATTGCTTTTCTGGGTAGTATTAGGAGATTTTTAACGTTCCTAAACTAAATTCGATCAAGAAATTCTATCATAACTCGAATAAAATTTAGATTTGAAGAACGGGTGTATATATACCTTTCTACCAGGAATTTCGGAAAACCCTACCGCAAACTCTCGAGATCGACCCCCAACCCCAGTCTCCGACTCCATAGCACCGCCTACACCCCTGCGCCCCGCCTCAACCAACTGTACGGTATTTTCGTTCAACGCAGCACCTCCGTCACCGCCCTGACCGACCCCACAACAGGGAAAGCTATGTTCATAAACCGATTGTAAGGTACCATCTTCTAGATCCAATAACTTGGCGTATTCTCGAGCGTTAACCAGGTTGTCGACGAAATCGACGCAAGGTCGATAGAAAAACTTCCTATAAACAGAACATGATTGGCTTCCCAGAACCCACTTTAGAAGGGAATTTATGATCAACCTATTAACAGTTTAGCAAATAGAATTTAGGTCATTGAAAGACAACATATATGAGATTAAAACACTGCTATTATATTTATTTTTGAGTGATTGTACAGAAAGTTATTCTTCGTTAAAAGTTCAAGAAAACTGTTTTAAAATATGAAGATTTTTAGAAAAAAATTTCGATACGACGTGCGCCCCGAAAATCGGGCGACGTAGTCGCAACCCATAAGCATCGAAAGACACATATGGATGTTGTCGACGTGTGGGAACTGACGAAACACGATTTCATTGTGCGTATGCGACAAAATCGAAGCGTATCCATCAAGATGCCCCGTATCGGCCATTTTACAAACTTGGCCATAACTTCGTGTACAGTCGTCGGTTCGAGACAAAATTTATGCCTATAGGACTGCGTCGAAATTTTGGTCCTGTGTGCCTTTTTTGGTCTGATTCTGAGAAGGTCGATTGGAATGCCTAATTGGTGGGCCTGTGACCCGATCCAACAGGCAAAATTGTGCACAGCCCGCCGGAATCGAACTTTGGACATACGGTTGGGTTTGTCTCCTTAAATCGGACCCGTAAACATATAGTTTGATGACTTTAGATACCATAGATAGTGGCACGTATTTTGGTGCAAAATGGTTCCAACGGCGGACATCGTTTTGACCTAAAATTACGATTTTGCCCCTGTTTCATAATTGGACTTTATTTTTGTCATTTATTTTCAGTTTCATATATTTGTTCTATATTTTTATATCACTGTGCGTCCAAGTCACACTTGGGTGCAAGCGACTATATCGGTCGTATTACCTAGTTTTATATTATATTCTTGCATTTACTTAGCCTAGTAACCACCCATTTGATGATGAGGTATTGGTATATCTCATACGACCAAGGCACATACTTTACCATGTATTGTGAGTCATATGTAGGACACGTACGCATGTAGTCAGCCGGCCACTGATACGTATGAGAAGGGCGACGGTTAGGAGTAACTGCCAATAGAATTGTTTGCTAGTGGACTTAGAAGTTACTAGAGATTCCTATGAGTCATGGATGTGACCCTACTAGGCATCGGGTAGGGAGGACAGTTCCTTAATGTATGGACCACGTATGCACTTTCCTATTCCTGATCCTGCCGGCCTCTGACATTCGAGGAATGTTATGCTTTGAGGTCCCTGGTATCCTGGTGGGACCATACCGAGTTTCCTGAAGCCAGAGTGCCCATGCATTGAAGGTTTGTTCTTAACTACATTTTCACTGTAGAACTGGTAGGCACACTATTGCATGTATCCCTTTATTTTGTATTATATATCATAGTTTATCTGGCATGTTCTTCCTGTATCTTGTTACGTCCCTCTGAGGACCTGGTGATCTCTCCAGGTGTGTGCTTTCTTGTCTATCCGTAGTTGCTCTACCCAGGGCTAGGATCTACTCTGTTTCTTCGAGGATGATTGCTCTTGGTTTGCCTTTGCTTCGCTCGATAATTCCTTTCATCATTATATATTCCTTCTCATGAAATTGGTTGCTAGTGGATTTGCCTCCGCCTAATGTCTTGTACAAAATAATAATTCATATGTTGATTTATATCATTTTTCTTTTGATTTTATGGATAAGATTTAGTAACCATGATTTACTGTATTTTACAGCTTACATATACATACGAGGTTTCCATATTTTGGAGTATACTCGTATGTATGCAGCTGGCATATCTACGTACTTAATCCTAAGTATTTTGGGACTTGGGCATTACAACGCCTAAAACTATTGTAGCCAAGTCCCTCGAAGGGGCGGTCACAGTACCCCAAGTGGGCTGGGCAAAAGGAGACCCCTCCACCATAGGGGCCTTACCCTTATCGGGACCTACCCAGAAGGTCCACCAACATCAAGACCCGCTGTAGCAGGCTCAGAAGCAATACTCGCAGCTGGGTCGGGCTCTTCCGCTCCACCCCCTGGTAGAGGTACAGGGGTAGCATCTCTCTCTCTCTTTCTCCTCCGAGATAGGAGTAGGACTCGACAATCGAGGCATTCTTTCTACTTCAACTTCTGTCATGGAGTCAAGGATAGGACTCTGTAACCGAACCATCTTTCCCGCCTCGACCTCCATCACTAGGATAGGAATGGGGCTTGGCAGTGAAGTCATCTCAACCTCTGGCCCCCGCATTGTTGGAAGATCCGATCGCAAAACCGATTCTTCCATGTCACGATCAAGAGATGGTTCAGCTGCCATCTCCCCTGTCTGCTGTCCTCCGCCTATCACAGAGTCTTCCTCTGCGTTCTCAATATCTTCATCCGTGACGTCGTTCGGGGACGACAAGTCCCCATCCACCTCTTCACCCAGAGTTCCTCGTATTACTAACTCCTCCCTAGTCTCAACAGTAATATTCTTACCTGTGCCCGTGGCTGGTTGTCCTGCCAACAACGAAGGCCCTATTTTATCTCCTTGAGCAGTCAACGGAGAAGGTTCGATGTTCTTAGATGTTACTACGACAGCAGCATCATCTTCAGTATAGTCAAAGGCTGTTGGAACGTCCACCTAAACAACATCATCTGGTCCCTATTCTATGGAAGACCTTACAACGGGGGAAATATGCTTATCAAATGAGCTTGCTACCTCCTTCTCAAAAGGCCCATCCGGACCTTGCTTCGAAGACCGAGTCTTCTTCTTCGTCACCCCCTGCAAATAAAGAAGAAGTAAATACACATGAAGGGAGATCGTATTAAGCCGATATTATTTCACTTACCGCCATGGGGGCAGACTCTGTCGATCTTCCTGGGGGAACCACGATCGCCCTTGACTTAGACACCAACACCTTCATGGACTTCTTAGGCGTATAGGAACCTGCATCTATCGAAGCACGCCTCTTCAGTTGACTAGCCGTAAATTCCTTTCGCGAGCCCTCTGCTTGTGCTACTGTGCTATCACAGGAGCCGAACCATCTGGGGACGATACGCCCGAGCCTTCACAAACATGTTATCAAATACCTCTAGCTGGGTCCCGACAGTGGAACTAGTCTCCCTATCATAGCCAGGAGATATAGTGTTCATCAGACAATAGAGCTTGACGGCGAAAAACAAAATATGCGATCGAGGATTTTGAAGTGGTGTCGTGAACTGCACTCTTGTACATCCAGCATTATAGTACTGCCAACTATGGGCTCCATCAACAAGCTTCTAATAAACCTCAAGCAAGTACTGGGGTTTCTCGACATCAGCTGATTATATCCATACTGGAGGGCAAACTGGCTCGGTAGGTATGACTCCAGGAAGCATTGATTCTTGTTTCGATGCACTAAGTGCGAAGGCCGAATGCTTTAGAACCAGCAGAATGCCCATATTGGCAGAGAAATGGCATCTTTGCTTGAGTCCTCCAGTTCTTCATCTGCTTCAAAACCAAGAAAAATTGGGCCAACTTTTGAGATGTGCCACCCTTGAAGATAGGATAGAACCTTCCTGCAAATAGGGACGACCGTATGTAGCCACTTCCTTATGTAGTAGTGATGGATGAAAGCATCGCCGGTAACATGCCCCTTTTCCGTGCCAGGACTCATTATGCTGCGATGATGCTATATCAACCATCCCATTAGGTAATGATAAGGTAGCTCCGCTCGAGGAAAGTTACCACTCCTTTCTTTTGAGGCAACAACTTCCACTGCAAATTCTCTCAAACCCCACATCAGGTAGCATACCTTCACGGGAAGTAAAGCTAAAGGACGACTAAAAACTAGCTTCATAGTAGGCATGATAAGGTTTTGGGTTACCCTCTCTACAAAATAAGATCCACCGAAAAATACGTAGTCTCGAAGCCATATCATCAGATAAGCTGCCAGTACTGCCTTCGTTGATAATTTGTGAACACGGTACCTGAAGCAACTATAGATGTTATCAGACGGCTCTTTGTTCTCATCCTCGTACGAATTTTGCTCATTATGCTTGGTCATCTCAGCATGTACCTCTGCATGGGTGATCCCCTAGGGGGTAATAAACAAAACTTTCGACTGATCCTTCTCGTCTTAGTTGAAGATGTAATCTCTCCAAGCACTCACGTGAGGTTGGGCCTTACCCTTATCACCCTGTTGGTTTAGATAATGGTGGCTCACTACTTCTTGAAGACAGCCATCATTTCAGGGACCTTTTCTACTAGGGTGGAGAGTTCCTCATTCGTCGGGAAGTACTCTAAATATGGTTCAGACCTCCAAAGGAGCTATAAGACCTCGTACATCTCATGAAGCGCCAGTCCCAGCTCCCTTCTGGGTGTGTAAAATGTGCCAGTATGAGGATTGTACAGCTCTATGAGGGCAAGGAATATGTGCCAATTTATCTCTATGCCTGCCTGAGTAGCACAGATAGCAGTGGTCAGACGGATCTCCTTGAGTTCATTCTTGAACTTTATCGAAATCTAGAGTGTCAACTCATCCCATTTTGGAACATAATGGCACCAACCCTCAACCTGAAACTCCTTTGTCGGGTACAAAATCTTGGCTGCCAGCTTGCGGTTGACGAAGGTCCAAGCACTAAAGGCAAAAGTGTTTGGAGGAACATCACTGTATGTGCCCCCAGGACGTAAAGTTCGCAAGTGGTAAGAAGTACCGCCCCGCAAGAAGGTTAAGGTATCCCTTTGATTTGAGGTAGTATCAATCCGAATGGTTCATAACACAGCCCCTTCCTGAGATGGAGTAAGCTCCCATTTTATCCTCCTCTTCGAAGCAAGACAACGAAAGGCGGTCAATGGAAGCTGACGCTATATTTGATGAGCATACATATTAAGGCACTTTGCCTTGAAGAACCAATCCTCTCTGATCTTCAACACCTTCACCTTAGTGGAGGTCAAGCGATCACCAAACAGAAACTCAGGTTTTAAGAAAACCTCGGTGTCAGACTAAACAAATTTAAGCTTGCCAGTCTCCACCATGCCTTTGATAAAAGAGTAGTACTAATCTCGGATCTGTGTCATCCTCTCCAGCATCTGGTCCAGTATGATTGCAGCTTTAGCTGGGTTGACTACTTCCTCATTAAAGTCCAGACATATCTAACAGAGAGCAGGGTCGAGAAGGACTTCATTTAGCAAGGGTGAAGTCATTAACACTGCCGCATAACAAGACAAAGAGTTAGCAAAAGAACTCAGCCCAAGGATATGCACAGCCTGGCATCGGCGCATGCAAACAGCTATGCATCAAAATCTTTGCACATCATAAGGATAAAAGTTCATATGCACTGAAGTCCACTGTGACGCATATATAGGACTAAAAGTCCATGCACGTTGGAAGGATAGCTTTGATGCATCATCAGGACCAAAGTCCATGCGCGTCAGCAGAAGTAGCTTCGACGCATATATAGGACTAAAAGTCCTTGCACGTCAGCAGAAGAAGCTTCGGCACATCATTAGGACCAAAGTCCATACGCGTCAGCAAAAAAATCTTTGACGCATCATAAAGACAAAGTCCATGCGCGTCAGCATAAAAAGCTTAGGCGCATTCTCAGGGTGAGACTCAATATAGCCACACCTATGTGCTTCAGTAGAATGGTTTGAAGTGTGCATCAAAGTGTCTGTGTAAAAACTCCCAAGACAGTAGTTCACCCACCGATCACTTCTGCCGCACGTTGGTATGTGTCATTTCGACAGTGGAGGCTTCCTCGACGCCAGCCTTGATGGGCTTCTTGCCTTTGCCTCTGCCTCGACCAGCACCACCATGGGGAGTCTTGGGAGCCATCTCTCATGAAGCTAGGGTTTTTTGAAAAAAAACTCTTAAGGAGGAAGAAGGAAAGAAAGGAGTTTCCTCTCTCCACAGACGCCTATTTATAGGCTTAAGCCTCGCATGTGAACGGATAAAAGCATGATGTCAGCATCTCTTCGAGTTTCATCAAACTGACGGCTGTATATCTTCTAAAAGAGATCATCATTAATCTCCTGGGATTCGAGGCATTATCTTTATTAATTAAGAAGAGCCTGCACCACAGTAGCCATGCACGGAATGGCAATGCGCCCAGACAGGGTATGCGCCTAGAACCTTTATTTGCCCACGCATCTTGGTTCTAAGTATTCCAAAACTCAGCAAAACATTTTGAAAACATTAAAGGGGGTCTTGTAGAAACATGGAATTTTAGGCTCATCTAAAGGTCAGAACACCTATGTGCCCCAAAATGCTATGCGCCCCAACAGATCATGCGCCAAAGAATTCAAAGACAAAATGTTGGTGCATCTTTCAGAAGTTAGCAAGTAGAAGAGGAACATAAAGATTGATTTTTTTATTCCATATAAAAAGTCTATTACATGTCTGTTGTTACAACAAAAGTCTACTACAAAAAAGAAAGCCTAAAAATACAGTTAGGCGCATCACTCTGACGTCTCAGTGTAGGCGCATCACTCCTCCTCATCAGAGTGAATCACTTCCTCGTCAATGCATGAGTGCTTCGGCTAATGAAGCACTAATTAAGCAGAACATAGGCTGGCAATCAATCCATACTCGGTGACTCTTCTAGCATAACGAAAGTCGGGGCACGACGACCCCGATCTTTGGATACAACAGGCACCCAACACCGTCTTGTAGAAGAACACTATCGACAAGGGGTTCAAAAATAAGCTGTTATGTCCATAGCTCTCCTGGCGCATCTCAGGCTTCTAAATCTGTTAGTCGTCAAAGCTTCTTCGAATGAGGAGATCTACAACCCACAGTTCAACGTCTTGCCAAGGAGGAGGATCGGTCGAGTTTATCTTCTTGAAGAAGTCGTGTGAAATACGAGAAAACTCTCTCTCTCACCACTGCTACTTATAGGCCATGGCAAATCAAACCCATGTGCTAAGTGGCAACTTCCCCGAAGTCAAAAATTATCAATTCGAGTCTCGAAGGAATCAACAAAGCTGACCAAAGGAGATGCACCATGTAGCGGATGCGCTCCTCAGCACCATACGCCCCATGCCGATGTGCCTAGTGATGAACGGAATGATGCACCCACTTAAGCTTGTCATCCATCAAGCATTTAATGCTATGTGACAGAGTCGTCATTACGCTTCCCGAAGACAGAGCAATTGAAAGCTTTTGCAGAAAATGAAGAGCCGCCGACGTCAGCCTCATCATTACCTATTTTGTCGGTTATAGTTGTCCATGCCACGTGGCCAAAAAATCACCCGCATGCGGCTCTATATCCATGCGCCCAAAATCTGCATGCGCCTTCGTAGCCATGCACCCAAAGCTCAGTATGCGCCTCCGAAGCCATGCGTCCATACTTATTTTTGACCCCTTGAAAACCCCCAAAATTTTTAGAATCATTTTATAGATATTTATTTTATTAGTATTTATAGTATTTTCCCATCTAGTGAGTAGTTAGTAAATAATTATATAATATTTTTTGTATATAAACTAGTAAAATATTACTCATGATATAATGCTTGTAAATTTTCATTGAGTTATACTTTATGGATATTTAGTGAGTTTTAGATTTTTATGAATTTTTTTATGATTTTCTAGGTGTAAGGTGATATACGTAGGTATCTATATATGCTTATATATATGTAGTATAGTAAAAAAAATATTAATGTTACTGCTACAGTAATACACAATAGCCCGACTCCCCTTTCTTGCTTCTTTCTGCGGAATAGGTGAGTGAAGAAATTGATTTCAAATCGTCAAATACCAAACCGATTTGGTTCAAGTTTGTTATTGAGAAGGATTAGGAGATTATCTACGATACTAAACCAAATTGGATCAAGAAATCCTATCCGAATTCGAATATAATTCAGATTTGAAGAATGGATGCATATATATAACATTGACAAGGAACTTCGGAAAACCCTACCACAACCTCTCAAGATCGACCCTCAACCCTAATCTTCTTATCCCCGAGCACCCTGACAACTTGGCGCGCATCCCTAGACGTCTGCACGTCGCTGACAACCGTCGTTTCACCGAAAAAGCTCGAAAACCCGACCGCTTATAGAGCACTCTGTTCTGAGTTACGAACGTGAGGTAACACTCTTCTCAATATCCGTTCTTCTCATGTAGTAGATCATTTTGGATTTTGTAACTTTTTTTGGAAATCGTACATAACCCTCTGCGAACCCTAGTAATTAGATTCAGTAGTAGTTAACCAGGTTGTCGACGTAATTGACGCAAAGTCGAGAGAAAAACTGCCAATAAACATACCAGGATTGGCTTCCCAGAACCCACTTTAGAAGGAAATTTATAATCAACCTATTAACAGTTTAGCAAATATAATTTAGGTCAATGAAAGACAACAAATACGAGATTAAAATGTTGCTATTAGATGTATTTTTGAGTGATTGTACAAAAAGTTATTATTCATTAAAAGTTTAAGAAAACTGTTTTAAAAACTGAAGATTTTTAGAAAAATTTCCCGATACGGCATGTGCTCCGACAAACCGGGCAACATGGTCACAACCCATGAGCATCTAAAGATGCATATGGATGTTGTTGATGTGTGGGAACTGATGGAAGTCTATTTCGTTGTGCGTGCTCGACAAAATCTAAGTGTATCCGTCAAGATACCCCGTATCGGCCACTTTACAAACTAGGCCATAACTTTGTGTACATTCATCATATCGAGACGAAACTTACGCCAACAGGGTCGTATCTTTTTTTTGATCCTGTATGCCAAGTTTGATTCGATTCTGAGAAGGTCGATCAAAATACCTTTTTGGTGGACCTGCAACCCGATCCAATAGGCAAAATTGTGCACGGCCTACCGAAATCCAACTTTGGAGATACGGTTGGATTCGTCTTGTCAAACCAGACCCATAGACATGTAGTTTGACGACTTAGAGACCGTAGGTACTGACATGCTTTTTGGTATAAAACGGGTCCAACAGTGGACATCATTTTGAACCAAAATTACAATTTTGTTCCTGTGTCCAGAAATAGACTTTTGGGCAGGCCTTTTAAGACATATTTTATACCAAAAATTTTTGTGATGTTTGTTTCAGCATCCGGAGTTGTTTGCGGATACCTTGCCATTATACTCTGTGATTATTATCATCTATTTTCTATCATTTATTTCAGTTTATTCATATATTCTTCCTATCTCTATCACTTGTGCGTCCAAGCCATACTTGGGTGCAAGCGACTGAGTTAGTCATTTTTACTGTTTTTATTTATTTTTATTGCATTGACTTAGTACTAGAGGATCACCCATTGACATGAGGTATTGGTATATCTCATATGGCTTGACACATGCTTATCACGAGTTATGAGTCACATATAGAACAGGTTCTCGCTTAGTCGGTTGGCCACTGATACGTATGAGGCGTGCGATTGTTAGGAGAAACTGCCAATAGAATTGCATGTTTAGTAGACTTTGCAGTTACTAGAGGTTCATATGAGTCATGGAGATGACCCTACTAGGCATTGGGTGGGGAGAACAATACCTTAACGTATGGGCCACTATTACACTTTTCCTTATAATCCGGAAGCCCCGCTGGAGATACGGGTATGCTTATCCACTCAGGTTGGCCACTGACGTTCTTGAACGTTATGGGCTTAGTCACTGATGCCCAAGAGGGGACTATACCGGATCCCATTATTAGCCAGAAGTGTCTATGCGTCAAAGGCTTGTTCTTAACAAACATAATCCCAGTGGAACGGTTAGGTACCCGATTACATGCATCATTTTATTTTATTATATATCACAGTTTATTCGGTATGATATTTTCTTTTATCTTGTTACGTCCCGCTGAGGACCTGGTGAATTCTTCAGGCTTAGATGATTTCCCCTAGGAGTACGGCTCGGCACTGGATCCATCCTTCATTGATGACAAGGCATCACCTGTTGATATCTAGATTTATGCTTTGAGACTCGTAGTGGACATCTTTTACACTATCTTTTATTTCTATTTGAGGAGGTCGGACTCCAATTTACTGAGATTACTTTCATTGCTGTTTGGTGTGGGTATGTCCACTCAGCTATCTCTTTGACTCATCTATTTTAATCTAACTGGACTTCTGATATCTTTTGCGTTGTGTTGTGAATGAGATATAGTTATATTGTGTTCTTGCCTATGATTATATATTCTTACAGCTTATGTATATGTATGAGGATTCCATATATTGGATTATTCTTCGTATATATCCAGTTGGCATGTCTACGTACTTAGTCCTAAGTATTTTGGGACTAGGGCATTACACCCCTAAAAGTCATGGACCGAGTCTTCTCATGTGCCAGATCCTAGCCGCATCCTGACATATCATCCCCAATTAAATCCGACATCTTTGAGCCATAAATACGCGACACCTGTCATTGACTCAGTTCTGCGTATGAATGGGTGCTAACTACCCAAGATCTCAATAATAACCGAATCTCTACAACTGCCATGTGTCAGCTCCTCTACAGCTCAACAGTGCAGTTTAAATAAATTCAGCTCCAGCTCCCTGGTGCATCGTCCAAGCGCCCAACGAAGTCAACCACATGGCATCCCTATGTGTAATTTCTCGAGGCGCATATCATATATACGTGCATAAGCAGATCATTCTGCTGCCTATGAATAGAAGGATCATTCGTTCATTTCAGACCCCCACTCTCCAAGCTCGAAGTCCTACTTATTGAACATTTTTTAATCACTTCAGCATCTAGAGCGCGTGTAAGAGTTCCAATCCTCTTCAACCCACTGCTCATTCCAGAGCAACCCAGACCTTCATAGAGTTCGAGATCGTCGTCAGATCGTCAACGGAGTCAAAGAATTACCACTCGCTCCATCGCCATGGTTCCCAGATAAAAACAAAAGTGTACTCCTAGGATTACATCTAAATCCTATATTGTACTATGTTCTGTTTGTAATAAAACACAAAGTTTACTTCAAATCCCTTATTTTAATGGCAAACAACAGCATGGGAAGGTGATTGCCTCCAAACAATTATACCCGAACGAGAAGAAATATCATACCCATGATTTGGAGTTGACAGCGGTCATTTTTGCTCTGAAGCTGTGGAAACACTATATGTACGGAGAGCGTGTAGAGATCTTTATAGAGCTCAATAGCTTGAAGTACCTATTTACCCAAAAGAAGATGAATAAAAAAGTAAAGACAGTTATTGGAGCTGATGAAGGACTTTGATACTTTCTTACAGTATTATCCAAGGAAGGCCAACATAGTCACCGATGCCTTGAACAGGTATCTGATAGCTATGTACTTGACATTAGATTATTATTTATTGGCAGACCTAGAGAGCTTGGGTATCGAAGTAGTAGTTCTATATATTAAACTATTCTTCATATGTATGCAGTTGGCATATATACGTACTTAGTTCTAAGTATTTTGGGACTGGGGCGTTACATTTTTTTGTCGCTGCCCATGCAGGTCAGATAATATTGTTGGGTTAGATGACTGTGCCCAATAAGCCTGCATATTGGAATATGAATAGAAATAGGAATAGAAATAACATCTCATATTATACCTCCTTTGTCTTCAAAACTTTTAGAATTCTCTTTGAATGCTTGAATTGTCTCATGATTAACCTTTCCTAACATCATCCTATTTTTGTGCCAACAGTATGAATCTAAGAAGCGGACGCACCTCTACCTTGGCCCTCACATATTGTAAAGCGGCTACCAAGGAGGAACAGAATCCTCCAATGACCTCGGTGACACCGTATCAGCCAGGACAGTCGTAGCCTACCTCGACCCTGTCGATGGTACACCAGGAGACCCATGCACCCCCAGTCAAGCCGCCTAGACAGACCACTTTAGTGCCATCAGGAGGGAATGACAACCACCATTCCCTCAGCAGTTCCCACCACAGTCCAGACCTCAGTTGCCTCCACTATCGACTGATGGGAACCCTACTACTCAGTCAATATACGCCATGATGGAAGATCAGTGGCAGCAGATAGAGCTGATGAGACAAACTACTATACAGCACTGACTAGACCCCCACCTCTACATCCAGCACCAGCTCTACACCCTTATAAAGGCTCTATCAAGAACTTCATGGATATGAACCCCAAGCCCTTCAGAGGTACTGAGAAACCACTAGATGTTTTTGCATAGCTTATCGGCACGGAGAAGCTACTGATGGCATCCCAATTGTCAGCACATAATTAGATGACAGCGATGGACTTACTATTAGAAAACAATGCTCACAATTGGTAGAAGGCTAAAGAAAGGAGATTCGGCACTAGGATTACATGGGAGGAGTTCTACGACCTTTTCTATAAGAGATTTTTCCCTATCCACATTCGAGATGCTCTCTACGACTAGTTCCTTCATCTGAAGCAAGGGAACATGTCGGTAGACGAGTAGGACGCAGAGTTTAGCCGCCTGAGCAGTTTTGGTACGGCATTGATCCCAATAGAGCGGGAGAAGGTAAGGAGATTCTACCAGGGGATTACACCAGAGCTCAAGGCTTACAATACTATACAATCTCGAGTCTCTTATGCAGTTGTATTGGAGAATGCACGTACTCAGGAGCTTCTTCGCAAGGAACAACCGACACCGAGATGCCATACATCTACTAGAGCGATCCAGGGAGGACCCATCCAGAGACCTATGACACAGCCATAACAGAGGGGCATGCCTTATCAAAAGTCCACTTGCAACTATTGTGGAAAGCAAGGTCATATCAGGAATGACTGTCGACTTCGTCTGGGATTATGTATGAGGTGCAGATCAAGACATCATATGGCCAAGGACTGCCCGAGTAGGAGGTACTAGTATATTCCCTGCAGGCTTCGAGGCCTACAGCTCCAGCACTTTTGATACCTCGACCAGCAGCAGAAGCACCTCGTCCACCTTTACCTCCCCAAGAAGTACAGTATAATACGGCCAAAGCTCAGGGCCCCGGGCAGATTTACGGGCATGCATTCTCACTAGCTGTTGAGGATATAAAGAAAGAAGTAGAGGTCATAGCAGATATGGTTTTAGTTGCTACATATCCTGCTGTTACTTTACTTGACTCTGGAGCTCCACATTAATTCATAGCCACTAGCTTTGCCACTAGACACAGCATTCCTATCACATCTTTAGCTAAAATCATTAGAATCCTCACTAGATGAGGAGTTTTACCTGGAAGTAGTGTTTGTAGACTTTGCCCTGTAGTGATATGTGGTAGGGAGATGAAAGTATGACTTCTTGAATTTCATATGTCGACTTTCGATGTAGTCTTTGGGATGGACTGGTAGAGCCAGCATTATACAATCATAGACTATTATAGAGGTGGTATCACCTTTAGACCACCAAATGAGATGGAGTTCGAGTTCACTAGAGGAGCAGAAGAGGGAAGCGATTCACCCGCATTAGGAACTCACATGATGATGCATGATACCCCTCAGCACCCTATCATCACCGAGTTCCAAGATGTGTTTCCCAAGGATTTGCCGGGAATGCCACCCGACCGAGACATCGAGTTTTCCATAGAGCATATTCTGGGAGGCGAGCCTATCTCATCTAGAGTATTTCGGCTAGCACCCAAGGAGTTGGTAGAGATGAAGACGCAGACTGACAAATTGCTGGAGAAAGGCTTTATCCGTGCTAGTGCCTCACCATGGGGAGCACCCATCTTATTCGTGCCAAAGAAAGACGGGACAATGCGCATGTTCATAGACTACAGAGCCTTGAATGCAGTGATGGTGAAGAACAAGTACCCCTTGCCGTGCATAGACGATCTATTCGATCAATTGAGTGGATCCAAGGTATTCTCTAAGATCGACTTACGATCGGGCTATCATAAGTTGAAGGTTCGGAAGGAATATATTCCGAAGATGACATTCTGATCAAGATATGGCACTACAAGTTTTTGGTCATGCCATTAGGTTTGACCAATGCTCCCGCAGTCTTGATGAACCTAATAAACAAGATCTTCCATCAGTATTTGGACAAATTTGTAATCGTCTTTATAGATGATATCTTGATTTTTTCAAAGAGCCAGAGGAGCATGAGCAGCATCTACGGATAGTTTTAGGGACCTTGAGGAATGAATGACTTTATATGAAGCTTAGCAAGTATGACTTCTTTACCAAGGAGGTATCGTTTCTTGGGTATATTGTTTTGGGAGACGGCATATCGATAGATCCGAAGAAGATCACAACAGTCAAGGCATGGCCCGCTCCAACATCAGCTTCCGAGGAAAGAAGTTTCATCGGACTTGTGGATAATTATCGAAGGTTCGTGGAAGATTTCTCACTAATAGCGGGGCTTTGACTCGATTGACTTGCAAGGACCAAGAGTTTGTATAGATGGATGAGTATCAAGCCGCCTTTGATGAGCTGAAGAAGCGCTTGACCACTGCACCTATCTTGACACTACCATCAGGTCCGGAAGGATTTATGATATACAGTGATGCATCCAGAAAGGGATCGGGATGCGTCTTGATGCAGCATGGTCATGTAGTAGCATATGCATCGAGACAATTGATAGTGCACGAAAGAATTATCCAACACACAATCATGTCACGACCCGCACACAGTGTAGGGGCACGAGAAGTGGGTACGTCCAGCCTACGCCGCAGTGTCGACGGTAGAACGATGTTCTAGGTCACTATCACAACTAAACACAATATGATATACTCTCCAAATAGAGGACAAATCACAGGAGAATACCACCCAATCACAATTCTAAGACGAAAATAGTATGATAAGATTGATAAGAAATCTCAAAAGAGAAATATAAACAGAAGGAAAATAAGTACAAGTGTCTAAACGACACTAACATCTCAACATCCAAATAATACAAACAAGACAACACAAAAGAAATAAGATAAACTGCCTAGCTATCTAGCATAAGAAATAGGGGTGATGTCCTCAGCTAGAACTGGATCCTCCTGTGGGTCCAACTCACAAGTGTCGTCTAGGTGGGCTCTATAATAGGTTATGCAAAAATATTCAGTATCATCCGTAATATTTTCAACAGGTCCAGTCAGGACAGAAGCGAATACATAACACTGAAACAGGATCATATCATGATAGAATCTGTAAAGCAAGCAGTAGAGTAAACTATAATAAAAACTACAAGACATGCACAAGGACAGTGTAAAACGATAAATCTGAGTACAAGAGACAGTTGTAATATAAGTGATTAGAGCACAAGATGGTTATATCACAGGCTGGGATATAATAAAATAGGTCTCCATTGTACATGAGGGCATAATGGACATATATAATATTTGCACAATATAGGATTTGATCACATAACTATTTCCTACTTACCCTCCCCAATAAATACACAAAGGATCCAGTCGAGTTACGTTACCGATATAATAGTTTTATCCATGGGGCTCATGTGATCATGAAAGTATAAGATTGCACAAGATTATTTATGGATAGGAGTGTTCAAGAAATACAAGATGTTCGTAAAAGGCACATGACAATATGTATTTGATGTACCCGAGGGGGATAACATCGCAAGACAAGATCCATAGGGTACTGGTCCATGATAACAATCGTGACAACATCAAGTAATTTATCTAAAGCAGGAATATAAATTCTAACAAGCATGAAAATGATCTAAGCATGTACTCGCCTGAGATCCTGAGTGATTGTGAATATAATATCCGAACTGAGGTGTATGAGTCCTAAATAGGGCACACAGGTTATAAAGAGTTCAAATTATTTGATAAATGAAGTTTATAATACATTCTACATGTTTCTAAGTCAATCTAGGTCAAAGTTAACCTTTGGTCAACTATGGTCAACAATCTAGTCAAACTAGTTCAAACTCTAGTCAAACTAGGTCAACTAGTATTGGGTTTAGTCAACTCAAGTCTACAAGTCACTTTAAGCCTATCTAGTCCATTCTAGGTCATTCCATATGTTACTTCACAATCTATGTTACCTTAGGATACCAAGGTATACATTGCCTATAGGCCTATATGTCACATATACACTTATGCACATCTATATACTATATACATACATAAACGTGTCATACATATATATACACATTCATATTGAGGGGGAAAAGGGTATATATTTTCATGTTCGTGTATGTGTGTTTGGTGTACATGTACAGGGTTAATCGGGTTAAACATGTTAGTGTTAGGGTACAAAGGGTTAGATGTGTGTGATACAAATCAAGGTGTGTACATGTAAAGTGTTAAGGGTTATGTAGGTTAACAAGGGTTAATAGAGTGTAGTGTACATGTATAGGGTTAATGTACTGTTCAGTTTTACTGTACAGGTAAAGGGTCAACTGGTGTTAATTAGTATGTATACATGTATTTAGTCAAAGTGTGCACAATGTGTCAAGTGTTCAGTTTTAAGGTATGTTTGTGTATACATCACAATGTGTATACTATAGGTTATAAACTGAGATTAACATGTATTGATATTAAAGGGTTAAACATCAAAAGTTTAACTGTTAGCATCGCATATATTACATAGAGGTTAACATATAAGGGATTAATGAGTGTGTGTGCATGTAGAGATCATATGAGTGTGTGTGTGTATGAAAAGTTAAGAGGTTAAACATGAAAGGGTTAGGGATTAATGTATTAACATGTTAATTGTGTATAGAGGGTTAATATGTATAACTGAAATCAACTAACATCACATGAAAACCAAATACCTGGAATCTATATGCCTACAAGCCTACACATGCATATAACTATATAACATACATATATACAAGCTATGTATATACTGTCACATACATATATCAACTGTACATATATAGATCATATATATATATATATATAAATCTAAACATATAATCTACTGAAAAACTAAACCAACAGATATATATATATATAAAATCAAACTCAAACCAGAACATATCACAATAAAACCAAACTCAATATCTCATATTTAAAACCCAAACAAATGTGTATCAGATTTTAATCAAATTTAAACCTAAATCATGCAAAATCCCAAGCATACAACATATGTCAGAGGGGGGGGGGTGTCTCGTGTCCAAACTGAATCCAAATCGTATCCAAACAACATGTCAAACCCAGCATCAGAGGACAGTGCATGAACTGCCTCGTGCTGCTGTGTCGATGCGTCTAAGATACGACACACAATACCACGTTTCTCGTGCTCATGTGAAGAGGTAGGTGAGGGGTAGAGCTAGGTGTGTAGCACCCTGACTCGTGTCTAATAGTCATCATGCTAGAGAATCGAACCCGTGTCAGTAAGCTTTGTGCGCGTGTGTGTGTGTGTTCAGTCGAACCAGTGCGGGCTTTAGAACGTGTCCGATACGACACAACTTGGGGTAAAACTTGGGGGACACTATGTCAGTCATGACCCCGATGTCTGTGTCAATTATCAAGTGCTCACGTGTCCTATTTTATCAGATATAGGCATCAAGTAGCAGGACAAGTGTCCACAGCCTCGTGTTGAGTCCCGTATCCAATTTTGGACAAGAAAATTATGTCAAAACATTCTCAGAGTCCAAAAAATCCAAATCATACATAAATAGCAACAAAAATGTGAAATTAGTTTTGAAAATCATTAACAAACATTCCATTGAGGCATTACATCAAATACTTTACACTACACTCCGATACGCCTCCGATATGCGTATCAAATGGACACGAAATCCTACCAAATTTGGTCTACATGTGTATGGTACCTAGATGCATGCATCTATGAAAATAAATCATGAATTTAAATGAGTTTAGAGCCATTACCTATTGAGAGTTAGAATCTCAATAAAAAGCCTAGAAATGAGATCCTTTACCAACTTGCTATGGTCCAAGAGCCTCCAATCCTTACTAGCTTGCCTCTATTGACCTCCTCTACACTAGGGGATTGTGATGCAAAAGATTAGGCTCAATTTGGAGTTGATTTGGATAAAGGGGTAGAATTTGGGGAAGAACACAAATTAGGGATTGAGTTCTAATGAAAGAGGCAAGGAGGGAGGCTAATATGATGTTATATGGGGGGAGGGGCTGCCTCTTGGCTGCCAATAGTTCTCTAGGGCTATGTTTAGTATAATATAGGCTATGGGCTTCCCTCTACAATGTAAACTTAGCCCTCAAGCTAAAGACCCAAGTAGATATTAGGTTTCAAGCTAAATATCCAACTTAGCTAAATATCTAGATATTACTAACCATGTCATCTAGTTAGAACCTTCTAATGCAATATTTAGGCTCATGACTAACCTCTAGATTAGGGCAATTCTAGGTTAAGGCTTAACATAATGATTAGTACAATATTAATTAATCAAAAATTCATTTTCACCAGTACTCAAAAATGACCAAAATACCCTTAACCTAAAAAGTGGTAACTGTTGGCCCATTGGTCATGGTCAAACCTGATTTTAATAATTGATCAAACTCTGTCTCGATATACGAATTAATTCAGATATTTACTAACGATGTTTTGGACACTGATCAAAGATGGATATCTACTCAGTTCAAGACCGAAGTTGTTTGCCACTTAAGAATGTCTTTCCTTTAAAGTAATATAATTTTCATTTTTATTGAGTCTAGGAATACTTTGTACACCAAGTCGTACTGGAAAATTGGCTATCCAAAATCGTTTTTCAAAACTGACCTACCTTTTTAAAATGACCTATGTTTTTGAAAAACATCTATTTTACAAAAATCTTTTGAAGGATTTTTCAAAAAAGTCGAAACAATTTTTCACAAAATCAATTAACCAAACCCTTACAGAACTCGGCCAGAGTTCGGCCAAGTTGAACGTTATGTGAACGTTGGATTTTGAACTTGGTCTCCCTTAAGTTGCGGTTGGTTACAAAGAGTTCTGTCCGAATTCTGCCCGAATTCTGTCAGAGTTCTGCCTTTGGAAAAACTATAAATAGAAAAGGATTTCGATCATTTCAATACACCAATCACTTTTATCTCTTCTCTTCTAAAGCTTACGTTTCTTCCAAAGAGTTCAAAAAGCTTCCATTTTCAAATCCCAAGCCAGTTACAATCCTCTAGTCGATTTGCCAGTACGGTGCGGTCTAGAAGTTTCAGAGCGATTGTAATCAGAGGCTTAATTAAAGATTGACTCTTCACAATTGAAGTTGGTCGAGTTTATCGTATCAAAGCTTGCGTCTGTAGAAAAAGCAAGGACTTCGTATGAAGACTTGCAGGATTTTCCAATATTGGATTCAACTGGAAGCTAGAGTTCTTCCGACTAGACTAGTCCTCACAAGAGGGAAACCAGTATAAATCTCTGTGTCTACGTTTGCCTTTTGATCACTCTTTTTATTACTGTTATTTATTTTGTGATTATTATTATATCTGTGATCTAACTGCTAACGATTTTTTAATTAGCAATATTCTGCTGTCTACTCTATTCACCCCTAGACTATTCTGTTTTACGATTTCGTTTCTACAATTGGTATCAGAGCGGGTTATACAGGTAAAGCAAGGTAAAATTGCAGCTATATTCAGTTATTTTTCATTTTTTATATAGATCACAGAACTACACATGGCAACTGTAAAATTCACAAGTGAAGGCCAAGCCACAAACAGACCTCCACTGTTTAACGGCACAAACTACACTTATTGGAAAACACGTATGAGTTTCTTCCTAAAATCTTTTGATTTTGACTTATGGTCTGTAGTTATTGATGGCTACAAAAAGCCTCCTCGTATTAATGTTGATAGAGTTTTAGTTGAAAAACCCCATGATAAATATACAGAGGATGAAAAAAAAAAGGCCAGTCTTGACGCACGTGCTATTAACGCTTTATTTTGTGCTTTAGACAGAACTGAATTCAACAGGGTATCTACTTGCACAACATCAAATGAAGTGTAGAAACTTCTCTAAGTAACACACGAAGAAACAACACAAGTCAAGGAGTCAAAGATCAGTAGACTTACTCAGGAGTACGAGGCGTTCAAAATGAAGCCATGTGAATCAGTCACTCAGATGTTTACAAGATTCTTGGATATTGTAAATCCTTTGTCTTCACTAGGCAAGGAATATAGTAACCATGAAAAGATTCACAAACTTCTGCGAGCTCTCACAAAGAACTGGATTCCAAAAGCTACAACAATTATTGAAGGAAATGACCTCTCAACAATATCTCGGGAAACACTCATGGGTAAGCTACTCACTCACGAGTTAGAACTTCAAGACTTTGAAGACGCTACACCAAAGGAGAAGTCAGAAAAGCCGATTGCACTCAAGGCTCAACATAGAAAAACTGTCGAAGATGATTCTGACGACAGCGACTCTGACTCTGAAGATCAAGCTCTTCTGGTAAGAAAATTCAAGACGTTCATAAGATTTAACAGGTGAACAAAAGATAGCAACAACAACAACAACGAGGAAGATCCTATTTGCTACGGATATAAGAAGAAAGGACACATGAAAAAAATTGTCCAACAGCATCATCATCAACAAGAAAAAGCAGCAAATATGACAAAGGCTACCTGAAGAAATCTACATCAAGGAAGTACACCAACACAAGCATATGGCATGAAAGTGAAGCCAGCGATTCAGAAGACGAACAATCAGATGATGCTACAAATGTATGCTTGATGGCTTGCGATCGGTTAATCACTAATCCTTTATTTGATCATTATGATGATTTCATCATTGAGCAACTAATAGAGACTTTCAGTGACTTGTTAAATGATTACAGGAATCTGCGTAGTAAATATGAAACCTCTAAGAAGGTGCTCAAAGAGTACAAAGGTGAAATAGGAAGACTTACCAACCAATTAGCTGATGTTAGAAATAATGACTCTTCTATTGAGTCTAGTGAGCTTTCATCTATTAAGTTATTGTTACACGAGACTATTAAGTTATCCGAAGAAAAAGACCAAACCATCATCCAGCTAAAGGAAGACCTATCTAAGGAAAGAAAGAGTCTCCAGTGTGCACAAGTCAGAATAGAAACACTTACATCTGACTACACTAGATTATATGATACTTCCAAAAAGTTGGAAATTAGTTTAGGAAAATGGCCTGAAGTTGTTGCTTCCTATTCTATCACGTGTCATTTGCCGAATCATCGAAACACGCCCAAACCAAACACTGTCAGACCAAACTATACCAAACCTAACAGTACATTTACTTCAGACGTTCAGATACGAGACGAGTATATTCTCTGATCATTTCATATCCTGCTTAGAATTATTTCCTGCATTAAATTACTTTACTTGATACTGTCACGTTGGTCACACGGATTAGTACAATATGGATCCCTCCCTTTGATGTTATCCCTTCAGGGAGCATCGGGGTACTCTATGTTCTGTGCGTTTTACTTACATGGCGTATCACTATGCTTCTATGGTTCTTTGATCACTTGTGACATATACTCATATGATCACAGAGTCCTCTTTGAATCCTTATTCCATTTATTGGGTTTCCCAGAATCCCCATTTATGGGACTAATATGTACCACCCTTCGGGGGCTTATCACCCTTTGGGGGCTTATCACCCTTTGGGGGCTTATCACCCTTTGGAGGCTTACCATCCTTCGGGGGCTTACCACCCTTCGGGGGCTGTTATATAGAATCATAACATAACCTGGTTGGATCCTTGTGTACTGATTGGGGGTACGGGAGAGTATAAATAGCCATGTGAATAATTCCAAAGTAGAATAGCCATGTACGCCTCTTTAGTATAGCCATGTGCAAATCAAGCCGTTCACATGTCGACTTTGTACTCTAAATCACTAGTCACTGGTAGCTCTCTACTTATAGTAGATATTTCTATTACAGTTCTCTCTCTGTTTACATACTGCATTTCCTTCAGTATCTATATCTTACTTTACTGCATGATTATATTTATATCTCGATACATTCAGTATTCTTTTGAATTGATCAACACCAAGATGTTATATCAGTCATGATTTGTCAATTATCAAAATAGGGAAGATTGTTGGCCCATTGGTCATGGTCAAACCTGATTTTAATAATTGATCAAACTCTGTCTCGATATACGAATCAATTCAGATGTTTACTAACGACATTTTGGACACTGATCAAAGATGGATATCTACTCAGTTCAAGACCGAAGTTGTTTGCCACTCAAGAATGTATTTCCTTTAAAGCAATGTAATTTTTATTTTTATTGAGTCTAGGAATACATTGTACACCAAGTCGTACTGGCAAATAGGCTATCCGAAATCATTTTTCAAAACTGACCTATCTTTTTAAAATGACCTATATTTTTGAAAACATCTATTTTACAAAAAGCTTCTGAAGGATTTTTTAAAAAGCCAAAATAATTTTTCACAAAATCAACTGACCAAACCCTGACAGAACTCGGCCAATTCACCAATTCACTTTCATCTCTTCTCTTCTAAAGCTTACGTTTCTTCCAAAGAGTTCAAAAAGCTTCCATTTTCAAATCCTAAGCTAGTTACCATCCTCTAGTCGATTTGTAGGTGCGGTGCGGTCTAGAAGTTTTAGAGTGATTGTAATCAGAGGCTTGATTGACGATTGACTCTTCACAATTGAAGTTGTTCGAGTTCTTCGTATCAAAGCTCGCGTCTGTAGAAGTTACAAGGACTTCGTATGAAAACTTGCAGGATTTTCAAAAAGTGGATTCAATTGGAAGCTAAAGTTCTTCCGATTGGACTAGTCCTCACAAGAGGGAAACCAGTATAAATCTCTGTGTTTGTGTTTGCCTTCTGATCACTCTTTTTATTACTGTTATTTATTTTGTGATTATTATTATATCTGTGATCTAACTGCTAACGTGTTTTTAATTAGCAATATTCCGCTGCCTACTCTATTCACCGCCCTAGAGTATTGTGCTTTACGATTTCGTTCCTACAGTAACTAGTAAATCTAATCACATGGTTAGGTCTCCATGGTCATGGTTAGTCTCTAAGTTAAGTAACTCTAAGGTTACACTAGTGAAAAGTCCAAGGTCACAGTACACAAAATTAAATAGCATTAAAAAATCACCATAAGTCGTTAACATGATTTAAATCCTATTATTAAATGATAAATTTTACAAAAGTTCAAAATTACCCTTATTTTAGAAAAGTGGTGGTTACAAGTCTATCCACCTTAAAATAATTTCGTCATCGAAATTTAAAGTGGTCATACTCCTTCTAGGTCAAACCCCCAACAATCATAGTCTCAGAAAATTATATAAATCATACAATTTGAAAGAGTAACCTACGGGGTCAAAACTCTAATACAAGCTATCAAAACATTATAATGTGAAGAAATTATAACTAAAAGAAGTTCTACAAATAATCAGACTAAAAAATAAAACTATCCTACACCTAAGTTAATTGATGATGGAAAAACAGAGTATATTTTATATTTTTTGAAAAAGACTAAAATGAAAGGTAGAGATGATATGTTTTAGAAACTTCTCAAAATACAACCTGATAATCATATCCGTTTGTCCAAAAATCATGATACTCAGAATCCTCGCCATACTTGTAAGCAAGCCTACGATAACCATAGAGTCTGCAACTAAGGCATATACCTCTAGAATCATGGTATTTAAAATTTTTGCATTACCGCATGCTTGGCTGCAAAAACTTTAAATTCTCACATCCTAGAAATACATCCAAAATCAGACCATATATCCTCGTTATGCCAGCTAATATGACTGTAGAATACTCTAGATTCTATAACTGAGGCAACCTAGCCCATACGATTTATCTTGATAGAAAATTAAATCAACAATCAATGCCAATAATCAAATTCATCAACGAACAAGGAAGGTAAACAGGAACAGTTGGAATTGAATTTCGAGATATGAGATTCTCAAGGGTCATCCCAGGAATCTCTCAAGAAATTCTAACTGTGATTGAGTATCCTCTCATTTTAAAATCTATTCTTTATCTCTAATTGCAGGAGCGCAGCAGTACAACTAATCGTCGTACAACCACGACTTCGCACAAATGCGAATCTTGACCTGTATGGGCCACCACTAAAAATGTGCCATGACCTGCACCCAGTGTAGGGGCACAAAAAGTGGGAACGTCCAGCCTATGTCGCAGTGTCCACGGTAGAACATTGTTATACATCACTATCACAACTAAAGACAATATGATATTGTCACTACCACTTTTCTAGGACAAGGATATTTCTGTCTCTTCACAAATTGAGTATATATTTTTTATTTTAATATGATGGTTCTAATTATTAGTAGTCTAATTAATCATTAGTCATGGTGGACCCTATTTAATTTGACTTGACCAATTAGTTAGATTATTTAGACTCTATTCATGGTTAGGTTGAACACAAGCCTTAATTAGAAATAAACCACTTAGCCTACATAAGGACCCACCTAATGCTAAGTGTAATGAAAGGATTGGAGCTAGTCTAGAGCCTATTTAATCCCCTTAAAACCCCCAATTGCAGCCACTATTCATTTTTGGGGTTTCCATCCATTCCTCCATTCTAAACTTCCCCAAATTTTCTCCTCTTTCCTCTATTGATTGGGCAAAAGCTTGTGGGAACTCAAGGAGGCTAGGAGAAGACTCTAGTAAGGTGTTGGAAGCTATTTCTCAATCCATTCTTCTCCAAATTCGTGTGGCTTGGTAGAGGCTTCATTCCACATAGGTATAACCCTCTAAACTTTCATTTCTATGGTCAACTTTCTTGTATTAATATAGAAGACCCACCCCATGACTCATAGGGAGTAGATTGAGGTCCTAATGAATCCTATTAGGATAGTTTCATGGAGTTTTGTGTTCATTTTAGAGAAACTACGAGTTTAGACCCTAGGTGTTTGCCAAAATGTCACAATGACCACATAGGTTCTGTTTTTTCAGTTTTACTTGCTTGATATAGTTTGGCTATTCATTGATAGGCATCTATATGATTTATAAGTGTTGTATAGATGTCTACATATCTATATATATAGTATTGTGTCAGAATATGAATATGAGTATGGTGTGGTGTTTGTAGTGAGCCATTTTGTGCTCACAGTTGAGTGTTCAGTTACTTCAGTGAGCAGTGAGTTGTGTGAGTATTATGGCTTCCAATTACTTCTGAGTGCTATTTTGGGTCAGTTGTATGTATTTGTAACCACATGTGAGGGGGAGGACTGTCCAGCTGTGACAGTGGCATATCTGAGAGTGTGAGTGTGTTATATTAATATCTAAATTAGTGTTATATAATCTATGTATATATATGTGTGTTATATAGGTATATAGGTGTATAGGAGTCACATATATGTGTGCTTTCAAGACATAAGAGTGAGAAGACTTAAGCTAAGAAGTAGCAGCAGATGGAGTATTGGCATGAGGCCACTTGGTCAATGGGTTCGAGAGAAGAAGTGGGCCTTAGGCCATTGGCACATGTGGGTACCATAGAGTGTAGGATTCAGTCATATGGATTGATATGATGATTTCAGATAAGGATTATCTATGCGTCAGTGATATGGGAGTTAGTGAGGAGTATGTATGGTTAGTTAAGGCTATATGGTATCAGTGAGCAGATGTATCAGTAGGGGATTTGGGTTGTTCACTGATTTGGTTTTCCCTAGTGTTCCCTGCTTTGAAGCTAATTGAGTAGGAGACATGGACTATTGGGGGTTCCTGTAACATTCAATTAGGACGTATGTAGTGTGTTTATATTTCATGCGTATAGGAAATGCAATGTGGTCCAGTTATTAGTGTGTGTGCACTTTATTTGAGTATACAAATGCATCTACAGGTGAGTCCTAGGCCATAGCAAATACAACATTAATAAGAGGATAGGTTAGTGTCAGTGTACAAGTTAAGGTAATGAAAATGAGAATATGTTTAGTATCAGTAATTGAAGGGGCATGTGAGAGTATCTGATAGAGTAAGAGTGAGCTAAGGCATTGTGCACTCGTGCACATGTTGGGTATCCTAGGGAGTCAGAGTTAGTGTGAGTTTTCAAAAGTATCAGAGAGAGGGGGGTCGAGCAATTGGCCTCGGGCCATTAGGCTTCAATGTGCAGAGGTTTAGAATGTACTGCAGTGAGCAGTTGCTGTGGGTTTTGGCTCGACCACTGCTCGAACAGGGTCATTGGCCTGCTGTAGTGGCAGCAATAGGGCAGAGCCACTTGACATGTTGTAGTGGATATGGGTTGCTGCAGGTTTTTGGTTGGACTGTTGGCTCATGGCCATTGGCAGATTTGTTTGGCCATTGGCAAATTGGTTTGGCCACCTTGGCCTTAGGCCTATGGTCATTGACATTGGTGGTTTCAGACTTCTGAGTAGGCCAATTTTAGTGAGCATGTGTCTTAGTGTCATGTATGTGTTTAGTGTTAGTATCAGATATGTGAGTTAGTGATTAAGTCAATTAGTGGTATTTAGTGTCAGTTAGTGGTATAGAGTGTTTGGGAGTTTGAGTGAGGTTTTGTTTAGTTTGGTCATTATATGAAGTTAGTGTCATAGATGTCAGCTTTGTATTGCTTGCATGTGGCCTGCAAACAGCAGCAACAGAGCATGCATCGGCCGCAGAGCAAACCAGCAGCAGTAGTAGGCTTCCAACTAATGTTTTTTGGTAGATTAGTTAGTGTCTTGAGTTAGTATCAGTCTATGGGTGTTAGCATGAGAGGGGATTTATATATATGATTTGTGTGAGAGGTTGTATGATGGTGTGGGTGTTTAGAGAGAGTATCATGAGGTATCCTAGAGTGGTAGTAGAAGGCTAATATAGGATATATGTTTTAGTGTGTTAGGATATGTTAGTTCGGTGGACTAGTATCTTGATAGGATACTTGAATGTATCAGTATTAGGATATTTGTTTTTTCCAGTTAGAGAGTGAGAGGAGTGATGGACAACAAGTAGAGTTTGTCCATGAAATGGTTTGGCTTGGCAAGGCTTGCTTTGGGCAAGCATTAACAATGCAACAATATGACCGCAGCAGGCAACTAGCCAAGGCAATTGCTTGCCTTGGTGTTGCAGCAATTACAATTGCTTGCTTAGCAGCAAGCAGCTGGATTGGCCTTAGGATGCAGGGGATATCCATTGGGGCAGTGGTTTAGACCATGTGGCCTTAGTATGAGTTAAGGTAGATAGGATATCTAAATATATAGTTTAGGATATTGTCCATATCGGATATATCTAAATATATATATATATATATATATATATATATATATATATATATATATATATATATATATATATATATTTTTTTTTTTTTTTTAACCAAACAACATTTTATTGAATAGAAAATGAGGCTCATAACGAGCAGTACAGGTGTCAGGGTCAAAACACACAAAAAAGCCCTGATAAGCAAAATAGAAAATACATAAGGGAAATTAACAAATTTCGAAAGATTTCGAAATTAGAAATCAAAAAGGGTTGGCGGGTGTGGGCGCTCGGCCCTAAGGGGTGTTGGAGGGGGTGCTCACTGCTAGGATTTCCTTTTTTTTTTTTAACCAAATAGCATTTTATTGAATAGAAAATGAGGCTCATAACGAGCAGTACAGGTGTCAGGGTCAAAACACACAAAAAAGCCCTGATAAGCAAAATAGAAAATACATAAGGGAAATTAACAAATTTTGAAAGATTTCGAAATTAGAAATCAAAAAGGGTTGGCGGGTGTGGGCGCTCGGCCCTAAGGGGTGTTGGGGGGGTGCTCACTGCTAGGATTTCCTTTTTTTTTCTTTTTTTTTTTAGTCAGAATTCAAATTTTGAAAGGAAAATTCAAAATTTGAAATTGGAAACCGTAGGGGTTACGTGGCTGTGCACTGCCCAAAGCGTGTAGAGCACGCAGCCCAAAGCGATGGACGCGCGTCCCGAAGCGGGCGCTGTCCACGAGGGGGGGCCTCGGGCCCCGTCCCAGCGCGCCTACCGAGACGCTCCAGCGAGCGGGGAGCCGGGGGGATACGTCGGCGATGGGGGGCAGCTCCGCCCAAGGGAGGAGGGGAGGAGCCAGCGCGGCGAGCGAAGGCAGGAGCTCCGGCGGGCTAACTCCTGCAAGGAGGGCGGAAGCACCAAGGAGGATCAGACGGGAGGGGGGGCAGTCGACCCCCGGGGGTGGAGAGGCTGACGGCCGGCGGAGGGAGAGCGCAGGCGCGCATCTCGAGAGGGAGCGGGGGCGGGCGTGGGGCCCAAGGCGCACGCGCTGACCGAGGTGGCGGCCTGCCCGAGGGGGGGGCGCACGGCTCGAGGAGCCACGGGCCCCCCCCAGCGCAGAGCCGTGAGGCGGGTGGACCGACGGGCCGAGAGAGGGGCGGGCACACCGGCGAGACGAGAGAGGAGCTGGGGCTCCGGGCCGGGCGAGGCCGAGCGGCGCGGAGCGGAGACTGGGGGAGAGAAACCGGGGAGGGCGGACTGGGGGGGCCCGGGCGGGACGTCGAGTGGCGCGGGTGGGGATCCCGGCGAGCTCAGACGATGGGGAGGCTGAGAAACGAACGATGGGGAGGCTGAGAGACGGGGAGGGGGGTGTGTCGCCTGGAGGAGGAGAGGGCTCACAGGCGGCGGACGGCGATGCCTACCGCCGGTGGAGGGAGGGCTCCTCCAACATGAGACGGAGTGAGTGCCTGAGCCCACCGGAGCTGTAGCCGGACAGGGACGGTGCCACCGCCGTAGATGGATCGGCGACCAGCGCAGGGGAAGTGCGGGCAGTGGCCGGAGAGGGTCGCTGAGCCGCCACCAGCGCCCACGAGGGGGGGCCACCGACGAAGGTGTGGGAGGGGGCGCCGACGAGGGAGAAGCGGCGGGGGCCGATCCGGTGCCGCCGGCGTACGTCGGCCACTGGATCGAGAGGAAAGCGACGGCCGCAGCTGAAGGGGACGCCGCTGCAGCAGGAAGGGGCGCCGGCCACGAAAGGGAGGCGGCGAGAGGCAGGGGCGCCAGGACACGGGGAGGCCGGGGCGCCTGGGCGGGGGGGGGGGGCGCCGGTTGGGCCGCTACTGCTGGGGAGGGAGGAAGAGCATCCGGCGCAGCGGCGAGCTGGACGACAGGGGGAGGCGTAACTGCGCCGCGCGGGGCAGCGGCCGGCGGGGGGCCGGGCTTAAGTCGGTGACGCCTACGTGGCCGAGGATGGTGTCGGCGCCGGTGATGAAGGAGAGGGTGGGGAGGGGGAAAAGGAGAGACGGGGGGGGACCGCCCGGCGAGTAGCCGTCGAGGTGGGCGGGGAAGCCCCACGGTGGGATGGGCCAGTTGAACCCCGGTCGGCCAGGGGGGGAGGGGCCACCCAGAGGGACGAAGCATCCGATGGGGGCCGCCGGGCCGGGGAGGCCGACCGGCCACCCCGGCCACCAGATCCCGGCGGGGGGCGGGGTGGCGAGGAGAGGGGCCCCGCGAGCTGCCGCTGCCGCTTCCGCTCCATCGTTCTATATATATATATATATATATATATATATATATATAGTATTAGAGTATGGTTACCTATCTAAGATTTGGGAGTTTACCCTTCTAAATGATTTTAGGTATAGGTGTTTACCTAAAGCCTAAGATAATGGGACATTACCTAAGTATCTAGGTAATGGCTACCAACTAGACTAAGGTTATCTTTGGCCGAAGGATATTGGCTGCCTATTAGTCTAGGTAATAGAGTATTATCTAAAGACTAGAATAGTACAATACCTAGGATATATTGGTACATCCTATATACATATGTATATACTAGTATAGGGTAATATTAGGCATATGAATATCTAGGTTAGGGTATTTTAGGTAGTTATGACTTGATATAGGTTAACTTGACCTAGAATGACCTAGATTTGACAAAGGTTTGACCATGGTTGACCAGTTGACCAAAAGTCAACTTTGAGTCAACAATTGACCTAGTTTTGACCTAGATTGCATACCACACACTAGAAAACCACGTCTAACACTATTAAACCTCATTTAACACATGTATATCTCATCTATAGGTCTTGTGACTCCACTTTGAGCCTCGATTCACATTTGTTGCTCTGGACGACAGGCGAGTACATTATCTGATAGTGTCATTATGTTGATATATCCTGTGATGCATGTTATATTAGTGTTCTATCTTGATTCTGACACGATGGACTCACGGATTGGTATATTCATGGATTCCTTGACCAGAGATACATGGTTTCATACTATAATGAATAATATAAATTATGACTAATACATCTATCACGAATAACGAAATGCGTGTCGAAGAACCTGGATTCCATGTATACTAGTTAGGACGGGGAGATACCTATGAGACATGTGAACATACCCTTTCTATTCTATTCATCATGCGTGAATAATAGCGGCCACACACGTAGGTGTATGATTTACCGAATATCTCCCTCTAGCCGTTCATATGACAAATTGGTATTTCGAATCACTGGTCTTAACATAGTTGTCTAAGTTGTCTATTACATACCTTGCATGACAGGTTTACCATTATTACATATCTGCCTATTCTCATATGTTCTTTATGCACTTGTCTTTTCATTATACATTACCTCTATAGCTTGATCATCAAGAATTTTATTATTATTTCAGACTCATAGCACTTGTCAATTATTTTGAACTGTTATGTGCTCGTTCTAATCCTGACTGGATATGTTGACAAAATATTACAGATGATGATGGTGACTACCCTACCTTCTATGGGGCATATGAGGGTGACATTCAGGAGCCCGAGGAGCATCTAGATCAGTAGAGGGTGCCTAGTTTAGTCTAGTACCTATAGCTTCCTATTGGTATCGGATTGTTCCGATTGTTAGTTGAGAATTATTTATATTCAGGACTTGTACTTAATTGTGTTGGACATCCATATGTGTGTTGTGATGACTCTACTTTATATATTCAGTTCTTCCTTTTTATCTTGTTCCAGATCGTGCTCTATTTTTCCTAGACTTGTAATTGAGATATAGAGTTGAGATGTTATATTATGTACCTCTGTGCGGACATGATAGGTACATTTATATTGTGTCTAGATGTTGTATATTATAGACGACCTATACAGCATTCTATCGTCGATTCTGCGGCGTAGGCTGGACGTACCCACATTCTCGTTTCCTTCTTCAGGGTGCGGGTTGTGATAGATATACTCTCCAAACGGAGGACAAATCACAAGAGAATACAACTCAATCACAATTTAAGATGAAAATAGTACGATGAGGTAGATATAAAATCTCAAAAGAGAAATATAAACAGAAGGGAAATAAGTCCAAGTGTTTAAACAACAATAACATCTCAACATCCAAATAATACAAACAAGACAACACAAATAAAATAAGATAAACTTCCTAGCTCTCTAGCCTAAGCAATAGGGGTGATGTCCTCAGATAGAGCTGGGTCCTCCTGTGGGTCCAAATCAAAAGTGTCGTCTAGGTGGGCTCTATAGTAGGTTGTGCAGAAATCCTCAGTATCATCTGTAATATTTTCAACAGGTCCAGTCAGGACAGAAGCGAATACATAACACTAAAACATGATCATATCATGACAGAATCTATAAAGCAAGCAGTAGAGTAAACTATAATAAAAAGTATAAGACATGCACAAGGACAACGTAAAAAGATAAATCTGAGTATAAGAGACAGTTTGTATATAAAATAAGAATTGTAAGTAGTATAAGTGATTAGAGCACAAGATGGTTATGTAAACAGACTGGGATACAATAAAATGGTCTACATTATACGTGAGGGCATAATGGACATATATATAATATTTGCTCAATATGGGATTTGATCACATAACCATTTCCTACTCACCCTCCCCAATCAATACACAAGGATCCAGTCGAGTTATGTTACCTGTACAATAGTTTATCCATGGGGCTCATGTGATCATGAGAGTACAAGATTTCACAATAGTATACTTAAATAGGGGTGTACAAGAAATACAAGATATTCGTGAAAAGCACATGACAAGATGTATTTGATGTACCCGAGGGGGTAACATCATAAGACAATATCCATAGGGTACTGGTCCGTGATAACAATCGTGACAGCATCAAGTAATTTATCTAAAGCAGGAACATAAATTCTAACAAGTTTGAAAATGATCAGAGCATGTACTCTCCTGAGATCCTGAGTGATTGTGAATATAATGTCCAAACTGAGGTGTCTGAGTTCTAAATAGAGCACACAGGTTATGAATAGTTCAAATTATATGATAAATAAAGTTTACAATGCATTCAACATTAGCTCATCTCTTGTCAACGCTAGCACTTTTTAATAAATGATGCCATTCCCGACTCGCGAAGTGAAGCTCAATCTCTATTCATTAGTTCAGCGCTAAGATGTAGAAGTGACGGATAGGGTGAGGGACGAATGTTCTCCTCGGGCGCTAGCGCTATGTTGTTCGCTTCTGTCAACTGAAGTCGCGCGTAGCGGTCTAAGTCAATCTAGGTCAAAGTTAACTCTTGGTCAGCTCTGGTCAACAATCTAGTCAAACCAGGTCAAACTCTAGTCAAACTAGGTCAACTAGTCTAGGGTTTAGACAACTCAAGTCTACAAGTCACTTTAAGCCTATCTAGTCCATTCTAGGTCATTCCATATGTTACATCACAATCTAGGTTACCTTATGATACCAAGGTATACATAGCCTGTAGGCATGTATGTCACATATACACTTACCCACATCTACAAACTATATACATAGATATAACATATCATACATATTTATATACATATATACATTCATAGAGGGGGAAAAGGGTATATATTTACATGTGTGTGTGTGTGTGTTTAGCGTACATGTAGAGGGTTGATAGGGTTAAACATGTTAGTGCAGGGTGCAAAGGGTTAGATGTGTGTGTGATACAAATCAAGGTGTGTATATGTAATGTGTTAAGGGGTTATGTCGGTTAACAAGGGTTAATAGAGTGTAGTGTACATGTATAGGGTTAATATAGTATTCAAATTTAGTGTACAGGTAAGGGGTTAACTGGTGTTAATTTGTGTGTATACATGTGTTCAGTCAAAGTGTGCACAATGTGTGAAGTGTTCAGTTTTAAGGTTTGTGTGTGCATACATCAAAATGTGTATACTATAGGTTAACAAACTGAGATTAACATGTATTGATAATAAATGGTTATACATCAAAGGGTTAACTATTAGCATAGCATATATTACATAGAGGTTAACATATAAGGGATTAATGAGTGTATGTGTGTGCATGTAGAGATCATATGAGTGTGTGTGTGTGTACAAAAAGTTGAGGTGTTAAACATGAAAGGGTTAGGGGTTAATGTATTAACATGTTAAATGTGTACAGAGGGTTAATATGTACAACTGAAATCAACTAACATCACATGAAAACCAAATACCTAGAATCAATATGCCTACAAGCCTACACATGCATGTAACATATATATATATATATATATATATATATATATATAAAATGTACATATATATATATATATATATGTACATTTTATATATATATATATATATATATATATATGTAGAAGCATGGAAAAGAACAAGTAAAATCCATACGGCTCAAAGCAGTAGGAGTCTCATGCGGCTCAGAAATTCACTTAGAGCTTCATGCGGCTCACAAATCCTTTGGAGCTTCATGCGGCTCATAAGTCCCCTAGAGCTTCATGCGGCTCAGAAGTCCCCGAGAGCTCTATGCGGCTCGGAAAAGCCACGTAGCCGTGGGTAGTTCAAAAGTAGGCATCCACAGCTGGCCATCATTACTATGTGCAGCTGACTCATTTAATGCTCTGACGCAATGCAGCAGCCCTGACACAACGGATTGACAGCTTTGACATAAAGATGAAATGATGAATCTTGACGTGCTCCTAGAGAGACGAGGAAAATCTTTAAAGCTGGCACGATCCACCCATTTTCTAAAGCTCTTTTTGTGGCTCAGTTGTAAGGACTTCCATGCGGCTCAATTGCAAGAACCTCCATGCGGCTCAGTTGTAAGGACTTCCATGCGGCTCAGTTGTAAGACCTCCATGCGGCTAAGATTAAAGGACTTTCATGCGGCTTACATTAAAGGACTTCCATGCGGTTCAAATAAAGGCCACACTCATGCGGCTCAACTATGACAGTCCTTCATGCGGCTCGCAGCAGTCGGGACACGTGGCAGGAGTTGATCAAATCCCAACAACTCAGATTTATAGCAATCGACACAACAGGCAGTTGGGACACGTGGCAGACAATTGACCAAGACTTATCCACTCAGATTTGTTGCTACCAGCAAATCATAACAATGTAGATTTATTGCAATCATCATAACTGCCCGATGCAGATTTATTGCAATCATCATAACTGTCCAGATTAACTCCCAATAAATGATGCGGATTTGTTGCAATCACCATAAGTAACCCGGATTGATTTTCAACAGGCAGGATCAAGACAAATCTTAACAAATCCCTAACCACCCGCTTTTTAAGGGGTAATTACTTGACACCCCACTCCTATAAATAGCAAAGGGAGGCAGGAACGAAGAGGCACAGAGTTATACGTACAGAGCCCGAGGAGAGAGACCAGCAACCCCCGCCCGTCCAAAGAGCATTTCTGCCCCAGAGCCGAAGCTGTGTTCGATCGTCCAAGAAGTAAGGCAGAATTGCTGTCACTCTCCCGAGCCTCTACCGTCACCCTCCAGAATCAAAAATAAACAATTGTACTTTAGATTGCTTTTCTTAGGTTTTGTTCATAGGCTCTCTTTCGTATGAGCGAGTTTGTGTTGTGAAGTAAAAGTCCAGTCCTCCCATAAAATTATTCTGTTCTTTTATAATCAATGGCAAATATGATGGCCACTCTGCTGGAGACTAACTTCTCTACGGCTGAGAAGTTGGTGATGCAATCGGATGCAGCCAAACTTGGCTCCACGCAACAGATGCTAGTCGTCCGCTTCGACCAGCAGGCGTTTGAAGAAATTCTCTCCGAAGGGAGCGCTGGCCCGGTCCAGAAGCGAGCCCGCACGAAGAAGGCCTGCAGGGGGTGGAGCCCAAATAATTTTCTTCTCCCCAAGCTCTGGAAAAAATGCTCTCTGCTGCCCAAGACGGTGGAGAAGACTCCCATGCGGCCCTACTTCAGGCCGCAGAGGACCCTGCTGTTCTCAAGTCTGGAAGAGGAAAGCACTACGATGCTGGACTTGACGAAGCAAATGGAGACTCTATGCAGTCCAGGAAGAAGCCGTATAAGGGTGCTAGCCGCATGAAGAAGGCTCATGCGGCCAACAATTCTAGCCGCATGAAGACTCATGCGGCCACTAAATCCAGCCGCATTAATGCTGATGTGGCCAACGGATCCAGCCGCATGAAGACTCATGCGGCCATTAAATCTAGCCACATGAATGCTGATATGGCCAACGGATCCAGCCGCATGAATGCTGATGTAGCCAACAGATCCAGCTGCATGAATGCTGATGTGACCAACAGATCCAACCGCATGAATGCTGATGTGGCCAACAAATCCAGCCGTATGAATGCTGATGCGGCCACAAATGCCAGCCGCATGAATGCCCATACGACAGCCAAATCCAGCCGCATGAATTCTTATGCGACCACAAATGCCAGCCGCATGAATACTTCCTGCGGCTCGGGTCAATCTTTGATCGCCTCTCATACGGTCCTGACTCTATATGCTCCTAAGAAAATGTGCCAGACTCTGTGCGACACCATTTCGACTCTTCCTACTATGCACCCTCGGGTGCTAGAGCGAAGAAGTCTAAGACAGCGCGGGCTCGACGAGCTCAGTCAGCTGTCCCAAACTCTGACCATCCGAGCGCTCCGCTTAATGTTATGCGGGCCTCCGATGGAAAGTTGTACAGAACCACTCGAGTCCACCCCTCCGGTGGCAAAAGGACAGAGTGGTTCCCAAGAGTCTCTCAACAATCAGGGAGCTAACATGGTGCCAACACACTCGGATGCTCGGGATTCCCAGGCCCACAAAATGGGTGTAAAGGTTGCTCGAGACACACTTGATTTGCGTGACGTGATCCTTCACAAGCGCAAAGAAAGAGATGATGCCTCGGTGTGCTGAGAGTCCTTCCATGGACATCACTGCACCCAAGTCATTGTCAACTGCTGCTGCAACAGCGTAGCAGTACAAGAAGACCGGCGATCCATCTTCCAACGACTACAACAACCAAGCTCAGAGGACGAAGCGCTTCTTGTCGCCCCCTGCAATTCTGCTCAGAAGATCCTTAGCAGCGGGAAAGGAAAGAAAATAAATGTCTCCAGTCCAAAAATCTTAACCAAGAAACTCTCTTCTAAGCGGTTGTCCACGACCGTTACAGGAGGAGTTTACCAAGGCACCCGCTCTAAGACGAAATCTTCAACACTTCGAGATCCGTCATCTACATCTCTGGGGGTAGCCGAAGCTAGGGGTAGCACCCCTCCGAATGTCCACAACAATCTGGTGTTCCAAGAAGATGCACCAGGGGAAATAATTCCCCCCACAGATGCAGTGGATCCGGATGTCCCTGAAGACGTCCACGGGTCCCAAGACGAGGCAGCCTCCTATGCAGGGGGTCATACTTCCCCCGAATCCGAACTGGAGGAGAAAATTCCTACGTACCCCGATGACTTCTCTCTACGAGGGTATGATTCGAAGAGCACATCCTCCACAGTTCCTTCCACTGTTCCCCGTGTGAGAACAGTATTTATGACTGGGAATGACCAAGACGGTCCTAGTGATCGCCAACGCATCGACACTCTGGAGGCCATACTTCATACCTTGGTCAAATCCGTCGACGAGATAAAAGCGGCCCGACCAACTCTGCTAGGAAGGACGCCTGGCCAAACAAGCTTGGGTCCCGCAGCCAATGCGGACTCGAACTCAACTCCGGGCGACAATCTTCCTACAATATCCGTTCCTACCGCTGCAGACGAGGCCACGGAGGCAAGACGAGAGGTCCAGGAGATCCGGGCCATGTTCCACGCCCGAGAAACTTGCCAGGACATCAGGATACGATAACCGTATCCTGCTGCGTGGAGAGATGTTCCCTTTCCACAAAGATATAAACCATTCAACATCAATCCGTATGATAGGAAGATATCTGCAAGTAGGTATATCACCTACTTCAAAGTCACAACCGACCATCTGCCTCATGATGACGCCATCCTTACGCGTTTATTTATTACAGCGTTGGAAGGGGTCGCCTTCGACTAGTACCGCAACTTGCCAGACAACTGCATCCATTCCTTCGCCGACTTCAAAAACATGTTCCTTGAAAGATTCTACGAGGTAGGACAAGATGTGACAATGTCCACCCTCATGGACGTTGTTCAAGGTGAGAAGGAGTTGACAAGGAACTACATTGAGCGGTTTTGCCAAACCGCGATGAAATTGCCCTCTGGCAATCCAGATTCTTCTTCGATTGAAATCTGCCAAAAGAGTCTGCTTCCCACAATCAGCCTCTGGATGGGCGAAAGTCAATTCAAGGATTGGAAGACTTTCATTATCAGCGCCATAGCACAGAAGACAAGTTGATGAAAGCTCGCCAATTGGGATTGTACATCTCGGAAGGAGAAGACAAGGGCAAACGCCCCAACGCCAACAACAACAATGGTGGTAATTCCTCCAACAACCGAGACAACAAGGGCAAGCTGGCTATGGTGGACGACACAGCCCCGAAACCCGAACCAAAGCTGGCAGAGAAGCAGTGGCCGCAGATAACTTATTCCTTTGAAAATAGCCACGTCAAGCCCATCCTCGATATGCTCATACAAGGAGATCGAATTTAGCTCCCTCCTCTAAGGCGTGAACCTCGTCCTACAGAGATGGAGAGCCCCAAGTACTGCCACTATCATCGCTATATCTGCCATGCTACTCAGGATTGCTTCCAACTGAAGCGATACATCGAGCATCACATCGATTCTAAGGCCCTGGCCATTAATTTTGAAGAGGTGACCGTGGCAGCCAATATGGTGTCAGTACAGTTCGGCAGCTTCCCTCCGACAAAGACTCAAGAGGGAGTAGTAACCGTCCCTAGGGCAAAGATCGAGGTCGCTAATCTTCCACCTCCCCGAGACCAGGCTGCTGGGTTGGTACCTCTCACCACATCACGAGGGGAGGTCATGTGGGTCCACCAGGACTTAGTATCTGAAGTAACCCAGCCAACATCACCCTCTACTGGCAAGAAGAAGGGTGGCAAAGTCAAGTCCTGCCGCACAATCTCGGTAGATATCGAAAAAGCTACGGCTGTGGTTACCCGATCCGGTGCACAAACTCAACCTCCACCGGGTAACTCGGCTGAAGATCATCAGCCGACAGCTGCTGATGCTCCAGAACCTTCTCAGCCTTCGACGACCGATAAGCCAAGGCCGAAGGAGACTCGCTTTGATAAGCCGTTCCGAAGAGAGGAGACTCATGGGCTGGAGAGGCCCTACAACTTTGATATCTTGGCACAATTGGCCAATACACCGGCCAAGTTGTCATTATATGAGCTCTTGAGGCTCTCCAAAGATGTTCGCATCGCCCTGAGTGACGTACTTCAAAATGCTGATGCTTATCTAGCTCAAGTCAAGCTTACAGGGGAGAGCTCGCTAGCAGATCTCCAGGACAGTGCTTATACTGGCACAATGCCCAATATTGTGTTCACTCTACAGGACATGCTTATCACGACTAACTTGCACGATCTCCCTCTGTATTACACTGGATACGTCGGCGACGTCAAGGTAGATCGGATGCATATTGATTCTGGTTCTTCCATAAGCATCATCCCGAAGAGCCTGCTGCACCATCTGTGCATCCCAAATGCATCGCCTGACGCCGACAAGCACTGCCATCAGCGGTTTCAATTCAGGCAGAAGCTATCCGATCGGGATAATTTGTCTGAAATGCCAAATCAGCGATCTTCAATCAGAAGTAACCTGTTATGTCATAGATGCAGATATTTTATACAATATTCTCCTGGGGCGTCCTTGGATACACGATTACATGATCGTGCCTTTCACACTGCACCAGTGCTTCAAGTACGTCGACAAGCACGGCTTCGTGAGGACAAAATTTGCCGACATCGATCCCTTTAAAGGGGTCGAATCCTTCTACTCAGACTCATGCTTGTACGAGAAGTCGAAAAGGCACCTTGTCGAAGGAGATACTTAAGCTCAAACTGAGGCGGCAACTGGATCGGAAGAACCTCTGACGATCTATCTCCAAGCCCGTAAACCTGACAGAATTGCACCCCTTACAGCCACTCTGCGTAAGGATGCAATCAGCCTCTCTGCATAGGAGGGACAGATGATATTATGACTGCCAAGGTCTGGCCAAGTGCCAAGACCCACGACAGAGCCACTGACAATCAGGCTGCCTAGAGCTAGCCAGTAACAAACAGAGGAGCTCAATCCCTCTGTCAAGCCGATGACGATTCGCCTTCCCAGAATGAATCGACAGCCGAGCGCTAAGCCGGGGACTGCTAGCCAGCCCACAACTCCCTGCCCAGTATCGAGTGGGAGTCGTTAGTGCGCCAACAACTCCTCGTTCTGATCCACCAATGGAGCCCCTGATGATTAAGCTGTCCAAGTCATCCTCCCAGTCTTCATTGACACAGGGGGTGGCTGAAGAAGAGTCTGAGCTGGCCAAGTATGTGGTTGCTCACACTGATGTTCCATCCGCAGATGATGTAATTCCACTGGAAAAGATACCTTACTTCATTAATAAAGGGCTATCTTTGAACTACCTCGAGCTTAATAAGCTTTGTATAATGTATGCTATGGAAAACGGTATAGACACCCTCCTACACACACAGGTGACAAATGTCTACATCGCAAACCAACTTACTCCAGTGGAAGACGCTTACCGTATAGTCGAGGAAGAGGATCATCCAATCATCTTCGGCCGAAAGAATGATCCACAGCCCTTAAAGATAGAAGAAGTTGATCTCGAGCCCGACACCGGGAGAATGCCCCTTTATCTGTATAGCTCCCGATCTAAGTACCTCATGCAAAAACAAGGGTATGATCTGGAAACCATGCCAGGCTTGAACTATGGCACTGGACGGCCATTACCATTACAATTTCCCGTCCTGGCTGGGAAACCACGGGATTACTACAACAAGACCAGATGTGGGCTAGGTTATGTTACACCTGCAACGACCCCTGAAAGCTCAGATGAGGAATGCGACTATCATTCACACTCAACCGGATCACCAACTTCTAATTCGGATGTCAGCATCGGGGACGTATTCAGGCAAGTCTTGTCTGTCAATATGGCATTCGCCGACGCCTATGAAGAAGATGAAGACATTCCTGAACTTCTTGAGTTAGAGCCATGGGCCCAAAAGCTAGATGCACAATGGGAAAAGCGGTTCGAACAAAGAGAGCCCCTACTGAAGATGAGGTCATGCAAGTTAACCTCGGCAATGAGTCTTCCCCAAAACCAATCTTCGTTAGCAAAAGTCCGACAAACGAAGAGCGGGAATCGCTACTGCAACTCGTCAAATAATATATTGACGTGTTCGCCTGGAGTTATGAAGACATGCCAGGGCTAAACCCCGAGGTTGCACTCCACAAGCTCAACATTCGTTCGGACGCAAAGTCGGTCAAACAACAGCAACGACGGTTTCGTCCGGACATCATGAACTCCATCAAAGCTGAGGTCAACAAACTGATAGCCCGCGGCTTCATCCACGAGGAACAGCATCCAGACTGGGTAGCCAATATAGTACCAGTCTTCAAGAAGAATGAAAAGATTCGAATTTGCATCGACTTCCAAAATCTAAACGAAGCATGTCCCAAAAATGAGTTCCCTCTTCCCATCACGGACATCATGATCGATAACACATGTGGCTTTGAGCGCATGTCAATCATGGATGGCTTCTCAGGATACAAACAAATTAAGATGTTTCTTGACGACGAGAAGCATACATCATTTCGAACACCGATTAGCGTGTACTGTTACACCGTCATGCCCTTCAGTTTAAAGAATGCCGTCGCCACATACCAACGAGCTATGAGCGTCATTTTTAGAGATCATCTGCGTAAGACCGTGGAGTGTTATGTCGACAACATAGATATCAAAAGTCATTCTAAGGGAGACCATCTGCAGGATCTGAGGACGGTATTCGACCTGATGCAAGCGCACAACTTGAAGATGAATCCTACCAAATCCTTCTTGGGCGTATTTAGTAGAAAATTCCTGGGTTTTATCATCACTGCCCGGGGAATTCATATAGATCCGGGGAAGACGAAGGCAATCATGGAGATAGGTCCCCCCAAAAATCTTTGTGAACTCCGAGGCCTTCAAGGAATGCTAGCTTACATCAGGAGGTTTATCTCTAACCTCTCCGGACGATGTCAGCCATTCACCCACCTCTTGAAGAAGGGCGTTTCATTCGTATGGGATGAAGAATGTCAGCGCGCCTTCGATTGCATAAAAGAATATCTGTCGAACCCTCCAGTCCTGGTGGCCCCGGTTGCTGGAAAACCATTTCTGCTCTATGTGCGAGCAATAGAGCATTCTATCGGTGCTTTACTAGCACAAAATAATGATGCAGGCCATGAGCAAGCTATATATTACCTCAGCCGAATGATGATGGGTCCTGAGCATAGATACACTTCCGTGGAGAAGGAGTATCTTGCACTGGTGTTCGCCATTCAGAAAATGCGATACTACGTCACGGGACAAACCATCCATGTCGTATCAAGAGTTAACGCCCTCAGGGTCCTCATGACCAAGCCAGGTGCACTCAGCTCTCACCTCGCTACCTGGGCGATATTATTGTCTCCCTACCATATGATCTTCGTCCCGCAGAAGGCTGTTAAAGGTCAATCTCTGGCAGACTTTTTAGCAGCTCATCCAGGTTCAGAGTCAACCAGAATAGACGAAAAGATTTCAGATGAGGTCGCCAATTCAAATGTGGCCTCTCATGATGCCGTATGGCGAATATTCTACGATGGCCCTTCCAGAACTGGGCCCAAGGGCAACATCGTCGCTGGAGTCGGAGTGGTGCTGATTTCTCCCTCCAGGCTGGTGATCAATCGGGCTTACGCCCTCACGAAGCCCTATTTAAACAATGTGGCAGAGTACAACGATTTGGTTATTGGCTTCTGACTTACAAATGAGCTGGGGGTAGAGTATCTTGAAGCATACGACGATTCGCAATTAATCGTCAATCAGATCCGGGGTTCATACGAAGTTCTCCATGAAGATATGATCCCCTATCACCAAATAGCGATCGACAACATTTCGTTATTTGAAGGGTTCTTTATAAAACATGTTCCGAGACTCTGAAACATTGAAGCCGATGCCTTAGTAGGACTGGCCTCTTCCTTAGCGGTCCTAAAATATACTCATCATTTGGTGGATGTAATAGGCCACGAGTTGGTCTACCCCAAGAACACCGTCCAATTTGCTGAGAGCTATTCCACTCAGACGGTCGACGAAGCACCAGACTGGAGACAGCCATTCGTAGACTTCGTAGTCTATGGCATCTTGCCCAAAAATCCAAAGGAAGCTACTTCTATAGAAGACGTTCCCTCAGATTCTTCTACGATACAGAGACAAAAATGCTGTATCGATGATCATACGATGGATTACTGCTTCGGTGTCTGTCAAATACAGAAGCCAAAAAAGCTGTACGCGAAGCCCACGACGGCGTCTGCGGGGCTCATCAGCCTGGCCCAAAATTGCAAGACCGCCTTCGTCGAATGGGCTATTATTGGCCCACGATGGTTCCAGATGCGATAGACTATGCAAGAAAGTGCAAAGCCTGTCAAGTCCAGGTAGATTTCATTCACCAGCCATTCAGGTTTTTACATTCGACAGTGGCATCCTGGCCATTCGAAGCATGGGAAATGGACATCATTGGTCCGATCACTCTGCCTTCGTTCCAAGGACATCGCTTCATACTCGTAATCACAGATTACATCTCCAAATAGACGGAGGCTATTCTGCTGGCAGAAGTGAAGACTTCAAACGTGATCAGCTTCCTCAAGCATCACGTCATCTATCACTTTGGACTGCCCCGAAGGATCATCCACAAAAATGGTCCGCAGTTCACAAGCCATGCCTTCTATTGGTTCTGCGACAAATACCGAATCCAGAATATTGCTTCAACGCCGTACAATTCGGTAGCGAATGGGTTCGCAGAAGCATTCAATAAAACTATAATCAAGCTGCTCAAGAAATTCGTGTCTTCCAACAAACACGACTAGAATGAGAAGCTTGGCGAGTGCTTATAGGCATACCGCACTACAGTCCGGATGACCACTGGGAACACACCATTCTATCTGGTGTATGGGAGTGAGGCGGTTCTCCCACTGGAGACTCAAATCCCCTCGCTCCGCGTCGCCCTCACCTACCGATTGACGATGGATGATAATCACCATCGCCGGCTACAAGAGTTGGAGGCCCTAGATGAGAAGCGCATGTTAGCTCAACAACGAATTGAGCTGTATCATGCCCGAATCTCCGGAGCTTTCAACAAGAAGGTTAAAATCAGAACATTCCAAGTGGGCGATCTCGTTCTGGCAGTTCGGAGGCTGATGGTTATGACTCACAAAACCGTCGGCAAATTCCAGCCAAAGTGGTAAGGCCCATTTGTCATCGAGGCTGTATTCTCCAATGGAGCTTACCTCCTCGTAAAACAAAACGGAGACTTTCTCATGTTAGTTCCTGAAGAAGTAATATGTCTAAAACGATATCCTCCAAATCTCCCAGATTGTTGAGTTATTTATTCTCTGGTACCGCTGAACTTACACTCTAACTCCAAATCTCCCAGATTGTTGAGTTATGTACCCGCAAGTACCGCTGAACTCATACTCTGGTCACTCCAGATGAATCTATATCACATCTTCTCGGTAGTAAGTCATGTATGATCATACCTCTGAACTTTCTACCTAAAAGACCTCCTTCTTCATGATCTACTACCCGCACTTTCAGTGCATAAAAAGTGTAACAGATCCACAAATTTCCCGAAATAACCACGTCGATGTCACCTCTGAGTTGTTTCACTTCCATCAAAAATAAACCACCCCTCACGTAGAACTTCTACGTCCATATTACCTCTGAGTTGTTCTATGTACCCTTCATGGTGTCCACTCCTGCCACGTCCTCATTACCTCGGAGTAGGAAGATTCCATCGAAGAAACCCTCATATTTACCACGTCCTCATTACCTCTGAGTAAGTATGTTGGTTCTCTCTCGACTTATTATACATACCCAAAATAAGGGTACGTAAAGGATGATAGGCCCACAAATATCCTCAGTTGACCACAAATGTCCTCAGGTGACCACAAATGTCTACAGTTGACCACAAGTGTCCGCTGTTGACCATAAATGCTGTACTAGATCCCCTAGTACATGTGCCTCTTTTCTTATTTATCGTACGCCTCCGGAGCCCATCTGTTCCATGGCGTTCTTTTCGTCCAATACCAAGAACTTCCACGTCCGTCTCACCACGGAATCGTTCTGGGTATCTCTATCAAACTTATTATCTGTACCTACAGCCAAGGTATGCCAAGGGTAATAGGTCCACAAAAAGTCCCCCAGTGGGACAAATATCACGAATACCAAATGTCACGACCCGCACCCACCGTGAGGGTATGAATACGTAACAGCGCCCAGCCTACGCCACAGTGTCGGTGGTAGAACGCTGTCCTAGGTCAAACATCTAACAATATAAAGGTACCTGTACAGTATATACTCTCCGAATGGAGGTAACATAGCAGATACAGTCTCAATCACATCTAAGGTAGAGCATGATAAAGATAGATAAAACATGAAATCTAAAAGAGATACAACAGATAGAAGTCTAAGTGTCTAAGATACACAAACCCAGAAATACATCTCAAAGCTCAAATACAGTAATCCATAAAGTGAATACAACTCAAGACAACTGAAACGACGATCTATACAACCTCTACATGTGTCTCCTCTAGGCTAGCAGGCAACCTCCAGGCTATCTGTAAAATTTATCAACAGGTCCAGTCAGGACCGGAGCGAGCACAATACATCTCAACAGATCATGGCAGGTTAGAAAATATAAACATGCAGTAGAGTAAGATACAGGAAACTGAAAGGAAGTACATGATGTAAAAGAAGAGAACTGTAAGTAAATAGCTACTGTATATAGAGAAGTAATAGTGGCTAGTGATGTAGAGTACAGGATAGCACATGTGAACAGGACAGATTAGTACATGATCTACACTAAGGAGTTTCACATGATCTACACTACTATGGAATTTGTTCACATGACTATTAGCACTTCCCCGTTTTCCCAATTAATACACAAGGATCCAAGTAGGTTATGTTATTATACATGATATCACATGATGGCCCATGAAAGGGTGCACATGATAGTATACATGAGGGCTCCGTGAACATGAGAGTACATGATTCACAAGAGTGTACATGTATGGTGAAAGCACAGGAGTACATGATAAAAGTGAAATACACATGACACAATGTACCCGATGCTCTCGAGGGGGATAACATCGCATGAAGAGATCCATATAGTACTAATCCGTGATAATGTCGTAACAGCATCAAGTAAAGTAATCTAAAGCAGGAATATAATTCTAACAACTTATGAAATGATCAGAGAATGTACTCGTATGATAACCTGAACAGCTGATAGGTATAGGGGTCCAACTGAAGCCACAGAGTCCTATTTAAAGCAACACAGGTTACAAGGTGTTTAAGTTGTAATAAATGAATCTCTACAAGCAATCTATATTATCCTAGGTTCTTCTAAGTCAAATCAACTCTAGGTCAACTCCGGTCAATAATCTAGTCAAACTAGGTCAAATGTTGACTTACAGTTGATTTTTGGTCAACTGGTCAACTCTAGTTAGACAGGGTCAATTCTAGTCTAATTATTAAAAATATAAAGTGTACTTCGTTATTCGTACGTCGAAACTTACGACACGCAAAATCGAGATAAGATGATCAACGGTAAGGTTAATAATCTTATTATAGTGATCCACGTGTCCATCTTGCCAATTTTAGCGATGTGAGATCACTGGAATTGACTGATCTCAGTTCCGTTGTACTAATCCCGAAATACGAATATTATAAGAATTAATTATTAATAAAAGGGTGATACATAGAGAAACTATCTACAAACATTGTCGGATGATGAAATAAACATCGCCAACTTGTCCAGAATAGTAAAATTAGCTAGGATAGCCTACCCATCGGTCCAATTTGGACACAAGGGCAAAAAGGTAATTTTGGGTCAAAATGGTATCCGTGTCGGAGCCGTTTTGCACCAAAAAATGTGCAAGAAAACAAGTCTATAAAATATAACAAATTATATGTCTACGGAACCAGAATGACGATATGAACCCAACGGTATATCCAGAATTGGATTCCGTTTACCCGATCTCAATTTGGTCCGTTAACCAGAATATTGGAATTTTGGTTTACACGGAAATACGTACCGGAGTCAATGTTCTCAAAATTTAGCAAACTACATGTCAACGAGTCCAGAATGACGATACGAACTCAACGGTATATCCGGAATTGGATTCCGATGAGCCGATCTCAAAATGACCTGTTAACCCGGATATTGGTATCCGACTTACATCGAAATACGTACCGGATACAATGTCCACTAAACCCTAGCAAATTATATGTCAACGAGTCCAGAATGATGATACGAACTCATCGGTATATCCGGAATTGGATTCCGATGAGCCGACGTCAAAAAGTCCCGTTGACCCGGACTGCGGGGCCCACTTTGCACCGAAAAGTGTGCCAGGGCCCACGTCCTCCAAAACTAACAAATTTTATATGAAAACATGCCAGAAGGACGCCACGAGTCTACTGGTGGTGTCTGAAATGAAATCTGGAGTCCCGTGTTCAAAAATAGAATTTTACAAGTTGGAAATTACGAATTCGGACAGCCAACATTGGCGTCGGATTCAACCAACCAAACAAGCTCACAATGAAACAAAACTGGAGGGGTAGTAAGAGGGTTATACCAGCTTCACACGGGAATTGGTAGCACGCCAAACGGATCTGCGGTGGAGGAGGTACAAGCTGACGAAGTTGGCTCCACGAAACTGTCCAAAATTTATACAATTTAAACAGTCAACTTGGTGGCCGGTTTTGAGGCATCAAATGATAAAATCAACGGACGAACTTGACAGGAGTAAAGATGGATAAACCGAGATTGTGATGGAGTGAAGAAATTGCCGATCCAACGGTCGAATTTCTCGAAAATGGCTTGCGAAGTTGCTGCGACGGGGCGCCAAATTGGACTTGATTCCGCGCGCGTCACGATGGGAATTTGTGCAAAATACACGAATCGCATATACGTCGCGCCGGAGGAGAAGTGGCGGACCCAGGCGGGTCGCCGGTGTTCGCCCAGTCGGTGGGGGCACGGCCACGACGGCGACGGCCGGCGGCGTGGCCCGTACGCGCGTGGCCATGGTCGTTTCCGGCCGGCCAGCTTGGCGTCGCTGCTGTAAACAGCTGTTGTGCGCCGCTGCTGTGTTCGGCTGCACTAGCCCAGCCTGGCCCGGCAACGGCGGGGGCGGCACCCGTACGCGCACGTTGCTGCTCGGCCATGGCCGGCCGGCAATAGCAGCAGCTGCTGCTTTCGTGCGCTGGCCCGGCTAGGCACGGCGGTCGTGGCCACGGTATCGCTCAGGCAGCGAGGGGCGGTGGCGCGCGGTGGCGGCCACGGCTAAGGTGGTGGTGGCGGATTAAAGTGGTGGTGATGGTGGTTCATTGGTGATGGCAGAAAATGGTGATAGAGAAGAAGAGTAGGTGAGGAGGAGGAGTTCGGGATGAGGAGATCGGGATAGCTGTGTTGGAGCTGCTGCTCGGCCAGGAGGAGGCTCGGGCCAAAGTAGGCTGGTGGTTGTGTTGTTTGAATGGAGAGGAGAAAAAATAAGTGAGAGAGAGAAAGAGAGATGATGTGTAATAATTTGAGGAGAGAGAAATCCCTTCCTTAAACTTATGGCCGGCCGCTGAATGAGAGGGTGAGGGAAAATTTGCATATAGGAATTTTAATGGCTAGGATTAATAGAAAAAATCCAATGGCTAGGGTTTAATATAGGAAAATTGGTCAATTCTATAGGGATTTTAACAAAGGAAATTTCCATCGAATATTAAAATAGGTAGACAGGATATTCAATATTATTTTTGGGCAAGGAAAAATGAGGGTGTCACGATGGAGGGTAGCACGAAGCAGGGCTGGACTTGGTGGAGCCGGATTGGGTCAAAATCAGACATTACACAATAATCGAATTAAAAATAGGTGTTGATGATCATGGGTAAATAAGTAGCATGTGGGGGCTCAAACAAATGGCACACAAGTGGCATGCGGATAGTAGGCTCAATGTGGGCCATATCCATATTTGGAGTTGACAGGTTTTGGTCGACAGGGTACCTACAAAACAAGTTGGAAAATGAATGTGACACCGTGGGGTGAAATAAAATCGGGTCACGTGTCAGGAAAGTTGTATGAAGCAAATAGAGCACAAAATGGTTTGTCTGAGTGGAACACGAAGGTCATGGGTGAAGAGCGTCTCGAGTAGATCATACATGATGAGTTGGTTTCAAGAGAATGACTGGTCCGGTGCTCCCAAGTCAAAAGTCATGGTAACGTGCTAATAATGATCAAGGAAAAGAGTGGGAAAATTAATTACTGATCAAACGGTCTAAATCGACCTGAAGTTGTACGAAGCAAAAAGAGTACAAAGGAACAAGTTTGAGTGGGACACTATATACCAAAACGAAGGTAATCCTGTCCACTACAAAACTCATGAAGAAGGTTTCCAGAGTTTAACATCCCTGACACTCCAAATATCAAAGGCACGAAAAAGTACACTTAAAGATAATTAACAAAATAATTTATTTATTGAAACTAATCAATCAGAAAAATTAAAAAAAATCAACCCAAAATTCATGGTGCTCATACTAAGGATACTGGACAAGCACAATAGATGATGATGAAAACACAGTCATTTATTGAAAAGCAAAAGTACTACATATTCGGGGACCACGTCCCTATCAAAATGAAAGAAAATGACAAAGAAAGAAAGAAAAAAGGCCGATTAAGGTTCGTCTATACATAATTCTCTGAGGCGATCCCTCAGCACGGCAGTCGACCGCTCAAATCGCAGCTTGGCCCGGCGCTCGGCCTCCTGACTCAGCCGCTCTGCATCCTCCAGATGCGCGTGAGCCTGCCATCCATCTTTGAGTCTCTTCAGAGCACGCTCCAGGCCAGCAGAAGCTCGGGTGACTTTTTCGGCCTCCTGAATGATTAACTCTTTATCCGTGCGGGAGGCCTCGAGCTCAGATTTTAAGAAAGCCAGCTTCCTCTGGAGCTCGAGGATCTGCTCCCTCGTATCGATTATTCTGCGAGGGGCGGCCACCTCCCGAGCAACACAATCCTCGCTCCTGCGGCTCAGCTGATCGTACTGAATAGACAGATCGTCGAGGTCCTTTATGATAACCGGCTTAGATGCATCTCGTGCGGTCCATACCTTCTCCACGACAGTGACGAGGAAGTCCCGATCCTGATCTATTGCTGAAGACAAATCAACTTGCCGTAGTACTTAAAACTGGGCCACAAGCTGATCCGCCTCTAGCAATTTGGGCTCCAGCAGCTCGACTATCCCCGCCCTACCGAGAAGGGTTCTAAGAATTTCAATCTGACCACGAGCGCATTGGCAGGCCAGGGCAAAAGAGATCCCCTGCTCCACAGCAGCTTTGATTCCTTGCCTCAGGTGACGGTAGAAATTGTCAACCACATCCCTTGACGATTCATCCAGAACTTTCGAAGAAGACGGCGTCAAAGGGAGAGTGGATAGCAGAGTCGAAGAAGATGCGACGGAACTTGATGTCCCTGCCACAAGGGAAACAAATTTTGAGCGAAAGGACACTTGAATAGCGGCCAATTCTTCTTCTGCAGCCCGAAGAATCCGGAGACTCGGCAGGGCAGAAAGGTCAACCCCCGGGGTTAGAGAAACATGAACCAAGGAGGATGCAAGGACCATCTCTTCCCGTCCCGGCAGTTCCGTCGCTCGCTCTCCCGAACTCGATTCACGGTGAGGTCCCTCAACGTAAGCTAGAGGGGGAGGAGGCACGCTCTCTTCCATCAGGTTCCCTCTAGCAAACTCTACCCTGATAATGTCCGTCATTGGTAGTGAAGGAGCAGGACCTGTATGTCCAGAGCAACCATCAACCAGCTTAATCCAAAGGATGTGATGATAGAGTGAATGAGCCTCTTCACTAGTCAAGACTTGGCTTATCTTACCAGGAGAGAGTTGCGAAGGCTGAGGCTCGCTTACAGCTACCGTAATCTCTTCGCCAGCGACACCCGAGTCAAATTCAGCTGGTTCCTCTGCCCCAGCCGCCCGGAGGGGGATACAACTGGATCAGCGTCACCCTGCTGAAGTTCAGCAGTCTCAAGGACGAGTTCTGCAGAGCCCACGTCGCCCTGGGTCGAGACCTCAGCAACGTGAGATCCCTCAGCCGCCACCGAGAGAACCCCGACAGAAATAATCTCGACACACATGTCACTAATCAAAGTGGTCAGGGCCAGGTTGACTTCAGAAACAGCGGCCGGCTCTCGAGAGTCCGACTCTTCTGACGCCTACAGAAAAAAGAAAAATGATTAGATCATAGTTCAGGAAAAGGAAGAGCTAAAGAAGGAGATGGTTGTAATTCAATTCCCCTCCGAAATGGCACCTATATCCTCGCCTCTCCTTAATGAGCAGCCGGCGAGGCTTAATCACAGCCTATTGTATGGAGTAGGTTCTTCCGCCACCAGCAGACTCAGGCCTGCTTCGCTTTCGGGAAGAGCTCGGCGCAACGGGCGGCTGATCCGCCACCACCTCAGCTGCAGGAGAAAGAGAGTTGTCAGGATCATGCTCATGCTCATCATCCTCTTCGTCCGCGTTGGCAGACTCCGAGTCCGACATAGCGACTGTGTTCTTCCGCTTCTTCCTCGCCTTAGACCCCTTGGGTTTCTCCTCCAAACCGGTACCAACAATAAAGCTGGTACTCGGGTAAAAACCAACGGGAGGCTTGTTCGCCATGACGTGGTAGAGAGCCGCCAAATACAAGATCTCGCCTAAATCCCCAGCATCAGGAACCGAGAAGCTAGTATGAGTGTGAACTGTATTATAATAATGGCAGGCCCTGATGCCATCGAGGATGCTGCCTTCAAAACCCAGGCAAGAGCTGGAACTGTCCAGGAAAAGCTGGCTATACCCAAACTGTCGGGCGAACCTACTGGGCAAATAAGGCTCCAAGTAGATAACATTGCGGTTGCGGTATACTAGGTGGGAAGGGCGAATATTGTGCAACCAAAGGAACATTTTGCCGTCTAAAAAGTGGGGAAGCCCAATACTATCCAGATGTACAACCCTTATTTTCTCAGCAGTAAATCGAGGAACAGATACAAAAAAATTGTATCTGTCCACGCTTGACAGTGCCATCCTACAAGCGCACATAGTCTCGCAATCCCAAGGCATGCGGCGATATTGGAAGAGGAAGGCGTCATCTGCAGTTACGCCATCTTCGAGGCCAGGCCTCATTAAAAATCGGCAATGCATCAGCAACCACCCCATCAGATAGTGGTAGGGCAGTTCAACACATTCGAAGTCCTTCGTCGCATTATGGGCTATGACCTTGGACGTAAAAGTGTAAAGGCCATAGTGTATACTTTACACCATGGCCGGAAGTAGAGCTAGCCTGACTCCGAAGACCAACTTCACAGCAGGGAGGATAAAATTATGGCTGTTTCTATCAATGAAACCAGCCCCTTCCGAGACTATGCAATTCCGTAGCCACACCATCAAGAATCCGGCCAGAATAACCTTCTTGGACAATGGCTGAGTGGCTTGATAGAAATAAGCAAAAGAGTCAGATTTACTCACGAACCTGTCATCGGTGGTTCTTGCCCTCTTGGCGGTCGATACTTGGTCCTATACCTCCTCCCGAGTGAGAGGACCTTGGGGAGCAACCCGGCCTGAGGCACCGAGCTTAAAAAGATAAGAGAGCTAGGCCTTCATGTGAGGAAGGTTCCCTTCCGAACTGTCGTTCTTTTTCTTCGATAGCTGCAGGCACGTGCTGTGATGACACAACAATTCCCGGTAGACGGCAACGAAGCCTGGGAACCTCTCTTCCAATTCCTCATTCGTAGGAGTGTACACCTTAAAGACTTCATCCCCCCAAGACAGCTTGGAGATGGCATGCATCTCGTGCAGAGCAAGCCCCTTCTCCTCCACGGGCGTAAAGAAGGTCCCCGTGCGGCGGTTATACTTCTCCAGCAGGCCATAAATAATTTTTTGTTTATGGGCAAGCCGTGGCTGGTACCCCGAATTGCATGGTAAAGTCTAATCTCGTGCAGGGGAGTCTCGTATTCCTGTACGATCCACATGGATAGGTTGGTCCACGAAGGGATGGGGTGTACCCAACTCGGTAGCGACAACCGGCCAATCGGATAGGACCCCTTCCGAGCGAGCTGGTTCAAGAAAGTGTCAGCTTCGGAGAACGTGAAATTGGGACCCTGTACATTCAGAAAACTGCCTGGGGCCAACCCCATCATATAACGGCTGACTGGTACCCTGCCCGCGTACACTGACTGCATGTTATTGTTGTAGTAAATTTCGTCCACAATCATCCCGCTCTGGGTCAGAGTCAGGTAATCTTCTATCTTCCTGTTCATGGGCAACATGTTGAACCATGACAGTAGAAAGTGACGCTCCATCAGAGGAATATGGATCGCCATTCCGTCAGAAGTAAAACTCCAGCTCTCAGATATATCCAGAACTTGGTAGTTCTTCACAGTCAGGGCATCCCCGAAGAAGAATGCAGGCTTCAAGTGTCGGCCCCCCAGCAGTCCTGAGTTTATCATCCCCGAGATAAAGAAGAAGGACTGCTTTTTAATGTCTTCTAGCCTCTCCATAGGTTCATCTTTTGGAAGCTGGTTCACCACATACACGACTATGTGGTCATACCTATAGCCCACAGCAAATTGGGTGCGTCCCACCAGAGGTTCTCCCGCAGCATTAACTGGCAAATTCACTGAAAAAGTGACAAAAGAAAAAAAGTTAGGAGATGGCTAGAAAATGTTTAAAAACATTCATGCGGCTATGTTCGATGGGTCCTTATGCAGCTCAGTTTTAACAGAGTTCATGCGGTTCTGTTTTGATGGGTCCTTATGCAGCTTGGTTTTAACAGAGTACATGCGGCTTTACATTGATGGGCTCATATGCGGTTCTATTCAAGAGACTTCATGCGGCCTAGTTCATCAGGAGTTCATGCGGCTTTCTTTCGCGGGGTCTCATGCGGCTTTGTTCAGTGGGGTCTCATGTGGCCGAATTCAGATAAGCTTATACGGTTCTGTTTAGTGGGGTCTCATGCGGTCGAGTTCAGATGAGCTTATGCGAATCTGTTTAGTAGGGCTTATAAGCTTATGCGGTTTTGATATGTTGGAGTTTATGCGGCCCAGTTCATCAGAAACTCATGCGGTTCTGTTCAGTGGGACTTCATGCGGTTCTGTTTTAAAGCTGCTCATGCGGTTCAGACATGGGGCATACCCCATGGGGCTCGGACATGAGAAGTTCATGCGGCCCATACAACGTATGCAGCTTCATCGTACTGAACTTGGGCAGTTCATTGAAGACGAAGGACGCATTAAATGCCAAGGAGAAGAGGCTTATGCATAAAACATGCAGCAGAGCTATTTTTGTTAGGGTTCGAAGCATACGGTCCTCCACATAATCCTTACCAGCAATGAAAGGGTGGACGTCAGGATGAACTGTGGGCGCCTCAGTCGATGAAGAAGCCGCTCCCTTATCCTTCTCCGCAGCGCTAGAGGAAGCTTTGGAGGCCATTGTTGATCGGTGATCGAGAGATAAGACGACGGCAACTAGGACAAGAAAAGCTTGAGCAAGAAAAGAAAGTAAAGAGTCACCCTCTCCCAAAGAACCCATATTTATAGGCTGATGAAAGGATGTGCGGATCAAGGGATGCTTCGCATGATGCACCGCCTAGAAAACAAAGCCGACTCTTGGATTTCTAACCCCTGCATACGAAAAGATTAACCTTAATAATTAAGACAAATCTAATTTAAAGCTGACTCTTGGGATCCTATCCCAAAAGAATGCTTTAGATCAAAGCAAATCACGGGCAAATAAATGAGATGCCTACGTGGCACAGAGTAGTCCATGCGGCCAGAACGTCCATGCGGCCAGAACATTCTATGCGACCATAGGAGTCTATGCGGCACGGAGATCTTATGCGGACATAGCCATGCTTCTTATTCAAAGTATTTCAATTTTGCAAATTGAAAACTTTGAAGGGGTCTTGTAGAAGCATGGAAAAGAACAAGTAAAATCCATGAGGCTCAAAGCAGTGGGAGTCTCATGCGGCTCAGAAATTCACTTAGAGCTTCATGCGGCTCACAAATCCTTTGGAGCTTCATGTGGCTCATAAGTCCCCTAGAGCTTCATGCGGCTCAGAAGTCCCCGAGAGCTCTATGTGGCTCGAAAAAGCCACGTAGCCGTGGGTAGTTCAAAAGTAGGCATCCACAGCTGGCCATCATTACTATGTGCAGTTGACTCATTTAATGCTCTGACGCAATGCAGCAGCCCTGACACAACGGATTGACAGCTCTGACATAAAGTTGTAATGATGACTCTTGACGTGCTCTTAGAGACGAGGAAAATCTTTATAGCTGGTACGATCTACCCATTTTCCAAAGCTCTTTATGCGGCTCAGTTGTAAGGACTTCTATGCGGCTCAGTTGCAAGGACCTCCATGCGGCTCAAATTAAAGGACTTCCATGCGGCTCAGATTAAAGAACTTTCATACGGTTCAAATAAAGGCCACACTCATGCTGCTTAACTATGACTGTCCTCCATGTGGCTCGCAGTAGTCGGGATACGTGGCAGGAGTTGATCAAATCCCAACAATTCAGATTTATGGCAATCGACACAACATTCAGTTGGGACACGTACCAGACGATTGACCAAGACTTATCCACTCGAATTTGTTGCTACCAGCAAATCATAACAAAGCAGATTTATTGCAATCATCATAACTGCCTGATGCAGAATTATTGCAATCATTATAACTGTCCAGATCAACTCCCAATAAATGATGCAGATTTGTTGCAATCAACATAAGTAACCCGGATTGATTTTCAACAGGCAGGATCAAGACAAATCTTAACGAATCCCTAACCACCCGCTTTTTAAGGGGCAATTACTGCACACCCCACTCCTATAAATAGCAAAGGGAGGCAGGGACAAAAAGGCACAGAGTTATACGCACAGAGCCCGAGCAGAGAGACCAGCAACCCCCGCCCGCCCAAAGAGCATTTCTTTCCTGCAGCCGAAGCTGCGTTCGATCGTCCAAGGAGTAAGACAGAGTTGCTGTCACTCTCCCGAGCCTCTACTTTCACCCCCCAGAATCAAAAATAAATAATTGTACTTTAGATTACTTTTTCTAGGTTTTGTTCCTAGGCTCTCTTTTGTACGAGCGAGTTTGTGTTGTGAAGTAAAAGTCCAGTCCTCCCATAAAATTGTTCTGTTCTTTTATAATCAATGACAAACAATATATATATATGTAATGCCTGTGTTCGTATTACGTATTTTAGGATACGTATATGTATTTTATTCTGTATTGCCTGATTCCTTGTTTAGCTCTCGGCTTGGTTTAACTCTCGGTTTGGGTTGGCTTGGTTCGGCCGGCCCAATGCTTGGTTCATCATGGGCCAAGAGTGGAACACCTTAGCCTATGCTTCTCCTTCATTTTCACCACAACCCCCTCTTTATTATCCCCACCAACCTTCTCTCTCCTCCATAATTCTCATTTACTTCTTTTTCTCCCACCATTACTCTTCTCCACCAACCAAGAACACCATAGGCAAGTGCAACTTACTTCCACAAGAGAACTCCTTTTGATGGTTTCATTAGCTTCTCCTCATGATTCTAAACCACATTAGAACTTGTCATTTTCCATTTTGAGGCTTTAATTCTTGTAGATCTAGAAATTAGTTATTTTCGGATTTTGGTGGTTTTGATCTACCAAACTTCCTTGTTTTCAAGTTTTGATAGTTCCATATTGTAGAGAATTTCATTCTACCCAATTTCGACCTTTGGAAAGTTGGATTCGGACTTGTTTTGACCAAGATATGGACTGTTGAAGGTTAGATTCAACTTTAGAGTTCTTGCTGTTCTTGCCATTTGGAGAAGACAGTGAACAGTGAGCTAGCTTTTTAGCTTACGCCGCTGAGCTGTACGCTGCTCTTTAGCGAGCGTACGCTAGCCTTGTACGCTGCTATTTAGCGAGCGTACGCTAGCCTTGGTACGCTGCCCTTTAGCGAGCGTACGCTAGCCTTGGTACGCTGCCCTTTAGCGAGCGTACGCTAGCCTTGGTACGCTGCTCTTTAGCAAGCGTACGCTAGCCTTGATACGCTGCCTGTTGGCAGCGTGTCTTTTGCGTACGCTAGTGTGAGCGTGCCCTAGACCCTTTCGTACGCTAGCTCAAGCGTACGCAGTCTTGAGCGTACGATAGCTTGAGCGTACGCTGAACTGTAGCTTGAGCGTGCCCTTGTGTACGCTGACCCTTGCGTACGCTTCCCATTGGAAGTGTATGGACCCTTTCGTACGCTGGCCTCAAGCGTACGCATGACTCGAGCGTACGCTGGCCTGAGCATAGTTTGACCTGAGCGTATGGCCTTTGGCTGACTTGGTCTCATGTCAGCGTGTCAGATTTGGTTTTATTTTCCCTGAGCTTGGCTCTTCTATAGCCCTATATATTGATACTTTATTAGATATTTTACGCCCATTTTAAACTAAGGACTAATAACTAGATTAATACATTAGTCATGAAGAGATTTCCCAGCTACATGTAATCCCGTTACCTGGGCACGCCTTAGGATCTGTAGCCTGCCGTCGAGAAGGGCACATTTTCAGCACACTGTCATGTGTTGCACCCTTCAAGCTTCCTAAGGGTACATTCGTTTCCTGAACGATGTACCCACCTGAATTCAACTCTAATCTTTTAACCCGGGGAACCTGGATGGTCTGCAGGGTTTGTGGCTGTGGAACAATCTCACTGCATCTTGTTAGTAATTAGGCTTATGACAACCCTAGTTAGTTAAAGTATCAAGCCGTAATTCTTGCTTGGCCATGAAATGATTGGATGGAGTCTAACCAGTCTAGTCCTGCCCGGATCCTGTTCCAGATCATTGAACGACCAGAATGCTTGTATTTATTTTACCGATAAATGGTGAGAATTCCAAGTTCTGTTCAGACGAAGGGTTACAACCCCGATCCTTGTTTGGTTTACGGGTTGTAACCTGGTTATCTGAATAGTTCCATGGTTATCTCGTCGTATATCATCCTGGTGTATTTTCTTTATTTCCAGTTCTTACTTTATTTATATCTTGTGCTGATTGCTGGTTTTGGTTCTTAAGTGAAGCCTCCTTTGTGGAACTTGCTCTTTCTGGGGTCCGACCCAGCTAGTTTTGTGTGGCCAGATTTCGGAGCAGCTCCAGAGGATCTACCGACCTTCCAGCCAGATGGTGGACACTAGACGGAACCCTGGCAACGAGTGGGTTATTCTTAGCTCTCCCACTCTATTGTAAAAATATTCTTTTGAGGCGTTTAGCCGACGAGCACCAGTTTAGCTCGATTGTACTTACTTACTGTCTGCCTATGGGCTGTAACATGATTGGCAAATCCTAGGATTGATCATGTATGACTAAACTCTTGCTAGTCCTAACATTTTGTAACGACTAGTTTCATGATCAGCTGAATATGTGATATTTGGGACGCCTTATTATTGTATATTTAATGATCATACATCTTGTAACTTTTACTTACTTGCTTGTGATTGAGACAATAGGCTGTTCATGACCTTAAAAGATTGCTGGCTTGTAGATAAACCCTCATGTATCCTAGACAGCCATGACCGTATAGCGAGGTGGGTTGCACTTCTATATACGTAGCTGGCTATGTCTGGCCCCGCTCTCCAGTATTCTGGTTCTAGGGCGTGACATGGTTTAAGTGGTGGCCCATGCAGGTCTTGTAAATTAAGATATGTGAGGGTTTATCGAATAGATGTCTCAATCAGTATTCGTCCTTGATCTCTGCTCGTATCTTCTGAATCCCTGGATTCTTGTCCTGATCATATGCTTGTATCGTTGATCTGTCCTGGTCCTTTCTTATTGTTTCCTATGTCGTCTTCTTCAGCGGCATTGTTCGTGGTCCTACCGACCAGCAAGGCGGAGCACCTCCCGCGGACCAGCAGCAACCTGGAGATCAAGCCCAGCATTCCGGAGTAGCCTCCAGAGTGGAGCCTATTGGAGAAGAACCACCAGTCCAGCCAGTTCAGCCTGTCGAGCCTGATGATGGCACTTTGGTAGGTCTCGTCAGGACCTTGATAGCTTCTCAAGATCGTCGTGGAGATGTATTGCAACAGGCAGTGGCGGATGCTTTGACCAGAGGCGGTCATCTAGGAAACAGCACGGCCAACAGCTTCAAGCGCTTGAACCCTCCATTCTTCGACGGTAGTGAAGATGCCATCGCAGTAGATGCATGACTTCAGGACACAGATGTGGTTCTAGAAGCAGCCAAGACTCCAGAGAATGAGAAGGTAGCCGTGGTGCGCCTGCAGTTGTTAGATCTTGCCCGCAGCTGGTGGGCAGCACAGGCCGTTGGATTAGCAGCACCCATTGCTTGGGCAGTATTCAGAGAGAGATTCCAGACCAAGTATTTCGATGCCGTGGCTCGGTATGATCTGCAGACGAGGTTTACCAATTAGAAGCAAGGAGACAGGACGGTCGACGAATATGTGGTCGAGTTTTCCAGACTCAGTCGGTTTGCTCCCACCCTGGTGGCAACCGAGTATGATAGAGCCCAGCAGTTCCAGCAGAGACTTCACCTGGAGATCTTGTTGGCAGTTGAGCAGTTTGAGCATCAGACTTTTGATGCCATCTTGAGAGCAGCCCGGAGGCATGAGTATACCTCCCAGAGGATTATGGATAGGGCCGAAGGTCGGAAGAGATCTCACGGCCAGATGAATCAGTCTTCAGCACCAGCCCCGGCAGCAAGGGCCTTGACTATTGGAGCTCCGAGGCGAGCGGCCTCAGTAACGTCGGTTCAGCATTCAACTCCGACGTACCCTCAGCAGCAGAAGCAGAAGCAGTCTTCCGCAGTGGGATGTTCTCATTGTGGGAAGCCAGGCCATGTGGTGGCAGAGTGCCATAGGGCACAGGGATTGTGTCTGGCTTATGGAGCACCAGACCATAGGGTTGGATCCTGCCCGAATAGGGGTGGTTCATCATCATCCAACTTTTCTAGTTCTTCGGTAAGAGGACCAGCTCCGGTCCAGCAGCAGCAGTATCCATTGCCGAGGCCCTTGCCGCCTCAGTCCCAGGCGTTTCAGCAGCAGAGCCCTCAGTAGTATGCGCAAGCCCAAGCCCAGAGTCAGAGCAGACAGCGAGGATTTCAGCAGAGGGGACCAGCACCCTGAGGGCACGGTTAGGCTATGGTAATGACCATGGAGGAAGGATTGGCACCAGGAGAGGTAGTGGCAGGTACTATTCCCGTCAACTCCTTTTCAGCTTCAGCTTTATTTGATTCTGGTGCATCGTATTCTTTTATGTCTGCACGATTTGCGACACGGGTAGGATTGGAGCCCGAGTCATTATTAGTAAGGCTTAATATACTTACTGGTAACGGACTTGTGGGAGTAGATAGAGTGTTTTCCTCGTGTCGGATCGTAGTTAGCGGTAGAGAGTTTCCTGCTAGATTGATAGAATTCCCGATGGTCGATTATGATGTGGTCTTAGGGATGGATTGGTTGAGGAACCAGTATGCTAGGATAGACTGCTACCTTGGCAGGGTTGTTTTTAGCATTCCAGGCGAGCCGGAGTTTTCTTTCTCTCGAGGCGAAGTTGAGTCATCTCCTCCAGTATTGCGGATGGCAGTAGCAGCAGTTCAGTTGCCCAGGATAGTGGAGGTGTTCCCAGATGTTTTTCCAGAAGAGCTTCCAGGTATACCTCCGGAACGGGAGATCGAGTTCACTATAGACTTGATTCCCGGAACAGCCCCAGTGTCAGAGAGAGTCTACAGGATGGCGTCGTCAGAATTGGAGATATTGTACAAGATGATTGAAGAACTTCGAGCTAAGGGATTCATTCGTGCTAGTGGATCGCCTTGGGGAGCCCCGATGCTTCTTGTGAAAAAGAAGGATGGTACGTCCAAGTTATGTGTTGATTAGCGTACCTTGAACTCAGTAACAATCAAGAACAGATACCCTCTTCCGAGGATAGATGACTTGTTTGATCAACTCAAGGGGGCTTCAGTATTCTCAAAGATTGATTTGCGCTCAGGTTATCATCGGATCAGAGTCAGAGAGCAGGACATCCCGAAGACAGCTTTTAGATCGAGATATGTGCATTGGGAGTTCTTTGTTATGCCTTTTGGAACAACCAATGTGCCGGCAATATTCATGGACCTCATGAATCGCATCTTCATGCCTTACTTGGATCAGTTTGTGATCGTATTCTTAGACGACATCCTGGTCTACAGCAAGAGTGAGGCGGAGCATGAGCAACATCTCCGTATAGTTCTTCAGATCCTTAGAGAGCACCAGTTATATGCCAAGTTCAGTAAATGCGAGTTCTGGTTCGATCGCATTTCGTACTTGGGCCATATTATCACTCGAGGAGGACTAGAAGTGGATCCCCAGAAGATTGTAGCTATTGAGTCGTGGCCAGTGCCCAGCACAGTTGCAGAGGTTCGTAGTTTTCTTGGATTGGCCGGCTACTACCAGCGGTTTGTTTCAGATTTTGCTCGGATTTCAGTGCCATTGACCCAGTCGACCCGCAAGGATGCACAGTTTGCTTGGACAGCAGAGTGTCAGAGTTCTTTTGAGCAGTTGAAGCGAGGCCTGATAACAGCTCCTATTCTCACGCTTTCAGATGGAACTGGAGGATTCTCAGTATATTGTGATGCTTCGGGCAGAGGCCTAGGATGTGTTCTGATGCAACATGGGAAGGTGATAGCTTATGCATCACGACAACTTCGTGATCATGAGAGAAATTACCCAACCCGTGACTTGGAGCTGGCAGCAGTAGTGTTTGCACTTAAGTTATGGAGGCACTATTTGTATGGAGATAGGGTGGAGATTTTTACCGATCACAAGAGCCTGAAGTATGTCTTCACCCAGAAGGATCTTAATATGCGTCAGAGAAGGTGGCTGGAGCTTCTTGTGGATTATGATGTCAACCTGCAGTATCATCCTGGGAAGGCCAATGTCGTAGCGGATGCATTGAGCAGGAGAGCAGAAGCTTATTTCCTAACAGCGCAGCCAGAATTGTTAGCAGATCTTCAGAAGATGGGTATAGAAGTTATTTTCTTTTCCAGTGTGGCATTGATGGCCAGTAAGCAAGTTCAGTCCACTATAGTCGAGAGGATCCGGAAGGCGCAGTCGGCAGATTCCAAGCTTCAGCGACTCAAAGCCGAGTGTGAGGCAGGACGAAGACCAGAGTTATGTATTCATGAGGATGGTACACTTCGGTATGGTAAGCGTCTTTGTGTACCCAGCAGAGATATCCGGCAGGAGATCATGTCAGAAGCGCACAGTTCGCAGTATTCCATCCATCCCGGCAGTACGAAGATGTACTGTGATATCCGGCAGCATTTTTGGTGGAATGGCATGAAGCGGGAGATAGCTCGGTTTGTCTCTCGGTGTTTGGTTTGCCAACAAGTTAAAGCCGAACATCAGAGACCGGCAGGACTGCTTCAGCCCTTGCCGATTCCAGAGTGGAAGTGGAAGCATGTGACCATGGATTTCATGACTGGATGACCTAGATCCCCAGCTGGTAGAGATGCTATCTGGGTTATAGTTGATCGGCTCACGAAAGTGGCTCACTTTCTTCCATTTAGAGTTGGTCAGTCGACGGCTCAGTTAGCAGAGATGTACCTCAGGCAGATTGTCAGGTTGCACGGAGTGCCAGTCAGTATCACCTCGGACCGAGATTCAAGATTTACGTCGCACTTTTGGCGTAGCTTACAAGAGAGTTTGGGAACTCATCTCCAGTTCAGTTCAGCATATCACCCGCAGACAGATGGCCAATCGGAGCGCACGATCCAGACTCTTGAAGACATGTTGCGGTCTTGCACACTTGACTTCGGTGGTTCATGGAATGATCATTTGCACCTGGTGGAATTCTCGTACAACAACAGTTTCCAGGCCAGTATCCAGATGGCACCGTTCGAGGCACTGTATGGTAGAAAGTGCAGATCCCCGCTAGCCTGGGATGATGTTGGAGAGAGACAGATGCTTAGTCCAGAAATGATTGCCCAGACAGTTGAGGTGGTCAGGAGAGTCCAAGATCATCTTCGAGTTGCCCAAGATCGACAGCGCCATTGGGCCGACTCTCATCGGCGCCCTCTTGAGTTTTCGTTCGGCGATCATGTATTCCTGAGGATTTCGCCTAACCGTAGCGTCATTCGTTTCGGCGTACGGGGCAAGCTTAGTCATAGGTATATAGGACCGTTTGACATTCTGGAGCGAGTAGGAGATGTATCCTATCGTCTCGCTCTTCCACCGTCGCTAAGCGAGGTGCATGACGTGTTCCATATATCCCAATTACGACGGTATATCCTGGACCCGAGCCACATCCTGGATCATTCGGAATTGGTTGTTGGTACCAACCTTTCGTATGAGGAGAGGCCCGTATCTATATTGGACCGGAGAGAGAAGATCCTCAAGAATAAGACTATCAAGTTAGTCCGAGTTGCTTGGGGTCATCACTCTTTGGGGGAGTCAACATAGGAGCGTGAGGATGATATCCGATCACGATATCCCGACTTGTTTGACTCGTGAGGTATAAAGTTTTTCTTATGCCCCATGCCTTCGATTCCTTGCTTGCATGATTGATTGATTGCCTAGTATAGCTTGCTTGTTATTAATGTAGCTTGTCATTGCTCCTCTAGCCTCTTGATTAAATTCCGAGGACGGAATTCTTTTAAGGTGGGTAGAGTTGTAATGCCTGTGTTCGTATTACGTATTTTGGGATACGTATACGTATTTTATTCTGTATTGCCTGATTCCTTGTTTAGCTCTCGGTTTGGTTTAACTCTCGGTTTGGGTTGGCTTGGTTCGGCCGGCCCAATGCTTGGTTCATCATGGGCCAAGGGTGGAACACCTTAGCTTATGCTTCTCCTTCATTTCCACCACAACCCCCTCTTTATTATCCCCACCAACCTTCTCTATCCTCTATAATTCTCATTTACTTCTCTTTCCCCCACCATTACTCTTCTCCACCAACCAAGAACACCATAGGCAAGTGCAACTTGCTTCCACAAGAGAACTCCTTTTGATGGTTTCATTAGCTTCTCCTCATGATTCTAAACCACATTAGAACTTATCATTTTCCATTTTGAGGCTTTAATTATTGTAGATCTAGAAATTAGTTATTTTCGGATTTTGGTGGTTTTGATCTATCAAACTTCCTTGTTTTTAAGTTTTGATGGTTCCATGTTGTAGAGAATTTTATTCTACCCAATTTCGACCTTTGGAAAGTTGGATTCGGACTTGTTTTGACCAAGATATGGACTGTTGAAGCTTAGATTCAACTTTAGAGTTTTTGCTGTTCTTGTCATTTGGACAAGACAGTGAACAGTGAGCTAGCTTTTTAGCTTACGCCACTGAGCTGTACGCTGCTCTTTAGCGAGCGTATGCTAGCCTTGGTACGCTGCTCTTTAGCGAGCGTACGCTAGCCTTGGTACGCTGCTCTTTAGCGAGCGTACGCTAGCCTTGATACGCTGCCTGTTGGCAGCGTGTCTTTTGCGTACGATAGCGTGAGCGTGCCCTAGACCCTTTCGTACGCTAGCTCAAGCGTACGCAGTCTTGAGCGTACGATAGCTTGAGCGTATGCTGAACTGTAGCTTGAGCGTGCCCTTGTGTATGCTGACCCTTGCGTACGCTTCCCATTGGAAGTGTATGGACCCTTTCGTACGCTGGCCTCAAGCGTACGCATGACTCGAGCGTACGCTGGCCTAAGCATAGTTTGACCTGAGCGTATGGCCTTTGGCTGACTTGGTCTCATGTCAGCATGTCAGATTTGGTTTTATTTTCCCTGAGCTTGGTTCTTCTATAGCCCTGTATATTGATACTTTATTAGATATTTTACGCCCATTTTATATACTTACGCCTTTTGTCCTGAACTTGATAATCACGAAATTACTTGATATGTTTGGAATTGATAACTGAGCCTGACCTGATAATGACCCGTAGTGGTGCCCTCCTGACATGAGTAACCTGGCATGACCTGATAGTGACCCGTAGTGGTACACTCCTGACATGATAACCTGATCTGACCTGATAGTGGCCCGTCGTGGCACACTCCTGACTAGTACACTTGACCTGATAACCTGACATGTTATACCTTGATAAGCTGTTACGACGGCTACCTGACATGACATGACCTGTATAATAACCTGGACACCGTGGGCGATTGTGCTTGTATAAATAATCCAGTCTTGTCTTCCATCATGTCTAGGAGGGGACTCCTGAGTACCACGGTCAGGAGTAACTATTGAAATAAACTAAGAACTAATAACTAGATTAATTCATTAGTCATGAAGAGATTTCCCAGCTACATGCAATCCTGTTACCTGGGCATGCCTTGGGATCTGTAGCCTGCCGTCGAGTAGGGCACATTTCCAGCACACTGTCATGTGTTGCATCGTTCAAGCTACCTAAGGGTACATTCGTTTCCTGGACGATGTACCCACCTGAATTCAACTCTAATCTTTTAACCCGGGGAACCTGGATGGTCTGCAGGGCTTGTGGCTGTAGAACAATCTCACTGCATCTTGTTAGTAATTAGGCTTGTGACAACCCTAGTTAGTTAAAGTATCAAGCCGTAATTCTTGCTTGGCCGTGAAATGATTGGATGGAGTCTAACCAGTCTAGTCCTGCCCGGATCCTGTTCCAGACCATTGAGCGACCAGAATGCTTGTATTTATTTTACCGATAAATGGTGAAAATTCCAAGTTCTGTTCAGACGAAGGGTTACAACCCCGGTCCTTGTTTGGTTTACGGGTTGTAACCTGGTTATCTGAATAGTTCCATGGTTATCTCGTCATATATCATCCTGGTGTATTTTCTTTATTTCCAGTTCTTACTTTATTTATATCTTGTGCTGATTGCTGGTTTTGGTTCTTAAGTGAAGCCTCCTTTGTGGCACTTGCTCTTTCTGGGGTCTGACAAAGCTGGTTTTGTGTGGCCAGATTTCGAAAAGGCTCCAGAGGATCTACCGACCTTCCAGCCAGATGGTGGCCACTAGACGGAACCCTGGCAACGAGTGGGTTATTCTTGGCTCTCCCACTCTATTGTAAAAATATTCTTTTGAGGAGTTTAGCCGACGAGCACCTGTTTAGCTCGATTGCACTTACTTACTGTCTGCCTACGGGCTGTAACATGATTGACAGATCCTAGGGTTGATCATGTATGACTAAACTCTTGCTAGTCCTAACATTTTGTAACGACTAGCTTCATGATCAGCTGAATATGTGATATTTGGGATGCCTTATTATTGTATATTTAATGATCATACATCTTGTAACTTTTACTTACTTGCTTGTGATTGAGACAATAGGCTGTTCATGACCTTAAAAGACTGCTGGCTTGTAGATAAACCCTCATGTATCCTAGACAGTCGTGACCGTATAGCGAGGTGGGTTGCACTTCTATATACGTAGCTGGCTATGTCTGCCCCCGCTCTCCAGTATTCTGGTTCTGGGGCGTGACAATATATATATATATATATATATATATATATATATATATATATATATATATATATATATATTAATGTTAATATTAATGTTAATATTAATGTAAATGTTAATATTAATGTTAATATTAATTTTTATTTTTATGTTTTTATATTAATGTTAATGTTAATATTAATGTTAATGTTAATGTTAATGTTAATATTAATTTTAATGTTAAGTTTAATGTTAATTTTAGTATTTAATGTTAATATTAACATTAATATTAACATTAACATTAATATTAACATTAATATTACGAATTAGAGTGAGGGGGGTTTTTGGGGGGCTTTCTAAGGGGGGCTTTTGATCCGCTTCATATATATATATATATATATATATATATATATATATATATATATATATATATATAAAATCAAACTCAAACTGGAACATATCACATTAAAACCCAACTCAATATCTCATATTTAAAACCCAAACAAATGTGCATCAGATTTTATCAAATTCGAACCTAAATCATACAAAATCCCAAGCATACAATACGCGTCTAAGGGGGGGTGTCTTGTGTCCAAACTGAATCCAAATCGTGTCCAAACAACGTGTCAAACCCAGTATCAGAGGACAGTGCATGTACTACCTCGTGCTGCTCTATCGATCCTTCTAGGACACGACACACAGCACCACGTGTCTCATGCTCGTGTCCAGAGGTAGGTGAGGGGTAGAGCTAGGTGTCTAGCACCCTGACTCGTGTCCAATAGTCGTTGTGTTAAAGAATCAAACTCGTGTCAGTAACCTTTGTGCGCATGTTTGTGTGTGTTCAGTCGAACCAGTGCAGGCTTTAGAACGTGTCCGACATGACACAACTTGGGTTAAAACTTGGGGACACGATGTCAGTCATGTCCCCAACCTCTGTGCCAAATATCAAGTGCTCACGTGTCCTATTATGTCAGATATAGGCATCGAGTAGCAGGACAAGTGTCCACAGCTTCGTGCTGAGTCCCGTGTCCAATTTGGACACAAAAATTGTGTCAAAACATGCTCAGAGTCCAAAAAATCCAAATCATACATAAACAGCAATAAAAATGTGAAATTAGTTTTGAAAATCATTAACAAACATTCCATTGTGGCATTACATCAAATACTTTACACTACACTCTGATATGCCTCCGATACGCATATCAAATGGATACGAATCCAACCAAACTTGGTGTACCGGTGTATGGTACCTAGATGCATGCATCTATGAAGAGAAATTATGATTTTAAATGAGTTTAGAGCTATTACCTATTGAGAGTTAGAATATCAATAAAAAGCCTATAAATGAGATCCTTCACCAACTTGTTATGGTACAAGAGCCTCCAATCCTTGCTAGCTAGCCTCTATTGACCTCCTCTATACTAGGGGAGTGTGATTCAAAAGATTATGCTCGATATGGAGTTGATTTGGATAAAGGGGGAGAATTTGGGGAAGAACACAAATTAGGGTTTGTGTTCCAATGAAAGAGGCAAGGAGGGAGGCTAACATGATGTTATATAAGGGGGAGGGGCTGCCTCTTGGCTGCAAAGTGTTCTCTAGGACTAGGGTTTAGTGAAATGTAGGCTATGGGCTTCCCTCTACAATGTAAACTTAGCCCTTAAGCTAAAGGCCCAAGTAGATATTAGGTTTCAAGCTAAATATCTAACTTACCTAAATATCTAAATATTACCAAACTTGTCGTCTAGTTAGAACCTTTTAATGCAATATCTAGGCTCATAACTAATCTATAGATTAGGCCAATTCTAGGTTAAGGCTTAACATAATTATTAGCACAATATTAATTAACCAAAAATTTATTTTCACCAATAGTCAAAAATGACCAAAATACCCTTAACCTAAAAAGTGGTAATTAGTCAATCTAATCATATGTTTAGGTCTCCATGGTCATGGTTAGTCTCTAGGTTAAGTAACTCTAAGGTTGCAATAGTAAAAATGCTAACGTCACAATACACTAAATTAAATAGCATTAAAAAATTACCATAAGTCATTAACATGATTTAAATCCTATTATTAAACGATAAATTTTACAAAAGTTCAAAATTATCCTTATTTTAGAAAAGTGGTTGTTATAGATCTAGAGCTCGCAGCTGTTATCTTCACCTTGAAGCTTTGGAGACATGACTTGTATGGCGAGAAGGTGGACATCTATACTGATCATAAGAGCCTCAAGTATGTTTTTACACAAAAAGAGTTGAACATGCGACAACGATGTTAGTTAGAGCTGATGAAGGATTATTAGATCGAGTTGCTTTACCATCCGGGCAAGGCTAATGTTGTGGTAGACGCATTAATCCGTAAGCCCATGGCTCATTTCTTGACCACTCAGTAGGAGTTGATAGAAAACTTATAGAAGCTTGGTGTTGAAGTCGTATTGCGAGGAGCTGATGGCATGTTAGCCAATCTCCAAGTACAATCATTGCTAGTAGAGAGGATCAAGACAGCATTACCCACATATGCTAGATTCTGATGGCTTAGAGACAGGACTGAAGCAGGAGAGCAGACGGGATTGATGATTCATCCCGAAGGGACACTACGATGTGGTGATCATCTTTATGTTCCAAACGGAGAGCTACGATAGGAGTTGATGGCTGAAGAACATAGTTCGACTTACTCCATACACCCCAAAGGGACCAAGATGTATCGAGGCTTGCGGCAGTGTTATTGGTAGCACGGAATAAAGCAGGAGATAGCTTATTTCGTGGCCAAGTGTTTCGTATGCCAACAAGTGAAGGCAGAGCACTAAAGGTCAGCTGGATTGTTGTAGTCGCTCCCCATTCCCAAGTGGAAGTGAGAAACACATCACTATGGATTTTGTTACTGGATTTCCTCGGAGTCCTAGTGGTCGAGATGCCGTCTGGGTGATTGTTGATAGACTTACCAAGTCAGCCCTCTTTTTACCTTTTAGAGTAGGCCAGTCCACAGAAGTCTTGGCTGACATGTACATGAAGCAAATAGTAAAGCTACACGGTGTGCCAGTTAGCATCGTGTCAGACCAAGACTCGAGGTTCACCTCACACTTTTGGAGGAGCATGCAAGAAAGTTTGGGTACGTGTTTGAAGTTTAGCATGGCGTATCACCCGCAGACAGACGGCCAGTCAGAGCATACTATTCGGATGCTAGAGGATATGTTGAGAGCGTGTATGGTTGACTTTGGCGGATCATGGGAAGACCACCTTTACCTTGTAGAGTTTTTCTATAACAATAGCAATCAAGCGAGCATTCAGATGGCTTCGTTTGAAGCTTTGTATGGTAGAAAGTGTCAATCTCCTATTTGTTGGAGCGACATAGAAGAGGGACATATATTGAGACCCGAGTTGGTTGTGAGCAGAGTAGAGAATGTGAAGAAGATCTAAGACTACCTGCGAGCACCGCAGGATCGACAAAAGCAGTGGATAGATAACCGTCTTCGACCCTTGGAGTTTAAGGACCGCGACCATGTTTTCTTGAAGATATTCCCGACTAGAGGCACGATTCGGAGGAGATGGCAAGTTTAGTCCAAGATACATCGGCTCTTTCCATGTCTTGGAACGGGTTCGAGAAGATGCCTATAGATTGGCATTGCCACCGTCGCTAGAGGGAGTACATGACGTATTCTATGCGACACAGCTGAGAAGATACGTGGCAGACATCAGTCATGTGCTTGATCACTATGAAATTACCGTTGGTCCGAGATTGTCATACCAAGAGCAACCAGTACGTATCCTTGATCGCCGAGTGAAGGTGTTGCGGTATCAATCTATACCATTGGTTCGTGTGGCATGGAAGCATCACTCACCAGGAGAGTCTACTTTGGAGCGTGAAGATGACATTCGAAACCGCTATCCCCATCTATTCGAAAACTAAGGTATGACCTTTATATGTTAGTTCTTGTTCATTCACATTGTATTGCATATACCCTATCGTTAGCTTAATTTCGATGATGAAATTTTTATAAGTTGGGTAGGATGTAAACCCCCCAAATTTTTATAATCTTTTTATATATATATTTATTTTTTAGTATTTAGAGTATTTTCCTATCTAGTGAGTAGTTAGTAAATAGTTATGATATTTTCTGTATATAAACTAGTAAAATATTACTCATGATATAATGCTTGTAAATTTTCATTATAATATACTTTATGGGTATTTATTGAGTTTTAGATTTTTAGGAATTTTTTATTTATTTTCTAGGTGTAAAGGTGATATACATAAGTATCTATATATGCTTATATATATGTAGTATAGTAAAAACAATTATTAATGTTACTGCTACAGTAACACACAATAGCCCGACCCCCCTTCTCTATTTCTTTCTGCGAAATAGATGAGTAAAATACTTGATTTCAAATAATCAAATACCAAACCAATTTGGTTCAAATTTGTTTTTGTGAAGGATTAGCAGATTCTCTACTATCCTAAACCTAATTCGATCAGGAAATCCTATTCGAATTGTAATGTAATTCAGATTTGAAGAACGGATGCATATATATACCATTCGACAATGAATTTCGGAAAACCCTACCACAACCTCTCGAGATCGACCATCAACCCTAATCTTCTGATCCTCGAGCACCCCGGTGACTTAGCATGCATCCCTAGACGTATGCACGCTGCTGACCGCCACCATGTCACCGAAAAAGCTCGAAAACCCAACCGCATACAGTGCACTCTGTTCTGAGTTGCGAACATGAGGTAACCCTCTACTCAATATCCATTTTTCTCATGTAGTGGATCGTTTTTGATTTTGTAACTTGTTGTGGAAACCCTACATAACCCTCTGCGAACCCTAGTAATTAGATTCAGTAGTAGTTAACCAGGTTGTCGACGAAATCGACGCAAAGTCGAGAGAAAAACTACCTATAAACGGAATAGGATTGGCTTCCCAGAACCCACTTTAGAAGGCAATTTATGATCAACCTATTAGCAGTTTAGCAAATATAATTTAGGTCAGTGAAAGACAACATATACGAAATTAAAACGCTGTTGTTAGATGTATTTTTGAGTGATTCTACAGAAAGTGATTCTTCGTTAAAAGTTCAAGAAAATTATTTTAAAAGCCTAAGATTTTTCAAAAAACTTCCTAACATGGCGTACGCCCCGACAAACCGGGCGACGTGGTCGCAACCCATGAGCATCGAAAGACGTGTATGGATGTTGTCGACGTGTGGGAACAGACGGAACTCGATTTTATTGTGCGTGCGCGACGAAATTGAAGCGTATCCGCCAAGATACCCCGTATCGGCCACTTTACAAAGTAGGCCATAACTTTGTGCACATTCGTCGTACCGAGACAAACTTGAGCCAACAAGACCGTATCGTTTTTCTGGTCCTCTATGCCAAGTTTGGTCCAATTCTGGGAAGGTCGACTGGAACGCCTTTTTGGCGGGCCCGCGACTAGATCCAACGGGCAAAATTGTGCACGGCCAAACGAAATCCAACTTTGGAAATATGGTTGGGTTCATCTCGTCAAACTGGACTCGTAGACATATAGTTTGACAACTCTAGAGACCACTGGTACTAGCACACTTTTCGGTGCAAAATGGATCCAACGGCAGACATCGTTTTGACCCAAAATTATGATTTTGCCACAGTGTCTAGAATTAAACTTTTAGGCAGGCATTTCAAGACTTATCATTTATACCAAAAATGTTCATGATGTTTGTTTCAGCATCCGGAGCTATTTGCAAATTTTGACTTCATTGCTGACAATTCTAACAGTTGGATTCTGCTACTTCTCGCACCACCCTCAGACAAGATACCATGCCATTATACTATGTGGTTATTATCATTTATTTTATGTCATTTATTTTGGTTTATTCATATAGTCTTCTTGTCTCTATCAATTGTGCGTCCAAGTCATACTTGGGTGTAAGCGACTGAGTTAGTCGTTTTTACTTTTTTGTTTTGTTTTTACTGCATCGACTTAGTACTAGAGGACCACCCATTGACATAAGGTATTTGTATATCTCATATGGCTTGACACATGCTTATCATTAGTTATGAGTCACATGTAGGATACGTTCTCGCGTAGTTGGCTGGCATCAGATACCTATGAGGCATGTGACGGTTAGGAGTAATGACCAATAGAATTGCATGTTTAGTAGACTTGGCAGTTACTAGAGGTTCATATGAGTCATGGAGATGACCCTACTAGGAATTAGGTGGGGAGAAAAATACCTTAACGTATGGGCCACTATTACACTTTCCCTTGTAATCCAGAAGCTCCGTTGGAGATACAGCTATGCTTATCTACTCAAGTTGGCCACTGACGTTTTTGAACGTTATGCGCTTGGTTACTGGTACCCAAGAGGGGACTATACCCCGATTGCATGCATCACTTTATTTTATTATATATCACATTTTATTCGACATGTTGTTTTATTGTATCTTGTTATATCCCCCTGAGGACCTGGTGAATTTTCTAGGCTTAGATGATTTCTCCTACGAGTACGGCTCGGTACTAGATCCATCCTTCATTGATGACGAGGCATCATCTACTGATATCTAGTTTTATCCTTTGAGACTCATAATGGACATCTTTACACTTTCTTTTATTTCTATTTGAGGTGGTCAGACTCCAGTTTAATGAGATTACTTTCATAGCTGTTTTGTGCGGGTATGTCCACTCAGCTATCTCTTTGACTCGTCTATTTTATTCTAACTGGACTTTTGAGATCTTTTGAGTTGTGCTGTGGATGAGATATAGTTATATTATGTTCTGGCCTGTGATTATATCTTCTTACAACTTATGTATATGTACGAGGATTCCATATATTGGAGTATTCTTCGTATATATGAAGCTGGAATGTCTACGTACTTAGTCCCAAGTATTTTGGGACTAGGGAATTACACACCTAAAAGTCATGGACCGAGTCTTCTCATATGCCAGATCCTAGCCGCATCCTGACATATCATCCCCCACTAAATCCGAGATCTTTGAGCCATAAACACGCACCAGCTGTCATTGATTCAGTTCTGCATATAAATAGGTGTTAACCACCCAAGATCTCAACAATAACTGAATCTCTACAACCGCCACATGTTAGCTCCTCCGTAGCTCAATAGTCCAGTTTAAACAGATTCAGCTCCAGCTCCCTGGTGCATCATCCATGCGTCCAACAAAGTCAACCACATGGCGTCCCTACGTACAAGTTCTCGAGTCGCATATCACATATACGTGCATAAGCAGATCATTCTGCTGCCTATAAATAGAAGGATCATTCCTTCATTTCAGACCCCCACTCTCCAAGCTCGAAGTCCCATTTATTGAACATTTTTAACCACTTCTGCATCCGGAGCGCTTGCAAGAGTTCCAATCCTCTTCAAGCCACAACTCGTTCCAGAGCAACCCAGACCTTCATAGAGTTCGAGATCGTCGTCAGATCATCAACGGAGTCAAAGAATTACCATTCACTCCATCGCCACGGTTCCCAGATAAAAACAAGTGTACTCCTAGAATTACATCTAAATCCTGCATTGTACTTTCTTCTGTTTGTCATTAAATACAAAGTTTACTTCAAATCCCTTGTTTTAATGGCAAATAGCAGATTGGGTAGGTGATTACCTATGTATCCAAACAATTATGCCCGCACGAGAAAAAATATCATACCCATGATTTGTAGTTGACAGCGGTCATTTTTGCCCGAAAGCTGTGGAAATACTATATGTGCGAAAAGCGTGTAGAGATCTTTATAGACCACAATAGTTGAAGTACTTGTTTACCCAAAAAAAGATGAATATAAGGCAAAGACGGTTACTGGAGGTGATGAAGGACTTTGATATTTTCTTGCAGTATCATCCAAGGAAGGCCAATATAGTCACCAATGCCTTGAGCATGTATCTGATAGCTATGTACTTGACATTAGATCATTATTTATTGGCAGATCTAGAGAGCTTGGGTATCGAAGTAGTAGTTCCTGGGATTGAGATGTAGATGTGGGGCTTGTAGATTCAGTCATAATATGGACAGGATCAAGTCGACCCAGTATGAGGACGTAACTATAAAGAGCATCAGAGAGTAGGTCCACGCAAGATTGTTAGATGATTTTACTATTCCCGTGGATGGTTCCTTGAGGAACGATGCTATATTATGTATGCCTAGTGGGGCACTGCGTGAGGGCGTTCTTCATGAAGCGTATCTCTCTCAGTATTCTATGCATCCTGGTGTCAACAAAAGCAGAGAGGCTTAGTGTGCCAGTAGGTGAAAGCAGAGAGACAGAGACCAGGTGGAATGCTTTAGCCATTTCATCCGGACTTCTACGATCTCCCGGAAAAAATGACATGATTTGGATCATCGTTAACAGGTAGACCAAATCGGCTCACTTCTTGCCCTTCAAGGTGGGTTTGTCTACGGAGAAGCTGGTAAAGAAGTATGTGAGGCAGATCGTCATGTTGAACGGGTTTTCTGTGAGCATAGTCTCGAATCGGGACAGTCGTTTCACTTCTCACTTTCGAAGGAGTTTGCAGACTAGATTTGGCACTCAACTCAAGTTCAATACTGTATATCACCCTCAGATGGATGGGTAGTAAAAGATGAGTATTTAGACTCTCAAGGATATGCTCACCTGTGTGCTATATTTTGGTGGATCTTGGACGGTCCATCAAAATCAAGTAGAGTTTGTTTACAATAAGAACTACCAGGCTAGTATAGAAATGTCACCATTTAAGGCTCTATATGGTCGGAGGTGTCATACTCCCTTGTCTTGGGATGATGTTGGTGAGAGAGCTTTGGTAGGGCCAGAGATGATTATGGATGCAGCGGAGAAGGTCAAGCTGATTATCGATAGACTTCGGGTGGCACAGGAGAGACAACGAAATTAGGCCGATAGCCACCGGAGACCTTTAAAGTTTGTGGTATAGATTAGATTTTGTGTTTGTATTTGATTGTGGTTGTTTGTTATAGATTAAGTTTTAAGGCTTTGTCTTGTAATAGGTTGGTAATTTGGCATTTTTAGGATTTCCCTGATACGAGGCACGATTCGCTTTGGTGGAGGCAGAAAGCTGAGTCTGCGGTTCATCGGATCTTTCAGTATCATTGAGGGGGTCGGTGTAGTTGCCTATCGATTAGGCTTGCTGCCTATGCTAGAGGGAGTGCATAACGTGTTCCATGTGTCACAGTTGAGATGGTACGTTGCGGATTCTAGTCAGTATTGGACCACTCTGAGATAGAGGTGGGCCCGACCCTCAGCTAGCTAGAGTAGCTAGTAGAGATTTTGGATCGTCGAGAGAAGATGCTCCAGAACTAGGTTATTCTCCTGGTTTGCAATGCATGGCGGCATCACTCTCCGAGTGAGTCTACCTGGAAGAGGAAGGACGACATGCGCGAGCGATACCCTTATCACTTCGAGGCTTGAGATATTGTTCTTATTTTATTCTGATTTTGTTCTTGTGCTAGTTTTATCTTTTAATTTTGAGAATGAAATTATTTTAAGGGAGGTAGACTTGTCATTACCAATTTTACAATTAGAGATAATTTGGTCAATTTATTTTATATATACTTAGTGCATATTTATTTATTTATTATGAGTTATTATTATGGTTAGTTGGCTAGCGTATTTATTAGACTGTGTTAGTGGACCAATTAGACTTGACATAACACTAGAGACCAATAATTAGATTGACATGACAGTGGACCAACGCTTTGGACTAGGCCCAATTAGACCCAATTGGTTATTCCATATAATAATTAAAGATTAGTCTAAATTACGAAATTAGGATTAGAAGCTTCCATCCATTAATTAGCCTTCATGACAACTTGGAAGGGCAATTGGGACATTTTCCATTGGTATGAGAGAAGCCATATGTGGTCAGCCCTTATTGAGAGGAGAGCACTCTCTCTTCATTTTTTATTTGTGCCAATTATTCTCCATTTTGTGTTCTTTCCCAAATTGATCCATCCCTCTATAAATTCCTCTCAATTCCACTCTAATTCCTTCCCAATTCTCTTCATTCTCATTACTTGGAGGAGCTTAGGAGCTTGATGGCTAGGAGCACTAGAAAAGGAGGCTAATTGCTAGTTTTCGTGTCTAGATCGTGTCCATTGGGCTTTATATTTGGAAGTCATCTCCCAGAAGGTATACATCTCAATTTCTCCTATATTTATTCTCTAATTATTCAATTTAACCATTAGGAATCCACCCATGGGCTAGGACTACCTATAGGAGGAAGAATTAGGCTCTAATGACCCTTTATGTAAAAGTTATGTTGAAATTTGTGCCTAATTTGGAGGAATTCCGAGATTGGTGCACAAGTATTTGTCAGTTGGTATTCTAGATGTATTTAGACTTATTTTACTTGCGTGCCTAGATCTGTGTCCCGAATTGGATACGAGTAAGCCGTATCATGATATGATAGGATATAAAGTCATCTTTTAGGTTTTTCCCTCTGGTACTTGTGGCACACTCGTCCAATTCTCTTTGACACATTACATTAGCAATATATTATTCTAATTAGGCTCTAATGTATGTTTTCTGCATGCTTATGTGGTTTGGATAGGTTCTGACAATGTTTGTTATATGTATCTTAGAAGTATCACAAGAGTATCGTATATTCGTACGATACTAGGGTGATGCATACGAAGTGTCTGGTATTAGGCATTTATATGAGTTTCATGTGTATCAATGTGTCCTATATGTACATATATATATATATATATATATATAATATATATATATATATATATATATATATATATATATATATATATAGTTCCCTCCTTGGTAGTGCTTGGCCCCTACGTCGACGCTCCTTTAGCGGCCCCTTCGTCCTCTTCTACTTTCTTTCCGTCCCCCAGCGTCTGTGTTGCTGTCACGACCCGCACCCAGTGAAAGGGCACGAGAAGTGAATATGCCCAGCCTATGCCGCAGTGTCGGCGGTAGAACGTTGTCCTGAGTCACAGTATCTAACATAGTCAAGAATAAGCTCCGAATGGAGAGTAAAATAATAAGTAACTCAATCACAACACTAAGATAGAATAGAAGAAAGAATCACAAGAGAGTCACAACATAAATAGAAATCTAAATGTACACCACCGGAATAAATCTCAAGTACAACTCATAAAGTCTCAAATAGGAAGACAAATAAAAACATACTAAGTCTCAGCTAGACTATGGGCAAGTCCTCAGCGACTGTTGGATCCTCCTGAGGGTCCACGTCACCAGTGTCATCTAAGCCAATGCCATAATAAGTAGGGCAGTACTCCTCATCATCACCTGTAAAAATTTCTACATGCCCAGTCAGGACGGAACGAGCACATCTCTCTCACAACAGTTCATATCAGGAATGGACATATAAAGTAAGCTATAGAAAACTATACATGAATCGCTGTAAAGAAAGTCAACAAGAGAGAGAGACTATAAAATGAGATATAATATGATAAATAGAGAAACGTAACCTTCTACATGATTTAGAGCATGAATTGGTTCTGTAAACCGTCTGGGTTGTACATGGATACAGCTATGGAGTGCACATGGATGCCTACTGGGGATAATGATCACATAACCAACTACACTCTCTCTGCCCCCAATCAATACACAAGGATCAATGCATGTTATATTATTGCACATGGATAACAACTAATGTATACATGGAGCTCATATGGTCATGAGTGTACATGAATAACATATGAGTGCACATGGATAAATATGAATACATGGAGTACATGATGGCCATTATAAAGTACATGAATATGACATACTCGATGTATCCGAGGGGATAACATCGATAAAAAGATCCATAGGGTACTAATCCGTGTGAACGTCGTGTCAACATCAAGTATACTAGTCTATAACAAGAGAACATATCCAAAGAAGTATGAAAAGATCAGAAAATGTACTCGCCTGGCAAATCGAACTGCTGATGATGAGGTGTAATTAAACTGGGGCAATGTAAACCTATTTAAAGTACACACATGTCACAAGCAAGTCTAAAATATCAAAAGAAATAGCTACAATGCAAGACTACATGCTTCTAGGTCCATTTTGGTCAAAGTCAACCCTCGGTCAACTCTGGTCAAACCTGGTCAACGCTGGTCAAACCTGGTCAAACTTGGGTCAACTAGTCCGTCTACTGATTTCTGGGTCATACACAAAATTCTAGGTCATTTGGAGTTCGTTTGAGTTGAATTGGATCAAGTTTGACCCAAAGTTGACTTTTGTCAATTTGGTCAACTTGTCGGCCAATTCGACTAAACTAGGCTCGAAATGATAAACCAAATCTGTCCTAGGGCTCCTATAGTTATATACACAACTACAATCGATTCTAAGAGAGTTAACAAGCATAAAATATCTATATACATATAGGTATATACACACATGTGTATATACAATACAAATCAAACCTTAATTCTAACAAATGATGGTGTGTGTGTATGTGTGTCTTGGAGCTTACTGAAATGAGGTAAATTTTGAGATTAAACACAGCGAACACAACCATGGTATATCACAATTTAATATAATATATTATACATATATACAAAATAAGAAAACTATATATATATATATATATATATATATATATATATATATATATATAAATAAAAAAAATATATATATATATATATATATATATATATATATATGCTAAAAAAGGAAGAATAACCAATGGTTTTTGAAATAGGTTTAGTGAATCCAAATCTGGAATTAAATTACCTCAACGCATATGAACATAGCAATGGGTTTCAACGGGGTTATATATATATATAAAAAAATATATATATATATATATATATATATATATATATATATATATATATATATATATATATATATATATAATTTAATATATGTATACAAAACTATATAGCAAGCATATATACTCATAATTGATGAAAAATTATGAAACAAAAACAATGGTTGGTTCCCACAAATATGAAACCTCATATAAGTCCTGAAAATTCAGATTTTGTAAGCTAAGAACCTGGAAATCAAAATATCATATTTAACTCAAAAATTCATATTTAAAGAAAACTCAACCATTTCACACAACGACCCAAAATGCAATATACACCAAACGAACCCGTGAAACTCGGCATACACGTTGCTCTCGACCCACATGATGCACTCATATACTCTCAGGTTCGAAATCGTGTCTGTGTCGTGTCCACAGAACGTGTATCAGAATTTCCCGATACCGCATGATACGCATGCGTTCTCGCTCGTTTGATCGCCGCACACACAACGAAATGCCCCGTGCTCGTGCACGTAGCTGGGGGGGTCCTAGGGTAGGTCTAGGACACGGTGACATGGCGATACGCCGTGCCCAAAGCGACGCACGCAGCCCGCACCCACGCGGCCTGCTGCGCGTGCGCCCGTGCGCCCTCGTGCGTGCGGTTCCGGCCTCGCTGCTCGCTCGTCGGGTTACGCCGCGACTCGAGGTTCGTCCTATGGGTCGTCTAGGTCTAGGTGGACATGTCCCGGGTCCTGGAACGGGTCTTCGCTGCGTCGTGTGCGCGAACGAAGTCCGTTTCTGCGACAAAAATAACAGGCTGAATGCAGAATGGCTGAGCGGTGCACGTACGATTTCTCCGCCCTCGCTCAACCAAAAGCCGTGAAATTTTACGAGCATGGGTGCAGAGGTTGCCCCCACGTACTCACAATATTTCACGCAAAAATATGACATGTGCATCGAGAAACAATACGCGGGCAGCAGGGCACGCACGGCCTCGTGCACGGGATCCGTGCACGTGCGTCTGTTGCCCGAAATGCTGCTGATACGTTGACAAAAGTAAATCCTTCTTCACAAAAGTTTATCAAAATAATATTATCTAAACATCCATGAAGACATAATCGAAAAATAGAATCTTTCTATCCTAAGCGGCATTTCGTCGAACACTGCCGTAAAGGACCGACACGTGTCCGATACCGCCATCAAACGAAGTCAAAATCCTACCAAATTTTATGGAAAAGTCTAGGGCACCTATATGGATGCAAAAATGAAAGAAATTTCAGATTTACAATGGTAGATTATGATTTTACCTGTTGAGTGTCAAAAACTCAATGAACGGGGCTCCTCGGTTGTCGTGTCGGTCGATTTCCCTCCAGCAAAAGCCTCCACCTTCATGCTAGAAATGCTGCATTAGATCCTCCTCTCCTCGACGAGCGCAACGGAGTTCGTTTGGGAAGAAACAGACTCTGGATGAAGGAAATAGGTGTTTTGGAGAGAGAGATCTATTAGGGTTTCCTTGTGGAGGCTACAATTCTACAAATGAAGAGAAGGGGAGGGGTTACTGCTGTTGGGCTGCCAAGGGGTCTGTAGGGGTTAGGGTTTCACTTGGGCCAACTCTTTCTCAAGTAGAAATGGGCCCAAGTCAAAAGGCTTAAAGGCTTGCATGAAAAAGGCTAAAATAAATCAATTAAAGCCTTAAAAATAAACTAATGCCTAAAATAAATTCTAAAAATAAAAATAATAACTCTAAGGCATGGTTAGGCTCCTATACAAGTCCTCCAAGGTTAAACCAGTTGCTAGCCCAATACAAGTCACATATCTAGAAAATCAAAGAAAACCCAAAATGGCTAAAAGACTAAAATCATCTAAACCACTCCAAAAATAGAGATTAAATCTAAATAAATTTTAAAAACAAAAATGTGAATTTTAATTACATTATTAGGCTTCCAGTGAAGGTTGACTAAGGTCAAACTATCAAGTCACCAGTCTACAATCAATCAAATCACACTGCAATCAATCAAATTATTAAATAGATAAAAATTAAAAATAAAAATCATAAAAATTGAAATAAATAACAATTACTAAAATACCCTTGAAATCGAATAGTGAGAGTGACAAATCTACCCTCCTTAAAATAATTTTGTCCTCGAAATTAAGATAATCCTACCCGTCTAGGTTAAAATCCCCAACAATCATGGTCTTAAGAAAACTTATCTAAATCATGCAATTGGAAAGATATCATACATGATTATGGCAGGTAATCAGTCTGGGGTCTCATCTAGCCACTATAGTCATTCTAGATCAAAAGTAGTCATAAGGTATCAAGCATACAAACATTATGGTAGGGTACAGTAATCATCAAGATAGGATAAGGTATGGGTCAAGAATTCACCTCTACTAGGTCTGGTAGCTGGAACTCTCTCCCGGAGGTAGGCCTCGACTAGGGGCAAGTGTAGTAGGACAGTCTCGTATCTTGTGTGCAGCTGATCCACAAAATAGGCATAATCCTAGTCTCTTCCTACAGTCCTTCCATACGTGCCCAAGCTTCTTACAGAAAGTATAGGTAGGCACCCACTCAACTGGCCTCTGCTGGACATGAATCTGAACTGGATAGGCTGGTCTAGGCTGAAAGCCTGGGTACTCCTGAGGCTCAGGGTATAAACTGCTCATCGCTCTCTTGGGACTAGGCTCCTCCCTCGAATGCATGTAATCCCACAACAGTTGAAAACTGAGACTTTGCTCTCTCATAAGCTCGACCTGAAGTCTCTGTACCTCCTGCACATCCTGAAGGAGTCTGTAAATATGAGCCCCATCGGAAATGGCATGGGGTACCACTCCAGGAGGCAAAGGAAGGCCCTCAGTCTCCGGCTGAACTGCAGTCCCCTCCTTAAGGATAGGAGATGGAGGGAAATTCTCCGGTGAGGCTACTAACACCTCCTGAGCAATAAAAGGGGGAAGTACAATCTCGGTCTCATCCGAAATTGCAGCTGTGCAATGTGGACAAACTCTGGTCATGGATGCCATTCTGGAAAAGATAAGAAAAAATAATAAATCATCAGATTGTAAGGCAATCTATCATCCTATACAAATACTGGTGATAAAAAAAACTGAAATTAACCATAAAGCGTTAATATTCTAAAGATGATCAAAATCGAAAGGTTAAAGCACGACTGTCAATAACACTGAAATCCAAGCACACTATATATATATCTATAAGAAATTTTAGTCTCGATATGATCTAAGTTGATCAAATCCAGGATGAATCGAGGATTAGACAAGATGGAGAATGAGGTCATTGAAGTCTAGGTACGAGTATCCAAGACTTGAAATCCATGTTACAATTGAATTAATTCAATTGAATAAGGTTCCAAACATTGGATGATAAGGGAATGACCAAGTCGACTGGTCGCGATCAAGGGTTTAGAATTCAATACTATTGAAATCCTAAAGAATACTGCGAGGATATAGAAATAAGCCACTATCCTCCTTTTGATAAGGAAGCTAAACGTGAAACCTTGGGTTGACCTATTAAGTACAGTACCTTGTCTTTCTGAAACATGTGAAGGATAAAAGCAAAAAGTGTTCAAAGACGATACTATTAAGTACAATACATGGTTCATAGACGACAAAAATAATTCAAGGAGAATTGCCAAACTGTCGTGGATGAGACTCTAGGGCAAGTTTAACTATGCCTCTATCCACGTAGAGTAATATAAGAAAGCGAACCAAGGTGCACTAGGTTGATCAGACCATCATACACCGGTTGTGATTAGACAATATGTTAGTGGGTCGACCCAATAAAATATGTCATGATCAAGCTCGAAAAGAGATAAGCTTACAAAACTAAGGCTAAATTAGCAGCGTAAGGTAGTCAAAATATAAGTAAGGGAGGTAATGATGAAGAAAAAAAATATAGCCCAAGATCCTTAACTAAGCTGGTCAAGCAATCAAGATAAGGTACAAGGTTATGCATTTAAGGAAACAAGAAGAACACCATCACATGTTGGGTTGAAAGAATTGAGTCATGATTGGATCTCAAATTTAAGTCAGAAAGTAATTTAGTATCATGGTAAGGGTTCAAGAGGTGACAACTAATACAAGAATAAAGGAAATCAAGTTGAAGCATGAAATAAATTTAATTAAGAATCTAGTGAAATAATTTAGGGACACAGTACTAAAGGAAGAATACTGTTAAGGGACGATCAAATACAAACGGTTAGAAAGTCACAATAAAAGATCTAGATTTGAGGGAAGGTTGAGTAAGTCAAGATTGAGATACAGTCCCATAGTTTGGCAGACGACTAACAACACTGGGTATATACTACTATCATAGTCATGAGTGATATGGCCATTAGTGTGGAACACTTCTATCTCATTAAGGTTACCTTGGTGGCCTACCATTACATTTCTTTAAAAAGAAATTTCAAAATAACTACCTTAATTGTATTCACTCTAAGCCATCCAATCTAATCACGACTAACATTTAAATCCTTTTCATAAACCTTATAGTAACTTTTATCACATTACTACTAACCTTTCCAAAATTTAACATTTCAATCCAACTTTAAACTCCAGAGTTAATGAATCATGAATCCATAAAATTCTATATCACTTCATAACTTTAAAAACTCCTAACTTGTCTCAAATAATCCTCAAGATAGACACTTAGCTTATCACGGCAATCTAGCATTTACAGCTCAGTATTTTAACGCACTTATCAGCCATAGTTTATCTTTCTAAGTCATTGAAACATAATCACTACTTCGTAAACCAAAATATAAATAGATTTTTAAATCTTCAATCAATTGACACGATTCCAAATTTGAGATTTTTTTTTCTTCCAAAAAAGAAAAATCATTTTTATATCTTCCCAATCTTTTAAACCAAAATTTTAATATCATTGCTTCCACTTAAATTGAAATTCAATAATCATATACATCGCAACTTGTACGACTCAATTTAATAGTTCATACTGCCACCCCATTATTTTTTTGATCATTATTAAACCAATCTATATACGTTCAAAGATGTATAATCATAATCCAATAATTCATGAATCACATCAATTCCTGAAATTGATTTATATAGATTCTAACTATTTTCCTCCAGTATCAAAATATAATTTTATAATCCTCTGGTGATTACTTACTTAGAATCTCAAGATAAATTTCCTTGATAATATCCCAACTTACAAACTACTAATCATTAAATCATCCTTTTAGAAAAATGCCCTTATAACTTAGTCAAAGTCTCCGTGTATTCCAATTCCTTAATGTAATCCTTCTAGCCATGTATTTGACCAATGAGTATATAGCAGTGTAGCCATCTTCCTATCCATTATTAAGCACAAGAAAGTAAGGGTATTGGTGGAAAGAGTTCAAACAAGATGCAAGAATCAAGGAAGGAAGGTGGATTAAAATAGTGGAAAGGGAATCTAAATCGAAGCTCACAATGAGATTCTCAAGGGTCGTCCCAGGAATCTCTCAAGAAATTATAATAGTGATTGAGTATCCTCTCATTCTAATACCTTACTTCCTTTACTCTATAGCAGGCTCGTAGTAATACAATTAAATTACCGTACTACCACGACATCGCACTAATACGAATCTGGTCCTGCATGGACCGGAGGGATGAAATTGTGTCTCCTTAACTATCTTGAAGACAGATCAAACAAGGAAACAATTACTGAAAAAGAAGCAAAATTATCAAAGAAAGACAGTTGTTTTCAAAAGAAGACAATTACAGCAAGAATTGATAAGAGTTTTCCTAATGTGATTGAGTACCATAACTTATATCTTATATCCTACTGCAGGCTATAATGATACTCTAGTTCGAGTACCACTATGAATCACACTAGTTGTGATTGTGACCTGTATGGGCCACCACTAAAAATGTGTCACGACTTGCACCAAGTGAAAGGGTACGAGAAGTGAATACGCCCAGCCTACGCCGTAGTGTCGGCGGTAGAACGCAGTCCGGAGTCACAGTATCTAACACAATCTAGAATACGCTTTGAATGGAGAGTAAAATAATAAGTAACTCAATCACAACACTAAGATGAAATAGAAGAATGAATCACAAGAGAGTCACAACATAAATAGAAGTCTAAATGTAAACCACGGGAATAAATCTCAAGTACAACTCAAAAAGTCTCTAATAGGAAGACAAATAAAAAAATACTAAGTCTCAGCTAGACTATGGGCAAGTCCTCAGCGATTGTTGGATCCTCCTGAGGGTCCACGTCACCAGTGTCATCGAAGCTAATGCCATAATAAGTAGGACAGTACTCCTCATCATCACCTATAAAATTTTCAACATGCCCAGTCAAGACGGAACGAGCACATATCTCTCGCAACAGTTCATATCAGGAATGAACATATAAAGCAAGCTATAGAAAACTATACATATATTGCTGTAAAGAAAGTCAACAAGGGAGAGAGACTATAAAATGAGATATAGTATGATAAATAGAGAAATGTAACCTTCTACGTGATTTAGAGAATGAATTGGTTATGTAAACGGTCTGGGTTGCACATGGATACAGCTATGGAGTGCACATGGATACCTACTAGGGCTAATGATCACATAACCAACTACACTCTCCCTGCCCCCAATCAATACACAAGGATCAATGCATGTTATGTTATTGCACATGGATAACAACTACTGTATGCATGGAGCTCATATGGTCATGAGTGTACATGAATAACATATGAGTGCACATGGATAAATATGAATACATGGAGTACATGATGGCCATGATAAAGTACATGAACATGACATACTCGATGTATCCGATGGGATAATATCGCATGAAAAGATCCATAGGGTACTAATCCGTGTGAACGTCGTGTCAGCATCATGTATACTAGTTTATAACAAGAGAACATATCCAAAGAAGTATGAAAAGATCAGAGAATGTACTCGCCTGGCAAATCGAACTGCTGATGATGAGGTGTAACTAAACTGGGGCAATTTAAACCTATTAATAGTACACACATGTCACAACCAAGTTTAAAATATCAAAAGAAATAGCTACAATGCAAGACTATATGCTCTTAGGTCCATTTTGGTCAAAGTCAACCCTCGGTCAACTCTGGTCAAACCTGGTCAACACTGGTCAAACCTGGTCAAACCTGGGTCAACTAGTCCGTCTACTAATTTCTAGGTCATACACAAAATTCTAGGTCATTTGGAGTTCGTTTGAGTTGAATTGGATCAAGTTTGACCCAAAGTTGACTTTTGTCAATTTGGTCAACTTGTCGGCCAATTCGACTAAACTAGGCTCGAAATGATAAACCAAATCTATCCTAGGGCTCCTATAGTTATATACACAACTTCAATCTATTCTAAGAGAGTTAACAAGCATAAAATATCTATATACATATAGGTATATACACACATGTGTATATACAATACAAATCAAACCTTAATTCTAACAAATGATGGTGTGTGTGTGTGTGTGTCCTGGAGCTTACTGAAATGAGGTAAATTTTGAGATTAAAAACAACGAACACAACCATGGTATATCACAATTTAATATAATATATTATACATATATACAAAATAAGAAAACTACATATATATATATATATATATATATATATATATATATATATATATATATATATAAAAAAAAAAAATATATATATATATATATATATATATATATATAAATTTTTTTTTTATGTATATATATATATATATATATATATATATATATATATATATATACAAAATATATATATATATATATATATATATATATATATATATATATATATATATATATATATATATATATATACAAAATATATATATATATATATATATATATATATATATATATATATATATATATATATATATATATATACAAATGCTAAAAAGGAAGAATAACCAATGGTTTTTAAAATAGGTTTAGTGAATCCAAATCTGGAATTAAATTCCCTCGACCCATTCTCAACGCATATGAACATAGCAATGGGTTTCAACGGGGTTTTATATATATATATATATATATATATATATATATATATATATATATATATATATATTTAAATATATGTATACAAAAGTATATAGCAAACATATATACTCATAATTGATGAAAAATTATGAAACAAAAACAAAGGTTGGTTCCCACAAATCCGAAACCTCATATAAGTCCTGAAAACTCAGATTTTGTAAGCTAAGAAGCTGGAAATCAAAATATTGTATTTAACTCAAAAATTCATATTTAAAGAAAACTCAACCATTTCACACAACGACCCAAAATACAATATACACCAAACGAACCCGCGAAACTCGGCATACACGTTGGTCTCGACCCACGTGATGTGCTCGTATACTCTCGGGTTCGAAATCGTGTCCGTGTCGTGTCCACAGAACGCGTATCGGAATTTCCTGGTACCGCGTGATACGCGTGCGTTCTCGCTCGTTTGAGCGCCGCACACACAACAAAACGCCCCGTGCTTGTGCACATAGCTGGGGGGTCCTGGGGTTGGTCTAGGACACGGTGACATGGCGACACGCTGTGCCCAAAGTGATGCACGCAGCCGCACCCGCGTGGCCTGCTGCGCGCGCGCGCCCGCGCGCCCTCGTGTGCGCGGTTCCGGTCTCGCTGCTCGCTCGTCGGGCCACGCCGCGACTCGGGGTTCGTCCTACGAGTCGTCTAGGTCTAGGTCGACATGTCCTGGGTCATAGAACGGGTCTTCGCTGCGTCGTGTGCGCGCACGAAGTCCGTTTCCGTGACAAAAATAACAGGCTGAATGCAGAGTGGCTGAGCGGTGCACGCGCGATTTCTCCGCGCTCGCTCAACGAAAAGCTGTGAAATTTTACGAGCATGGGGGCAGAGGTTGCCCCCACGTGCTCACAAAATTTCACGCAAAAATATTTCCTGTGCATCGAGAAACAACGTGCGGACAGCAGGGCACGTACGGCCTCGTGCACGGGATCCGTGCACGTGCGTCCGTCGCCCGAAATGCCGCTGATACGTTGTCAAAACCAAATCCGTCTTCACAAAAGTTTATCAAAATAATATTATCTAAACATCCATGAAGACAGAATCGAAAAACAGCAACTTTCTATCCTAAGCGGCATTTCGTCGAACACGTGCCGTAAAGGACCAACACGTGTCCGATACCGCCATCAAACGAAGTCGAAATCCCACCAAATTTTGTGAGCAATTCTAGGGCACTATATGGATGCAAAAATGAAAGAAATTCCAGATTTACAACGGTAGATTAGGGTTTTACCTATTGAGTGTCAAAAACTCAATGAACGGGGCTCCTCGGTTATCGTGTCGGCCGATTTCCCTCCAGCAAAAGCCTCCGCCTCCTTGCTAGAAATGCTCCATTAGATCCTCCTCTCCTCGACGAGTGAAACAGAGTTTGTTTGGGAAGAAACGGACTCCGGATGAAGGAAATAGGTGTTTTGGAGAGAGAGAGATCTATTAGGGTTTCCTTGTGGAGGCTACAATTCTACAAATGAAGAGAAGGGGAGGGGGTTACTGCTGTTGGGCGGCCAAGGGGGTCTCAAGGGGCTAGGGTTTCACTTCGGCCAACTCTTTCTCAAGTAGAAATGGGCCCAAGTCAAAAGGCTTAAAGGCTTGCTTGAAAAAGGCTAAAATAAATCAATTAAAGCCTTAAAAATAAACTAATGCCTAAAATAAATTCTAAAAATAAAAATAATAATTCTAAGGCATGGTTAGGCTCCAATACAAGTCCTCCAAGGCTAAACCAGTTGCTAGCACAACACAAGTCACATATCTAGAAAATCACAGAAAAGCCAAAACGGCTAAAAGACTAAAATCATCTAAACCACTCCAAAAATAGAGATTAAATCTAAATAAATTTTAAAAACAAAAATGTGAGTTTTAATTACATTATTAGGCTTCCAGTGAAGGTTGACTAAGGTCAAACTACCAAGTCACTAGTCTACAATCAATCAAATCATACTGCAATCAATCTAATTAATAAATAGATAAAAATTAAAAATAAAAATCATAAAAATTGAAATAAATAAAAATTACTAAAATACCCTTGAATTTGAAAAGTGAGTGTGACAGTTGTCGTGTCACCTTCCAGCAGTTGTCATGGTCGGCCTCCCGTCCGAGGTCGCAGCTCCGGCGGTGGCACCCATTCCAAGGGCCCCATCGAAGATTGTTCCATGGACGGCCACCCATCTCGAGCTTGTGGGCCTCGCTGTCCAGGCGGCCGCCGTGGCGCCTGACCACCCCACCGCATCGGCAGAGCTCGCCTGGCTCTCAACAACACCCTCCTCTGGCGGGTCTTCCGGCGTCCGGACCCGTTCGCCCTCTGTATCAGCTTCTCCCTCATCGAGTGTCCCGTCCATAGCTCCACGCCTAACTGTTGGCTTTTCAAATTTGAATTCAAATTTGACTGCTTCATTGGCGTACTCCCTCTACTCGACTGCTTTTTATATAGCCTCATTTGGGGTCCCTTGTTTGCGCTATTTTGGTTTGTCGACCTCACCTGTCTCTGGTCTAGTTGGCCCATCTCAGCTTGCGCCTTTCTTTGGTTGCACAAGCGCTGCTCTGATTCCTTCTTTTGGCGCGCTTCCTAATGGGACAGCCCAGCCAGCGCCCCCGTATCTGTGCATCCCCCCGCTCAGTTGGCTCCTCTAACTGGCGCTGGTGTGCATTCTATGTTTGGCGCAAGTCCCGCGCTATTCGTCCCGTGCCATCCTTTGGCTCGGAGCGTCCTCTAATGCCACCTCTCTCCTCGGAGATGGCTTTTCCTGTGCTGCTTAGCGGTAGGGAGAATGCCTCGCCGGCGACCTCCTCTCATCCTGCACCGCCGTCAATCTCCACTTCCGCAGAAGCTCTGTCTTACGCTGACAAGCTTACGGCCAGACCGCACTACCAAGCTCTTCGTGCCGGTCAGTAAAATTGAGTTACCAGATATCGAGTGCCCCAATTCATTTGACACCTCTGAGATCATGGTACCTTTTCCCTTGACGTAATTTCCTCACTGTCAGCGACTTTTACGCATACGTTCGTTCTGAAATTCTCTTCTGGATGCCCAAAGATGTCGTAGGTCCATGAAGTGATATCCAGCTGGGGCATCTCCTCGGGGTACAGGGTGGCGCCCATGGATCCTAAAGACATATTCTAACACCTTTCCTCTGAGACTGACTATAAGAATGTCTGGATCATAGGCACGGGTAGGATTGACAGTCACTCCATGAAAATTGTCAAATGGACGCCAGATTTCAACACCTCAAAAGATTCAGCGATAGTCTCAGCATGGGTCACTCTCCCAAACCTCCCCTTCATCTATTTTTCCCTTGTTGCCATGAAGAGAATAGCTAACTCCTTCGGGACGTATGTGGCTATTACCGAGGAAAGTAGAAACTTCTCTATGGGTAATTACGCCAAAATCAGCATGGAATGACTTATCGAAGGACCTCGCCAATCAAATCCATATTTTGCTTGACAATAAGATGCATACCCAGCAAATAATATACGACAACAGCATCATTTTCTGTAAATACTGCCACATGAGAGGACACTCCAGTGAGCACTGCTTTCATGCGCATCCAGAGCTGAAGAAGAAGACTACCCGGAAGACAACCACTACCAAATCGTCCCAGAAAAATCTATAATCTCCGCTCCAACCTCTTTCTAACACCCACTTTCAGTTTGATACTAGTGTTGGAACCTCATACATTCAAGCCCAAACCCCTCAGGAGAGGGTCATCGTTCTTTACAAACCTCAAGCCATTAATCTTTCCATCAAATTTGACACGCTCGCTTCAAAAATTCTAGATACCCTACAGGAGACACCCCCCATGTCGGGGAGGTCCACAATGTGGAAGAGGATTCAGAATATTATGGAGAATCTAGAAAAGAGGCTAACTTAGACACCCAACCTCAGGAGTATCAACGGATCCGATCGAAAAGGTCGACCATACCCCATCTGATCAGGAAGCACTCTCTACACCTCCAAACGAGGCATCTATTCAGCCGGACATGCTGGCCAACATCGGACATGCTCCAGTGGCAAGTATGAAACAGGTCGTTGACGCTGGATTTGCCAGCTCGAACAGCTACTTTGGGGCCTTGGCCGAAATAGTTGGAGAAGTGTACTTGCATCCTAATAAGGATACTATTGTCCACAAAAAGGAGGATAGTAAGAATGCATCTACTATCATAAAAGCAAACAATAGAAGCGCTAAAGAGATACCGGCCATGATCACCCGATCAGCAGCAAAACTCACCAAACCGCCCCATACCAACAAACTTAATGCTTAACATCATCTGTTGGAATGTCAGGGGACTCGAGAACAAACCCACCTTGAGTAGATTAAAAAGTCTCGAGAAGATACAAAGAATCGACATCCTAGTGATTATTGAATCAAAAATCCTCCAAAAGAAAATCAAGTCCATCCAGCTGCAGTTAGGCTTCTCCTCCACTATCGCTGGCTGTCATAATATTTGGATCTTCTCCAAAGCTAATGTAAAGATCGACATCATTTATGACTCGAGGCAGGTAGTCTAGTGCTGGGTAGAACACCCAATGCTCCAACACTGTCTCTCCTCATTGCCGTTCACGGTAGCTGCGACATCATCGAATGAAAACAGCTCTTGGATACTCTGAGTAACACCCATCAAAACCACAACAACCATCCTTGGCTATGTACGGGTGACTTCAATGTTGTCACTTGTCGAGAGGAGAAGCTTGGGGCCGTCCTCCCCCCGTCAGCCATGCACGATCTCAACAACTTTATATTTAGCTCCCACCTGTCCCCCCTTAAGTTCTCCGACAGTGCCTTCACGTTGTGTAACATACAGGAAGGCAATCAGAGGCAGTACTCTCACCTCGATTGTGCCCTCATCATCCCCCAATGGTCAGATATGGGGATCATCTTTAATCTAGCACACCTGAATATGACGAAATCAGATGACTCTCCCCTTCTCATCGAGATCAGCAGAAATTCGAATCAAATCAAAAATAGCTTCCGCTTCCTCGACCTCTAGAGTCATCACCCATAGACCAAAAACATTGTAGCAACTGCCTAGAGTAGCACTGACGTGATCGACCCCCTCGTTCGTGTGGCTACCAAACTCAAAGCTTCCAGAAAAGCGCTCACTTATTGGAGCAAGGAAGCTTCGGCGACATCTTTCATGTGTCCGTAACGTCGAGGACGAAGTTACTCGAGCGAAGATGTTGTTTGCTCATGACAGATCTCCCGAGGCCTGTGCCACTCTTAACCTCACAAGGGCATTATTGAAGTTTTGACTCAAAGTGGAGACAAAATTCTGAAAATAGAAAGCCAGACTGACCTGGGATATCGAAGGAGACAAAAAATCTAGATACTTCCACTTTTGCGTCAAAGGGCACAAACAATAACTCAATATTCACCAGATAGTAGACGAGAGCAGTCGTATCTTCAAAGAGCATAGGGATATTCAACTGGCCGTGGCTCATTTCTATTCTAAGTTGTTTACCAAAGAAGACATATTTAAGGACGTAGAATTTCTAGCGACGATCCCTAACCTGATAGAGGAGAGAGATAACATCCAGGTGATGCTCCCGCCCTCAAAAATAGAAGTCAAAGATGCGGGTTGGGCGTTGAATGAGCACAACACCACCGGACCTGATGGATTCACTGGTGTATTCTTTAGATCATGATGGGACATCTTTAAGTCCGACATCCACGAGGCGGTTAATACCTTATTTCAAGGAGCTAGGTACCCCAGATCAATATCTAGCACCAACCTCATCCTTATCTCCAAGAAAGACAACCCGGAGATCTTCAAGGACTTTCGTCCACTGAGCCTATGCACCTTCACCAAGAAAATCATCTCGAAGATTATCGCCTACCGTATGACCGGAATTCTTCCTAAGATTATCTCCGAAGAACAAAATGGCTTTGTCCGAGGTCATTACATTTTAGCCAACATTCTACTAGCTCAAAAAATGATCACCTATATGAAATTCCCGTCCAGGGGCGAGAACATTGCTATCAAGTTTGATATGGAGAAGGCATACGACATGCTCGACTGGCAATACATGATTTGGGTGTTCAGGGCCTTCGATTTCTCGGAGACTTAGATTGACAATGTGTGGAGATCGATCAGTGACTCCTGGTTCTCCATAGTAGTTAACGGCCAAGCCGAGGGATTCTTCAAATCAAGTTGGGGAGTCAGACAAGGAGATCCTTTATCCTCTACTATCTTCATCATTGCAGATGAAGCGCTGAGTAAAAATCTAAACAACATGGTTGGCTCCCACCGATTCTAGTATTTCCATACCTCTAGCGGCTGCCCGATCATCATCCACCAGGTCTACGTCGACGACATCCATATCTTCTCTTCTGGCGACGTAGGATCCATTGAGGTGGCTAACTCTACGTTGCAGAGATACACCAGATGCTCAGGATTGCGCATTAACCCTAACAAGAGTGTTATTTATGTCCCACATTCGATGAATAGAGACCACTCCTTAACTTTCACAAACATTACTTCCTTTTTAGTCGCGTACCCCCTTTTACATATTTAGGGTGCCCGCTTGTGTATGACAGAACTAACGCGGGTATCTTTGATAGGCTAGTGGGCAAAATTAGGAAAAAGATTAGGGGATTGCACAATACGATATTATCGCCTGGAGGGAAGATGATTTTGATACAACATGTGCTTTTTTCCATCCCTATTTACACCCTGGCTACTTGCTCTCCTCCGAAGAAGGTTCTCACTTCCTTAGAAAATCTTTTTTCTGACTTCTTTTGGGGCCACTATGATAGTAAGGATAAACATCATTGGGCTAGTTGGGACACCATGGCCAGACCCACGGCAGAGGGAGGGCTCAGTTTCTGTAGGTTAGCTCATGTTCTTCACGCCTGTTCGATAAAGTTGTAGTGGAAGCTTCGAGAGAGTCGATCGATTTAAGCACGATCCATGAAGGCCAGATACTTCAAGCGCTCACACCTGTCAGTCGCTTTCGCTAGTAGCAAACCCTCTACTTCTTGGCGACGCATCCCGGTTGGTCATAGTCTCGTCGAGCCTTTGATCCGTCTTTAGTTGGGTGCAGGGGAATCGTTACTATTTTATAAGAGATGGTATGGGATGACCTTCTCAACCCTAGATCGAAAGCTCCCCCTAATAGCGAGATCAAACACTTGTGCGCTAGCGAGGGAGGATGGAATTGGAAATGGGCTCCGGATTGGATCGGGGAGGAGGCAGCGGCCAGTCTCGCTATTTCTGGCTTGGAGGTAGGCACGGTCCCTAACTCTCTGAGGTGGACCCTCTCGGGCCACAGTTCATTCTCACTAGCATCAACGAGAAGCTTGGTTTGAGGCATCAGAGTGCCGTCCTCCGTATCAGGCATACCCAGCAAAACTGCATTCCTAAAAAATGGTCCTTCCTGATTTGGAGTGCGTTGCACATGAAGGTCCCCACTGACGATGCTCTCACCACCATTGGCTTCAGCTTAGCTTCAATGTGTCACTGCAGCTCGGCGTGCAGGTTTGAAACTACGGAGCACATTCATTGTTCAGGTGACCTGGCTCCGCAAGTATAGAACGCTTTTTCTCGTAGGTGCGTCCAAAGTCAGGTTGTTGGGGGCTTCAACGATCTTCTGGCGTCCTGGGGCAGTGCCTCACATGGCCACCAGATCGTTGCAGCCGCCATCACGTGGGTCATTTGGAAGAACTGCAACAAATTGAGATAAGAAGGCCAATAATACTCTTCTAACCAACCGATCAGAGAAGCTCATAGGCAGATATTCAAAGTTAGCAGACACTAAAAACATGCCAGGGCGGGATTCTAGCAATCCCTCATAACTTGAATTAGAATTTTCGTCCGAGGTTTGGTTGTTGAGCGGGAGTTTGTGTTTGCCTTCCTGCTCCCTTACTTTTTTTATCGGGCCTTGTGATGGCTCTCTTACTTGTAAAGGTTTTGACATTTTGTGCCTTTATATGAATATATGACAGGGGAATGTTTTCTTCATATACATATATACAAATATATATATATATATATACAAATATATATATATATATATATATATATATATATATATATATATATATGGGAAAAAATGTATATAGGAATGTATTGTGTGTGTATATGTGTTATTGGTTGGCATTGGTACACAGGTGTGATACCACATGGATGTGTGTGTGCGTCTTGTGATACATACATGTAGATGTGTTTGTATCTACATGTGTACCTATATGTGTATGCATGTGAGTGTTAATTTCATATGTGTATTTGTGTTGTGTGTGCCATAGGTAAGAGGGTGTTTAGAGTGTATGTGCACATACATGTATCCATGTGTGTGTTGCATGTATTACCTATATGGATACCTACACGAGTGTATGTATCTATATATAGACATGTGTGTGTGCGTGTCTATATATATATATATATATATAAAATAAAAAAAATAAAAAAAATAAATATATATAAACTCTTGCTTTCCCCTCCTGCTCTCATATGGCCCGATGACTCCATCCCCCTCCTGTAGGCGGCGCCGGGGCAGAGCTTTCCAGAGAGCTTGTCGGATGCCGTACCCCCTCACCCCCCATCGGCGGTCGAGCTGGACTCCTACCGCAGGCTCCTCAGCTCGCCCCGATCAGGTGGGTCTTGGCGATCGCACGACGGCAGCCACGCGAGAGCCTCCCGCTTGGACGAGTGACCAACTAGTCTTGGTCGGCCGCGTCCACGTCGGAATAGCACCGAAGCTCCGGTGGCTGCCCCAATTTTCTGCCCACGGTCCGATCGAGGGTCTACCTCTCGCCTTTCAGTCGGCATCAAGCGAAGGTCACAGGCGGGAACCGCTCCGCCCTGGAGTCGCCACCCCTCTCAGGTGGCCCTACCCCCCGATGATCCCCCGCGGAGCCTCCATCATATCCAGCTCGCTAGGCCGGGTCGCCGAAGTCCAGACGGACGTGGGTCCGAACAGTTCCTGCCGATCGTGCCCAAAATTTGAATTTTGAAATTCGAAGTCCAAATTTCACCCCTCTTTGCCCGAGGGTAGCCTTGCGCCGACTACTCACCGTGGCGGACATGCGCCCACCTTAGGGGGACGACTATACGCCAAGGGTTGGCTATACGCCCCCTCTCCATTTTGTGCCCCCGCCTACCCACGTGTACGGATATGCACCACTCCTTCAGGAGAGACCATACGACCCCCATCGCAGGACTATTATCACGCCTCGATTCGTAGAGTCATTTATTCACATAATTTATCTCTTGGAATCGATCGTCCTCGCTTGGGCGTGATGCCGTACAAGTCTGGTATTGCACTTGTACAAGGCAATAATGGTACAAAATTTATTATCTTTAAACAGAAACACATCGCAGCGGCAGAAGCAGACAAATTGAAGTTAATGAGGACAATCTTTCTTATTGAATAGAAGTACATCATTTATTTATAGCAGCGGAGATAAAGGACAACTTGAAGTCACACAGAGACATATAGAACTTTATTCTCTTTATTGATAATCGAAGAAAAGTACAAGACTTGTGTTGAAGCAAAATGTTTACAACATATCTCACTTTACATTGAAAGCCAACTGAATAATGCTATACATCTTACATTTGATACTTGGATACATTGGATTACAACTCGATATACTGACTTGGCTTACAATCTCACTGGTACAACTGATTACAATGTTCCATACATTATGCCCTTTATAAATAGAAGACATCATCTTGTACAAGGAGGGCTTCTGTATGCCTAACAAATCTTCGATGCCACGGAACCAATCAAGCCAAATCTTCGTGTGTAGAAAATCCCAAGCAAGAGCACCTGCCCACAAAACATGGGTCAGCACATCATCTATGCACTGGCGAGTAGAATCCAACCCACTCGCATAAACCAACATGTAAAGTGATCATTTAAGCAAGCATTTATTAGAATGATCTTTCTACTTGGGGCCTAGCATTAGTTTACAGTTCATGGGCAATAATCAGAGTGAAGCATGTAAACATATTCTTAGTAGCATTCATGTGGACATATCTTTTTAGCATACTAGGTGTTATCATGAAAAGGCATCATTGAGGCATTGTTAACATTAACATCTTAAACATGTTATGACAGTTCTCATATCAAGCATCACTTAGCATGTATGTTATGGTTGAGCAATGTTTCATAGCGAGGCATCATTCTTAGCATACTGAACTTAACATGTTAAGCAGGTTCTCATATTAAAAGGCTACGACATAGCAACATTTATTTGGCACATTAAGCACGCAAGTTAAACCAACACATATATTGAGTATATCACATTTAAGTAATTTCTTACCGATAGCCGACTCCCTCATACCTGTATCAAATACAGGTTAGCAGATATACTTACTCTGCCTACACAAAACATTTATTAGCATGCATCCTGACTACATGGTCACTGGTGTTCAACCATACGGACGTTGCCATATAGGTCTTCATTGGTAGTGCGATGACTCCAAAGAAGGTAGCTAGCCCCAAAGGATGCCTCACAAAAACCCGTGCCCCTACTGGCACACCAATGTTTTCTCCTAGGCCGGATCGGTCGCCCTAACATCCCGGGGTACCATCCGAGAAAACATATCCCCATCACTTATGCATAAGTTGTCCTATGACCATGCGAATGCGTGTCCGACTCAATCGTGAACATAAAATGCATGGTGAAATATTGAAGTAAAGACAACAGTACATCATCATTTATCTCATTCAAGTCATGTTCAATGACTTATTCATTTCCCACATTACCATCATTTCATTTGGTGATATCAACGATCCCAAGCCTCATCAATTCTTATTGTATCAATCATTGCAACATTTTTTATATCATTCCTTTCTAAGAGGAACAATTAATATTTCATTCATCTCGATAGGACCTGCAACATTTCATTCATTTCATAGGGACAGTATTCTTTCTTTCATTGCATATAAGGAAACATGCAGCATCAACAGTTATGTAGAATGTACATGATTGAGGTGTTTCTTTCAATTCTTTGTGTTAATAGCATAGCCAATTCATTACTCATGTATCATTCTCGTAGCATCTCTTTACTCAAGTATTCATTGCTTAAGCAGTATTAACCGAAGGGACGTTATCAATTCATTTCAAGCATCAAGTCGTATTTGCAGTTCAAGTTGATTCATTTGGCAGTTCAATAATTCTTAGCATAAGTATCTCAATTACTCAGCAACTAAAACATGGGACATTTAGGAACAATTCATAGCATCACATTATTTCATTTATTAAGCATGCAGGAATAAGGAAGAAGGAGGATAGTTCCACTTGCCTGCATAAAAGGGTCTTCCTGCTCCAATCCCACTAAGCGTAGCTCCACCAGCGAGCCACGTTCCAATACTTAATCCGTCTAGCTAGCTCAGAGAGACTGCATCAATCTTAACTATCTTGATTCCCAACATAATTCACGATCTAACATTCTGATCCCATCCAACAAGCCAACCAAATGCCTCGTGCGGAGCAGGGCATTACAACTATACGCCCTCTTCGGCGTCCCTACGCGGCGGATTGGCACCCCTGCCTAAGGACGAGCATGCGCCACCTATCGGCAAGCATGTGCCCCTTTTCTGCCATTGCCCATTCACCATATGCCTACCCTCCTGAACGCAGACGGTCGTACGCTACTGCCTGTGCTCCAGCCACCACAACCAGCCGGTGTAGTGCCCCGAAATTTATGATACATATTTTATACGTGTTCATATTTCTGACCCGTATTTCTCTTTTCTTTGATTAGTTAGTTGTGGTTTATTTTCATATTTAGCATTTTGGTTTAATTGTCATTTATCATTCATGGATTTATTCTGATTAATGGAGCTTGGTTTATTGAGTATTTCATGGTTCATCATGGCATTGCATTGGCTTGGATTGGTTCGGTTTAGTGGGTTTGGCTTGGTTGGGTTTTATGTGAACCAACCCACTCCTACCTACCACCACCACTCATATTTATTACCTATTCTTCTTCTCTCTCTTCATTAATCTCTTCTTCTTCTTCTTCCATTTACTTCTTCCACCTACCAGGAAAGAGGGAGAGAGAGAGTTCTAGGCAAGTGAAACTTGTTTCATGGAGGAACTCTGATTTTATTGCTCCATTCTCTTCCTTACTACATTCTAAAGCACTTTAGTATTTGACATTTCTCATTTCCATGGCTGGATTCTTGTAGATCTAAGTTTATTTTATTTTCAAATTTCTTGGGTTTTGATCTATTTAATCTTGTTATTTCCTAGTTTTGATGGTTATATGTTGTAGAGAATCTCGTTCTACCCCATTTTGACCTATGGAAGTTCGGTTTTGGGCTCCAGATGAAGATTTTATGGAGCTTGGAAGCTTGGGTTCATGGTGTTCTTTTTCTCTGAAATTGGGGAAGAAGAACAGTGCTTGACTTGACCGCATGATAATTCATGCGGCAAGTGATTTAGCCGCATGACACTTTCAGCCGCAGGGACTGAGTCTCATTCTTAAAACCGCATGAGGCCCTTGCTTCCCAGCCGCATAAGTCTGCCTTCATCCTTGGCCGCATGAATATGAATTGAACCTGACCGCATGAGTCCTCAGTTCCTTCTTGCCGTATGGAGTCCCACTTGCCTTCAGCCGCATATGCGCCTATCTCCTTGAGCCGCATGAACTCTAGTACTTGCGGACCGCATAGGCTTGGTTCCCCGCTAGCCGCATGTGCCCCTACCCCGAGAGCCGCATGGGCTTCTGAGTCTGAGCCGCATGACCTGATTTATTTTAGCCGCATGCGCCCTCTTACCCATACAGCCGCATATGTGCCCGCCATACTTAACCGCATGACCCGGAGTCGTTCGAGCCGCATAGGCTCCACTCCTCCTTCAGCCGCATACGCATCTATTGCCCCTGAGCCGCATAAGCATTTCCCCCTGCTGTCGCATGGGACTCCGCCCACCCTCAGCCGCATGAACTCAACACCCTGAGCCGCATGAACTTAAACTCCTGCTAGCCGCATATGCCACTATCATTTCCTGGCCGCATGAGACCCGGTTACTTTTTGGCCGCATAAGGACCGGTCTTCTCCAGCCGCATGGGCTGTTCTTCTTCCAGCCGCATGATTCTACCCTTTCCTGACCGCATATGCTTTGGCCGCATGGCTCTTCTATAGCCCTGAATATTGATATTTTATTAGATATTTTACATCCATTTTATATCCTTACGTCTTTTTGTCCTGAACTTGAAAATCATGAATTCATTTGATATGTTTAGAATTGATAATTGAGCATGACCTGATAGTGACCCGTAGTGGTGCACTCTTGACATGATAACCTGGCATGACCTGATAGTGGCCCATCGTGGCGCACTCCTGACTAGCGCACTTGATATGATAAACCTGACATGATTATCTCGAATAGCTGTTGCGACGGCTACCTGACATGACATGACCTGTATAAATTAAATCCTGACACCGTGGTTGTTTGTATTGATTGTGCCTGTATAAACTACGAGTCTGGTTGTGTCTTGCATCATGTCTAGGGCATGATCCCTGAGTACCACGGTCAGGGATCCATACTGAATCTGGCTAGGTTAATGACTAGATTGATCAATTAGTTCATGGAGAATTTCCCAGTTACCTGTTGCCCCTTTGGTCCCGGCCTTATATATATATACATGGGATTTGTTGCTATCCGTCGAGATGAGCGCACTTCCAGCCCGCCGTCGAGCGTGGTACCTTAGGACACATGTATCTTACTATAGTGTGTCTGCTATATCCTGCTATCTTTTCCTTTTCTTGCTGGGATCACTCAGGTAGTAACAAACAGGTAACCGGACTTAGAATTCTTATTGCATCTTGCTAGTAACTAGGATTGTGATAACCTTAGTTAGTTAATGTAGAAAGCCGTAGGCAATGATTGGCCGTGATTGCTTGGATGGAGTCTAGTCCAGTATAGTATTGTCTAGAATTGATTAATTGTAAGATTGTACCAGAATGATTGAAAGATTGTCACTCCAGAATGTTACTTGGCCTGATTTCTTATATTTATCTTGCCGATAAATGGTGAGAGAAATCAAGTTCCGTTCAGACGAAGGGTTACAACCCCGGTCCTTGTTTGGTTTACGGGTTGTAACCTGGCTATCTGAATAGTCCCATGGTTATCTCATCGTATATCATCCTGTCATGTTTTCTTTCCATATGTCCTGTCTTCTAGTGATTCTATACAAGATTGTCTTTTATAATTACCCATCATGCTTTTTCTTAAACTACTGCCTTTTATTATGTAATTTTACTCTTGTGCTAATTGCTGGTTTTAGTTCCTAAGTGAAGCCTCCTTTGTGGCACTTGCTCTTTCTGGGGTCTGATCCAGCTGGTTTTGTATGGCCAGATACCGGAGCAGCAGCAAAGGATCTACCTGCCTTCCAGTCCGATGGTGACCGCCAGGCGTAACCAGGGCAACGAGTGGGTTTCTTTTTGTTCTCCCACTCTATTGTAAAATTATTCTTTTGAGGCATTTAGCCGCCGAGCAAGTGTTAGCTCGTTTGTAACTTTATTTACTGTCTGCCTACTGGCTGTAAGCATAATTGGCAACTCGAGGTTGATCATGTATGACTTAAATCTTGCTAGTCCTTATATTTTGTACGACTAGCTTCATGATCATCTGGATATGTAATGTTTGGGACGCCTTACAATTGTATATTTGGTGATCTGATATCTTGTGATTGTTATTAGTTGGTTGAGATTGAGACAATAGGATAATTTATGACCTTAAGAGACTGATGGCTTGTAGATAAACCCTCACATATCTAGACAGCCGTGACCGTATGGTGAGATGGATTCTATTTCATTATACGTAGCTGGCTATGTCTGCCCCCGCTCTTCAGTATTCTGGTTCTGGGGCGTGACATGGTTTAAGTGGTGGCCCATGCAGGTCTTGTCAATCAAGAAATGTGAGGGTTTACCGGATAGATGTCTCAATCTGTACTCGCCTTTGATCTCCACTCGTATCTTCTTATCTCCTTGGATTCCTGACTTGATAATATGCTTGCATCATTATTCTATCTTGGTCCTTCCTTAATATTCCCGATGTCATTGCTTCAGTGGCATCATTCCTGTTGATCAGCCAGAAGGAGTTCGGCCGGCAGACCAGCAACAGCAAGAAGATCAAGATCAGTCCTCCGCAGCCGCCTCTCGAGCCATGCCTTCTGGAGAACCAGTGCCCCCAGTCCAGCCAGTTCAGCCAACAGGGTCAGAGGATGGAGTCTTGATAGGGCTCATCCGTGAGTTGCTTGCGTCTCAGGACCGTCGAGGTGATGCCTTGCGGCAAGCAGTACAAGAAGCTATGAGCGGAATTGGTCCTCGAGGGAACAGTGCGGTCAACAATTTCAAGCGCCTGAACCCTCCCTTCTTCGACGGCAGCGAGGATGCTATTGCTGCAGATGCCTGACTATAGGACATTGAAGTTATCTTGAAGGCAGCTAGGACCCCTGAAGCAGAGAAGGTGGCTGTGGTGCACCTGCAGTTACTAGATCTAGCCCACAGCTGGTGGGCTATACAAGCAGCGAGTTTGGGCACGCCTGTCATATGGGCGGTATTCGGCGATATATTCCAGACCAAGTACTTCGACGCAGTGGCTAGATATGACCTGCAGACCAGGTTTAGTAATCTCAGGCAGATGAACAGGACGGTCGACGGATATGCGGCCGAGTTTTCAAGGTTGAGTCGGTTTGCTCCCACCTTGGTGGCAACCGAGCTAGACAGAGCACAACGATTTCAGTAGGGGCTCCACTTGGAGATCATATTGGCAGTAGAGCAGTTCGAGCACAGAACTTTTGATGCCGTCTTGCGAGCAGCGAGGAGGCATAAGTACACTTCCCGAAGGATAGCGGACCGGAGCGGAGGTCGGAAGCGGTCTCATGACCAGATGAACCAATCCTCAACACCAGCCCCAGCAGCTAGGGCCCTGACCATTGGAGCTACGAGGACCGATTCGGTTACCTCCTTGCAGCATTCTGCCCCGACCTATCCCCAGCAGCAGAAACAGAAGCGGCCTTTCGCAACCGGTTGTTCTCATTGCGGAAAGCCCGGGCATGTTGTTACTGAGTGCCGCAGAGCACAGGGATTGTGCTTGGTTTGTGGTTCGCCGGACCACATGATAGGATCTTGTCCGTTCAGAAATAGATCATCGTCGACAGTAACTAGTCCCTCGGTTATGGGACCAGCACCAGCACCAGAACCAGCTCCAGTTCACCAACCACAGCAGTTCCCGTTCCCGGGTCCATTGCCGTCTCAGGCCCAGGCCTTCCAGCAACAGAGGCCTCAGCAGTTCACCCTGGCCCAGGCCCAGATCCAGAATCGGCGGAGAGGTATCTGTGTCCTATTGTCTTGCTTTCCGACCGTCGTCATGCGGGATACATGTCATGTTTCATGTATCCTAATTACAACGGTATATCCCGGGCCCGAGCCATTTCCTAGATCATTCGAAAAGGTTTCTACCAATAGCCTTTAACCTTTTCGTATGGGGAAAGGCCCGTGTCCATGTTTGACCAAAGAGAGAGACCTCAAGCGCAAGGCTATCAGTTTAGTTCGTGTTGCTTGAGTTCATCGCTCCTTGGGAGAGTCAAACGTGGGAGTGTGAGGATGACATCCGATCACGTTATCCCAATCGGTTTGGCTCGTGAGGTGTAATATCTTCCTTATGCCTTGTACTTCGATTCCTTGCTTGCATGTATGATTGTATGATTGATTGATAGCGTAGATTGCTTGTGGTAGTATAGATGTCCCGACATCTCTAGCCTCTTGATTAAATTGCGAGGACGAAATTCTTTTAAGGTGGGTAGGATGTAGTGCTCCGAAATTTGTGATACGTATTTTATACGTGTTCGTATTTCTGACCCGTATTTCTCTTTTCTTTGATTAGTTAGTTGTGGTTTATTTTCATATTTAGCATTTTGGTTTAATTGTCATTTATCATTCATGGATTTATTCTGATTAATGGAGCTTGGTTTATTGAGTATTTCATGGTTCATCATGGCATTGCATTGGCTTGGATTGGTTCGGTTTAGTGGGTTTGGCTTGGTTGGGTTTTATGTGAACCAACCCACTCCTACCTACCACCACCACTCATATTTATTACCTATTCTTCTTCTCTCTCTTCATTAATCTCTTCTTCTTCTTCCATTTACTTCTTCCACCTACCAGGAGAGAGGGAGAGAGAGTTCTAGGCAAGTACAACTTGCTTCATGGAAGAACTCTGATTTTATTGCTCCATTCTCTTCCTTACTACATTCTAAAGCACTTTAGTATTTGACATTTCTCATTTCCATGGCTGGATTCTTGTAGATCTAAGTTTATTTTATTTTTGGATTTCTTGGGTTTTGATCTATTTAATCTTGTTATTTCCTAGTTTTGATGGTTCTATGTTGTAGAAAATCTCGTTCTACCCCATTTTGACCTATAGAAGTTCGGATTTGGGCTCCAGATGAAGATTTTATAGAGCTTGGAAGCTTGGGTTCATGGTGTTCTTCTTCTCTGAAATTGGGAAAGAAGAACAGTGCTTGACTTGACCGCATGACAATTCATGCGGCAAGTGATTTAGCCGCATGACACTTTCAGCCGCAGGGACTGAGTCTCATTCTTAAAACCGCATGAGGCCCTTGCTTCCCAGCCGCATAAGTCTGCCTTCATCCTTGGCCGCATGAATATGAATTGAACCTGACAGCATGAGTCCTCAGTTCCTTCTTGCCGCATGGAGTCCCACTTGCCTTCAGCCGCATATGCGCCTATCTCCTTGAGCCGCATGAACTCTAGTACTTGCGGACCGCATAGGCTTGGTTCCCCGCTAGCCGCATGTGCCCCTACCCCGAGAGCCGCATGGGCTTCTGAGTCTGAGCCGCATGACCTGATTTATTTTAGCCGCATGCGCCCTCTTACCCATGCAGCCGCATATGTGCCCGCCATACTTAACCGCATGACCCGGAGTCGTTCGAGCCGCATAGGCTCCACTGCTCCTTCAGCCGCATACGCATTCATTGCCCCTGAGCCGCATAAGCATTTCCCCCTGCTGCCGCATGGGACTCCGTCCACCCTCAGCCGCATGAACTCAACACCCTGAGCCGCATGAACTTAAACTCCTGCTAGCCGCATATGCCACTATCATTTCCTGGCCGCATGAGACCCGGTTACTTTTTGGCCGCATAAGGCCCAGTCTTCTCCAGCCGCATGGGCTGTTCTTCTTCCAGCCGCATGATTCTACCCTTTCCTGACCGCATATGCTTTGGCCGCATGGCTCTTCTATAGCCCTGAATATTGATATTTTATTAGATATTTTACATCCATATCCTTACGCCTTTTTGTCCTGAACTTGAAAATCATGAATTCATTTGATATGTTTGGAATTGATAATTGAGCATGACCTGATAGTGACCCGTAGTGGTGCACTCATGACATGATAACCTGGCATGACCTGATAGTGGCCCGTCGTGGCGCACTCCTGACTAGCACACTTGATATGATAAACCTGACATGATTATCTCGAATAGCTGTTGCGACGGCTACCTGACATGACATGACCTGTATAAATTAAATCCTGACACCGTTGTTGTTTGCATTGATTGTGCCTGTATAAACTACGAGTCTGGTTGTGTCTTGCATCATGTCTAGGGCATGATCCCTGAGTACCACGGTCAGGGATCCATACTGAATCTTGCTAGGTTAATGACTAGATTGATCAATTAGTTCATGGAGAATTTCCCAGTTACCTGTTGCCCCTTTGGTCCCGGCCTTATATATATATACATGGGATTTGTTGCTATCCGTCGAGATGAGCGCACTTCCAGCCCGCCGTCGAGCGTGGTACCTTAGGACACATGTATCTTACTATAGTGTGTCTGCTATATCCTGCTATCTTTTCCTTTTCTTGCTGGGATCACTCAGGTAGTAACAAACAGGTAACCGGACTTGGAATTCTTATTGCATCTTGCTAGTAACTAGGATTGTGATAACCCTAGTTAGTTAATGTAGAAAGCCGTAGGCAATGATTGGCCGTGATTGCTTGGATGGAGTCTAGTCCAGTATAGTATTGTCTAGAATTGATTAATTGTAAGATTGTACCAGAATAATTAAAAGATTGTCACTCCAGAATATTACTTGGCCTGATTTCTTATTTTTATCTTGCCGATAAATGGTGAGAGAAACCAAGTTCCGTTCAGACGAAGGGTTACAACCCCGGTCCTTGTTTGGTTTACGGGTTGTAACCTGGCTATCTGAATAGTCCCATGGTTATCTCATCGTATATCATTCTGTCATGTTTTCTTTCCATATGTCCTGTCTTCTAGTGATTCTATACAAGATTGTCTTTTATAATTACCCATCATGCTTTTTCTTAAACTACTGCCTTTTATTATGTAATTTTACTCTTGTGCTAATTGCTGGTTTTAGTTCCTAAGTGAAGCCTCCTTTGTGGCACTTGCCCTTTCTGGGGTCTGACCCAGCTGGTTTTGTATGGCCAGATACCGGAGCAGCAGTAAAGGATCTACCTGCCTTCCAGTCCGATGGTTACCGCCAGGCGTAACCAGGGCAACGAGTGGGTTTCTTTTTGTTCTCCCACTCTATTGTAAAATTATTCTTTTGAGGCATTTAGCCGCCGAGCAAGTGTTAGCTCGTTTGTAACTTTATTTACTGTCTGCCTACGGGCTGTAAGCATGATTGGCAACTCGAGGTTGATCATGTATGACTTAAATCTTGCCAGTCCTTACATTTTGTACGACTAGCTTCATGATCATCTGGATATGTAATGTTTGGGACGCCTTACAATTGTATATTTGGTGATCTGATATCTTGTGATTGTTATTAGTTGGTTGAGATTGAGACAATAGGATAATTTATGACCTTAAGAGACTGATGGCTTGTAGATAAACCCTCCCATATCTAGACAGCCGTGACCGTATGGTGAGATGGATTCCATTTCATTATACGTAGCTGGCTATGTCTGCCCCCGCCCTCCAGTATTCTAGTTCTGGGGCGTGACAGCCGGCGACCATGTGGCCCCTAGCACCCTATCCTGCGCATGTGCCCAACCGAAGGAGGGGCGCATAACTATGGTACCTGAGAAAGGAGGCTATGCGCCCACACCCTCCTTTTCTCCCTTAATGCCTAGGCAGCTCTCACCTCCTCATCCCGCCAGGGCCACAAAAACCTTTTCCTATACTGCGATTCTGTGACCGGACTGCGGGTCGCAGCTTCCGTCCAAGATAGAGGATACTGTCCTGCCAGACATTGAGCTTCCGAGCCCGACTGACGGTCAGAACATCTGCGTGTCGTTCACCTCCGCAGAGATATCCTCCTTATCAACCTGCTTCGTGAGAACTTTCGTTTTGAAGTTCCCCACTAGATGTCCGAAGGTTACCATTACACAGGAAGCTGTCACAGGATGGGGTCTGACATCAGCCTACAAAGTCGCCCTACTGGATCCTAAACACATGCTACTCCACCTATCCTCCAACCCCAACTACTCTTTAGTATGGGCCAACGGCACCACCAGCATTGGCACCCACAGTGTCAAGATTGCCAAATGGTTCCCCGGATTCAACCCTAAAGTAGACTCGTCGATAATCTCGGCGTGGATCACGCTTTCTAACATCCCGCTCGTTTGCTTCACCCCCGTAGCTCTTAAGAGAATCGTCAGCTCTTTCGAAACCCTCGTGGCCATCGTAGAAGAAACTCGCACCCTCTCCAAAGGCACTACGCGAAGATTTGTGTGGAGCTTGACCTGTCATCGGACTCACCCACTCTTATACAGATCGACCTCGGAAGACAGACACACCTTCAGAATCTAGAGTATTACAACAACATCATCTTCTGCAAGCACTGTCAGACCAGAGGACATCTCACAAAATACTGTTTCAAGGCTAACCCGGAGCTCAAGAAGAAAGTCCCTCGCAAGCCGCAATCCCACAAGTCGCAACACCAGAAGGCGACCCAAGTCATCGCCTCTTCCCCTATCCTCCCCTTTTCCAACTCCCACCGGCACTTTACTGATAGCGACGGCTCCCCCAGCCCCCGATCCCCCCCCGACCGGCTAAAGCTACCTTACCGACCATCCTTCTCAGCAACAAGTTCGACATCCTCACCTCCACACCGCCAAACATCTTTCGGGACAGCCCCCTACCCGACAGGACCCCTTTCGTTGAGCAAGAGAAGTCCACATATGTGCATCCACACATAGCTGTCTCACCGACAAGCGCAGAAGAGAATTAGTTGGCTTTGGTCATCCATCCTGCATCCATGACCCCTTCTACCGTCCACCGGATGCGACCCTGAGATCGACCCGATGACGTTAGGCGTCGTCCCAGCGAACAGGCTTATGCAGGCCATGGAAGCCGGCTACTTGGACCTTGGCAACTCCCTCTGTGCTTTGGCCGATATCGAAAAGGATGTCGGCTCCCCTCCGACGAGGGCTACAAGCAGCATAGCCCACGACTCATTCGATTCGGCCTACAACGACACAGAAAAGTCGTTGAGAGCCACAAAAACCTTCCACAACAAGAAGAACAAACGACCCTTTGAGCCCACGGCCATGACCACTCAGTTAGCCACTAAGATCAACGTCCACCCCCTCCGCAACTAACCCAATGCTTAACATTCTATCATAAAATGTGAGAGGGCGGGCCAATAAACCTACCTTGAGAAGAATAATCAGCCTCAAGAAAACCCACCAGATCGATATTTTAGTTGTCACCGAGCCTAAAATCTCTCAAAGAAAACTCAAATCCATCCAGCTATAACTCGGCTTCCCATCCGCGGTCGTCGGATGCCACAATATATGAATCCTCTTCACCGTCGAATGTAAATTCGGTATCGTCAACGACTCGAAACAGGCGCTTTCCTGTTGGGTAGAGCACTTCTCTCTTACATCTCGATCCCTCGTCTCAGCAGTCCACGGCAGCTGCGACCTCACCAAACACAAGATGCTGTGGGACACCCTAACGGACACTCGCATCCTCCTCAACAACCTTCGGTGGCTCTGTCTAGGAGACTTTAACACTATTTCGCACAGAGATGAAAAGTCAGGAGGACGCCCACCACCCCAGTCGTCCATGAATGACTTCAATACCTTCCTCTTCAATGCCCACTTGTCTCCCCTTCCGTTCTCCGGTAATGCATTCAACTGGTGTAACATGCAGGAAGGCGCCCATAGGCAATATTCTCGCATGGACCGTGCCCTGGTCGATAACTACTGGGTCGACATGGACCTCATCTCTAATCTCTCTTACCTCAACACCACCGAGTCGGATCACTCCCCTCTCCTAGTCGAGATCAGCAGCAACTCTGGTCTGGTCAAGAAACATTTCTGCTTTCTGGATTTCTGGAGCTATCACCCTCAATTCAAGAACATCGTCGACTCCGCCTGGTGGTCGGCTAACAACCCTGACCCTCTTGTCCGCGTGGCATCCAAGCTCAAAGCTACTAGGGGTGCTCTGTCGACTTGGAGAAAACTCACTTTCGGTAATATTTTCTAACCGATTAAGACGGCGGAGGATGACGTCACTCGCACCGAGATTATCTTCGCCTCGGATAGATCGTCGGAGACCCGTGCCGCACACAACCTAACCAAAGCTCTTCTGAAGTCTCGACTAAAGATCGAAACGGAATTCTGGAAGCAGAAGGCCAGATTGACTTGGGATGCCGAGGGCGACAGGAATTTTAGCTTCTTCCACGCTTGCGTCAAAGGACGCAAAAATCAGCTCAACTTACACAAGATCGCCGACGAGAACGGCAGGATCGTCAAAGACCAGCGTAGCATCAACATGGCTGCCACAAACTTCTATACCAAACTATTCTCTAAGGAGGCCATCATTAAGGATGAGGTGTTCTTGGTGAAGGTCCCCAGCTTGATCTCCGAGCAAGAGAACGTGCAGCTCCTGTCCCCTCCCTCCAAAGAGGAAGTCAAGTCCGCAGTCTGGGCCCTCAATGAACATAGCGCTCCCGGACCGGATGGTTTCTCTGGAGTTTTCTTTCGCTCTTTCTGGGACATCATCAAATTTGACTTTCAAGAGGCCGCTGTGGCTTTCTTTCAAGGCGCATGCTACCCGAAAGCCATCTCCCGCGCCAACCTCATCTTAATCCCAAAAAAAAACCCTGAGACCTTCAAAGACTTTAGACCTATCAGCCTTTGCACCTTTACCAACAAAATAATCTCCAAGATCATCGCGAACCGCATGTCCATTCTTCTTTCCAAGATTATATTCGAGGAACAAACTGGCTTCGTCCAAGGGCAGAACATCACTGATAACATCTTGCTCGCTCAGGAAATGATTACTTGCATGAAGTTCCCGTCTAGAGGGGGAAATGTCGCCATTAAGCTAGACATGGAAAAATCTTATGACCGTCTAGACTGGCAATTCATGATTTGGGTTTTTCGAAGTTTTGGGTTCTTGGAGAAGTAGATAGATATCATCTTCAGATCCATTAGCAACTCTTGGTTCACCAAGGTCATCAATGGACAAGCTGAAGGTTTCATCAAATCTGGCCGCGGGGTCCGTCAAGGGGATCCTCTTTCCTCTACCATATTTATCATCGCAGCCGATGCGCTCAGCAGGAACCTTAATAGCATGGCTAACACCCCTAGGTTCCACCACTTTCATACCACTACTGGATGCCCTCTAATTACTCATATGGCCTACGCCGATGACATCCTTATCTTGTCATCCGGTAACGTCGGATCGGTAGAGGTAGTCTGCAGTACGCTTAAGAGATACACCAGATGTTCAGGCCGACGAATTATTACAGATAAAAGTATCATCTGCCCCCATCACAAAGCCGACAGGAGCCACTCGACTCCCTCGCCAACCTAACCTCATTCTCTATCGCTTACCCGTCGTTCTCCTACCTGGGGTGCCCGCTGGTGTACGACAAATCTAACTCAGGCATCTTCGACGGCATGTTGAATAAAATCAAAACAAAAATTATGGGATGGCACAACGCGACCCTCTCTTAGACGGTAAGATGATCCTGATCAAGCATGTCCTATCCTCCATCCCTATCTATATCTTGGCCGTGTTCGCCCCACCCAATAAGGTTCTATCCTCGTTAGACTCCCTCTTCGCTAGTTTCTTTTTTGGGCATCGTGATGGCAATGACAAGCACCATTGGACCAGTTGGGATACCATGGCCAAACCAACCGAAGCGGGCGACCTCGGCTTCAACAGACTAGCTCACATCATTGATGCCTACTCAATGAAGCTGTGGTGGAATGTCCGATCGAAAAACTCTATTTGGACTAGATTCAAGAAGGCTAGATACTTCTGTCACTCTCACCCCGCGACGACCGTCGCCAACAATCGTTCAACTGCATCCTGGCGCTTTATCCTCTACTGCTGACACCTCGCAGAACCCATCATAGGCCTACAGATTGGCAACGACAGCTTATCGCTCCGCCACGAATACTAGTTCGGCAATGTTGTGCTTCAACCTTTTGTAATCGCCCCCCTTAATTGCACCATCCGAGATTTATGGGATAACGACTCCAGGTGGAGAAGGGACCGGGTCAGAGAGTGGCTGGGGCCGACGGTGTTGGCTGTCCCCGCCGCTGCAGATGTTCAGCTCAATGACATCCCCGACGCTCTGACATGGTCCACCACGCCCGGGGGCACCTTCACGTTGGCCACCGCCAGGCGCGTGGTGAGAGGACCTGACACGACTTCACCGCTGATCGCCCATTTTTGGCATTCTTGCATTCCCAACAAATGGTCAATCCTAATCTGGAGAGCTCACCGCAGGAAGCTCCGCACCAATGACTCTCTCACCTCCATCGGCTACAGCCTTACCTCTAAGTGTCATTGCTGCAATTCGCACCACTCAGAAACCGTCGAACACATCCTGGTCTCCGGCAACCTCGCCACTCATATGTGGTCCAACCTCTCGCACCATTGCGGACTTGATCACCGTGTAGAGGGCCTCAACGATATCTTCGCCAGCTGGGGCAAATCTAATGGCCTTCAGATCGATGCGGCCGCCAAAATTTGGGTTCTATGGAAGAACCAAAACAAATACAGATACGAAGGATGCCAATGCAACCCCTCTCAGTTGATCTGGGAGGTCCTCCATCAGAGTCTCAAGAGGAGCAGACGTTGCACACACTCTCTGGACAGTTTTTGGATAGCGCTGTCCTAACCTCCGGTCCGGGCAGCTAGTCTTGTTGGCTGCTTCCGGCCTCCTTTTGGCTTTTGTTACCTTTTTGTGCTGGTCGCTTTTACTTGTATAGGCTTCAGCATTTTGCGCCTGATACATCAATAAAGCTACTTCTTGGAAAAAAACATATATATATATATATATATATATATATATATATATATATATATATATATATACATTCGAAGAATGCGCGTTGCCCTAGAGCGCCGTGGCAGGAGCTCCTGGTAGATCTTCGATACTTCCGACTCCGGCTAGGCCTTTGGCCGGGCCGGCGTCCTCTAAAGATGGCTAAGACCTTTGCTGACGTCGTCTCCGGTCGGGTTGAGGAACAACCTCGACTGGCCGCTAGATCGGTGTCTTTATAAAAAGGTGCCCCCGCTATTTTCTTTTCAGATTAGGAGGAACAGTCATTGGCATCCCCTCTCCGATTTGCTCTTGTTGGAAAATTCTCCCACACCAAACCCTCCATAAAGGTTATCCATAAAGCACTATCGGGCTTCCAATTCCAAGGTGATATTAAGACGGAAGTTGTTGACCGCAAACACATTCTCGTAAGGCTTTCTGTTGAGGAAGACTATCTTCGACTTCGTGCTAAAGATACGTGGTTCATCTTACATGCTCCGATGCGTGTCTTTAAATGGGAACCTAATTTTTCACCAATGTACGAATCATCTCTCATGCCAGTATGGGTGGACCTTCTAGATCTGCCGCATCACTTATATGCCAAGGATGCTTTGTTTGCGATAACCTCTGCGATAGGGACACTATTAAAATTTGATAAGGCAACGGCAGACCTATCTCATCCTAGTAGGGCTCATGTCTTCGTTGAGGTAGATATGAGCAAGCCAATACAAAGTGCATCCGGATAAATCGATCAAGAGGAAGAAGTTTCTGGCAAAATATAGAGTACAAATATATTTCATTATATTGCTCTTATTGTCATCATCAAGGACATCAGCTTTCCTCCTGCAAGTTGAAGAATAAAGGCAAGGAAGTTACCCAAGCTGCCCAACCAGAAACAAACCAGCAATACAATGATGAAAAAGAGGACACGCGGCCGGGGACGATGGGATTGAAGGTCACATCTATTCTGCAGCGAACCAATGGAGAGCGGCTTGCTAACGAAGGTCGGAACAATCAAACCCGAGATACTGGTACTACCTCCAACTCCTCATCCCAAATAGAATTAATGACAAAGACACTCAGGTGACCGGGAATTTAAGCCTTGCCAATTTGATTAATAAAGAACCCTCTCATCCCAAGGAACCACTGGTTATTGCTCAGGAAGCACAGTTATCATTGAATGAGATGACATCTTTGCCTGTGGTGTGCGAGGCAACCAAGACAAAAAAAAGAAATGGCGGTTGAAGTAATCACTAGGGATCCAGTGATTACTGCTCCAATAACTGACCCAGCCACTGACATTGATCTCGCACTTGAAGAAGGAGAACTGCTCGACAAAGTCACAGGCATTGATCCTCCTATTGAAAGGGAGAGCAGCTTGCACCAGTCAACACCGATCCACTTATTGAAGAGGGAGAGCTGCTCGAGCAAATTACCAGTTGCGCCGATGAAGTCAATCGAGAAACGATCGGGGATGAACGGCAGGCTGAGAGAATCAAAATGGGAGATAGGAGTATGAGTGCCACTCGAACAGAAGACGACGGGCATTCGATCACAGAAACTTCAGCAACACAACAAAGGAGGAAAAAGTCTAAGAAGGCGGTGGAGCCTTCCGATCGAATCACAAGGCAAGCAGCAAGCTTTACAACGACTAGTAAACCCACAACTTCCTCTCATGTTTAATATACTCATATGGAATGTTCGTGGCATAGCCAACCAGATGACTCTTAAGAGGATAAAATCTTTGGTGCGAGTTCACAAGATTATTCTCCTAGGCATTATTGAGCCTAAGGTTGATAGCTGTCAATTACTTTATTATCAATTAAAGCTGGGTTTCTGTAGTACTTTTTCTAATGAGCGGGGGAACATATGGGTCATGGCCAAGTCCAGCTATGATATCTCGCTTCGTGATTCTTTCGATCAAGCACTGACAATCTCTCTCTCCCATCATATGATTCCCCCAACGACAACATTTACCATTGTGCATGGTGATAATACTAAGAAGGGACGTCGACTACTGTGGGCAAGACTTATTCAACAGTAATCATCTATCGACTCCCACTGGACTATAGGGGGTGATTTTAATACAATTTTGCGTACTGAGGAAAAAATTCGAGGTCATCCTGCTGATCCAATTTCTTTAGAAGAGTTTGCGAATTTTAATCTAGTCACTAGTATGTCTGAGCTACAATACGCAGGCAGTTGCTTCACATGGCTCAAATCGAAGCAAGATGGAAGGCGGGGATCGAGATTGGATAGGGTTCTGGTTGATAATGCTTGGTTAGAGTTGGCTCCTTTTTCTTCAGTAGAGCATCTTAACAAAGCGGAATCCGATCATGCACCAATACTCACTAAATTCAAATCCAATCAGAATGGGGGCAGGAAACAATTTAGATTTCTTGATTTCTGGGTTCAGCATGAGAACTTCAAATCATTGATACAACAAGCTTGGCTATCTCTGGATCACCGTAATGGTATTGCCAGGTTAGCGCTCAGGCTTAACGCTTGTAGGAAAGTATTATCTACATGGAGTCGCAAGACAAATGGAGATATCTTTCAGCTGGTGAAGCAAGCGGAGGATGATGTCCTTGCAGCAGAAATTTGTAATAAGGAACACAATTCATTAGAGAGTCGTCAGCATCTGGCTAAGGCGACTGCCATTCTTAAGCAACGCGTATGCATTGAGGAGGCATATTGGAAGCAAAAGTTTCATTTAAAATAGGAACTTGCAGGGGATAAAAATACTTGATACTTTCATGGTTGTGTGACCAATCGAAAGAGGACACTTCAAATACACTCTATTACGACTGAAGATGGATCTATTTTGAAGGAGAAGCCCCTGATTCATGCATATTCTAAGGATTTTTACTCCAAGCTATATGAAAGGGGTGATATTCAGGAGGATTTTGATCTCTTATCAAACATTCCCTCCTTAGTGATAGAGGAAGATAATGATGTATTGATTTAAGCTCCTTCTACGGAAGAGATATTCGACGCCATCATGTCGCTCGATCCCCATAGTGCATCTGGGCCGGATGGTTTTACCCCCTATTCTTCCTTATATATTGGGATATTATTAGTAAGGATATGACAGAGGTATTAGGCTTGTTTGTTGACGGATTTGCATTACCTCGAGCATTCACAAACACTTCATTGGTCCTCATACCAAAGGTGAAACAGCCTAGCACCTTCCGGGACTATCGCCCAATCAGCCTTTGCTCAGTTATGAACAAAATCATTTCTATGTTACTGTCTAGTCGTCTTGCTCCTTTACTTCCACGTCTTATATCTTCCGAACAGAGTGGATTCATTAAGGGACGAGAGATTGTAGATAACATATTGCTAGCTCAAGAAATGATGGCAAGAATGAACAAGAAACATAGAGGGGGCAATGCAGCTATTAAACTGGATATAATGAAAGCATACGACAGGGTTAATTGGAGATTCCTCATGAAAGTATTGCGCAAATTCGGGTTTCACAACAAATGGGTGGACATGATGCTTCACATTGTCAACAATGTTTGGTATACTCCTTTGATCAATGGCGAATCGACGGAATACTTTCAAGCTTTTAGAGGAGTGCGACAGGGGGATCCCCTATCACCGGCACTCTTCATTATCGCGATGGAGGTCATATCTCGAAGCTTGAAGAGATTGCCAGAGACTGAAGGCTTCACATTATTTATACCTCCCAGAGGATGCCCACCGATAACTCACATAGCATATACAGATGATATTCTTCTATTCACAGCTGGAGATCTTCGTTCTATTACTAAAATCACAGATATACTGACAAGGTATGCGGCTGTCTCGGGGCAGAAAATCAACAAGGCTAAATCATCTATATACATCTCGAAGAATATTCTTAATGAGAGGGGATCAGAATTGGCGTCCAGAATAGGGTTTAACATAGGCACTCCCCCGTTCACCTATCTTGGGTGTCCTCTGATGGTGGGATAATGTAACGGTGGCATGTATGAAGAGCTTCTCAATAGAATTCGTATCAAGCTAGAGGGCTGGCATAATAAAATTTTATTACCAGGGGGTAAGCTTATTTTGATCAAGGCTGTCTTAACATCAATTCTTGTTTATACATTAGCAGCTTGCAATCCTCCTATAGCAGTATTGCATAGAATAGAGAGTATGTTCTCGAGTTTTTTTTGGGGTGCTCAAGATGAAATTGCTAAACAAACATGGCTTTGATGGGATAGGATTGCCAGAACTAAAGAAAAGGAGGGTTTAGGCATCAAGAGATTGGAGGACATGATGAATGCAATGACTATCAAATTATGGTGGAAATTTTTAACTCAAGGCAGTTTATGGACTCAATTTTTTAAAAGCAAGTATTGCTCTAACAAGACTCCTTCGGAAGTTACAATTACATCCACTTCATCACATGTCTGGAAGAGACTCTTACATGGCAGGGACATCTCTCATCAGCATATGCTTTTCACTAATGAAGCATGGCGATGGGGGAATACTCAGTCGGGGATATTTTTGGTTACCTCTGCTTGGGAGATTGCTCGACTCCACAGGCCTATACTACCAGATTTTAATCATATTTGGAGTACATGTATTCCTATCAAATGGTCGGTGTTAATCTGGAGAATTATGCACAACAAGCTTCCAACAGATGAGCGCCTTGTACGTCTTGGATATAGCCTAGCTTCGAAGTGTCATTGCTGTGTCAATAGCTCCACAGAATCATTGGAACACTTGCTTCACGAGGGAGACATGGATACTGAGGTATGGAAAGCTTTTTAATCTACTTATCAGGTTCGAGGTGGAGGACGAAGCCAACAAGATCATCTACGAGACTGGTGGCGGAAGAAGAACTAACACAAGAAAGAGATTGCAGCTGCGGTAGTACTTTGGGTGTTATAGAAAAATCACAACAAATGGCGATATAAAAACTATGTGTACTCGATAGATAAGCATATTGCAGAAGTTCATAGGCAAATAGGGAAGGCAACTGTGAAGTGTAAACACTAGTTTAGTGTTGACATGTACTCTGCACTTTTTGCAAGACGAATAAAGCTGGTTTTGTTTAAAATATATATATATATATATATATATATATATATATATATATATATATATATATATATATATATATATATATATATATATGTTTCTTCTTCTTCCTACCCTGTCGCTTGCCGTTCGTTCCTCCATCATGCTCTCGTGTCGCTGCCTCCCTCCCCGGCCGTCCCCTTGGCTCCCCAAATTTGCTCGTTCTTCTTGGCCTGCCGCCCGACTCGTCACCGCACCCCCCCGCATCTCCTAACCCCGAGCCCCCAGAAACATGTTCGCCAACTCCCGGAAGCCCCTTTCTCCGTAGTCTCGCCTCCAGAAGATGCTTCTCTGCCGATTGGTGCGGTCGGCTACCGCCTGCCCGTTCGGGAGACCCCTCCCCGTTCTGGCGTCGCACGGTGGTTTTGCGCCAGCCGTCGCGATGGGTCGGAGTGCCGCGGCGGCTCCGTTCCAACATTCATCCTTAGCGGCTATGACGGTGTTGGTCCCTGTGTAGGCCCCCTTCCCAACACTCTTTCAAAATTCGAACTCTTTTTCGATCACTGTGCCTGCTTTAGGCGTCAACGATGACTGGATCTCGCCAGCTGGCTCCAACCCTTTGGTTGCGGGCCCCCCGTTCTCTGAGGACGCTTATCCCATCCTAAGGTGTGCACATTGTTCGGGGCACGGGTTCTTAACCCCCATCCTGGCGGCACTCTGCTGGCAACTACTCTCATGCGATGGGGGGTGCGGACATTGCTAAGGGCGCGAGTTCTTACACCCCATCTTGGCGCCCATCCTCTGTCGGATGGCGTAGGACATGTGGTGGCTGGCACCCTTTCTCTCTTACCGTTTGGCGCACCGGCATACACGCCCCCTACTCACCTGTCTCTAGGCGCCCTGGAAGATGCACCCCTCCTGTCATTTGGCACGCCGCATGTGGTGCCAACCTCAGTGAGTCCCGTCGCCTCGTCCACCCCCGTGCCCATGGCGCACGAGCCACCCCATATGGATCACCCCTCTGCTATGATCCTGGTGATGTCTTCCTGCTGGCACGAGGGGCACAAGACTCGGCTTCCTCGTACTGCTTGTCTCTCCCAACAGACTTATTGGCCTTGGCACCTCTTCTCCCACCTATGGCCCAAGCACCTCCCCGTAAGCTGCCTAATTCACATGCCCACCCTGCGCCATCTGCTTCCACAGAGGTGATCTCGCCGCTTCCTGCAAGCACGGCACCCCCAGCCATTCGACCTTCCCCTAACCCTCATCCACCTCCTAAGCCTGCCACCATGTCTTACGCAGATAAGATCAGGCCTGACCGTGTCGAGAATAACTTCCCTACTACCAAAAAAGTTGAGCTCCCGAAGATCGAATTCTTAGACCCGAGCGACAATCAGGCAATTATTTTGCCTTTCTCCGCAGAAGAAATCTCTACCCTATCTACTACATTTGCCCAGACTCTCGTCCTCAATTTCTCCAATGGCTAACCGAAACTATCTAGGGTTCAGGAAGTGATAGCCGGGTGGGGGCTGACTTCTAGATACAGGATGGCACCCATGGATCCTAAGCACATGGTCCTTCACCTTTCCTCGGAGAGCGCTCATAAGAAGGTCTAGATTAGAGACACAAACAAGGTAGACACTCACAGCATGAAAATTGTCAATGGTACCCAAATTTTAACATCAAAGAAGACTCCGCTATCGTCTCCGTGTGGTTTACCCTTCCGAAACTTCCCCTTATTTGTTTCGTGCCCACAACTTTGAGGAGGATAGCCAACTCTTTCGGGACGTTCGTAGCGCCGGCAGAGGAAACACGCAACCTTTCAAAAGAAAACTATGCCAAAATCTGCATGGATTTGGACTTATCGAAGGACCTCCCCAACCACATACAAATCTCGCTCTGCAACAAAATACATACCCAACAAATCATATACGACAACAATATTATATTCTTCAAGCACTGCCATTCACGTGGCCACTCAATAGAACATTGCTTCTATGCTCATCCAGAACTTAAGAGGAAGGCAATTCGAAAGGTGGTATCCACTCTTCCTTCCAGGAAATAACGCCAATCACCCATCCTATCCCTGTCCAACTCTCACATCAGATTCGATCCCTGTCCAACTCTCACATCAGATTCGAAGCCAACTCGGGTAACTCCCATATCCAAGATCAAGAACACCAGGGTAGAGATATCGTCCCATACAATCCTCGGGCATCAATCTCACCAACAAATTTAATATACTAGATTTAGAGGCAACAGAGGACCCTCGAGGTACAAAAGAACCCTCAGGTGCTTGCAGTACAGAAGCAGAGACAAGGACAAGCAGAGACACAGAAAGGGAGGCTTATTGTGGAGTCTATATCATCAAAAAACCCTTCGATTCTGTTGGGCAAATAAGACCCACAACTCACCGACACTCGCCTTCCGAATATACCACATAATGTGACCATCATTCGTGTGGACGACTTGGCCAACATTGGCCAAGCACCGGTCGCCAGGATGCAATAAGCCTTAGATGCTAGAATCAACACCACCAATAGCTTTTTTGCGATCGTGGCTGAAGTAGCTGGAGAGGTATACATGCACCCGAACGAGGAGACAGACAATTCTATAATGGTGGTTGGTAAGACAGCATCCACCTCGAAAAAACCTAACAAGGGAAGTTCTAAAGAGGTCATGGCCAGGACCACTTGGTCAGCGTTAGCCGCAAAACTTAAAAAAAACCCAAACAACAACCTCAATACTTAACATCCTTTTTTGGAATGTTATGGGCCTTGCCAATAAACCTACCTTAAGAATATTAAACAGTCTCAAGAAAATTCACAGAATTGACATCCTCATGATTATTGAACCCAAAATTCCCCCAAATAAGCTCAGATCCATCCAGTTGCAGTTAGGCTTCTCTTTGTCTATTAACGTCTGTCATGATATTTGGATCCTCTCTAGTAATGACATGAAGATCGGCACCATCCACGATTCGAGACAAGCTCTCGCATGCTGGGTGGAACACCCCATGCTTAACTCTCACTCCCTCTTGTCGGCTGTGCACGGCAGTTGCGACATTATCAAAAGCAAAAAGCCGTGGAAAGACCACCTGAACACCCATCTGAACAATATCAACCTCCCCTAGCTCTGCGTCGGAGATTTCAATTTTATCACTTGTAGGGAGAAAAAGTCGGGTGGTCGACCCTCCTCCCCCCGCTCGGCCGTTCACGACTTCACCAGCTTCATCTTTAATGCCCACCTGTCTTCCCTCAAGTTCAATGGCAGCACCTTCACCTGGTACAACATGCAAGAGGGTGAACATAGGGAATACTATCGCCTGGACCGTGCCCTAATTAACTCGAAGTGGTCCGACCTGGATATCATCTCCAATTTCTCACACCTTAATTTCACCGAGTCGGACCACTCGCCCCTTCTCATTGAAATTAGCAGCAAATCGAACCAAATCAAGAAAAACTTTTGCTTCTTTGACTTATAGAGCCACCACCCATAGTTCAAAAACATCGTCACCGCAGCGTGGAGCAGTGCTGACACCCTAGACCCCTGGCATGAGTCGCGAACAAACTCAAGGCTACCAGGAATGCCCTCACCGTCTAGAGTAAGGAAGCGTTTGGAGACATCTACCAGGTGGTCCATACCACGAAGAATGACGTTACCCGTACGGAAACATGATCAAAGATCAACGAGGAATACAATTGGCTGTTGCTGACTTCTACTCTAAGCTATTCATAAAAGAAACAATTACAGGGACATGGACTTCCTTACGGAGATCCCTCTCCTGATTGACGCCAGTGACAACAACCAGCTGGATCTCATCCCCTCGAAATAAGAGATCAAAGATGCGGTACAGGTCCTAGACGACCACAGTGCAACATGACCCGACGGATTCAATGGTGTATTCTTCAGATCATGCTTGGACATTGTCAAGCCGGATATCCATGAGGCGGCTATCACTTTTTTCCAAGGAGTAAAGTACCCAGATTTATTTTTTGCACTAATCTGATTCTCTTCCCCAAACAGGAAAACCCGAAAACCATTAAAGACTATCGCCCTATAAGCCTGTGCACCTTCACGAACAAAATTATCTCTAAGATTATTGCCAACCACATGATCGAGATCCTTCCTAAAATTATTTCTGAAGAGCAGAGTGGCTTTGTTCATGGCCGGAACATCATAGACAATATTCTGATGGCCCAGGAAATGATCACATGCATAAAATTTCCAGCCAGGGATGGAAACATTGCTACAAAACTGGACATGGAGAAGGCTTATGACAGGATGGACAGGCAATTCATGATTTGGGTTTTTAGGGCCTTTGGGTTTTTAAAAATCTGGACCAATATTATGTGGAGATCGATAAGCAACTTGTGGTTCTCTATAGTTATTAATGGTTAAGCAAAAGGATTCTTCAAATCTAGCAGTGGTATCAGATAAGGAGATCTTTTATCCTCCACTATCTTCATCATAGCCACAGAAGCTCTGAGCAAAAATCTTAACAGAATGGTAGGCACCCAGAACTTCCAATATTTTTACACCACTAGTAGCCACTCGATTATTACCTTTATGGCTTATGCTAATGATATTCTCATATTCTCCTCTGGGGACGTCGGATCTGTAGAGGTAGGCCACAATACGCTACAGATATATGCCAGATGCTTTGGTCAGTGCGTCAACCCCAATAAGAGTGTCATCTACGTCCATCACAAGACCAACAGAGACCATGCCCCCACCCTCACCAAAATTACTTCCTTCTCTGTCGCTTACCCACCTTTCTTCTATTTAGGGTGCCCGTTGGTTTACGAAAAATCCAATGCGATCATCTTCGAAGGACTGGTAGGCAAAATCAGCAAAAAACTAGAGGGGTGGCACAATGCTACTCTATCTCCTGGCGGAAAAATAATTCTGATTCAACATGTGCTCTCCTCTATCCCCATATATACCTTAGCCGCTTGCTCCCCCCAAGAAGATCCTCACATCCATGGAAAACCTCTTTGCCAACTTTTTCTGGGGCCACTACAACGGTAAGGACAAATATCATTGGGCGAGCTGGGACACCATGGCCAAACCCACCGATACGGGAGGTCTGGGTTTTTATAGGCTGTCACATATGGTCGATGCCTTTTCGATGAAGCTGTGGTGGAAGCTCCGAGTGAGAATCCTTCACGAATGAAGGATAAGTATCTGTTATTAATACTCATTTAAATATAAATCCAACTACTGCTGATTCCAACTACAGATCCTCTGTATCATGCAGGCGAATCCTTCACGGACGAAGCCTCACTGAGCCCATGATCTGCCTCCAGCTGGGTTCGGGCAAATCATCTATATTCTTCGAATGTTGGGTTGGGGAAGATCGCTTTCCCCAACTACCGACCGCACCTTCGAACAGCACGAACAAAGAGCTGTGGGACCACTCGGGCGACTAAAACTAGGAGAGGGTTCGAGAATGGGTAGGATAGGAAGCTGCAGCTACGTTCCTCGATGCCGGCCTGAAGATCAAATGGGAACCAGATGTCCAGCAGTGGTCTATTGCGAGAAGCGGATCCTTCACGGTTGCATCGGCCAGAAGCGTCGTTCGTGGAAGTGGGGTACCCTCTCCCATCATGGGTCCTTTCTGGCAGTCTTACATCCCCAAAAAATGGTCTGTTCTAGTCTGGAGAGCTCTGCGCAGAAAGATCCCTACTGACGATGCTCTCAATTCCATCAGATTCAGTTTAGCATCTGCGTAGCATTGTTGTATGAAGAGATAGGCAGAAATGATTGACCATGTTTTCTCCTTCGGGGATTTACTGACGTGGGTTTGGATATCGTTCTCTTCTTTGCAGTCAAGCCCAGGGCAATGGAAGCTTCAACGATCTTCTGGCCAATTGGGCTAATGCTTGTCATAGCGATCAGATCATCGCAGCCGCCATTACGTGGGCCTTTGGAAGAACCGTAACAAATTCAGATACGAGGGCCACCAATATTCATCTGTCCAACTTATCCGAGGGGTTCTCCACCAAATTCTCAAAGTCAGCAGACAATACAAGCATGGCCATAAGGACTTCTGAAAGTCCGTGCTCTCATGATTGTTGACCTGGTACCTTCTTTCCTGTAACTTTTCCTTTATTTTACGCTTACTTGTAAAGGCTTCAGCATTTTGCATCTTTTTACGAATAAAATTGGGGGTTTTGTTAAATATTATATATATATATATATATATATATAAATGGCCGCTCTTGAGCACTCGAGCTCTTCCGACCGCTCTCGAGCTCCTCCCTCTCCTTCCGGCTCTTTCCCTCTCCCAGTCCCCCCCACGCTCCTATCCTCGGTCATTGGTAGGCGGATGCTCTCCCTCCATCGCTCAGTCCGTACCCCGACCATCTCCATCCAGCCGCAGGCGGAGACGGCGCTTCTGTCATCCATACCTCCTCCGGCCGAGGCCCCCGAGGCAGCCCCCTCCTTAACAAGGAACTTCTCCTTCCATTTTCGGCGCCCCCTCCCTACAATGGACAGAGCAGCAGCTCACACTCCTTAGGCGCTGGTGGATTCGGTCCCTTCCTGCTTCCGTCCTCCGGTCTTCGCAGACCCCCTTCCGACCTTCCACTCCTACGGAGGAGACCGCCCTGACTCCTACCAGCCTCTTCGAGCCCTCCCTTCCCTATCCCCTTCTCCCTTCATCCGTTGTAGCTATCACCCCCAAAGGCCCAGCCGCTTCGTCCCTCCCCCCAACTCGTACGGTGTGCCGCTGCTACACTCGTCTGAGGTGTCTCCAGCCAACCCTTACTTACCTTGAGCGGCATAGAGCAACTCATGCCCGGTGACCGGTCCAGCCCCCGAGGAGCCCACCCACTTTTCTATTCCTCGGGCGCCATGCAGTACAGACCCGGCACAACCCATCAGATTGTGCCTGTTCGCTGTGGGACCGACAACTGGACCCCACCTACCTTCCTTAATGCACAACCAGCGGACTGCGCCATTCCTCCGCTCTCGGGCGGCCCGCTGAGTCACGTGGCGTCTTCCAGCCCTAGTGTGCCAGGGTGGCTCGGTCTCCAATGTAATATGCCGCTGTCGACTCATGGGTGCCTGCTTCGAGCGGCGTGCCACTGTAATGCTCATTCTCCCCTGTCCCCTCGGGTTCTACGTGGACCCACATGACAAAAGCTGGATTCGAGGACTAATCTAGACCACAAGGCGTACGTCCTTTCCCCCCTCGGGCATGGAGCGGCACAGTCCAGGCGCGTCCCACCCACTTGTGCCAGGTTACAACCCATCCATTTGTGCCAGCCCAGACACAACCCAAGGATTTCCTTGCTGGTCGCCAGCTGGACTCACTTTTGCGCACCCCATGGGTTGCGCCACTAACTTCCCAACGGGCGGTGCAACCCAAGGACTTCCTTGCTGGTTCCCAACGGGCGGCGCATCCCCCCCATTTGTGCCAGGTTGTAACCCATCTATTTGTGCCAGCTCGGGCGCAACCTAAGGATTTCTTTCCTAGTCGCCAGCTGGGCTCACTTTGGTGCACCCCATGGGCTGCGCCACTAACCTCCCAACGGGCGGTGAGCAGTGTAGCTTAGGAGCTACTGGCCACATTGCACCTGTGTCTTTGGGCCGACTCGACAGTGCGCCTGATGCCGACTCGCTGGTGACAGCCTCGGCTTGCGCCCCTCATCCTTGTCAGTGTGTGGCAGGGGCTTCCGGAGGAGGCATCTCCCACTCCCTCCTAGGGCGCACGAGTTCCCCATAGCCGCCTCTCTATCCTCTTGCGCCGGCGCCGGCTTGCGCCCCTCCCCCAGTGCACCTCCAAGGCGCAAGCTGCACCGCTCGCGTCATCTCTCTCTTCTGCGTCAGTTGTCAGCCACCCCCGCCCTTTGGCGCAAGTGACGTCTCATGCCAACCTCCTTGGTCAAGCACCAATGATTGTTACTTCACCCTCCCTTTGTGCCCCCCTGACGCTCGGTGCGTCCCTTCCACTCCCATTCTTCCCTTCCCTATTGGCAGCTCCTTCATTCTCGGGTGCCCCTCCATCGGAGAGTAACGGACAGCGAGCCATCCCCGGGATGCACTTCCACCTCTCCCTAGCTAGAGAGCTAGGGTCGTCTCCTCCTGCATCGGCGCTTGAACGTCCCCTCCAAGATCTCCCTAACGCCTTCTTCTGCCCGTTGCGGGATACTCTCCCAGCTGCCGAAGCCTTCAATAGCAGCACAACCTCTCCATCCCCGGCGTACCCCGCTGTCCACCCTTCCTCCACAATGCCCAAACACCACTCTTCTATTTCGGTCATCCCCTGTGTCGCGGTCCCCCCGGAGATCCCTCTCCCTCGGCCATCACCGGCACGGTGGCCCCCTCTGACGCTGAGGCCCTCCGCCCAGATCGTAGGAGGCACTCGACCACCCCGGCAGTCGAGATTCACCTACCGAACGTTGTTTTCTCGCCATCCCCCGACGGCTACCCCATCCGTATCCCATTTGCCGTATCTGAAATCTCCTCACTATCCGCCACATTCGCTAGGACGTTTGTCCTCAAATTCAGATCCGGATGCCCAAAAATCACCATAGTCGAGGAAGTCTTCGCCGGATGGGGCCTATCCACAACCTATCGGGTAGCTCCGCTTGATCTTAAGCACATGTTCCTCCACCTATCATCCGACCAAGACTTTGCCTTAATCCGAGCGAAGGGCACTTCCAAAATCGGCACACAGACCGTCAAGATTGTCAAATGGTCCTCTAACTTCAACCCCAAAGTTGATTCGACTATTATATCCACATGGATCACCCTCCCCAACCTCTTCCTTGTTTGCTTACCCGCAGCTGCCCTGAAATGGATAGCCAGCTCCTTTGGGACCCTCGTAGCTATCGCAGAAGAAACCCGCAACCTCCAAATGCAACTATGCGAAGATATGCATAGAGTTAGACCTCGCAAACGACCCCCCCAAGATGACAGAGATCGAGCTCAGAATTCAAAGACACCGCCAACCACTAGTTTACGACAACATCATCTTTTGCTACAACTGTCAGATGAGCGGTCATTCCATGTAACACTGCTTTCGTGCCGACCCGGAACTAAAAAAGCACAACCATCGCAACTCGCGTATGACGGTCGCTCAACGTGTCCCGGACACGGCCAAATAGACTTCACCTCCCAATCTTCCCCAACAGATTGACGACCCAACTTTGCAGCCCAGTCCCCGGCCAACCGTCATGACCAGCAAAGCTATCGTCCCATTCTATCCCACCGCCCTCCCGCTCAATAATTTCTTTTTTCTTCTAACCAGCAATGACAATGCCCTCTTTAGTGCCAGTGAGCCTTCATCGTTCGAACAGGGCAGAGACGCACAACCGGGTCCCAACAAGAACGGCCAATGTGCCGAGCGGAACAACCCCCCTCTCACACATCTTCCAGAAGTCGTCATCGCTCCCTCCGAGCCACACCTATCCACCACCTCCCACCGGATGGACCCCCACCCAACCCCTCTGGCCACCTGCCGCCCTCATTGACCAGTTGAGAATCAGACGGAGAGTGGCCCAGAGCCGGATGCAGATCCTCGGATCCTCGATACTTACACAAACAATCTTACATCCGAGTCGACTATCCACTCATCAGAAGCGGGGTCCCCCAAACCCCCCACCCCTCCTACAGTAGATTTCCAACCCAGTTTCGGCCTCACTCTTACCGGCAGGTTCTGGCAAGCCAAGGAAGTGGGTTTTCTGGACCGTGACAATCCCTTAAGCACCCTGGAAGAAGATGATTATGACTCAACTTCCTTCCTGACAGATGTCAATGGCAGCAGCGAACCCGACCTCAATGCCAATGGTCTCAACGGGGCCATCGTGACCCCGACCAAACAAATATCCTCAAGAAAGAACATAAATAAACCAAAGCAGCAGATAGCGATGACAACCAGGTCCTCCATGAAGCTCAATCACCTCCCCCTCACTAACTCATCCGAAGCTTAACATCATCTCCAGGAATGTGAGAGGGCTCGACAACAAACCGACGGTGAATAGAATCTTCAGCCTCAAGAAAACCAATCGCATAGACCTCCTAATCATTATTGGACCAAAAATTCCTCAAAGAAGATTCAAAACCACCCAGCTCAAACTCGGATTCCCTCGTGCCATCACTAGTTGTAACAACATCTGGATTTTCTTAGCCCCAGAATTCAAATTTGGCACCATCAAAGATTCGCCTCAGGCAATTTCCTTTTGCGACGAACATCCGGACCTCAAGTCCCGTTCCATCCTTTCTGCTGTTCACGGCAGTTGTGATATCCCCGAGCATAGATTTCTTTGGGAAGAAGTGCTGGAAGCTGCCTCTCCAAACCAAGGCATCCCGTGGCTCTGTATTGGAGATTTCAACACAGTGTCATGCAGAAAGAAGAAATCTGGTGGCCGCCCGTCTCCCCAGCCTGCGATGGACGACTTCAACAACTTCATTTTCTACGGATACTTAACCCCCATCCCCTACCACGACAATGCATTCACCTGGTGTAACATGCATGAAAGACATCACCGGCAGTACTCTTGTTTGGACCGGGCGTTGATCAACGATAGTTGGTCTGACATGGGTCTCATTACCAACCTCTCTCACCTGAATTCTACCGAATCGGACCACTCCCTCCATCTCATCATAGACGGAAACAACCACACCAGAACTATAAAAGCATTCCGTTTTCTTGACTTCTAGCGTCACCATCCGCAATTCCAGAACGTCGTCAACTCAGCATGGAATTTGGTATCGGAAATTGACCCCCTCATTCGGATGGCAGCCAAACTGAAAGCCACTCGCTCGACTTTAATGTCTTGGAGAAAAACGGCTTTTGGAGACATATTCCAGGCCATTAAGGAAGCGAAGGACGACGTCACCCATGCCGAGGCATCGTTTATCAACGACCGATCTCTGCTTGCCTGCGCCTCGCTCAATCTCGCCAGAGCTCTCCTTAAATCCAAACTCAAAATGGAAACGAAATTCTGGAGGCAAAAAGCCTGATTATCATGGGACATTGACGGTGACCGGAACACCAAGTTCTTTCATGCGTGCGTCAAAGGACACAGAAATAAATTAAAACTTCACCGGATTCACGACGACAGAGGCACCCTCGTGGACAACCAGGAAGGTATTCAGGCTGCTGCAGAGAACTTCTACTCTAACCTTTTCTCCAAAGAGCCGGTTGTTAAAGACGATGTGTTCTTATCCGTCATTCCATCCCTCACCAACGACAGCAAAAATAAGACCTTGGCGGCTACGCCTACGGAAGAGGAGGTCAAGGAGGCTGTCTGGTCCATTAATGAACACAGCACACCATAGCCTGATGGGTTCAACGGCATATTTTTAGAGCTTGCTGGGATATTCTAAAATCAGACCTATTGGAGGCCACGATTGCCTTCTTCCAAGGGGCCAGATATCCCAATTCTATTTCTTGCGCCAACATCATTCTCATCCCCAAAAAAGACAACCCGGAAACCTTCAAAGACTTTTGCCCTATCAGCCTTTATACCTTCACCAATAAGATCAATTCTAAGATCGTTGCCAAACAGATGTCCAATCTCCTCTCCAAGATCATCTCCAAAAAGTAAAGTGGATTTGTCCAACGCCGGAACATCACCGACAACATACTCCTCGCTCAAGAGATGATCACATGTATGAAATTCCCGTCCAAAGGAGGGAACGTTGCCATCAAATTAGACATGGAGAAGGCTTATGATCGCTTGGATTGGCAATTCATGATCTGGGTCTTCAGGGCTTTCGGATTCTTCGAACACTTGATCGACATCATCTTCAGATCTATCTACAACGCATTGTTCTCCACTGTCATCAATGGCCAGGCAGCTGGGTTCTTCCGATCAACTTGTTGGGTGAGGCAGGAAGACTCCCTCTCTTTGACCATTTTTATCATCGTGGCAGAAGTTCTCAGCAGAAGCCTCAATAGCATGCCTACGATTGCCGGTTTCTACCACTTCCACACCACAACTAGCTGCCCTCTTATCACTCACCTGGCGTACGCTGAGGACATCCTTATCTTTTCCTTCGGAGATACTGGTTCGATCGAAGTGGTGCATACCACGATTGATAGATACACCAGATGCTCTGGACAGCGAGTCAATATCAACAAGAGTGTAATCTACACTCATCACAAAACGGACAGAACCCATTCAGCTCTGCTCTCTAACATCACCTCGTACGACACGGCCTACCCGCCTTTCCTATACTTGGGTTGCCCACTGGTGTACGGTAAGGCTAACTCTGGCATTTACAACCACCTTGTTGACAAGATCAGGAAACTTATCGCGGGATGGCACAATGCCATATTATCCTCCGAGGGCAAGATGATCCTCATCAAACACGTCCTTTTGTCCATCCCATTGTACACCCTAGCCGCCAGCTCCCCTCCTAAGAAAGTCCTCATCTCCGTAGAATCCCTCTTTGCTAAGTTCTTCTGGGGTCACAGCGATGGCAAGGACAAATACCACTGGGCCAGTTGGGATACCATGGCCAAACCCACCGAAGACGGAGGTCTGGGATTTAACAGGCTCGTACACATTATGGACGCCTGTTCCATGAAGCTGTGGTAGAAATTGCGCACGGAGAGCATGTTATGGACGAGATTCATGAGAGCTAGATACTCCAGATTAACCCATCTGTCGGAGGCGGTGTCGAACAATAGATCCTCGACGTCGTGGCGTCGCATTATCTGGGGTCGTAACCTAGCTGAACCCTTAATCCGTCTTCAGTTGGGCAACGGACGATCATTAGCCAGTATGGAATGGTGGCTTGGAGTGGACACCATCCAGCCCAACGCTACAACGCCGCGGGGGTGCACTATTAGGGATCTTTGGGAGGCCGGCTCCAGATGGAACGAGGGGAGGGTCAGGGACTGGCTTGGTCAACCGGCGGCCGACGTTCTTCTTACAACCAATCTGCGGATCATAAACACACCCGACAAGTGGAGATGGTCCCCCATCCCGAGTGGGGAATTTACGCTGGCTTCTGCAAGAATGGTGGCCCGGGGCAGTGGTATACCGAACACCTTATGCTCTAAGTTTTGGCAGTCTTGCATTCCCACCAAGTGGTCCATCCTTATTTGGCGCACGATTCGTCGGAAGCTACCGACGGACGACCACACCAAGTCAATCGGTTTCAGCCTTGCATCCAGATGCCATTGCTGCGTTGAGCCCACTTCGGAATCCGCATAGCACGTCCTTTTTTATGGAGAATTGGTGACACGAATTTGGCTCAACCTTCACAATAAACTTAGGTTCGTTGTCCCCACTGGGGCTTCTACGATCTCCTGACCAGCTGGAGTCACTCCTACGGACATCAGATCATCGTAGCCGCTGGTATCTGGGTTTTATAGAAGAACAAGAACAAATTCAGATATGAAGGCCGCCAACTCCCTCATCCGCTTTTGTTCAGAGAGGTCATCAGACAAATTCTCAAAGCTAGTAGGAGATGCTCTTATACCTCCAACACTTTTTGGGAGGACCTTGCTTAGGCCATCTTCCGGTTTCCTCACGCCTCCCCTTTTCGGAGGTCGTGGAGAACCGGCCCCCTTTTGTGCGTGTCTCGTGCGTTTGGTTTTGTTTTGCTCCTTTCGCGTTTAGCGCGCTTACTTATATTGGCTTCGACATTTTGCTCCTATTTCTTCAATAAAGTTCCGATTTTGTCAAAATATATATATATATATATATATATATATATATATTTTATATATATATATATATTTATATATATATATATATCTAAGGAAGGCAGAGCAGAGATGTTGACGAGGTTGCAGCATATCCAAACCAGTAATTCCCTTCCTTAGAGTGTAGGAGGCAACTTCAACGCTGTTAGATGCACGGAGGAGAAGACAGGCATCCTTAACCCGAGTCATCAATCCATGAATGAGTTTAATGACTTCACTATGGCCACGGGTCTTTCTGAGTTGCCATATACGGGGAGCAAATTCACCTGGATCAAATTGGAAGGGGACAAGCAAGGGTCTAGGTTGGATCGTATGTTGATGGACAAGGACTGGTGGGCTATGCTTCCGCTCTTGATTGAATAACACCTCATTCGTAATGAGTCGGATCACTCTCCGTTACTCCTCAAATTCAAATCAGCGAGCGCGGAAGGGAGACGTGCTTTCAGATTTCTAGATTTTTGGGTATCTCATGAGGAATTCTTACTGATTGTTAAGAAAGCTTGGCACTCGGTGGATCATGTCAATGCCCTGGTTCGGGTATCTGACAGATTAGTGGCCTGCAGGAAAGCATTGTCGAGCGGGAGTCATGCCACTTTTGGGGATATTTTTCAGGAAGTAAAAGCGGCTGAAGACGAAGTTCTTGCAGCAGAAATTGTCTATGAACAAGACAGTTGAGACGTCAACAGGGAAGGTCTTCATAAAGTAAGAGCTATCTTAAAACAAAGGCTCTCATATGAGGATTCATTTTTGAGACAAAAGGCCAGAATACGATGGGAATTAGAGGGTGATCGGAACACGGCATATTTTCATGAATGTGTCAATAGCAAAATAAAGAAGCTTCGTATCCATTCTATCAAGGTAGAAGATGTATCTAATCTTTCTGAGCTTAAAGATCTTCAGGCTTCAGCCAATGAATATTTTGCTAATCAGTATTTGAGCTCGTGACCGGTGCACGATGAAGACTTACTATCATGCATTCCTTCATTGGTCAATGAAGAGGACAACAGTTTATTGACAATCGCCCCTACCAAGGAAGAACTTCTTTTGACAATCAAAGGCATCGACTCTAAGAGTACGGGGGGTCCAGATGGCTTCACGGCTCGGTTCTTCACTACGGCTTGGAAAATCATTGAAGGAGACATCATAGAGGCGGTTCAATTATTCATGGATAGATTTGCTTTACCCAGAGCTATTTCGATTACATCTCTTATTCTCATTCCGAAGGTTAAACAACCGACGTCTTGGTCGGATTTTAGACCTATTAGCTTGTGTACTGTAATGAACAAAATTATTTCCAAGCTATTGGCTAGCCGACTAGCGACCATCCTTCCCCGGATCATCTCTTCTGAACAATGTGGGTTTGTTAGGGGGAGGGAGATTGTGGATAATGTCATCATAGCACAGGAGATGATGAGCATGATGAAGATCAAAAACAGAGGAGGCAATATGGCGATCAAATTAGACATGGCCAAATCTTATGATCGTCTGGATTGGAGCTTCTTAATGCAGGTTATGAGGAAATTTGGGTTTAATGAAATTTGGATCAACATGGCGTTTAGATTACTTAATAATGTTTGGTATTCGACGGTGATTAATGGGGAATCATAGGGATACTTTTATGGCTTCCGAGGGGTTCGTCAAGGGTATCCCCTATCTCCGGCATTGTTCATCATTACTGCAGAGGTTTTATCCCGAAGTCTCAAGACTCTGCTCGACATTCCTTCGTTCCATCACTTCTATTCACCTAGTGGCTGTCCGGCTGTGACACACCTGGCGTATGCGGATGATGTATTGATTTTTGCTGTCGGAGATATTAGCTCTATTCGTGCTTTGAGGGACATGCTATCAAGATATGAAAAATCTTCTGGTTAATTGATTAATTTGTGCAAATCGTCTCTATACGTTCATCCAACATTCCCTGTCACTAGAGCGGTTGAGTTGCGGGAGATTACGGGCTTTCAGTCTTCTAATCCCCCTTTTTTCTTACTTAGGATGTCCTCTTATGTCAGGAAGAAAGAATGCTAGTATGTTTGAAGAGCTTATATCAAAAATCCAAAATAGAATTGAAGGATGGCAGCAAAGGCTATTACCATATGGAGATAAGCTCGTTCTTCTCAAATCCGTTCTTACTTCTATCCCAATGTACACATTAGCAGTTATCAAGCAACTCGAGAATATGTTCTCTCGATTTTTCTGGGGATCTCAAGAAGGAATGTATAAGCATTCTTGGCTTGGTTGGCATAAGATGGCTACGCCATATGATGAAGCAGGTCTTGGGCTTCGTAGCATGGATGAAATAATCAATTCATTTTCAGCTAAATTATGGTAGAAATTCAAATCTCAGGAGAGCCTTTGGACGTCTTTCATCAAAGTAAAATACTGCAAATTTGCTAGTCTTGATACCGTCCAAGCTAATTCCAATGCATCTCCTATTTGGAAGAGGCTGCTTCATGGTAGGTGCCTTGCTAATCATCTCATTGTTAGTGATCCTAATGATCAAGACAGATGGAGATGGAGCCCATCAAGAAGTGGTTTGTTTTCTGTCTCCTCGGCTTATAGGAATACCAGAGTTCCTCACACTCGTCATCCAGATTTTACACATGTTTGGAATACTTGTATTCCGATAAAATGGTCAGTTCTTGCTTGGCGTATTCTGCATGACAGGCTTCCAACTGATGATAACGTCCAATTATTGGGTTATCAATTGGATTCACAATGTCACTGTTGTATCAAGCCTGCGCAGGAAACCATTGTGCACACATTTTCAGGTGGGGATTTAGCTCAAACGGTCTGGAAGCTACTGTAAAATGAATTCTCGATGAGATGCGCTGGCCTGATGCTCCGTAGGCTCAGAAGATGGTGGAGACGGCCGTTGACTCACTTAAAGGAGATCGTGGTAGGAGCTACATTGTGGGTTATATGGAAAAACAGAAACAAATGGCGGTACGAGGGTTACAAATTCACAGATAACCAAGTTCTTATTGAAATCAAAAGACAGGTTCGAAAGGCCATGGTTCGATGTAACCATGTGAAGACTCTCCCTTCATTTTTGGCTTAGTGTTATTGATGTTTTTTGGACTTTATATCTCAACTTGTAACCTGAGTTGGCACTCAAATGATCATGAATAAAATCCTAGTGTTCGTTTAAAAAATATATATATATATTTAGATATATAAATATATATGTTAGAGAAATAAAACTTTATTGATTGGTCGTGATAAATGATTACACGAACTAGAGATTACAAAACATGAAGTCTAGGATTAGCCCTTTAGCGTGCCGATATGCAATAATATGCTTCAAAATCTGCTGCTGTACTTCAAAAATGAGCTTCTGCTCATTAAACAGATATTACTCATACCGCCACTTTTGCGGTTCTTCCACAACACCCAACATATTGCGCCAACTACAATTTGCTTCAAATGTTTGTTTTTCCTCCTCCACCACAAGCATAATTGTCGAAGCAAATCTTCGACCCGCAGCCGTATCCTACACAATCGACCAAAGTACAGCCACACAAGTTGTGCAAGCTCCCCTTCAAATAGAATATGGCTAATAGTTTCATTATCGAAAACCTGACAACAGTGGCACTTAGAGGACAAGGAGAAGCCCCGTCTCTGGATACAGTCATCTGTAGGTAGTTTTCCAAGCAAGAGTCGCCAAAGTAATACGGACCATTTTACAGGCAAGCACGAGCTCCATATATTTAAGAAGGAAGGCAACTTCGAATATGCCGGTCTAGATACTTGCCATACGAAAAGCACAAAGAAAGTTCCTGCATGATTGGGACGCTAAAGTTAGGGTCGTCAACAATATATGGTTCCCCTAAATCTTTGCCGCTAAGCAGCCTACGCCAAATTGGTGATGCTCGAGACGTGACCGAAACTTGGTTTGGATGGCTCGACGGGAAGTATTTGGCTTTGAAGAAACTGGCCCACAATATGTCTTGACGCCGAACCTTCTACCATAACTTTATCGTAAAGGCATCAAGAATTTCCCTTATCCGATGAATCCCTAATCCTCCTTCGTCGTGCGGTCACACGATAGCCTCCCACCGAACCGAGGAATGCTTTTGAAGCCCATCATTAGACCTGCATAAGAAGTTAGCAAATAAGGCTTCAATTGTGTTTAAAGCACTAATCAGAGGGTTACTGGTAGCTTATGCCACCCCTCTATCATGGACTTCACTTTGATGGTAAGTTCATTGTACATAGCGGCATTGTGCTTACCATACATGAGGGGACAGCCCAAATAAATCAATGAAGGAAGTTTAACTTCGAACCCCATCACTACAACAAGTTTCGTAGCTTGAGCAGAAGAGTAGGAGTTCGAAACATAAATAGCAGATTTGTGAGCATTCACAAGCAGACTTGAGACTGCTTCGTATCTCTGTAACAAACTGGAAACCTTGACCATTGATCGCTTGTACCCCCTAGAAAAGATAATCACGTCATCAGCATAAGCAAGATGAGAAATCCTCGGGCAACCACTTGGCGAGTAGAAGCTATCATAGCCCCTAAGATCGTCCAATTGTTGTAAGTTCCTACTGAGAGCTTCTGTAGCAATCACGAACAAGGCAGGAGATAAAGGATCCCCCTGCCTTAATCTACGCAGGCCGTGGAAGAATCCATCTACCTCCCTATTAATTAGAGTAGAGAACCAAACGTTATTAATAAGGTGTAACACCATGTCCAACCATTTTGTATCAAAGCCAAAACAATTGAGAACCCGCAGGAGGAAGACCCACTTGACCCTATCGTAAGCCTTACACATATCAAGATTGAAAATTGCAATTCTTCCCCATGTGTCCCTATCAAGCATGCTAGTGAGCTCCTGAGCCAGGATAATATTATCTACAATCTTTCTACCCTTCACGAATCCACTTTGTTCAGGGGAGATAATCCTCGGTAGGAACTGGGCTAACCTCCTAGCAAAAAGCTTGGAGAAAATTTTGTTCACAAAATTACAAAGGCTAATAGGCCTATAGTCGGCAAAGGTCTTAGGGTACTTGCCTTTAGGGATGAGTACTAGCAATGTACTAGTAATAGCCTTCGGGAGAGTAAATCCATCCATGAACAATTTAACAGCTTCTAAAATGTCATAGCCAGTGGTATCCCAACATTTATAAAAAAACACACCTGATAAGCCATCTGGGCCTGGAGAGCTTTGCTTGTCCACGCATTTGACGGTCTCCTATGGTTCCTCTATTGATGGATATGCAGAGAGAACATTGTTGTCTTCCTCCGAGAGCAATTTCGGGATCACCGCCATGAATTCATCATCAAACTGAATAGGCTCAGGGATAAACAGTTTACTATAGTGATCAGTTACAGTAGCTTGGATATCAGCAAGGTCCGTAAGAGTAACTCTTGCCTCCGTAGAGATGCTATGGATGTGTAGCTGTCTTCTCCTACTAGAAACACATGAATGGAAATAACCCGTATTTGATCCCCTTGTAGATCCCATTTTACCCTTGGTTTTTGCCTCCAATAAGAGTCTTCTATATGTACACATTTTTTAAGGTGAGCTCGTGCTAGCTATAACTTGGAACGACAAGATTGGTCCTTTTCATAGGCTACTTCACTAGCCAATACAGCGTCCTCCGCCTTCTTGACTTCCTGAAAGATGTCACCAAAGGTAGCATGACTCCATTGAGATAATAGTTTCCTAGTAGCCGTAAAACGAAGAGATAGACGAACTAAGCTATTATTGTGATCGGCCGACCCTTAAGCCGCAGCTACTGTTCGCTTAAACTCCTCATGATGAGCCCAAAAGTTTAAGAAACAAAATTGTTTGTTTTTTGGACACGTGCGTCCCTGCAGGGAAAGAAGAATAAGAGCATGTTCAGATTTAGTTCTATTGAGGTGAGCACACATGGATAGAGGAGCCCAGGACATGCATCGGCTGTCAAGCAACACCCTATCGAGATGCGACCTTGCTTTCCTTCATCAAATTTAACCCATGTAAAGCAACTCCTCGAATAGGGCAGCTCCGACAACCCAGCTGCTAATTGGAACCCTACAAATTCTTGTATAGAGATAGAATTGGGGTTATCTCCCCCAAACTTCTCGTCCGTCATAGCAATGGTATTGAAATCACCCCTACTAGCCAAGATATAGTAGATGAGTGTTGAATATGAAGTAAATGATCCCACAGTTCACGACGACCTTCTTTCTTACAGTGTCCATGAACCACTGTAAGTAGTACTGGCTCCGGAAGCAGAGGGTGAGCGAGGACAATGAAGTGTGCTTAATCCCAGGAATGAAAAAGTGAAGGAGAGCACTGATGATGAAGCAAAACCAAGATATTTCCTTGGTCATTAGAAAAGAAAGCTTGAAATCCAAATTTTAGTTGGAAAGAAAATAACTGATGGACTGAGACTTTGGGCTCCAAAATGCTAACTTTGTGAGTTCGACAAAGAGATTTAACCCGCTTGACAGTCGATGCGTGGGCAACCCCCCAAACATTCCAAAATAGAACTTTAAACAATAAAGGAGGAGGAAAAGGAGTTTGAGAAGAGTTTGGCAGTACTTCGGAGAACCCTAGAGTAGGGTTCTTAAGGAATCTTGTTCTTTTTTAGCTTTTTAACCCCTGTAGGGTCGAGGGGACATGTTGCGGGTCTGGTTCTACATAATAAGCCACCAAGTCAGAAGCTTCGACTTGATCTGCACAATATCGAGGAATCATGCCTTCTTCAGTTTGAGAGGGTTTCGCATCAGCTTGCGACTTCTTCCATACATACAAATCTGCATGTGTGTCCTTCCCTGACACAGCGACTGCTATGGCCACTGACGTAAGAGGAAGAGGCCCAGAAGGGGGGTTTGGAAGTTCAGTAAGATAGTCTTGGTCATCGTAAATAGCTATAGCTTCTTTCATCAGGCTAGTAGCACCTTGCTTTGAAGAAGAATTAATGTCAGGGTTTGGAAAGGAGCCCATGACCCTTTCTTGTCCTGCCACCTGGATCACCTCATCTAATGCCATCTGTTGGCCCATTGGTCATGGTCAAAGCTAATTTTAATAATTGATCAAATATTGTCTCGATATACGTAGCTACTCAGATGTTACATCAAGACGTTTTGGACACTTGGACACTGATCAAGATCGGATATCTACTCAATTTAAGACTGAAGCTGTGTTTGCCACTCGAGTCTGTATTTCTTTATGCAATGCATTTTTTTCACTTTTATTGAGTCTAGAAAAATGTTGTATACCGAATTGTACTGGCAAATAGGCTATCCAAAATTATTTAAAAAAATGACCTATGTTTTGAAAAATATCCCTTATTTACAAAAGCTTCTGAAGGATTTCAAAAAGCCCAAAAATCATTTTGAAAAACACTGACCAACCCTGACAGAACTCAGCCAGAGTTCGGTTAGTGACCGTTTGATTTTTGAACGTTTGAAAACTTGGCCTCCCTTCAGTTGTGAATTTTTACGAGATTTTCTCATAGAGATCTGTCTGAATTCTGCCCAAATTTTGCCAGAGTTCTGTCTTTGGAAAAACTATAAATAGAGAAGAATTCTGATCATTTTAATCACTCATTCACTTTCATCTCTTCTCTTCTAAGCTTGCGTTTCTATTCGAAAGAGTTCTAAAAAGTTTTCATTTTCAAATCCCAAGCCAGTTACAATTCTCTAGTCAATTTGTCGGCACGGTACGGTCTAGAAGATTTCAGAGAAATTATAATCAGAGGCTTGATTGAAGAAAGACTCTTCAAAATTGAAGTTGGCGAGTTTTTGGTATCAAAGCTCGTGTCTGTAGAAGTTGTAAGGACTTCTTATGAAAACTTACAGGATTTTCCAATTGTGGATTCAACTGAAAGCTAGAGTTCTTCCGACTGGACTAGTCCTCACAAGAGGAAAACCAGTATACATCGCTGTATTTACATTTGCCTTCTGATCTCATTTCTTTTACAGTTATTATTTTTTGATTATTGATTTAATTATCTGATCTGATAGCTAACAAGTTTTAATTAGCAATATTATGCTGCCTACTCTATTTACCCCTCCAAAGTATTCTGTTTTATGACTTCGTTTCTACAATTGGTATCAGAGCGGGTTATACAGGTAAAGCAAGATAAAATTGCAGTTATATTCAATTATTCTTAAATGCTATATATATCACAGTATAACACATGGCAAATGTTAAATTCACAAGTGAAGGCTAAGCCACAAATAGACCTCCACTGTTTGACGGCACAAACTACACTTATTGGAAAACACGGATGAGTTTCTTCTTAAAATCTCTTGATTTTGACTTATGGTCTATAGTTGTTGATGGATACAAAAAGCCTCCTCGTATTACTGTTGAGGGAGTTTTAGTTGATAAACTCCATGATAAATATACTGAGGATGACAAGAAAAAAGGCCAGTCTTAATGCACGTGCTATTAACGCTTTGTTTTATGCTTTAGATAGAATTGAGTTTAACAGGGTGTCTACTTGCACAACATCGAATGAAGTGTGGAAACTTTTCGAAGTAACCTACGAAGGAATAACGCAAGTCAACGATTCGAAGATCGGCAGACTTACTCAAGAGTACGAGGCATTCAACATGAAGCCAGATGAATCCGTTACTCAGATGTTTACGAGATTCCTGGATATTTTAAATCCTTTATCTTCATTAGGCAAGGAATACTGTAACCATGAGAAGATTCACAAACTTCTACGAGCTCTTACGAAGAACTGGATTCCAAAGGCTACAACAACCATTGAAGGAAACAACCTCTCAATAATGTCTCTGGAAACACTCATGGGTAAGCTACTCACTCACGAGTTGGAACTTCAAGACTTTGAAGATGCTACACCAAAGGATAAGTCAGTAAAGTCGATCGCTTTCAAAGCTGAACATAGGAGAACTGTCGAAGATGATTCCAATGACAGTGACTCTGACTCTGAAGATCAAGCTCTTCTGGTAAGAAAATTCAAGAAGTTCATGAGATTCAACAGAAAAACTAAAAATAGCAACAACAAGAATAACGAGAAAGATCCTATTTACTACGGATGTATGAAGAAAGGACATATGAGAAAAGATTGTCCAACAATATTATCATCAACCAAAAAAAGTAGCAAATATGACAAAGGCTACCTGAAGAGACCTACATCAAGGAATTACGCCAATACAAGCATATGGCATGAGAGTGAAGCCAGCGACTCAGAAGACGAATAATCGGATGACGCTGCAAATGAATGCTTGATGGCTTGCGATCAGGTAACCACTAATCCTCTGTTTGATCCTTTATAATTTTACCTTTGAGCAACTAAGAGAGGCTTTTAGTGACCTGTTAAATGACTACAGGAAACTGCATAGTAAATATGAAACCTCTATGAAGGTACTTAAAGAGTACAAAAGTGAGATAGGAAGATATGCCGACCAACTAGCTGATGTTAGAAATAATATTTCTTCTAGTGAGTCTGGTGAGCTTTTTTCTATTAAACTGTTGTTACACAAGACTACCAAGTTATCCGAAAAAAAGACCAAACTATCATCCAGCTAAAGGAAGACCTATCTAAAGAGAGAAAGTGACTCCAGTATGCACAAGTCAGAATGGAAACACTTACATCTGACTATACTCGATTATATGACACCTCCAAAAAGTTGGAAATTAGTTTAGAAAAATGGCCTGAAGTTGCTGCTTCCTATTCTAACACGTGTCAATTACCGAATCATCGGAACACACAAAAAACCAAACACCAAACCATTGCCCAAGAAGACTAATACACATGCATTTTTCTATACTAGAAAACCAAAACCTTCCAATCGTATACCTCACACAACTTGCAATACTCAACATACAAAATGTCATTATTGTGGCCTCATTGGTCATATATCCTCTGCATGTAGAATCAGAAAGTTAGTAGATTTAAATGTTTATGCATGGATACCGAAGACTAACATGTCCAGACCCTACAAGAAATGGGTACCAAGAGTTTTATCTGCAAGTTATTTTGTAGGTGGGATGCCCTTCACATGCTAGAAGCGAATGGATCCTCGACAGCGGTTGCTCACGGCATATGACCGGTGATGCGTTATTATTCGCCACACTGTCGAAAAAGAATAAAGAAGGATACGTCTCCTTCGGTAATAATTTGAGAGGGTACATAATTGTTATCGGTAACATTGGTAAGGCTCCCTACCCTGTGATTAAAGATATCTGTCTAGTTACCGAGTTAAAACATAATCTGCTCAGCATAAGCCTTTTAGCTGATCACGGTTATGGCATTAACTTCATCAAAGAAAAATGTACTATAGTTTATAGCTCAACTGGTAGTACTTTCTTTGAAGGTATCAGGGAAGACAACATATATATTTTCTATCTATTAGAAGATACTAACAAAGCAGGTAGATGCTTGATGGCCAAGAGCATTGAGAGTTAACTATGGCATATGAGACTCTATCATGCAAACATGGACACAATTTCAAGACTATCCACAAAGAAGTTAGTACGTGGCTTACCGGACATATCTTTCAAGAAGGATACGGTATATAGCGAATGTGAAAAGAACAAAGCTATCCGATCCATTTTTAAGTCCAAGAACACTTTAAGTACTACTAGACCTCTATAATTATTGCATATGTATTTATTTGGCCCAGTAGAATTGCTAGTCTAGGTGGTAAGTTATATGCATTTGTCATTGTAGATGATTTCTCTAGATACACGTGGGTATATTTTCTTGCACGCAAGAACGATGCTTTGTCAGAATTCATCATCTTTTGTAAGAAAGTACAGAATGAAAAAGGTTTCATGATTACTTGCATTCATAGTGATTATGGCGGCGAATTTGAGAATACAGAGTTCAAACAATTCTGTGACACACACGGTTATTTATATGAGTTTTCCTGTCCTAGGACTCCACAACAAAATAGAGTTGTGGAACGTAAGAACATGACTCTATCTGAAATAGTTAGAGTAATATTGAACCAGTTTTGTCTACCTAGATACTTTTGGGCTGAAGCTGTCGATACAGTGTGTTATGTTCTCACTAGGGTTCTAATTCGACCTATATCGAAGAAGACTCCCTATGAGTTGTGGTTTGATAGAACACCTACTGTTTCATATTTTAAGATATTTGGTTGTAAATGCTTTATTCTTAGTACTAAAGACAACCTGAGTAAATTTGATGAAAAGGCCGATGAAGATATCTTTTTAGGTTATGCGACAAAGAGCAAAGGGTACAGAGTCTTCAATAAGAGAACCATGATCATCGAAGAATCAATTAATGTCATGTTTGATAAACTAAATCAATATTCAGTTGATGATGATGATGAAGACGTAAGTACACCAAGTACAGCTACTGCAAAACCTTCACACAAAGATGCAGAACCTTCACACGAAGCACCAGCTGAGCCTCCAAGCAAACCTCCACACCAAGCACCAACTGAGTCTTCAAGCAAATCACATACAAAACCAATAGCCGGAACCAACAATCCTGAGGATATGCCAAAAGAGATGAGATTCTTGGCAGATCATCTAAAGGACTTGGTATTGGTGAGATTACCAAGGGTGTAAGTACTCGTTCCTCTAATAAAGATATAGCTTACTGTTTTGCTTTTATCTTACAGCTTGAACCCAAAAATATTAAAGAAGCATGTAGTGATAATTTTTGGTTAGATGTTATGCAAGAGGAATTAAACCAATTCGACCGGAATCAAGTTTGGGAACTTGTTCCCTAGGCCATTGATCATCCGGTCATTGGCACCCATTGGGTATTCCAAAACAAATTGAATGAAAATGGTTTATTGACTCATAATAAAGCTCGACTCGTAGCTCAAGGATACAATAAAAAAGAAAGTATCGACTACGAGGAGACTTATGCCCCAGTTGCGAGATTATAATCCATTCGTATGTTATGTGCATTTGCATATTTTCATAATTTCAAATTATTTCAAATAGATGTTAAAAACATATTTTTAAATGGTTTTATAAAATAAGAAGTTTATGTAGCTCAACCTCCAGGTATTACTGATTTAAAAAATCCTGATTATGTTTTCACGTTGAAGAAATCCATATACGGTTTAAAACAAGCCCCTCATGCTTGGTACGATCGTCTAAGCTCTTTTCTACTTGATAACAGTTTTTCAAAGGGAAAGGTTGATACTACACTGTTTATAAAATCTTTGAATAGCAATCTTCTTTTGATTCAAATCTATGTAGATGATATTATTTTTGGATCCACTGATGAATCTCTTTTTCAAGAATTTTCAAAGTGTATGCAGAATGAGTTTGAGATGAGCATGATGGGAGAGCTGAAATTCTTTCTCGGACTGCAAATCAAACAAACCAACAACGGGACATTCATAAATGAAGCAAAGTACACAAAAGATTTATTAAAGAAGTTCGACCTGGAAGCAGCCAAACCACTTAGCACTCCAATGCGTCTTCAACCAAGCTTGATATTGATGAACAAGGCAAACCCGTCGACATACGTAAGTATCGAGGTATGAACGGCAGTTTACTATACTTAACTGCTAGTCGACCTGATATTATGTTCAGTGTTTGCTTGTGTGCACATTTTCAAGCCAATTCTAAGGAATCACATATTTGCGCAGTTAAGCGTATCTTCCGATACCTTAGAGGCACTTCTTCTGTCGGCTTATGTTATCTTGAAACCACGTCGGTTGACCTAACCTGTTATTCTGATGCTGATTTTGCTGGATGAAAAGTACATAGAAAAAGTACCAGCGACACATATTATTTCCTAGGAAAAGCTCTAGTCTCTTGGTTTAGCAAAAAGTAAAATTCTGGCATTATCAACAACTGAGGCTGAGTATATCACTGCAGAACGTTGTTGTGCATAAATTTTGGGGTTGATGCAAACTTTAGAAGACTTTGGCTTACACTTCACACACATACCCATTTTCTGTGATAATACTAGTTATATTAATTTTAGTAAGAATCCATTATGTCATTCTCTTACTAAGCATATCGAGATTCGACATCATTTTCTTAGAGATCATCAACAAAATAGAGATATAGACCTTGTATACATAGACACACAGAATCAATTGGCTGACATTTTCACAAAACCTCTAGCGGAAGATCGTTTCAATTATTTACGTTGAGAATTATGAATTTTAGATGTCAATAATGTTAATTAATTTTGTTTTATTAAATAATTTTTCAATACTCAATAACTGTTTTCGAGACAAGCCTACAAAGAGTCTGTCTGTCACCACGACTATGGTCGAAGCGAAGCGGTACTTAATTATTCCCCGGTGAACTCCTGTTAGCTGGGACGGTACTCCTGCAGCTAATCTGAAACATACGCTGAGTAACAAAATTTAATTTATAAAATAATATTAATTATATTATTTAAAGTTTAAAATTACTAAACTTTGAATTAAATATTTGAAATGATGATGATGAGGATGAGATGTGATTTAGACATTTTGTCTAGTTTGTCGTACTATTGCGACTGTTTATTGCCTTTGTTCACTTGGAAATGCTCCGACATTCCAAGCTAGTATCAGTACTTTTATTTGTGCTAGTTTTAGAACTTTTGGTGATATTTTCTGTGATGTTTTCTGTTAAACATCATTTTTTATTCTCTACTTTAGAGATTTATATCAGTTTAGTTCTATTTAGCATATCTTGTTATAGCACTCTTTATTATGCTTCGATACCAACTGCCTGTGAAATTTTTTTTATATACCATGCATGTGAATACTTTTAACTGCCTGTGATAAATATTTCATATATTTTTTGGTTGTGTTTCTTCACTGATTGTTGCTTATGTATATATTGCGGGGGAGCTTTCTCTTTTGCAATTATTTTGCTAAGTGACAACGGGAGAAAAAATAAAGATCTAACATCTTCTCTTTGTAAGATTACAGAAACAAATTTTTTTCATACCGAAATTTATTTTTTGTCTTATCAAAGATACAAAAGATGTTATATTAGTCAAGGTTTGTCAATTATCAAAATAGAGGAGATTGTTGGCCCATTGGTCATGGTCAAACCTGATTTTAATAATTGATCAAACTCTGTCTCGATATACGGAGCTACTCAGATGTTTAATCAAGACGTTTTGGACACTTGGACACTGATCAAGATCGGATATCTACTCAATTCAAGACCGAAGCTATGTTTGCCACTCGAGTCTGTATTTCTTTATGCAAAGTATTTTTTTACTTTTATTGAGTCTAGAAATACGTTGTATACCGAGTCGTACGGGCAAATAGGCTATCCAAAATTGTTTTAAAAAATGACCTATGTTTTGAAAAACATCACTTATTTATAAGAGCTTCTGAAGGATTTCGAAAAGCCCAAAAATCATTTTGAAAAACCCTGACCATCCCTGCGTTTGCCTTCTATTCTTATTTCTTTTCCAGTTATTGTTTTATGATTATTAATTTAATTCTGTAATCTTACTGCTAACATATTTTAATTAGCAATATTCCGCTGCCTACTCTATTCCCCCCTCTAGAGTATTCTGCTTTACGAATTCGTTCCTACACCATCTTTCCCTCTTTGTCAATCAAGTTCCTTGGTTGGTCATTAGTATCCACAACGACGGCAGGATCAGTATTTAAATAAGCATTAATAACAGATACTGTAGCATCATGTATCCTTGGGTTGCCATCATGTAACACCCACTTTTCTAAAATAAGGGTAATTTTGAACTTTTATAATTTTGATTATTCAATATTAGGATTTAATCATGTTAATAATTTTTAATAATTTTTAATTAATTTATTACTATTTAAAATGTTAAATTGTGATTTTGATAGTTAACTAGTGCAACCCTAGAATTGCTAAGCCTAGAGACTAACCATGACCATGGGAGCCTAGTCATGTGATTAGAATTACAAATTACCACTTTTTAGCCTAATGGTATTTTGGTCATTTTTGACTTATAGTGAAAATGCATTTTGATTAATTAATTATGTGCTAATCTATTTGTTAAGCCTTAACCTAGAAGTTAACCTAATCTAGATATGATCATAAGACTAGATATTCCATTAGAACCTTCTCACTAAGTGTCACGATTAGTAATATTTAGATATTAATTTTAGCTAGATATTTACATAAGATATTTAGCTTGAATCCTAAATTACATGGGGCTTTACCTAGAAAGCCTTAAATTGAACTTATAGAAGCCCTCCTAGCATAAATATCTACCCCAAACCCTAGCATAGCACTCTATGGCCAGCCAAGGAGTCCCCCTATATATATCAACACTTGTTAGGATCTTGCCTCTTTTCATTCCAACATTAAACCTAAATTTTGTTCTTCCCCAAATTTCACCCCTTGCTCAAGTCAATCCCAAATTGAGTCAAATCAATTGCATCATCATCCCCAACAGTATAAGAGGCCAGTGGAGGCTTGATAGCAAGGTTTGAGGACCATTGAACCATAGCAAATTGTAGAGGAGCTCATTCCTAGGTTTTTACATTGAGATTCCAACTCTCAATAGGTAAACCCATTTAAATCCATTAAAACCCTAACTTTTCTTCATAGATGCATACATCTAGCTACCATGCCGCTGTAGACCAAGTTTGGTAGGAATTGGTGTCCTTTTGATGCGCGTATCGGACACGTATCAGAGTGTGTATGCAAGTGTTTGATGAAATGCCTATGTGAACTTTTTGTTCTCCATTTTGAAAACTAATTTCATATTTGGAAAGCCCTTGATGTGTGTTTTTGAACCCCCATTGACTGAGCTCATTTTTATGTCAAAAACTGGACACGAACTTGTGTACGAGATCGTATCTTAATCTCCTGCTACCCGACACGGTTTTCTCTGTGTCCACGCCACGTGGATACGTGTAACTTAGCACGAGGGTGGGGACAAACACTGTCAGGACCCCCCTCAAGTTTTACGATGTCTTGTGTCGTATCGAGGGAGTTCTCGTGCATTCACTGGTTTTGAACCACACGGTTACGTACGGAAATTCCCATCTGATACGCACATAAAGCTCGGACACGACACGGCTTCGACATGATTTAAGGTGTCGATCCCCTAGTCCTACCCCTACTTTACGTGTGGACACAAGCACGATGCTTCTCGTACACTGTTTCGAGCCCTAGCAAGCTTGACACAGCCGCACGAGACACAGTTAATACATATTTACTAATACTTTGTTTTATGGGTTTTGACACCTTCATGTTCGAGTTTTTGGACACGTATGGTCTTGTATGGACACGAAGAGTTGACACACACATACACCTGTATACTTATTTCATCTTTTTATTTTGAGTTTGGTTGGATATTTAGAATTTCGAATTTGGATTCACATGTATGAGTCTTTTTCAGTTTTGAATAGGTTTAGGATTTGATATTTTTCTTATAATTAATTCTAGGTTGATTCTCAGGTTCTTCCCTCCTCTCTATGTATCCATATGTATGTTGATGTTTGGGTTTTAAAATTGTAGTATGAGTTTTAATATAAACCTGAGTTTTAATGATTGAAGCCTGAGTTTGGTATTTGATACCTAAGCATGTTGAGCATTGTTTCATATGAATTTAAATGCAATTGTATAACCTGATATTTATAGTGCAAGTATAACCTAATTTGTATTAACGTGAGAACTCAATATGTAACCTGAGTTCTGTTTGAACTTGTAAATCTAAGATTTTCCTTCAATCATTCATTCATAGTCTTTACATCCCCCCTCACTCATTTCCTCCTCACTGCATACACCCTCTTGCATTTAACTGAGATAGGACTGTTTGCATGTTAACCTGAGAAATATGCTATGATAACCTGATAATGTATTTCAATTCTAAGTTGAATTAGTTCACTGCACTATGTTAACTGTTAACTTAAAAACAGAGAATAAGAAATGGCTTTTGAAAACTAACGTTTGAGTTATATGCAAACCTGAGATTGGAATGCAAAATTGAAATTGCTTTGGGATTGTGATTCCTGAATGCATGACGTATATATTAACTGTTTTAGAATGAGACTGAGATTGGTTTATATATAAACTGAGATCTCCATAGACCGAAACTGAGTTTTAAGCATTAAATTCATTGTTATTGATAACCTGAAAGCTGAGTTTGTTTTCTTTTACTTAAAACTGAAAAATGAGTTTTGGACAAACCTGAGATTCAATTTGGTTATATTAACTTATGTGAAACTGAGATTGACATATATATATATATATATATATATATATATATATATATATATATTTTTTATATATATATATATATATATATATATATATATATATATATGTTAAACTATGAATGAGGATTTTGTAATATGAATACCCACACTCCCCTTGCATGCCGCACACACACTTACACTATGAACTGTCACACACACTTGCCACACACCCCTTTCACTCACTCACACTCTTTCACTTACCCTCTATATATACACTAATCACACACACACAAACATGTAAATATATACCTTTTCCTCCTCTATATGAATACATATATATATATATATATATATATATATATATATATATATGTATATATATATGTATGTATGTATGTATGTATGTATGTATGATATAATGTATATGTAAATATATTCATATAAGTAGGTAGACTAGGCCATGTATACCTTGGTATCCTAAGGTATATGTTGTATAGTGAGGTAACATATACCTTTACCTAGATATTGACTAGATAGGCCTAATATGACTTATAGAGTTGAGTTTGACTAAACACTAGATTAATTGACTAGTTTGACTAGAGTTGACCTAGTTTGACTAGATTGTTGACCAGAGTTGATCGGGAGTTGACTTTAACCTAAATTAACTTAGAATCATGTAGACTGCATAGTATACTTCATTTATGACTCCTTGGATATATCATGACTTGTGTTGCTCTAAATAGGACTCAGATACCTTGCTTCGGACTTTATATTCTCACAGAAATTCAGATCGTAGGCGAGTACATTCTCTACTCGTTTTATACTTGTCAGGGCTTATATTCTTGCTCTAGATTACTTTACATATTATGATGTGTGTTTCACGAACATATTGTATTTATTGTACACTCATATTCATGTATACTCATTGTGTATCTTGTACTCTCATGATGACATGAGTTTCATAGAAAAACTATTGTATAGGCAACGTAACTTGATTGGATCCTTGTGTATTGATTAGGAAGGGTCAGTAGAAAATGGTTATGTGATCAAATCCCCTATTGTATATAATATTGTATATGTCCATTGTGCCCTCACGTATGATGGAGTCCCATTTTATTGTATAACCTATCCTGTTTAAATAACCATATTGTGCTCTAAATTACTAGTCACTTACAGTTCTTACATATCATGTACATATTTCCAGTTTACAAATATCTCTCTTTTTTATGTACGTGTCACCCTCATTTCCCGTATTTCTCGTATTTCGTATTTATACTCGTATCTGGATTTTTGGCCTGTATTTTTATTTTTCTTAACTTGTGGGATTTCGGTATTTCCCGTATTTTGGGTTTTGGCATGGTTCAGTTTTATTGGGGATAGTTCGGTTTGGTTCGGTTTTATGTGTTGGAACACCCTAGCCCTATGCTACACCCTCAACCCACCACAACTCCCCTCTTTATAACTCCACCTACCACTCTCTCTCCACATAACTTCCACCATTAATTTCCTCCTTCTTCTTCTTCTCCTTCCTCCACAACTCTCCTAACCCTAGGTAAGTGCATCTTGCCACTACATGAGGACCCTCTTTTCTTTGTCCATTTGCTAGTTTAGGACATGAAGATCAACATTAGTTCTTGGGTTTTTATGATTTGGAGTCTCTGTTGATGAAGATCTAAGTTATTGCTATTTTTGGATTTTATATGTTTTGATCCATTTTGGTTGGTTTTCTTGAGTTCTGATGTTTCCATGTGGAAGAACTTTCAGTTTCACCCAAGTTGGAACTTTAGAAATTCAGATTTGGAGTTCGGATGGCCAAGTTATGAACTTTTGAAGTTTCGGTTTCAGCCATGTGTTCTTGCTATTTGGAGAAGACAGTGAGCAGTGTGCATAGCTGTTTAGCTTACGCACACTGAGCTACGCGCGCTCTTTAGCGCTGCGTACGCAGACTTGAGTACGCTTCCTGTTGGAAGCGTGTCTCCCTTGAGCGTGCGTGACTTTTCATGCAGCGGTCCCTGTAGCGTGCGTGACTTTCACGTATGCTGCTTCCCTGAGCGTGCGTGACTTTCACGTATGCTGCTTCCTTGAGCGTGCGTGACTTTCACGTATGCTGCTTCCCTGAGCGTGCGGGACTTTCACGTATGCTGCTTCCTGTAGCGTGCGTGACTTTCACGTATGCTGCTTCCCTGAGCGTGCGTGACTTTCACGTATGCTGCTTCCTTGAGCGTGCATGATTTTCACGTTTGCTGCTTCCCTGTAGCGTGCGTGACTTTCACGTATGCTGCTTCCCTGTAGCGTGCGTGACTTTCACGTATGCTGCTTCCTTGAGCGTGCGTGACTTTCACGTATGCTGCTTCCTTGAGCGTGCGTGACTTTCACGTATGCTGCTTCCCTGAGCGTGCGTGACTTTAACGTATGCTGCTTCCTTGAGCGTGCGTGACTTTCACGTATGCTGCTTCCTTGAGCGTGCGTGACTTTCACGTAAACTGCTCCCTGTAGCATGCGTGACTTTCACGTACACTGCTCCTGTAGCGTGCGTGACTTTCACCTATGCTGCTCTCTCAGCGTGCGTGACTTTTCGTATGCTGCTTCCCTGACCCCCTTGCTTAATCCATTAGCTCTTGGAGTTTTGGTCTTATTTCTTTAAGCTTGGCTTTTCTATTGTCCTGTATATTGATATTTTATTAGATATTTTACGCCCATTTTATATCTTTACGTCTTTTGTCATGAACTTGATTTTACTTAATATGTTTGGAATGACTATTGTACATGGCATGGTATGATAAGGAACTATCTGAACACGACAGTGACCCGTAGTGGTGCACTCCTGACATGACCAACCTGACATGTACAATAGTCATTCCATCTAATATTTCTCTGCAATCTCTCGAGAGATTTCAAGTAATGTACCATTTCGTTACAACATCCCAATTGATTCAACATAGTTTACCATCTTTGATCTATCCTCCGACACTCGTGCAAATCCTTAGCACATGATAATCCTTCCCATGGCTTCGTTTGAATTCAGCATACCACTTAGTCGGAATCATACACATATTTTAGGCGTCCCCGAAATACATGCACTTCAGCCAAGTTCAGTGATAGAGAAAACGAACGAGCTACGGTGTACCTTCCTTTTCGAACATCAGTAATTCTTTTTGAGCATCTCGTATAATCCTACTTTGTTTATTCGATACTCCAACCAATTGATAACACAATAGATGTTGCTAATTCAAATCAAGACATTTTCCTCAATCGATCCAACATTTTCCAAAGTATTCGGACTTAGATATGTCAAGTATTCCTTTCAAGTTCATTGTCATCCATGCCACCAAAGTTGATAAATCCTATTGCCACATTTTATTTCGATACCCCGATTCTCGTCGGTCAAATCTTGTACTCATCATCGTTCGCATCCATATACTTTGTTTGCAACTTGTAAATTTCCCAATCATGATCCATCTTCCAAATCGTACCATCCTTCAAATTGTACCACAATTTCACTTTAGCAACATTTCTTGCTGTCCTCCAACATTTTCTCGTATTGATCAAGCCAACATATTTATCCTCTCGTATAGGCAACTATCATATTCCAGCAACATTAATTCTGAGGGTCATTCATATTCACATTCGCCGATCTCGGCTACATGCACTATCCAATTCCGTCATTACACTTATCCTCAATCTTGATCCGGTCAATGAAATTATTCCAACTATTTCAAAGCACTACCAACAATTTTTGCAGCTCAATATCAATCAACCAATCCAACCAGTTCTAACAATTCCCAATATTTCAACCAAGGCAACTCAATTTCCGAAACCAACATGATCCGTCATCCCATCCAACATTATAACATCAAAATTTCCTAAATATCTATTCCATTCCAAAGCCTACCTTCCAACACATCTTATTCATTCCAACTATACTCACGCAACACCAATAGGGACATCCTACGGTTTTCCAATAGTCAACTTAGCATACAATCAAGTCTCTACGGTCAGCTAATCTAAGCTAAACCAGACATTCAGCTAACCCATATGAGATGAGTAGCTATCAGGGACATACTTATCTCTTATCTTAGAGGCAACCAATTCTCAACATAGGGCAACTCTATGGTCTGACCAACTTAGGGACATGGGACGCCACCCCATTCTTATGAACTTATACCCAACACGGACAACTGAAGAACATAGCCAACCAATCTGAGACTTAAGCAAGCAACCAACAATCTAGGCAACAAACCGACACTCTAGGCAACCATCCAACAATCTAGGCAACCAACCGACAATCTAGGCAACTAGCCAACAATCTAGGCAACCAACCGACAATCTAGGGTCAAGTCTTTCTACCCGTACTCATACTCGAGTCATACCCAACGAAGTCTCATTCTAGACTTACCCGCAACCGACCAAATCTATCCGACAATTCTATCCAACAATCTATGGGTCAATCTCGAAGCTATCATATAAAACTCCTCAATAGAATATTCAACTGTCAATTTCCATTTGCATAGACATAGCATCACTTGTTCAATCCGACTTGCATCCTCATATCGTACTCAAATTGTCTATTCAATCTGGTCAACTATTTTGAGTCATCATCCGACATTGCTATTTCAATAGTTTATCACTTATGATCTCTTTCCTACGGTCTCTTTGCGACATATTCGTTTCCCACATTCTTAGATCATCGATACGGTCTGTACTCTCTTAACCAACAAAATAAGGCAACTACATAATCATATTTCTTTCGAGGCATCAATTATAAATTTTTTTAGCACCAACATGGTCATCTCTTAGTAATTCACGTTAACCATCAATATTCGTTTTGCATCATCTCTTGTGATTCCATAAGAAGATTTATTATTCATGCACCGATCCAATCTCTATAGCACCAATCATCAAGCATTCTTACTTCGATCATCCAATTGCATATGACATAACTTAATTAGCTAAGTCATAATCCCACAATTCTATATTCCACCAAACTTGTTATCCATGCGACAACATCATCTATTGACAGGGTCTATTACATATCACTGCACCTCGATATTTATTTGTATTCCAGCCATTCGACTCTCATAAGGGACATTTACTCTTTCATGCATCAAGGGACAAGTACTCATTCTCTATGCCTCAAAATAGTCAAGGGTCATAACTTGTTAATTCGGAACATCAATTTCTCTTAAGCCCAACTGCACATCGTGCTAAGATCATCCATTCTTCAAGTCCATTCTCTAACTTTTCGGTCGTTGATGCAACTCTCTCTGCATCATCTAAATCATTTCCAACATCCCGATAAGCGTCTAACATTACCATCAATTCTATCGATATCCAATATGCAATTTCTTTCACTCAATTCCAACATCGTTCAATATTCGGTCCATAGTTATTCCCATAAAATCTTTCGATAGCAATACCACACTATTGTTACCAAGCCTACAATCCTTTTACCCAACTGATCCAAGTCTTCGCCTGAATCTGAAATTCGTTTCCTTCCCAACCAAGGCATTCATTTCATATTCTCAATCTCTTATTATCCAACATAATGCTAACCGACAAGGTCTAGCGATGGTCCATCCGAACACATCAAAATCTCGTAACGGGTCATCCGAACTTAATCATCAAGGGACATTCCTAGCCGTCATGTATCAATCGTAAGCTCAACTACGATTCGATACCACCCAATACCTTATAGGTAAAGCAATCACAAAGTCATAAACACAACAAGGGTCAAGGGACATCTTATCACGATGAGAGTATATGTAATATACCACCCAGAGCTCATGCCATTCTCAACACAATATTCCTTCTCATCAAACCAACGTCCAACATGGACTATCCATCCTGCAGTGGTTATGCTGACCACAAATACCGACTCAAAATTCGGTCGATTCCCATTCACTGAAATCTATGCACATTCTGTTCCAATATACCAAACCATCACCCACGATCGATTGCTACATGACAATCGACTCCAAAGAATCCCACACATAAGACATCCAGCATATATCACAAACTTACGCATCGCATCATTGTTATTCTTTTTGGTATCTTTTAGAAATTCAACAAAGCACACATATCACAGCCCACATATTTAGACTTATTGTATGGAACACCCAGTGAGAGGTTAGAATGATCAACGAACTTTCAGTCAAGGAAACAACTTAGAATAGTTTGGAAGCAACACAGAACAATCGCAGAAGCACTATGAATCATCATAGAGGCAACTTTGATTTCATCGCAAAAGCAACTTTGAGTATTCGCGGAAGCAACTTTGATTCACCACGGAAGCAACTTTGAATAATCGCGGAAGAAATCTTTGAATCATCGTGGAAGCAGCTTAGAATCATCTTAGTAGCAACATTGATTCGAAACAAATCGAATAGGAATCCAAGGACGTAAAGCCGTGCTCTGATACCATTATGTCACGCCCCGATCCTGGAGGATCGAAAACAAGCCACTGGGCGTGATGCCGTACAAGTCTAGATTGCACTTGTACAATGCAAAACCATTACAGTTCCACCATTACAGTTCCTGGTAATTCTCATAAAACATCGATAAGGCAGCGGAACCAAGCAGATAAATTGAAGGCACACAATTTATGAAGAAATGTATCTCTTTATTGATATTCAAAATGGATTACAAGACTTGCAGCGGAATACAGAGTTTACAACTGAATACAAGACTCTTGAGTAGCCAACTGAATGTATACACTTGCCCTTTAGGCTACAAATGAATATACCGACTTCTTTACAATGACTTGCCAATTTGGCTACAATCTTACTGGTACATCTGAGTTCCACTGTTCCATACATTATGTCCCGTATAGCAGAAGACATCGTCTTGAAAGAAGAGCTTCTGCACACCCATCCGATTCATCGATGCCAAGCACTGATTCACAGGATTTCCCCCAAGCAAACACCTGTAATATTGCCCACAACGTGGGTCAGTACATCATCAATGTACTGGCGAGCGGTGCTGGCCCAACTCACCTAAGAAGACAGCACTAAGTAAACATGTTACAGAACATTATTAACAGTTGTCTTTCTCGTTGTCTTAGGGTCAATTTCATGTTATAGCCGACCAGAAGTAAAGCATGCAAATCTCATAGCCAACATAATTTAAAGCATGCAGTTATCACCCTTTGGTGATTCTTACCCACGGTCGTGTAGCCATCCTTGTACATTTATAATACTTACTCTGCCTGTACAAGACATTGTTAGGAACAATATCATGATTCAATATGAATATCACCGTTCAGGTGATTCTTACCAACAGCCAACATCCTTCCCTGTATTTGAGTAAAAACTTACTCTGCCTGCATAAGACATCATTAGCACTGGACCTATCTATATGAAGGTCACTGGCGACACGCCATCTCGGATCATCTTCTGGTGAACGGCTAACTCCAAATGGGGTGCGAATCCATGGGAGGTTTCCGAAACACCGTGCTACTACTTCAGCACCATGGGATTTCAGCATCCTTTCAGTGGGCGGTAGCAAGCCCCCACTGCAACTCCTGCAATCCCGATGTAAGTACATCGACACCATCCTTGTTCCCCTTAGGACGAACCGGGTTCCATGGCCCAGGAATATCGTTCGAGGAACGAAACCTTGTCGACAAGTTGTCCATGACCATGCAACTATATGCAACTTATCTAAGAAGAAAACATATAATGCATGATAAGGAAAACTAAGCAAAACTATCATTCTCATTCATATTGCCATCTAGCCATCTTGCCTTGAGCCAACGCTCATATTATCATCTGTCCATCCAGGGTTTTAGTGATATCAACATTCTACATCGGCACAGGATAATAGAATGTTGTTATCCAATCTCTTTGCCACATCTTTGAAACCATACATCTTTTCAACCAACTCAATGTACTTACCGCCCAGTTCCTGGAACTTAGCATCTGTTTAGCATACATTTATTCGGACATAATTCAAGCATACTCACTGCCCAGTTCTTGGGTCTTAATATCTGTGTTATCAACTATTCATTAAGCCAAAGCTCGATATACTCACTGTCCAAGTATTTGGGGCTTTGCCTTCACCTGTCATGTATTTTATTGCAACAGCGTACAAGCATACAATTCATTTAGCCACAACAATTTACGTTCAGGTGATTATTATCTTTCATTATCTTTCCAAATTCTATGCAATATGTTATTGAGCAATTCAACAAGAAACATAGCATACTATCCTTATTTTAAGCGTGAAGCTAAAGGATCTTTGAAGGGTTCAACACTACTCACATTCATAGGACGATTCCCGCCACGATCGCATAGTCTTCCAAGCGATCCTTCACATAATCCCAAGTCCAACAAGGCTTCATCGAACCAACCATCCAACATAAGGCATCTTGCGGGTCGGGGCACTACAACGCAGACTTGAGTACGCTTCCTGTTGGAAGCGTGTCTCCCTTGAGCGTGCGTGACTTTTCATACAGCGGTCCCTGTAGCGTGCGTGACTTTCACGTATGCTGCTTCCCTGAGCGTGCGTGACTTTCACGTATGCTGCTTCCTTGAGCGTGCGTGACTTTCACGTATGCTGCTTCCCTGAGCGTGCGTGACTTTCACGTATGCTGCTTCCTGTAGCGTGCGTGACTTTCACGTATGCTGCTTCCATGAGCGTGCGTGACTTTCACGTATGCTGCTTCCTTGAGCGTGCGTGACTTTCACGTTTGCTGCTTCCCTATAGCGTGCGTGACTTTCACGTATGCTGCTTCCCTGTAGCGTGTGTGACTTTCACGTATGCTGCTTCCTTGAGCGTACGTGACTTTCACGTATGCTGCTTCCTTGAGCGTGCGTGACTTTCACGTATGCTGCTTCCCTGAGCGTACGTGACTTTCACGTATGCTGCTTCCTTGAGCGTGCGTGACTTTCACGTATGCTGCTTCCTTGAGCGTGCGTGACTTTCACGTAAACTGCTCCCTGTAGCATGCGTGACTTTCACGTACACTGCTCCTGTAGCGTGCGTGACTTTCACCTATGCTGCTCTCTCAGCGTGCGTGACTTTTCGTATGCTGCTTCCCTGACCCCCCTTGCTTAATCCATTAGCTCTTGGAGTTTTGGTCTTATTTCTTTAAGCTTGGCTTTTTTATTGTCCTGTATATTGATATTTTATTAGATATTTTACGCCCATTTTATATCTTTACGTCTTTTGTCATGAACTTGATTTTACTTAATATGTTTGGAATGACTATTGTACATGGCATGGTATGATAAGGAACTATCTGAACACGACAGTGACCCGTAGTAGTGCACTCCTGACATGACCAACCTGACATGATAATGGCCCGTCGTGGCGCACTCCTGACAAGTACCCTGACATGATTTATCTTGATAATTAACTTGACTCGCCTTGACACCGTGGGTGGTTCTTTCTTGCTTGCTTGTTAAATCCACTCGTCATGTCTTCCATCATGTCTAGGATGGGACTTCTGAGTACCACGGTCAGGAGTACCTACTAAAATGGATTAAGGTTAATAACTAGAATAACACAGTAGTCATGAAGAGATGACACAGCTACAGGCAATCCCGTTACCTGGGCGCTCTTGGGATCTGTAGCCTGCCGTCGAGTAAGGCACATTTCCAGCGCACCGTCGAGTGTTGCACCCTCTAAGTCACCTAAGGGTACATTTGTCTTCCGGGCAATGTACCCACCTGAATTCAACCCCTAATTTTCGTCCTGGGTAGCCTGGATGGTCTGCAGGGCTTGTGGCTGTGGAACAATCTCACTGCATCTTGTTAGTAATTAGGCCTGTGATAACCCTAGTTAGTTAAAGTAGTAAGCCGTAGCATCTGTTTGGCCGTGATTAATTGAATGAGGTATAACCAGTTTAGCCATGTCTTGATCCAGTGTAAGATTGCTTCCTGTCTTGATTACTTACATTACTTACCTTGCCGATAAATGGTGGGAAACCAAGTTCTGTTCAGATAAAGGGTTACAACCCCGGTCCTTGTTTGGTTTACGGGTTGTAACCTGGCTATCGGAATAGTTCCATAGTTATCTCGTCGTATATTATCCTGACATGTTTTCATAAATTTTAGTTTTAATATTAGATTTTCTGTGCTGATTGCTGGCTTTTGTTCTTATTTCGTGGCCCCCTTGTGGCACTTGCTCTTTCTGGGGTTGACCCAGCTGGTTTTGTGTGGCCAGATTTTGGAGCAGCTCCCGAGGATCTACCAAGCTTCCAGTCCAATGGTGACAACTAGACAGAACCCGGGCCAAGAGTGGGTTTTCCTTTTTGCTCTGCCCACTTTATTGTAAAAATTATTCTTTGAGGCGTTTAGCCGACGAGCACCTGTTAGCTCGATGCACTTTTACTTACTGTCTGCCTACGGGCTGTAAACATGATTAACAAATCCTAGGGTTGATCATGTATGACTAAACTCTTGCTAGTCCTAACATTTTGTAATGACTAGCTTCATGATCAGCTGAATATGTAATATTTGGGACGCCTTATTATTGTATATTTAATAATCATACATCTTGCGACTTTACTCACTTGTGGTGATTGAGACACTAGGCTTGTTTATGACCATAAGAGACTGTTGGCTTGTAGAAAACCCTCACATATCTAGACAGCTGTGACCGTATATCGAGGTGGTTTCCATTTTAATATATGTAGCTGGCTATGTCTGCCCCCGCTCTCCAGTATTCTGGTTCTGGGGCGTGACAGTACGTCTTCTTACAATTCATGTATCTTACTCTTTTGCATGCTTTATATTTTCTGCCATGATATGAACTGCGTAAGATGTATTGTGCTCGCTCCTGTCCTGACTGGACCTGTTGAAAATATTATAGATGATACTGATGACTTCTGCCCAACCTATTATGGAGCCCATCTACACGACATCTATGAGTTGGACCCACAGGAGGATCCAGCTCTAGCTGAGGACGTCATCCCTACTCACTACAAGGATAGGGGCTTTAGGCCACAAAATCTAGAATGACCAAAAAGATTTAGTCACCCAAGCTAATCTTTAGTGACTAAAAAATTATTGTTGTCGTCTAAAGTCCTAAAATTTTACAATAAAAATTGTGAACTCTCTAGCGACTATTAATTAGTTTGGGCGACCAAAAAATTCTTTGCAATAGAAAACTAAGACGACTAGAAAAAATATTCTCGCCTAAAGTATAGGAGAATACTAAATTTAAGATGTCTAAACAAAAAATTCTGGCCTAAAGTAGGAGTGTCTTGCCTAAAGTAGGGAAAATACAAAATTTATGATGCCAAAAAATATATTCTCGTCTAAAGTATAGAGAGGAATACTAAATTTAAGACTACTAGAAAATATTCTAACCAAAACTAAGGATTTCTCGCCTAAAGTAGAGAGAATACTAATTAATTTAAGATGACTAAAAAATATTCTCGCCTAAAGTAGGGGATAATAAATTTTGTACAAAATTAAGTTTAGGTGATAGATGAAAATTAGTCAGCCGCCAACCCAAAAAATATATTCCTTTTAAACCAAACTTAAAAAAGAAAAAATACAATACAAAATATATGAAATCTTTTTTTCAATTTAGGAGGGTGTATCTTCTTCCCAAATTTAGGACTTCAATTTATATATCCAGCAAACCCAAGTCTTCTATTCCTCTTTTCTTTTGCAAAGGTTAGATTCAAAATATTGAATATTGGTTATTAATTATGTTGTTTAGTCCCACTTGTTTAGTCCCACATCGGGTAGAGAAGAAGGAGAATGCTAGTCCTCTTCCTATATATGTAACCCCTCTATATTAATAAATCATTCAACTATTACATCATACATGGTATTAGAGCCATGCCGTTAAAAAAATAAAAAATTTATGTAATTATCTCAACAGAGTATGTTAGATGACCAATGATAGTTGCCATAGACTATCTTTGGTGATTAGTAGTAGTCTTCATACACTATCTATTGCGACAGATCATAATCGCCATAAAGTGTCTTAGACAACCAATAATAGACGCCACTTATTACCTTTGATGGTTAATAGTAGTCTCTACACATTACTTGTTGCGACCAATCATAGTCTCCATATACTACTTGTGACCAATCATAGTCGCCATAAAGTGTCTTAGGAGAACAATGATAGTCACTAGAGACTACCTTTGGCGGTGAATAGTAGTCTCCATACACTACCTATTGCAAGCAAGTATAGTCGTTAAAAAGTTTCTTATGCTATAATGATATTCGTCATATACTAGCTTTTACGACCAATCATAGTCACTACATACAACATTGAGGGACCAATAATAGTCTCCATATACTACCTATTGCAACCAAATATAGTCTCCATAGACAACCTATGCCAACTATTGTAGTCAACAAAGGTCCCTCCCTCCCAAAAATCCTACAACCTAAGACGATAAAGCCTTATTGGCCAAAAGTTTGGAACGATAAAAATATTTTCTCGCAATAGTATAGTAGCCAAAGATCTTTTATGACTAAAATGCTTATTTAGTCGTCCCTGACTTTGGGTCAGAGCCTGAGGCGACGATGCTTGTGACCAAGGAATTTAGTGACAATAAATCTTAGACAACTAATTTTGCATTTAGGCGACAAGAAACCTTTGGTCGCCTAAAGTCCCTATCCTAGTAGTGACTGCTTAGACTAGATTAGCTAGGCTTTATCTTATTTTTATTATGTTATTTGTATTGACTTTAGAGTTGTATTATTTCTGGATATTTGTGATGTTTTATCGTTTAGACACTTAGACTTTCCTTCTGTTTGTATGTTCTTTTTTGAGATTTCATATCTATCATATCGTGCTATTTCCATCTCTAGATTTGTGATTGAGTTGTACCTTATGTGATTTGTCCTCCGTTCTGAGAGTATATCATATTGTATTTAGTTTGTGATAGTGAACTAAAACAGCGTTCTACCGACCTAAAACAGCGTTCTATCATCGACACTGCGGCGTAGGCTGGGCGTACCCACTTCTCGTGCCCCTACACTAGGTGCGGATCGTGATACATTTTTAGGGGTGGCCCATGCATGTCCAAATTCGTATTTGTGCGAAGTCGTGGTAGTACGATGATTAGTTGTACTACTGCGCACCTGCGATAGAATATAGGAAGCAAGGTTTTGGAATGAGTGGATACTCAATCACGGTTAGAATTCCTTGAGAGATTCTTGGGTTGACCCTTGATAATCTCATTTTAAACTTCAAATTTGAAATCCTTTCCTCTTCTTTTGATTCACCCTTACTCCTTCTTATTTGAACTTGATTTTGATGTATCGTTGTTGATGTTGATTTTTCTAATCGAAATGAATTTTATGACCCGAGTTATGGTATCTTCTGATTATATATGTTGACGGGTATAACAGGGATGGTAAAACGTCTACTTTCTTATGGAGCCTAGGGTTTATCGCAGCGATATTAGCCAGCGTGGCAAGAACATAAGGACCTGACTTCGGATGTATATATCTTATGAAGAGATTTGGAATTTCTCGCAGCTATACTAGTCGGTATAGCGAGGATTCCAGACGACATGATCATAGAGATGCACACCCTAGTTATGGACTCTTCAGTTCATCGCAGCCTTGCTTACTAGCGTGGCGAGGATTCTGAGTATCATGATTTTGGACAGACGCATGTGATTATCAGATTATATCTTGAGAAGGTTCTTAGAATATCACCTCTTCCATTTTACTTCTGTTTAAAAAAATTAAAAATTTGTTTTCTATCATCAAATAACTTAGGAGTAGGGATAACTTTAGTTAATTAGTCTAATTCTTTGTAGAACTTCATTTAGTTATAATTCTTCTTAGTGTAATGATTTGATAACTTGTATTAGGTCTTATCTTAGAATTAATAGTTTAGTTTTAATAATAGAATAGAAACTCACTATAGTTAATGTAGGACCGTTAAGCACCTCTAGAGAGGGGTGAATAGAGTGTGTGCGTGTGTAGCTGAAAATAATCACCAAATAAAAAAATTAAAGCTATAACTATGGCAGTCAATAAGAGACAGTAAAATAAATAAAATAAAAGATAGAGAGATCAAACTCAATGACACAGCGATGTACACTGGTATCCCTCTGAGAGGACTAATCCAGTCTCGAGTACTTTTGCTCGATGTTAATCCACTAAGGCACAAGCTAATTGAGAGCTTGCAGTCTCTTACAATACCGTGCTTGGTAACAAGTGCACGACCGACTTCACAACACCGTGCATGGTGACGAGCACACGACCGGCTCCACAACAAAGATAATTGTTGTACTTTGAACAACCTCTTTACAACTCTTGAACAACAAAAGACTCTAGATCGAAATAGATATTACTGGCTTTTGGCTAAGAATAGTATAGGTGTGATATAAAAACTTTTGATCGGGTTAAAACACTTATTAAATAGAGAAGAGAAGATGAAGAATGAATCAGTAATTTGAAATGAAAAACTCTCTCCTATTAATAGGTATTTTCTGGGACCGAACTTGGGCAGAGTTCTGGTAGAGTTCTGATGCAAAGATTTCGGATATGAACGTTGCATGCAGATTTAGAGGCAACCAATATTTGAATTCAAACAGACCGAACTCAGGCAGAGTTCGGACCAAACTCGGGCCGAACTCGGTTTGAGTTCTGTCTAGGAGAATTTTGAATATTTGTCAAATTCTGTTGCAAAAATGAATTTAAACTTTTGGTAAAATGGAATATAAATAGGTAGGCTTTATAGAAATGTGGACTAAGATTAACCTAAGCCAGTATTACCTAGTCGATCTTACAATTTAAATCCTAGACTCAATAAAGATAAAATATATAATAAATTGTAAAATGACTCGGACTGGATCCCAATGAAAGTAATCTTCAGATTGACGATTTATGTGCTTGATGATGCAGTAGTACGACACTTGTTGATATTTATTTCACACGTCCTAAAATGATTAGCAGCAGTTCGTATATTTTGTGTATTGACTTAAGTTCATGTCGATTATTAAAATCGGGTGTGACCATGGAATGGGCCAACAATCTCCCCCATTTTGATAATTGACAAACTTGAGTCTATACCAAAATATATCTAAAAATAGAACAAATAGAATGTACCTAAAAATGGTTTTATTTTGGATTGTACCCTTTCTCTGATTTTTGATTTTTGGTATGTACTCTGTCTCCCCTTTTGTCAATATAAAAATGGCTTTGGCTCCCCCGTAATGTGTGAAGCCAACAATTTTCAACAAACAGACAAAGTAAAGCTATAGAGATAACCAAATAACATAAAGTGCATAAAAAGATACTAGTACTGAAATAAACTGAGAATGTCATGCATAACAATGTCTAACTGAATGAAAAGATACAATCATCATCATAAAGTGCTAATAAAATGTCTAACTAAAAAGTTTAGACATATAAAAAAAACTACATCAAAAGATAGATCATCGGCTAACATCCTATCCACTATCCACCAGCTTAAGTCCGTATCACATAGTGGGATCGTCACTGCTAGGAGCATCCGGAGGAAAGTAAGCAGCAGTAGGATCGAAGTAAGAGAAAGTCGCCTCATCTCTGAACCTGGGTCCTGGGAAGCCTGGGTGAGAAAGGATAGTCACTGGATGTGATGGGTCATGGGAGAGACTCCAGTGGAGATCAGCAATGCCATTTCGCAACACCTGAGCCTGGGTGATGTGGCGAAACTCTGAGTCGAGGAAGCTCTGATGATGTTGTACGGAGAGAGCAACAAAGTCATCAAACCGCTGATAAAATCCTAGGTCAACACCCGAAGCAAGGGTGGGAGCAGGAGCATCAAGAGGAGGTACCTCAGCATCAGCATCTGGAGTAGGCTGAGCACCAGGAGGCAGAGGAGGAGTAGTGTATCGACGAGACCTGCTGAGCTCTATGGTTGTGGAGGAGTAGGCACAGGTTTGAAGATCGATTTCAAACCTTCGAAAGATGGAGGCCAAGTGCATGGGCTAGACTAGGTTGCGTCCTGCATTTCTGCAGTTTAGTATCCAGGCTATCATGGTCTTGGGAACTGAAAAAGGAATGCCAAAGTGGATATGATACATGGCGGACAACTCCAAGAAAGTGATCTCATCAGAGGATCCTTTTTTTGGAAGACGAACTGAGAAAATAAACTTATGAAGTTCATAGAAGTTTTGGTTTAGATCTTTTAAACTGACTCTTCTAAGAACAGGTCTTGGATGGTAAAGCAGTTATTTGAAGGAGTCGAGAGTGACACCTTCAGGAAATTGGATATGATGGATATCTACTAGTACTTCACCCACATCAAGAACATGGAAATATTCGCTGATGTCGGTGGCAGTGAACTCTAATTTTCGTCCAACAACGCAAGAATAGAAGTTTATGTTTGGTTTTACTTGCAAGTTTCAGTAAAACATACGGACAGTATTATCGTAGATGTTCTCGGCTACTTCGAAAAAGTCACGATAGCCGAGACGGTCAAATGTGGGAGCGTATTAAGAAAATATAGTAAAGTTAACACAAGCTCCAGCACATATTCTACGACCAGGAAAAGAATCAAACCAAAGGTCTGAAAATTCTTTGTCAGGGAATAAACCAGAGTCAAAATCATCAGAACCTATGGGTGTAGCAGGACTAAAAAGACTTGTGGGGATGTAATCAGAAGAGGAAGATCCTGCTTGTGAGGGATCAGCCGGTCTTCTCTGACGCTTGGGAGCCATAGATGAGAGTGAAAGGAAATTAAAGTACCTTAGAAAGGAGGAAGAAGATGAAGTAGAGTAGCCCACTAAAACTCCTTGGAAGCTTGAAGAGAATGAGGAGGAAGAACTTTTGCGAGTTGTATAGGGTTTTTTATGAGTTGGTTGTATAAAAAAGTAGAGGATGGAAAGGGTTTATAAAGAGCTAGGGCCGGCTGTTCGATTCTGGAAGCTGAACAGCGCCGATCGAACTCGGCCCAAAATTGGTCCGAACTCAGTTAGAGTTCGGTCCGAGTTCGGTTACTTGTATTTCCGCAGCCATAAATGTAGTTTTAGTGATTAAATTTTAACTTTATGACTGTTGACTTCTACATTTAATAATATTTATTACTTTGGGTTAGCTGTAGGGGCCGGATCCCAGCTAACGGTAGTCCGAAGACTAGTGCACCCTGTCGCTTTAGGCTATTTACACCTGTATGACAGAAGGGCCCTTTCGGCTTGTACCCAAAATAATTTTTGTTAAATAAATTTCTAAATTTCGAGCCATAAAATTTAATTTAATTAGCATACTGCTCTATGAATCTGAAAATTCAAGTATACCGAGCTCTCGCCTCATTATGTTAAAACGGTCTTCCGCTAGTTGTTTTGTGAAAATGTCTGCTAGTTGATGATCTGTGTCAATAAACTCTAAGCAGATATCCCCGTGTCGTTCGTGATCATGTAAAAAGTGATGACGAATCTTAATGTATTTTATGCGTGAGTGACATACAGGGTTCTTAGTCAGATTAATGGTGCTAGTGTTATCACAATAAATGGGAATCTTAGTGTAGTACAGATTGTAGTCTTCTAGGGTTTGCTTCATCCATAAAATTTGAGCACCGCAACGTCCTGCGACGATATACTCAGCCTCAGTAGTTGATAATGCTACAGAATTTTGCTTCTTGCTAAACCAAGAGACTAAGACCTTTCCTAGGAAATGACACGTACCGCTGCTACTTTTACGGTCTACTTTGCATCCTTCAAAATCCGCATCCGAGTAACCTATTAGGTCAAAGGATTTGGGATTAGGATACCACAAGCCGACTGTAGAAGTTCCCTTAAGGTATTGGAAGATACGCTTAACGGCACTTAGGTGTAATTCCTTAGGATTTGCCTGGTATCATGCACAGATGCAAACACTGAATATTATATCAGGGCGACTAGCAGTTAAATATAATAAACTACCAATCATACCTCGATACTTATGCTGGTCGACAGGTTTGCCACTTTCATGAGAATCAAGCTTTGTGGATGTAGCCATTGGAGTTCCGATAGGCTTTACATTATCGAAGTCGTACTTTTTTAGTATGTCCTTCGTATACTTGGCTAGATTTATGAATGTTCCCTTTGAGTGTTGTTTGATCTGGAGTCCTAGGAAGAAGTTCAGCTCTCCCATCATACTCATCTCAAATTTACTCTGCATATACTTAGCAAACTTTTGACAAAGTTTTTCATTAGTAGAACCAAATATAATGTCATCAACGTAAATTTGTACAAGAAGAATGTCATCATTTAAAGATTTGATAAACAAAGTTGTATCAATTCTTCCTTTTGAAAAACCATTATCAAGTAAGAAGGTACTTAGGCGTTCATACCAAGCACGAGGTGCCTGTTTGAGTCCATAGAGTGCTTTCTTAAGCTTGAAGACGTGATCAGGTTTTTGAAAATTTTAAAACCAGGGGGTTGTTTCACAAAAACTTCTTCTTTTAGAAAGCCGTTCAAAAATGCACTTTTCATGTCCATTTGAAATAATTTAAAATCATTAAAACATGCAAATGCACAAAACATGCGGATAGCTTCTAGTCTAGCAACAGGAGCATATGTCTCATCATAATCAATACCTTCTTCATAATTATAACCTTGTGCCACTAGACGTGCTTTGTTATGTAGAACTTGACCATCTTCACTAATTTTATTTCGGAACACCCATTTGGTACCAATTATAGATTGACCAATAGGTTTAGGAACGAGTTCCCAAACTTGGTTTCTCTCAAATTGATTTAGTTCCTCTTGCATGGCATTAATCCAAAACTCATCAGAAAAGGCATCTTCTATATTCTTAGGTTCTATTTGAGAAATGAAATCTACATTTGCTGCTATTTCAGAATCCCTAAGAGAGTAGCGTATACTTACACCTTTTGATACATCACCTATGATGAGTGTCTCTAGATGATCTGGTAAGAACTTTAATGAATCAAATTTTTGAGTCAGATCTTCCACATGACTCTTCTTAGTTTTTGCCTTTACATCTTCATTATCATTGTCGCTAGAACTGTGACTATTAAGCTCATCAAAAGTAACGTTAATTAATTCTTCAACAATCATAGACATTTTATTGAAAATTCTATATCCCTTACTCTTAGCAGCATATCTGAGAAATATCCCTTCATCTGCTTTAGAGTCGAACTTTTCCAAGTTATCTTTGGTGTTCCGGATAAAATAGCGACATCCAAAAACTTTAAAATAAGAAATATTTGAAATCCTTCCGAACCAAAGTCCATATGGTATTTTCTTCGAGATAGGTCTAATTAACACCCTATTTAAAACATGACAGGCTGTACTAACAGCTTCTGCCCAAAAATATTTAGGAAGATTATGCTGATTCAACATGACTCTTGCCATTTCGCTTAGAGTACGGTTCCTCTGCTCCACAACACCATTATGTTGAGGAGTTCTAGGACAAGAAAATTCGTGGTAATACCCACTATCATCACAAAACTTTTTGAAATTAGAATTTACGAATTCACCACCATGATCACTTCGGATTCGAGTAATCATGAAGCTTTTTTTCATTTTGTACCTTTTTGCAAAATATCTGAAATTCAAAAATAGCATCACTTTTGTTTGATAAAAAGTAAACCCAAGTAAAGCGAGAGAAATCATCAACAATATCAAAAGCGTAAAGCTTACCGCCAAGACTAGCGACTCTACTAGGACCAAATAAATCCATATGTATCAATTGCAAAGGTCTAGAAGTACTTACAGCGTTGATGGATTTAAATGTAGACCTATGTGCTTTGTTCTTTTCACAGTCAGCACATACCATATCTCTCTTGAATGGAATCTCGGGGAGTCCTTTTACCAATTTCTTAGTGCTCAGTCGTGAGATAGTGTCCATATTTGCATGTCCTAGTCTCATGTGCCACAGCCAGCTTTTATCTAAATTGGCTACTAGGCATCTTCCTGCATTATTAGTACTCTCCAAAAAGAAAACATAAATATTGACTTCTTTAATCCCTTCATATACAGAATTACCAGATGATATATCATATATGGTACATTTATCTTTTACAAAATTGATACCATAACCATTATCAGCCAAATGACTTATGCTTAGTAGGTTATGTTTCAATTCTGTGACTAGACAAACATCCTTTATTATAGGATAAGGAGATATACCAACAGTGCAATTACTAATTATATCACCTCTCATGTTATTTTTGAAGGAGACATATCCTTCTTTCTTCATCGATAGCGTGGCGAACAAAGATGCATCACCAGTCATGTGCCGCGAACATCCGCTATCGAGAATCCACTTGCTTTTAGCATGAGAGGGTTGAGGGTCCACCTACAAAACAAGTAGATGAATCTTTTGGTACCCATTTACTTAAGGGTCGATATTGATTAGTCTTAGGTCTCCAAAACAAAGTGTGATTGTCAACAAGTTTTCCTTGCTAAGAAATACTGTGATATGTGTCCATGTGTACCATAATATGTGCAAGTGAGTTTAGAACCAGTGGTGGTTGAAACTTTGTTGACATGCTTATTTGGTTTCTTGGAAAACCTATAAGTGAAAGCATGGTGATAGTCGTGTTTCTTTCGTGCTTTCTGATTTTGTCCTCTTACGTGTATGCTTAGCATTGGGACTAAACATAGGCTGTCTCACAAGTATTTCCTATTTGCCTAACTTGATTTCTAACTTTTTAGAAATCGCAACAGACTCTTCATACTTAGCAGTCATGTCTGAAAGTCTTTATTCTGTGACTAAGTGCTTCTTCTTCTCTATGTCATATAACTCTTGTATTTTGACATAGTCTCTTTCTTTCTTATCAAACTTGAGGATAGCATCATGATAGTCTACCTTGAGTTTGGCTATCTCTTCCGTGTTACAGGTAGTAGACGTCTCTTTAATATCTTCAATAAGACTGGACAGTCTAGCTATCTCGGTTGTGTATGCCTTAATCTTTTTTCGAGATTGCTTATACTTGTCAAGCACAGTTCTGTGTTCTTCAAGTAATTCGCTAAAGGCATTTTCTAATTCATCGAAAGTAAAGTCATCATATAGAGGGTTTGAGGATACCTTATCAAAAGCTATAAGACAGTCATTGGCATTTCCGTAGTGTCTGTTTTCTTCTTCTGTATCACTGGCATCACTTTTATGCCAGATACTTGTGTTAGCATACTTTCGACTGGTTGTTTCTTTTCTGCTTGATCTTGATCTGTTATATGGACTGCTTTTCTTCGAAGTTGGACTGTCCTTTTTAGTGTGCCCTGACTTCTTACATCCAATGCATACGGTTTCATCTTTATTGCTTTCTCTGATATCTCTCTTTCTTCTGTTTGATTTCTCAAACTTTAGGAGTTTCCTGAAGTTCTTCACTAGTAGGGCTTGTTCATCACCACTTGATGATTCTTTATCAGAATTATTGCATGTAGATTTTCTGGCTTGAGCTTTGAAGGCAATAGACTTTTTTTTGGGGTTGCTTCTTTAAACTCTTGCAGATCAAGCTCATGGGTCATGAGCTTGCCCATCAGTGTTTCCAGAGACATGGTGGTGAGATCGTTTCCTTCAATAATTAATGTTGCCTTTGGGTTCCAGTTCTTAGTACCCAAACCCGGGTTTCATCTTAAAAGATTCATATTCCTGTGTTAGTCTACTGATTTTGGATTCCTTCACTTGGGAAGTACCTTCATGAGTTACCTCAAGAAGTTTCCAAATCTCGTGAGACGTTTTACAGGTTGAAACTCTGTTGAACTCCATTTTATCAATTGCACAGAATAGTGCGTTGATGGCACGAGCATCTAGACTAGCCTGTGCTTTTTTAGCCTCTGTATATTTGTCATGAGGCTTGTCTACAAGCTGGCCGTCAACCACTGTAGGTGTTGGTTTCTTATAACCGTCAATAACTATAGACCAAAGATCAAAGTCAAGAGACTTTAAGAAGAAAGTCATCCGTGTTTTCCAGTAGGTATAATTTGTACCATCAAATAGTAGGGATCTATTTGTGGATTGCCTTTCACCGTTGAATATTGATTTCATGGCTGCCATATATACTCTCTGAGGTTTGTTATATTAGAATACAACCTGCTCTTATACCAATTGTTGGACCGTTGAGCACCTCTAGAGGGGGGTGAATAGAGTGTGGGCATGTGCGACGAAAAATAATCACCAAATAAAAAAATAAAGCTATAACTATGGCAGTCAATAATAGACAGTAAAATAAATAAAGTAAGAGATAGAGAGATCAAAATCAATGACACTGTGATATATACTGGTATCCCTTTGAGAGGACTAATCCAATCTTGAGTACGCTTGCTCGATGTTAATCCACTAAGGCACAAGCTAGTTGAGAGCTTGCAGTCTCTTACAACACCGTGCTTGGTGACAAGTGCATGACCGACTTTACAACACGGCGCTTGGTGACGAGCACACGACCAGCTCCACAACAAAGATAATTGCTGTACTTTGAACAACCTCTTTACAACTCTTGAACACCAAAAGACTCTAGATCAAAATAGATATTACTGGCTTTTGGTGAAGAAGAGTATAGGTGTGATATAAAAACTTTTGATCGGGTGAAAATACTTATTGAATAGAGAAGAGAAGACGATGAATGAATGAGTGATTTGAAATGAAAAACTCTCTCCTATTTATAGGTGTTTTCTGGGACCGAACTCGGGCAGACTTCTGGCAGAGTTCTGATGCATAGATTTCGGATATGAACGTTGCATGAAGATTTGGAGGCAACCAATATTTGAATTCAAACAAATCGAACTCGGGCAGAGTTCGGACCGAACTCGGTTTGAGTTCTGTCTAGGAGAATTTTGGATAATTTTCAAATTCTGTTGCAAAAATGAATTTAAAATTTGGTAAAATAGAATATGAATAGGTAGGCTTTATATAAAGGTGGACTGAGATTAACCTAAGCCAGTATTACCTAGTCGATCTTACAATTTAAATCCTAGACTCAATAAAGATAAAATACATAATAAATTGTAAAATAACTCGGACTGGATCCCAATGAAAGTAATCTTCAGATTGATGATTTATGTGCTTGATGATGCAGTAGTACGACGCTTGTTGATATTGATTTGACACGTCCTGAAATGATTAGCAGCAGTTCGTATATTTTGTGTATTGACTTAAGTTCATGTCGATTATTAAAATCGGGTGTGACCATGGAATGGGCCAACAGTCAATTCTTTTTTGTTTATAATATTTACTAGTTTTCATATAAGATATTAGTCTGCCTTACAGCCTTTGATGATTGATTGTTTTCCTTACCTTTTCTAGTATGGCACCCATGACCCGAGCCCGTCGACTGAGAGTCGCTGCAGCTCCTGATATGACTGGAGGCGTGCTCCCACCTCCTATTGCTCAGGAGGTAGTGACCCGTCAGGCTGACCCAAAGGTAGTAGCACCTCCCACCTTCGAGGAGGTGTTAGCAGCCTCACCAGAGAGTTTTCCTCCACCAACTATCATTCAGAAGAGAGCTGCAGTCTCATCTGAGACCGAGAGTCTTCCTTTACCTCCTCCTCTGCCTCCAGGAGTGGTACCCCATACCATATCCTTGGGAGGTTCATTTTTCGGTGGAGCTCAGATATCTGGACTTCTCCGGGATGTGATGGCGGCACAGAGAGTTCAAGATGAGATCTTGAGAGAGCAGGGCAACGGGATCCAACTACTGTAGGATTTTGTACATTCAGGAGGAGAGCCTAGTTCTAAAAGGACGAGGAGCAATGTATACCCAGATCCCCATGAGCACCCAGACTATCAGACTAGACCAGCCTATCCAGTCCAGGCTCCTGTCCAGCAGAGGCAAGTTGAGGAAGTGTCTACCTATACCTTTTATAGGAAGCTTGGACATATATGGGACCACTGTAGAAAGAGAAGAGGGTTGTGCCTGTTTTATGGGTCAGCAGCACACATGTTGCGAGACTGTCCCGCTATACTTATCTCAGCCAAGGCTCCGCCTTCGGGAGGGAGTTCCAGCCACCAGACCTAGTTGGAGGTGAGTCCTTGACCTATACCTTAGCCTGTCTTTGATGATTGATGCACCCTACCATATTGTTGTATGTTTTTGATACCTTATGATTGCTTTTGATCTAATATGACTAGAATGGCAAGATGAAACCTCAGACTGATACTACCTACCATAATCCTATATGTTATCTTTCCAATTGCATGATTTAGTTAGTTTTCTTAAGACCTTGATTGATTGGGGGTTTGACATAGAAGGAGTACGATCGACCTAAATTTCGAGGACGAAATTCTTCTAAGGGGGTAGACTTGTAACACCCACTTTTCTAAAATAAGGGTAATTTTGAACTTTTATAATTTTTATTATTCAATATTAGTATTTAATCATGTTAATAATTTTTGATGAATTTTAATTAATTTAATACTATTTAAAATGTTGAATTGTGATTTTGATGGTTAACTAGTGCAACCCTAAAATTTCTAAGCCTAGAGACTAACCATGACCATGGGAGCCTAGTCATGTAATTAGAATTACAAACTACTACTTGTTAGCCTAAGGGTATTTTGGTCATTTTTGACTTTTAGTGAAAATGCATTTTGATTAATTAATTATGTGCTAATATATTTGTTAAGCCTTAACCTAGAAGTTAACCTAATCTAGATATGATCATGAGACTAGATATTCCATTAGAACCTTCTCACTAAGTGTCAAGATTAGTAATATCTAGATATTAACCTTAGCTAGATATTTACTTAAGAGATTTAGCTTGAAACCTAAATTACATGGGCCTTTACCTAGAAAGCCTTGAAGTAAACTTATAGAAGCCCTCCTAGCATAAATATCTACCCCAGACCCTAGCATATCACTCTAAGGCCAGCCAAGGAGTCCTCCCTTCCTATATATATCAACACATGTTAGGATCTTGCCTCTTTTCATTCCAACATTAAACCTAAATTTTGTACTTCCCTAAATTTCACCCTTTACTCCACTCAATCCCAAATTGAGTCAAATCAATTGCATCATCATCCCCAACAGTAGAGAAGGCTAGTGGAGGCTTGCTAGCAAGGTTTGAGGACAATTGAACCAGAACAAATTGGTAGAGGAGCTCATTCCTAGGTCTTTACATTGAGATTCCAACTCTCAATAGGTAAACCCTTTTAAACCCATTAAAACCCTAATTTTTCTTTATAGATGCATAGATCTTGGTACAATACCGCTGTAGACCAAGTTTGGTAGGAATTAGCGTCCTTTTGATACGCGTATCGGATACGTATCGGAGTGTGTATGCAAGTGTTCGATGAAATGCCTATGTGAACTTTTTGTTCTCCATTTTGAAAACTAATTTAATATATGGGAAGCCCTTTATGTGTGTTTTTGAACCCCACTGACTGAGCATATTTTTGTGTCATTTTTTGTCTAAAATTAGACACGAACCTGTACAAGAGACCGTGTCTCAATCCCCTGCTACCCGACACAGTTTTCTCCGTGTCCAAGCCACGTAGACACGTGCCACTTGGCACGAAGGTGGGGGCAGACAATGTCAGGACCCCCCTCAAGTTTCATAATGTTTCGTGTCATGTCGAGGGAGTTCTCGCACGTGAGCTATTTTTGAACCACACTGTTACGTACATAAATTCCCCTCTGATACGCACATATAGCTCGGACACGGCACGACTTTGACCCGATTCAGGATATCGATCCCTTGGACCTACCCCTACTCTACGTGTGGACACAAGCATGACGCTTCTTGTGTACTGTGTCGAGCCCTAGCAAGCTCGACATAGCCGCACGAGACACAGTTAATACATATTTACTGATACTTTGTTTTATGGGTTTTAACACCTCCGTGTTCATGTTTTTGGACACGTATGGGCTTGTATGGACACGAAGAGCTGACACACACTTGTACACTTATTTCATTTTTCATTTTGAGTTTGGTTGGATATTTAGAATTTCGAATTTGGATTCACATGTATCAGTTTTTTTATTTTTGAATAGGTTTGGGATTTTATATTTTTCTGATAATTGATTCTAGGTTGATTTTCAGGTTCTTCCCTCCTCTCTATGTATCCATATGTATGTTGATGCTTGGGTTTTTTAATTATAGTGTGAGTTTTAATATAAACCTGAGTTTTAATTATTGAAACTTGAGTTTCGTATTTGATACCTAAGCATATTGAGCATTGTTTAATATGAGTTTAAATGCAATTGTATAACTTGAGATTTATAATGCAAGTATAACCTGATTTGTATTAACTTGAGAACTCAATATGTAACCTGAGTTCTGTCTGAACTTGTAAATCTGAGATTTCCCTTCATCCATTCATTCATAGTCTTCACATCCTCCCCACTCATTTCCTCCTTACTGTACACACCCTCTTGCATTTAACTGAGATAGGACTGTTTGCATGTTAACCTGAGAGGGATGCTGTGACAACCTGATAATGTATTTTAATTTTAAGTTGAATTAGTTCACTGCACTATGTTAACTGTTAACTTAAAAACAGAGAATGAGAAATAGCTTTTGAAAACTGAGGTTTGAGTTATATGCAAACCTGAGATTGGAATGCAAAACTAAAATTGCTTTGGGATTGTGATTCTTTAATGCATGATATATATGTTAACTATTTTAGAATGAGACTGAGATTGGTTTATATATAAACTGAGATCTCCATGGACCGAAACTGAGTTTTAAGCATCAAGTTCACTGTTAAAGATAACCTGAAAGCTTAGTTTGTTTTCTTTTACTTAAAACTGAAAATGAGTTTTGGACAAACCTGAGATTCAATTTGGTTATGTTAACTTATATGAAACTGAGATTCACATATATATATGTTAAATTGTGAATAAGGATTTTGTAATCTGAATACACTAACTCCCCTTGCATGCCACACACACACTTACACTATGAACTGTCACACACACTCTATACATGCCACACACCCCTTTCACTCACTCACTCTCTTTCACCTACCCTCTAAATGTACACTAAACACACACACACAAACATGTAAATATATACGTTTTCCCCCTCTATATGAATGCATATATATATGTCTATATAAATATGTATGTATGATCTAATGTATATGTAAATATATTCATATATGTAGGTAGACATGTATGTAATGATACATGTATGTATTATGAATGGTGTTTGCCTATAGGCTAGTTAGACTATGCTATGTATACCTTGGTATCCTAAGGTATATGTTGTATAGTGAGGTAACCTATACCTTGACCTAGAAATTGACTAGATAGGCCTAATATGACTTGTAGACTTGAGTTTGACTAAACCCTAGATTAATTGACTAGTTTGACTAGAGTTGACCTAGTTTGACTAGATTGTTAACCAGAGTTGACCAGGAGTTGACTTTGACCTATATTGACTTAGAAACATGTAGACATCATAGTATACTTCATTTATGACTCCTTGGATACATCATGACTTGTGTTGCTCTAAATAGGACTTAAATACCTCACTTCAGACTTTATATTCTCACAGACATTCAGATCGCAGACGACTACATTCTCTGATTGTTTCATACTTGTCAAGACTTATATTCTTGCTCTAGATTACTTTGTTTTATGTTGTCACGATTGTTATCACGGATTGGTACAATATGGATCTTCTCTTGCGATATTAACTTCCCTTGTGTTCATCAAATATATATTGTGATGTGCATTTCATGAACATATTGTATTTATTGTACACTCATATTCATGTATACTCATTGTGCATCTTGTACTCTCATGATGACATGAGTTTCATGGAAAATCTATTATATAGGTAACGTAACTTGATTGGATCCTTGTGTATTGATTGTGGAGGGTGAGTAGAAAATGGTTATGTGATCAAATCCCCTATTATATAAAATATTATATATGTCCATTATGCCCTTACGTATAATGGAGTCTCATTTTATTGTATATCCTAACCTGTTTATATAACCATATTGTGCTCTAAATCACTAGTCACTTACAGTTCTTACTTATCATGTATATATTTTCATTTTACAAATATCTCTCATTTTTATGTACATCTTCTTACAGTTCATGTATCGTACTCTTTTGCATGCTTTATAATTTCTGCCATGATATGAACTGCGTGAGATGTATTGTGCTCACTCCTGTCCTGACTGGACCTGTTAAAAATATTATAAATGATACTGATGACTTCTGCCCAACCTATTATGGAGCCCATCTAGACGACACCTTTGTGTTGGACCCACAAGAGGATCCAGCTCTAGCTGAGGACATCATCCCTACTTCTTAGACTAGATTAGCTAGGCTTTATCTTATTTTCATTATGTTATTTGTATTGACTTTAGAGGTGTATTATTTCTGGATGTTTGTCATGTTGTGTCATTTAGACACTTAGACTTTCCTTCCATTTGTATGTTCTCTTTTGAGATTTCATATCTATCATATCGTGCAATTTCTATCTCTAGATTTGTGATTGAGTTGTACCTTATGTGATTTGTCCTCCGTTCGGAGAGTATATCATATTGTATTTAGTTTGTGATAGTGACCTAGAACAGCGTTCTACCACCGACACTACGGCGTAGGCTGGGCGTACCCACTTCACCTGCCCCTACACTGGCTGCTTTTAACACTAACATGGACTGGAGGAGTAGCCCCCCCGTCTGTAATGCGGGGAGTCAAATGAGTGCACGTACTAGTAAACGGCCGGGCGTCATCTTGCGTTGCATCAACACCATTCCCCTTATCACGTGTAGAACCTTTACAAGAGTCGCGGACGTATCCTTGGTTCTTACAATATAAGCAGTACGTGGGGTGAGATTCATATTCAACTCTCTGCACAATTGATCTCCTCCCTGACAACTGAATCTGAACCAGTGGAGGAAGGGGCTTGCTAGAGTCAACCTCAATAAAGACCCGAGCCGTACTCGGCCGAGTAATGTCCTCCGTTGCTTTTTCGATTTCAAAGGAGTACCCACACCCAAAGCAATTGAAAAAAGTGCATGTTTGCCAAATAGCTGATGAGGCAGACCTAGAAAAGAGACCCACGTAGGCGCTAATGGGGATTCCATAGAGGAAAAGAAGTCTTTGGTCTATCGAAACAATCTCATAGGCACACAAGCAATATACCAGATGTCTCTGGCACGCAACCGAAGAAAGTCCTCCTCGAGCGAAGGTCGAATGAATATGTGTTTGGCATCAATGAGACCAACCTTGACGTCATCCAAAAATTTGCAATCGGAGGAAGCTTTCCTGATGGTGTCCAGCGGAGGCCGAGATCTAGAAAATTTTCCAATAAGGGCAAACTTAAAAGGTTGAATCAGGAGTTGTTCTTCCTCATCTGAGAAATAGATTGTAGGAACATCGTGTGCCAAAGATGGGGAACGAGTCTCCACCAGTCTGTCAGACATGGATTTCGTGCCTACCACCGCATCAGCGAATGATAGGGCCATCGGAACCCTAAAAAGAGAAATACAAACACAAAGGAAGGTCTTGGGGTTCGGTTGTATCAGCCAAGACGATGGACGCACCGGCCCGGCCAAAGGCCAAACCGGGGCCGGTGGAGAAAAGACGAGGATTAGGGTTAAAAGCAAGGGGCCAGCCGCCGCTCACCGAAGCGTCGATATTTTTCTGAAATATATTTATATATATTTATATATATATATATAAATATATATATAAATAAAAAAAAATATATATATATATATATAAATAAATAAATATATATATATATATATATATATATATATATATATATATATATATATATATATATATATGCATATATATAGAAGATTGTGTAGGTAATAAAGGGGGAGTCTGCAGGAAGTTGTATCAGCAATTAGGACCAGCGACAATAGTTTAAACTGCTGTAAGGCAAGTAGCAGTAGCTGCTGCCTTTGACAGCAGCAGAAGTAGAGTAGAGGGGGTGGGGGTACTTGCAAAGGAAGAAAAGAATAAGAAGAGCAGTTTGAACTGCTCAGTTGACAGTAGCAGCTACTAGCTGCTAGTGGCAGCAACTGTAGGCAGTATGGCTTGGAATGGACAACAATAGCATCTGCTGCTTGCTGCTTGCAATCTGCAGTAGCAAGTACACGCAGTCTGCTAGCATATAGATGGTAGCCGTATGCTACATCAGGACAGGCAGCAATGTGGGAAAGTGTAATATTACAACAGCAATAGGAAGGAAGAATAGGCAACTGCAGTGGCAACAAAAGAAGTGTAGACACAAGCAGCAGGTCAGTTAGACTGTTAGAGCAATAACTGTAGGTTAGAATCCAGTAGCAGGCACTAGTAGATAGGATAGCAGCAGGTAAAGGCATAGTAGGGGAGTCCTTTTGTGTGCGGGTGTGTGCTAGCTAGTGTGTGTGTAATGTGAGTGTACTTGTCCGGTGAGTATCTTGGATGTGTAGGTAAGTGTCTAGGTAAGAGTATATGGATTGTGGTATATTGATGCCAAGATACCAATATAGGAAGGGTAAAACATGCATAAGGTAATGGGCATCATAGGGTAAATGTTTTGGGTATGCGATATAGTGCATAAGGTAAGGGTAAATAGTAATGGTATATTGGTATGAGCTTGTGCATATATATTATATGGTAGATATATAGGGTATGAGCTAGTATTTTCTAGTATTAGCTATGATACCTTGGTATGTGTAACGTCCGTATTTCGGAATACGTATTTTGATTAGGCATATATGTATTTCGAACCTGTATTTTATTTTCTCAGATTCTGGCCTGTAATTGTGTTTTGGCTTAACTTACAGATTTTGGTTTTCTCGTAAAATGGGTTTTTGGGACCTGGTGTGATTTTATTTTATGGAGAAGGAATTTGTTTGGTTTAGTTTGGTTTAGTATGCTTTGGAACACCCTTAGCTAAACCTCCACCCTCAACACAACATATCACACTACTAAAATAACTCATTTTAGCGACGTTCGAAAACGTCGCTAAATAAGGAAATTACGTCGCTAAAACGAATTAGCGACGTATTTAGCGACGAAAAAGGGACGTCGCTTAAAGGCAAGTCGCAGATGGCACTTTAGTCGCCGAACGTCGCTATTGGCTACGCGTAATTTATTGTCGCTAGTCGTCGCAAAAATTGCGACATATAGCGACATCGAATTACGTCGCCAAAATGACGACGTAAAGCGACCACTAGCGATGCTCTATTATTTATATATGATGACATGGCATGACAGCCACGTGGGCAACGTAGCGACGCATACCGACATTTAGCGACGTCCTCCCTAGCGACGTTGAGCGACGTAACGTCGCTAGTTAGCGACGTCTATTTGCCGTCGCAGTACGTCGCAGAACGTCGCTATACGTCGCTAATGTTAAAAAAAATTTAAAAAAATATAATTTATATTTTTGTTATGCTGTGTTTCTGTGTTTACAGTGTGTGTGAAGTGCAATGTTCGAACCATCGACAGTTTCGCTTACTGTTCTATGTTTTATCTTGGATAGAAAGAGCAACAGTTCAGGGTGCACTTCTCAGAGCTTCCTCTTCACGTCCTTCACCTTCTCGGGAACCTTTACGACGTTCGAGAAAGTGAAGGACGTGAAAATGAAGCTCTCAGAAGTGCACCCTGAACTGTTGCTATTTCTATCCAAGATAAAACATACAACAGTAATCGAAACTGTCGATGGTTCCGAACACTGCATTTCACATTCACTGTAAACACAGACACACATCATAACAAAAATACACAATATATTTTTTTAAAATTTTGGCAGCACCTCCTTTGTATATCAGATCATCGCTTATAACCCAGCGTAGGTATATTTGTCATTCCGTCGTAGATATCACAAAGTAAATATCACAATAAAAATAGGAGGCAGTGCAAAGTAAATATCACAGACACACATCCTCACAAACATCCAATAGAGTCAAATAAAAATGAAAGATGATAAAAAGTCTCCCACCAAGTGTATAAACAACAGTGTATGAATAAATAATTTGCCCATAGGGCCAATACATACAAGTCATAAAAAAACCAATAAAATCACTGCGGACCCCTGCCGCGCAACTGGGATAGAATGTAGTCATACTGCTCCTGGGTGAGCTGTACCGTAGGGGCAGTAGGAGGCAGTACAATGTCTGGAGTCGGCACCGGAGGCAGTGCAGTATCTGGAGTCGGCGCCGTCGATGGACCCGGAGGACGTACATGCTCCAGCTCTCGCAGTCGCTCACCATGCGCAGCAAGGGTACTCACCACCTTCTTAGTATACTGAGCGAGTGAGGCAGATATGCTCCACTGCGATCCCTCCAGCTCGACCTGTCTACGCTCTGTACGATGCGTAGACTCGGTGAGCGTCTGCAAGCTGGCAGCTGTAGTCTGATGCAGAGTCATCAACTCATGTATACTGCGCTCGACCACATCAAATCGTCCGGTGACGATCGGAGGGTCGGATCGTCGCTCGACCGCATCAGAAATCTGCTGCTGCAACTCGCGATACAGCTCATCGATCTGACGACGAACATCCTCAGCTCGTGACGACACCTGCGTAGCCGGAGACTGCGTACTGACAGAGGAGGCCCGGGATGACTCCGAAGCCAAATACGTGCCGTAGGATCCCATACCGTAGTACGTACCCTTCTGAAGACCGCCAACGGCGGTCATCCAGAGCTCGTCCGGCGATGGCTCTGCAGGCGGCTGGGAGGAAGTACCAGCCCCTCCCTCTGCTTGCGCACTAGCAGCAGCAGCAGCATCAGCCGCCTCCTTCTGTAGCCGAACAAACTCGGCCTAAAACATGTTTGTTAACGTGTAAGTGTTTACTAAAGTCTATATTGATATCTATTTTCCTATTTTCTAAATTATAGTCAGTTAATATAAAGAATAGAACGTACATATGCCTGCGTCGCCCTCTCGTCAATGAAGTCCCCAGCCCTCCGTTGGGTGACCAGGAAGACGGTCACCATGTTCGGGTCCTCACCCTTCTTTACCTGTTAAAATATATTATCTATTATTAGTATTAATTAAACATTATATCGAACTATATATAAATTAATGTCCGTCAGGAAATGTACCAGACGAAGAAAATGCTCCGTCATCGGAATGAAGCCACCACACCACTTACCGACGCTCGACCGCGCCACCTTGGCCTTCTCAGACCGCTCCTGGTACTTGGGCTCGCTGAATCTAGCCTTCATCGTAGTCTACTGCTCTGGCGTAATCCAACCCTGGATCGGCTGTCCGGAGCAATCACGACGCTTCTGGTCGTCGATCGCATCACGGATGAGCTTGGCTATGACGGCAGAAAATTGGCCCTCGATCCTCGCCGTCCGGTGTGGTGGATAGAAATAGGTCCTCTACAAGAAGTAAAATACAAAAGTTGTATAATATACACAAATGATTATTAAAATTTAAAAATAAACAAATTTTTTACCTTGAAGTGGGCGAACCAAAAGGCCTTCCTATCTGCGGGAGCATCTGAGTAGTTGAGCCAAGGCCCACCATAGTTCTGCCTCACAAATGTCTCTAGCTGTCTCTGTACTGCAGAAGGCCGATATCTATACAATAATAATTTTTCATGAATATATATGTACATATAATCATTTCAAAAATATATAATAATTAATTAACTTACTTCATAGGCCCGTCCGTCTAAATCTCCATACGTGTCTCGCCCGGGGGAGCGCATGGAGGGTCGCTCTCACCTCCTGCCTGGGCAGGATCAGTCTGATCGCCGTCCTCCATATGATCGGCGTGGGCTCCCTCTATAGAGCCGTCGACAGTAGGAATGCTGGACGGGGGATCAGGGATGCTGGACGCGGGATCAGGAAGGCTGGACGACGAGGGAGGAGTCGCCAACCTGCTAGAACTGCCCTGTCCCGGTAATGGATCGGGAACCGAACGGTACACTAGCGTACTCGGAGATGAGGATGAGGGTACAGAACTGCCCTCTCCATCCCCAGCCCGAGGCTGACGGGGCTGCCTAATATATAATCCTCCGCATCGTCCAGATGGTCTAGTCATACCAGACAATAAAATATATGACAATAAAATAAAAAAACATATTTATATGATAGACATCACAGATTTTTGAAAAATATCATAGTCAAAAAGTGTCACTGAAGTGTCAATAAAAGTGTCAATAAAGTGTCACTGAAGTGTCACAGATTTATATGATAGAAGTGTCACTAAAGTGTCAAATATGATGATAAAACAAACGTACAGATTTAATCCTCTTCTGAAAATTCATCTAGTTCGTTTAGCTCATCTACTTCTTCTTCTTCTTCTTCTTCTTCCTGCTCTACATCTTCATTTTTATCTGCACCTTCCTCTTCAGATAATTCTACTTCTTCTACACAATTAGATGTGTAATAGGAAACTTCCGTCGTGTCCACTTATATAATATTTGTTACAAGAGGTAGTTCATCCTGTTGATAAGCTAAACCCATTAACACAGTAGCTTGGCCATATTTTTGCAGAATAAATTGGTCCCTTGGCTAGCGTTCTAATAGACTCATTTTCAAGTCTTGCGTATGGACGATCGACCTAAATACCACGAAAGAAGCAATTAAGCTCATTCTCAATCAAGTGCATATACAAAAAGGTAATTACAGAGTTCTCAAGTCTTACATATGAACTCAACCATGATGGAAAATAACGCCTCATTTCTTGTTCTAGTTCTTCTTCTGTTATGTGTGGCCTATCCGACCTCACATCATCATTAAATATGTTGAAAACAACATCGTTCAATTAATGTAATAGTATAATAATTAACACTATTAAAATAATATAGACATATTAATTACCTACCCCTCCAGTTTCTCTACTTCCTCCTCGTCGCAGTTGAGTAATACATACACCTGAGCCGCCCTTAGCTCATCATCGTTCAGATATCTCTTTTTCATCTTACCCGATGGCTTTCCTGGAGCATTGAATACCTTCAGTATTGTATCATTACTTTCATGATCTCCCTTGTCATTTCTGGAAGCTCTCGTTCTATTAGTTGCAACATGAGGCTTGAAATACATCGAACAAAAGTTTGTAATCTCCTCGAGAACATAGGCTTCACAAATAGAACCCTCGACCCGTGCCTTATTTTTCATCTTTCTTTTTAGGTGATTCAAATGTCGTTCGAACGGGTACATCCATCGATATTCGACGGGTCCACCAACAGGTACCTCATAGGATAGATGAATCGGCAAATGCTCCACAGAGTCGAAGAATCCAGGAGAAAACACCCTCTCTAGCTTGCATAGTGTTACCGTAATGTCCTTCTCTTGCTTTTCTAGACGATCAATGAGCAATTTCTTAGAACAAAGATCCCTGAAGAATATGCTAAGCTCCGTCAATGGATCCCAAACTGCCTGCGGTAAGAATTCCCGAAATGCAATCGGAATTAACCTCTCCATGAATACGTGACAATCGTGGCTCTTCATACCCGTCAATTTGTTTTCCTTCGGATCGACACATCTTCTCAGATTTGACACATATCCGTCTGGAAATTTTAGGCCCTGGATCCATCGATAAAGTCTCACTTTATCCTCCTTGTCCAACGAGAAAATTGACTTCGGCAGGAACTGTTTTCTATTCTGCTGTATCAAATGCAACGCAGGGCATTTGCATATTTCTTCTAAGTCCAACCTGGCCTTGGGATTGTCTTTCGTTTTTCCATTTACGTCCATCACAGTATTAATTATGTTATCAAACACATTCTTCTCAATATGCATGACATCAAGATTATGTCTGATCAGATTGGTACTCCAGTATGGCAGATCCCAGAATATGCTCCTCTTTGTCCAGTTATGAACTCTACCAAATCCATCACACTTGTACCCAGTTGTAGGATCTTCTATAGCACTTGGAAAATCTTTAACCTCCTCCCATATCGTGGCTCCGTACCACCTTGGCGGTGGATCACCCTTCTCTACAACTCCGGCACGGAAAGCATTCCTGTTCCTTCTGAACGGATGATCTTTTGGCAGAAATTGCCGATGACAATCAAAGAAGCATGGTTTTCTGTCGTGTTTAAAGCGGAAAGCCTTACTACGGTCCATGCAAAACGGACATGAGAGACGGCCATGAGTGCTCCATCCAGATAACATTCCATAGGCCGGAAAGTCGTTGATAGTCCACATAAGGGTTGCCTTCATCTGAAAATTCTGCTTCCTGGAAACATCGTACGTGTTAACGCCTACTTCCCATAACTGATTCAACTCATCTATCAAAGGCTGTAAGTACACGTCAATGTTCCTCTTGGGATTGTTCGGACCAAGAATTATAACGGTTAGAAACATGTATTGAGTCTTCATGCACATCCAAGGCGGTAGGTTATACGGAGTGACAATCACAGGCCAGCACGAATACTGGGATCCCGAAAGACCAAAAGGAGTAAAACCGTCAGAAGATAGTCCCAACCTGACATTTCGCGGATCTGAAGCAAAATCTGGATACACTAGATCAAAGTGCTTCCACGCTTCTCCATCGGATGGGTGATGCAACACTCCTTCAATCTGTTTTCGCATGTGCCAACTCATATTTTCGGCCGTCTCTTTCACTATAAATAATCTTTGCAACCGCGGCATTAAAGGCAAGTAGTGCATTGAATCGGTCGATTTTCTTGTACCGGTAGACCTTCTTGTACTAGTTGTCTTATAGCGATCAGCACCACAAAATCTGCACACATCTGCGTCCTTGTCGTCTTTGTAGTACAGTATGCACCCATTGCGACAGGAATCGATTTTCTCGTATCCCATCCAGAGCGATCTTACCATCCTCTTAGACCGGTAGAAGTCTTTAGGCAACTTAGCACCCGCTGACAAGATCTCTATAATCAACTCCAACACTCGGTTGTAGCATTCTTGCGACATATTAAAATCTGACTTAATGCTCAACAGTCTTGTAACCACCTCCAACGGTGAATGATCCTCACAACCAGGATACAATGGAGTCCTTGCATTCTCCAACAACTCCATGAACTGTGCAGCATCGGCGTTTGGTGCCTCCTCAGGTGCATCATGAACGAAACTAGGCCCCGCAGCGTCGAAAACCATGTTCACGCACCCGTCGTCGTATGCATGATTATCTGAAACAAAATTAGGTCCCGCATGCATATACGGCTCAACATAAGGCTCCAGCTCTGATGCTAAAGACACAAGTTCTCCGTGTGCGGTCCACTGATAGTAATTAGGCGTAAAACCCCTCGAGTACAAATGATATGTCACTTCCACTTCTGGATAATATTTCACGTTATGACATTTCACACACGGACACTTAATTTTGGTGCCGTCCATGTACTGAGGGAACGTCTTAGCAAACTGCAGGAACTGCTCTACTCCCGCTATATATTCATCCTGCACACCACACATATCATCAGGACGACGATTGTACATCCATGAACGATTCTGCAAGTAGTAATTCATATCCATTTGGAAATAATTCTGCAAAGATGGACACACATTATCCAACAGGCACAAATTCGTATATTATGTCTTATTATGGGACATACATTAGTAGCGGACAGTTACTAATAATAATGATATGCAATCTAGGTCAAACTAGGTTGTACTAAGTCAAACAAGGTCAAGCTAAGTCAAACAAAGTCAAACAAAGTCAAACAAGGTCAAACTAGGTCAAACTAGGTCAAACTAGGTTGTACTAAGTCAAACAAGGTCAAGCTAAGTCAAAAAAAGTCAAACAAGGTCAAACAAGGTCAAACTAGGTCAAATAGTCAACCTTGGTCAAACAAGGTCAAATCTAAGTCAAATATCCTATTTCTAGTCATGACCTACCAAGGTACCCTTTACCTTATCGCTATTGGTATCCCAATACTAGCTAGCACACACCATTCAAGGCTATACAAGCCTAACCTATAATTCAAGTACCAATAATGACCAGAGTCAACTCAAGCTATCTCATACACACAAGTAATATCTGGGTGTCATTTGTTTAGTCTTAAAAAAACACAATCAACTAAAACTAGTACCAAGTAATGAGCAATAGTGAGTTACCAAAGCAAACTGAAACTAAAACTAGTATCTGGGTGTCATTTAAACAACTAAAACTAGTATCTGGGTGTCATTTAACAAACATGAAGACAACAAAGTCAAACAAGGTCAAGCTAAGTCAAACAAAGTAAAACAAGGTCAAACTAGGTCAAGGGTTGACCTATAGTTGACTTTGTCAACTCTTAGTCCAATCTAGGTCAGATGTTTACTCTACTTTGACTTTCAGTAAAAATAGTCAACCTTGGGGGTGACTACTATTTCATATAATTTTAAAGTATCGGCCGATACCGATCCGATACGGCCGATACCGATACGGTTTGGCATATTCCGATCCGATACCGATCGATACCAAATATTGACCGATACCGACATTGGGGGTCTTTGTTCCGATCAATTCAAGTACCAATAATGACCAAAGTCAACTCAAGCTATCTCATACACACAAGTAATATCTATATAGATATATACATATAATATATATATATAGGCATGTATATACTATATGCCTATATTACAAGACAAGGCAACTTTCATGCATTCATATATTTAGACACTCTAACATAGGCTATATGCCTATATCACATATGAGTTACATGATATAGTTATGTATATATGTATACAATACCATCTATCAAACATATATATATATAGAGAGAGAAGTAGAGAGTGGGTGGTGTGTGTACATGCACATGTGAATGGGGGGTGAGTGTGTTGACTGTTACATGTGACAGTCACATATACGTGTATATGAGGGAGGCTAACATGCTTGTATTAGGCTATATGCGTTTGTGTACCTAGGCAAGAGTGAGTGAGTGAGTGAGTGATATGAACTATAGGTCAGTCCAATCTGGATAGTAAGGGGATTTACTGTCTTCAGTCAAATAGGAAAGGAAAAAAAAGGAAATCAGTTCATTTCACACAACATTACATACTCCTATAACATATTTCAGACCCATTCACCTCAAACCTAAATCGAGAACCAAAACTCTAACCAAATCACCCCAAACTTGAAACTCAGTCAGCACACATATAGATACACTACACTAGGGTTTTAAACATCTAAATTAAAGCATTAAACTAGGTTAAAATGGTTGTCAAAACTGGGTTTTCAAAATTAGAAAATACAATAAATTAACAAGGTATCAGTCAACATAGGGTATTTAAAAATTGATATATAAAAATATGTTAAAATAGAAAATAAATAGTTGGTAAAGGATCTAGGCTATGTGTACGTGTCCAACATAGTGTCTCGTGTCCACCACAATATGACACAGTGTGTCCAGTGTGTGTGTGTGTGTGTCCATCTGTGTGTGTGTCCGTGTGTCCGTGTGTGTGTGTGTGTGTGTGTGTCCGTGTCTGTGTGTGTGTGTGTCTGTGTGTGTGTACGTGTGTGTCCGTGTGTGTATGTGTGTCCGTGGGAGAGGAGGAGGAGGAGGAGGAGGAGGAGGAGTTAGGTTAGGGTTTACCTGAGCTCGAGGAGGAGGAGCTCGACGGGGGGGTACGGGTCACCGGAGAGGGAGGGAGTCGCCGGGGGGGAGGGAAGGGGTCGCCGAAGGAATCGCCGGAGGGGGGGAAGGAGTAGTGGAAAAAATTGGAAATTTCGAGTGAGTGGGAAAAATGAAACGCTGTGCCCTAAGTAAAAATATTAGCGACGTCACATGAGGACGTCGGTAAACGTCGTAAACTGGTGACATATTTTAATAATCCAGCGACGTAACGTCGCTATTCAGCGACGTAATTTTATACCTGTCGCTGAACGTCGCTATTCAGCGACGTTTTGCGATGTTTATATAAAGGAGTCGCTGAATTCCATATATAGCGACGTAATTTTACGCCGTCGCTAAATTACGTTGCTAATAGATCATATTTTAGTAGTGTCATCCCTCATTAAAACCCCATCTAACTTTCTCTCTCCTCATAACTTCCATTAATTTTTCTTCATCTTCTTCTTCCTTCCTCCACATAATACCAACACCGTAGGCAAGTGCACCTTGCTACCATATAAGAACCCTATTTTATTTCTCCATTAGCTAGATTAGGCCATGGTGAACAACATTAGAACTTGGCATTTTGTGATTTGGAGCTTCCATTTTTCTAGATCTAAGTTCTAACCATTTTCGAATTTTCTTGGTTTTGATCTGTTAAACTTAGATTTTTCTTTGTTTTGAGGTTTCCATGTGGAAGAGAATTCAATTTTACACAAGTTAGAACTTTGAAAATCCAAATTTGGTTTTGTTTTGGCTAAGTTATAAAGATTGGAAATTTGGAGTTCTTGGAGTTTTCCCTCGGCCTGATGGAGAAGATGACCCTCGGTCAGCGTTCTTTAGCGCAAGGCCATGTGCAGTTCAATTGTGCGCAGTTCAAATGTACGCAATTCAACTCGTGCGCAGTTCAACTATGCGCAGTTCAACTCGTGCGCAGTTCAACTCGTGCGTAGTTCATCTCCTGTGCAGTTCAACTCCTGCGCAGTTCATCTCCTGCGCAGTTCAACTCGTGCACAGTTCAACTCGTGTGCAGTTCAACTCGTGCGCAGTTCAACTCATGTGCAGTTCATCTCCTGCGTAGCTCATCTCCTACGCAGCTCATCTCCTGCGCAACTCACCCTAGCGCAGCTCGACCCTAGTGCAATCTAACCCTAGCGCAACCTATTACCCATGATGGTTTGGATTTTATTCCTTGGACTTGCCTTCTCTTTTGTGGGTTGGAGTTTTGAGATCTTGTTCCACTCAATACGACTGTCTCGACACAATACGACCTGGTACAGTTTTTTGGTGTTTTGCTTATGACTAGTACGATTTTTCGTGATTTCTGTGAAGTATGATTCTAGTACTTTCTGATCTTCTTGATAGTGACCCGATGGGGTGCGCCCTTAACTTTTAACCTGTAATTCATGATTAATCTTGATACTGGATAACTTGATAATGGCTCGTGGCGGTGCACTCCTGACTTGTAACTTGTAAACCTGTAACTTGTAACTTGACTTGACTTGATGCTGTTGCGATGACTAACTTGACTCGTATAATCAACTCTGACGTCGTGGGTGTTTATTCTTGCTGCCTTGTACAATCCACTTGTCTTGTCTTGCATCATGTCTAGGACGTGACTCCCTGGTTACCACGGTCAGGGATTCACACTGAATATGGATTAGGCTAATGACTAGATCAAACTATAGTTTATGGAGAATTTCTAGTCACAGGAGATCTCGTTTTCTGGGCACTTTAAATGGACTTGTAGCCTGCCGACGAGTAGGGCATATTTCCAGCACACTGTCATGTGTTGCACCCTCAAAGTCACCTAAGGGTATATCGTCTCCTGGACGATGTACCCAACCATACTCTCAACCCGCGAAAGGATAACTGGATAGTCTGAAGGGCTTGGGACTGGAAATTTCTTATTTGCATCTTGTTAGTAATTAGGCTTGTGATAACTCTAGTTAGTTAAGTAGTAAGCCGTAGTATTTGCTTGGCCGCTTGTGAATGGATGGTGTCCAGTCTTGTCTAAGTCTCGTCTAGTCCCTGTACCTGGTACCCCTGAACATGGTTGTTTTACTTATCTTTAATAGTAAATGGGTAGAGACAAAGTGCTATTCAGGCGAAGGGTTACAACCCCGGTCCTTGTTTGGTTTACGGGTTGTAATCTGGCTCCCGGAATGGTTCTATGTCCCTAGTCGTTTATTGTCCTGTTGTACTCTTTATTACTTGTACTTTTCTTCTATTTTCTTATGTTCTGATATGCTGGCTTTTGTTTTTATTTCGTGGCCTCCTTTGTGGTACTTGCTCTTTCTGGGGTTTGACCCAGCTGGTTTTGTGTGGCCAGATTTCGGAGCAGCACCCGAGGATCTACCGAACCTCCAGCCCGATGGTGGCGACAAGAAGAAACCCGCGCTACGAGTGGGTTTTCCATTTTGTTTCACTCACTTCATTGTAAAATTATTCTTTTGAGGCGTTTAGCCGACGAGCACCTGTTAGCTCGATACAATTACTTACTGTCTGCCTACGGGCTGTAACATGATTAACAAATCCTAGGGTTGATCATGTATGACCGAACTCTTGCTAGTCTTGACATTTTGTACGACTAGCTTCATGATCATCCAATATGTAATATTTTGGACACCTTTTATTGTATATTTGGAGGTCTAACATCTTGTAACTATATTACTTGCTTGAGATTGAGATAATAGGCTTGACCTTAAGAGACCGTTGGCTTGTAGTAAACCCTCATATCTAGACAGCCGTGACCGTATAGCGAGATGGATTCCATTTCAATATACGTAGCTGGCTATGTATGCCCCCGCTCTCCAGTATTCTGGTTCTGGGGAGTGACATAGTTTAAGTGGTGGCCTATGCAGGTCTTGGCATTCAAGAATGTGAGGGTTTACCAAACAGATGTCTCAATCAGTACTCATCCTTGATCTCCGTTCGTATCCTCTGAATCTCTGGATTCTTAACCTGATCATGTGCTTGTATCGTTGATCTGTCCTGGTCCTTCCTTATTATTTCCCTGTGTCATCTTCTTCAGCGGCATTGTACCTGACCCCGCCGATCAGCAAGGTGGAGCACTTTCCGTGGACCAGCAGCAACCCAGAGATCAAGCCCAGCATTCCGGAGTAGCCTCTAGAGTTGTACCTACTGGAGGAGAGCCCCCAGTTCGGCCCGTCCAGCCTGCAGAGCCTGATGATGGCACTTTGGTGGGTCTCACCAGGACCTTGATAACTTCCTAGGATCATCGCGGAGATGCCTTGCACCAGGCAGTGGCAAATGCTTTGACCAGAGGCGGTCATCCAGGAAACAGCGCGGCCAACAGCTTCAAGCGCTTGAACCCTCCATTCTTCGACGGCAGCGAAGATGCGATTGCCACGGATGCTTAGCTTCAGGATACCGAGGTGATTCTGGAAGCAGCTAGGATACCTGAGAATGAGAAGGTGGCGGTGGTACGCCTACAGTTGCTGGACTTGGCTCGCAGTTGGTGGGCGGCACAGGCCGTGGGATTAGCGGCGCCGGTCACTTGGGCGGTGTTTAGAGAAAGATTCCAGACAAAGTATTTTGATGCTGTAGCTCGGTACGACCTACATACGAGATTTACCAACTTGAAGCAAGGAGGCAGAATGGTCGACGGTTATGCATCTGAGTTTTCTAGAGTCAGTAGGTTTGCCCCCACCTTGGTGGCGACCGAGTTTGATAGGGCCCAGCGGTTCCAGCAGGGACTGCATTTGGAGATCTTGTTGGCAGTCGAGCAGTTCAAGCACCAGACGTTCGATACAGTATTAAGGGCAACTAGGAGGCACGAGTACACCTCCCAGAGGATCGTGGATAGGACCGGAGGTAGGAAGCGGTCCCACAATCAGATGCACCAATCATCAGCTCCAGCCCCGGCAGCTAGGGGTTTGACCATTGGAACTTCGAGACGGGCGGCCTCAGTGTCGTCGGTTCAACATTTGACCCCGACGTACCCGCAGCAGCAGAAGCATAAGCAAACTTCCGCGATGGGATGTTCTCATTGCGGAAAGCCAGGGCACGTGGTGGCAGATTGTCGTAGGGCGTAGGGATTGTGCCTGGCTTGTGGAGCAGCAGATCATAAGATAGGAGCCTGCCCAAATAGGGGTAGTTCGTCCTCTTCTAACCTAACCAGTCCATCGGTTAGGGGACCAGCACCTATGCAGCAGCAGCAGTACCCGAGGCCATTGTTGCCTCAGGCCCAGGCATTTCATCTGCAGAACCAGCAGCAGTATACCCAAGCCCAAGTACAGAGCAGGCAGAGAGGTTTCCAGCAGAGGGGACCCACAGCCAGAGGACAAGGTCAGGCCATGATGATGACTATGGAAGAAGAAGTTGCACCAGGTGAGGTAGTGGCAGGTACTATTCTCGTCAACTCCCTTCCAGCATCGGTATTATTTAATTCTGGTGCATCGTATTCATTCATGTCTGCACGATTCGCGACACGGATAGGATTGGAGCCCGAGTCATTATCAGTAAGGATCAATATACTTACTGGTAATGGTCTTGTGGGAGTAGATCGAGTGTTTTCTTCGTGTCGGATCGTAGTTAGCGGTAGAGAGTTCCCCGCTAGATTTACAGAATTCCCTATGGCAGACTATGATGTAGTCTTAGGCATGGATTGGTTGAGGAACCAGTATGCTAGGATAGACTGCCATGTTGGCAGGGTTGTCTTAAGTATTCCAGGCGAGCCAGAGTTTTCATTCTCCAGAGGCACAGTGGAGCCATCTTCCCCAGTATTGCTGATGGCAGTAGCAGCAGTACAGTTACCCCGAATAGTTGAAGAGTTTCTAGATGTCTTTCCAGAGGAACTTCCAGGGATGCCGCAGAGCGGAAGATTGAGTTCACTATAGACTTGATCCCCGGGGCAGTACCAGTATCAGAGCGAGTCTACAGGATGGCGCCTTCAGAGTTGGAGATTTTGTACAAGATAATTAAGAACTCAGGACCAAGGGATTCATTCGTGCAAGTGGATCGCCTTGGGGAGCCCTAATGCTTCTTGTGAAAAAGAAGGATGGTACGTCCAGGTTATGTGTAGATTATCGTACCTTGAACTCAGTGACAATCAAGAATAGATACCCTCTCCCGAGGATAGATGACTTGTTTGATCAACTCAAGGGGGATTCAGTGTTCTCGAAGATAGACTTGCGGTCAGGATACCACCATATCAGAGTCAGAGAGCAGGACATCCCGAAGACAGCTTTCCGATCTAGGTATGGGCATTGGGAGTTTCTTGTTATGCCCTTTGGAGCAACCAATGCGTCGGCCGTATTCATGGACCTCATGAATCGCATTTTCATGCCTTACTTGGATCAGTTCGTGATCGTGTTCATAGATGACATCCTGGTCTACAGCAAGAGCGAAGTAGAGCATGAGCAGCATCTCAGAATCGTCCTTCAGACGCTTAGAGAGCATCAGTTATATGCCAAGTTCAGTAAATGCGAGTTCTGGCTCGATCGCATTTCGTACTTGGGTCACATCATTACTCGAAGAGTAGTAGAAGTGGATCCCCAGAAGATTGTGGCTATCGAGTCATGGCCAGTACCTAGATCAGTGGTAGAGGTTCGCAGCTTCCTTGGATTGGCCAGCTTCTACCGGCAATTCGTTTTAGATTTTGCAAGGATTTCGGCACCGATGACCCAGTTGACCCGCAAGGATGTGCAGTTTGCTTGGACAGCAGAGTGTCAGGAATCATTTGAGAAGTTGAAGTGAGGTTTGATAACGGCTTCCATTCTCACACTTCCAGATGGGACCAGAGGATTCACAGTTTATTGCGACGCTTCAGGTAGAGGATTGGGGTGTGTCTTGATGCAGCATGGGAAGGTAATAGCTTATGCATCGCGATAACTTCGTGATCATGAGAGGAATTACCCGACCTACGACTTGGAGCTGGCAGCAGTAGTGTTTGCACTTAAGTTGTGGAGGCACTACTTGTACGGGGACAGAGTGGAGATATTTACTGATCACAAGAGCCTGAAGTATGTTTTCACCCAGAAGGACCTTAACATGCGGCAGAGAAGATGGCTCGAGATATTTATGGACTACGAGGTGGATTTGCAGTATCACCCAGGGAAGGCCAACGTTGTAGCAGATGCATTGAGCCGGAGAGCCGGAGTTTATTTTCTGACAGCGCAACCAGAGTTATTGGCAGATCTTCAGAAGATGGGAATAGAAGTGGTTCTTCCTACCAACGTGGCGTTGATGGCCAGTCTACAGGTTCAGTCCAGCATAGTTGAGAGGATCCGGAGAGCGCAGTCAGCAGATTCCAAGCTTCAGCGACTCAGGGCAGAGTGTGAGGCAGGAAGAAGGCCAAAGTTGTGCATTCATGAAGATGGTATACTTCGGTACGGCACTCGTCTTTGTGTACCCAGTGGAGATATCATACAGGAGGTCATGGCAGAAGCTCACATTTCACAGTATTCTATTAATCCCGGTGGTACGAAGATGTATAGAGATATCCGTCAGTACTTCTGGTGGAATTGCATGAAGAGGGAGATAGCCCTGTTTGTCTCTCGGTGTTTGGTTTGCCAGTAGGTTAAAGCTGAACATCAGAGGCCCGCTGGAATTCTTCAGCCCTTGCCGATTCCAGAATGGAAGTAGGAGCATGTGACCATGGATTTTGTGACTGGATTGCCTAGATCCCCAGCTGGTCGAGATGCTATTTGGGTTATAGTTGACAGGCTCACGAAGGTGGCTCTTTTTCTCCCATTCAGAGTTGGTCAGTCTACGGCCCAGTTGGCAGAGATGTACCTCAGGCAGATTGTCAGGCTTCATGGGGTACCGGTCAGTATCATCTCGGACAGGGACTCAAGATTCACATTGCACTTTTGGCGTAGCCTGCAAGAGAGTTTGGGAACTCACCTTCAGTTTAGCTCAGCTTATCATCCGTAGACAGATGGTCAGTCAGAGCGTACAATCCAGACTCTTGAAGATATGTTGAGATCTTGTACCCTTGACTTCGGTGGTTCATCGGAGGATCACCTGTACCTGGTAGAATTCTCGTACAATAGTAGTTTCCAGGCCAGTATTCAGATGGCCCCGTTCGAGGTACTGTATGGCAGGAAGTACAGATCCCCGCTAGCATGGAACGACATCGGAGAGAGGCAGATGCTCGGTCCAGAAATGATTGCCCTGACAGTTGAAGTGGTCAGAGGGATCAGAGATCGTCTTCGAGTGGCCCAAGATCGCCAACGGCATTGGGCCGATGCCCATCGGCGTCCCTTTGAGTTTGCTATCGGCGACCATGTATTCCTGCGGATCTCGCCTAACCGCGGCATCATTCGCTTTGGCACACGGGGAAAGCTTAGTCCTAGGTATATAGGGCGGTTCGACATCCTGGAGCGAGTAGGAGATGTATCATATCGTCTCGCTCTTCCGTCGTCACTAAGAGAGGTGCATGATGTATTCCATGTGTCCCAATTATGACGGTACATCCCGGACCCGAGCCATATCTTAGACCATTCAGAATTGGTTGTTGGTACCAACCTTTCGTATGAGGAGAGGCCCGTGTCTATATTGGACCGGAGAGAAAAGATACTCAAGAACAAGACTATTAGCTTAGTCGTGTTGCTTGGGGTCATCACTCTCTAGGTGAGTCAACGTGGGAGCGTAAGGACGACATCCGATCGCGATATCCCGACTTGTTTGACTCATAAGGTATAATGTCTTCCTTATGCCTTATGCTTTCCATCCCTTGCTTGTATGTATGATTGTTTGATTGTTTGCTTAGTGTAGCTTAATTGTGGATAGTATAGCGGGCTCTTACATCTTTAAGCATCTTGATTTAAATTCTGAGGACAGAATTCTTTTAAGGTGGGTAGAGTTGTAACGTCCGTATTTCGGAATACGTATTTTGATTAGGCGTATATGTATTTCGAACCTGTATTTTATTTTCTCAGATTCTGGCATGTAATTGTATTTTGGCTTAACTTGCAGATTTTGGTTTTATCGTAAAATAGGTTTTTGGGACCCGGCGTGGTTTTATTTTATGGAGAAGGAATTGGTTTGGTTTGGTTTAGTATGCATTGGAACACCCTTAGCTAAACCTCCACCCTCAACACAACATATCATCCCTCACTAAAACCCCACTTAACTTTCTCTCTCCTCATAACTTCCATTAATTTTTTTTTATCTTCTTCTTTCTTCCTCCATACAACACCAACACCATAGGCAAGTGCACCTTGCCACCACATAAGAACCCTATTTTATTTGTCTATTAGCTAGATTAGGCCATGGTGAACAATATTAAAACTTGGCATTTTGTGATTTGGAGCTTCCATTTTTCTAGATCTAAGTTTTAACCATTTTCGAATTTTCTTGGTTTTGATCTATTAAACTTAGATTTTTCCTTGTTTTGAGGTTTCCATGTGGAAGAGAATTCAATTTTACACAAGTTAGAACTTTGAAAATCCAAATTTGGTTTTATTTTGGCTAAGTTATGAAGATTGGAAATTTGGAGTTCTTGGAGTTTTCCCTCGGCCTGATGGAGAAGATGACCCTCTGCCAGCGCTCTTTAGCGCAAGGACATGCGCAGTTCAACTGTGCACAGTTCAACTCGTGCGCTGTTAAACTCGTGCGTAGTTCAACTCGTGCGCAGTTCATCTCCTGCGCAGTTCAACTCCTGCGCAGTTCATCTCATGCGCAGTTCAACTCGTGCGCAGTTCAACTCGTGCGCAGTTCAACTCATACACAGTTCATCTCCTGCACAGCTCACCCTAGCCCAGCTCGACCCCAGCGCAATCTAACCCCAGTGCAACCTATTGCCCACGATGGTTTGGATTTTATTCCTTGGACATGGCTTCTCTTTTGTGGGTTAGAGTTTTGTGATCTTGTTCCACACAACACGACTGTTTCGACCCAACACGACCTGGCACGGTTTTTTGGTGTTTTGCTTATGACTAGTATGGTTTTTCGTGATTTCTGTGAAGTATGATTCTAGTACTTTCTGATCTTCTTGATAGTGACCCGATGGGGTGTGCCCTTAACTTTTAACCTGTAATTCATGATTAATCTTGATACTGGATAACTTGATAATGGCCCGTGGCGGCGCACTCCTGACTTGTAACTTGTAAACCTGTAACTTGTAACTCGACTTGACTTGATGTTGTTGCGATGGCTAACTTGACTCGTATAATCAACTATGACGCCGTGGGTGTTCATTCTTGCTGCCTTTTGCAATCCACTTGTCTTGTCTCGCATCATGTCTAGGACGTGACTCCCTGGTTACCACGGTCAGGGATTCACACTGAATGTGGATTAGGCTAATGACTAGATCAAACTATAGTTCATGGAGAATTTCTAGTCACAGGCGATCTCGTTATCTGGGCACTTTAAATGAACTTGTAGCCTGTCGACGAGTAGGGCACATTTCCAGCACACTGTCATGTGTTGCACCCTCTAAGTCACCTAAGGGTATATCGTCTCCTAGGCGATGTACCCAACCATACTCTCAACCCGCGAAAGGATAACTGGATAGTCTGCAGCGCTTGGGACTGGAAATTTCTCATTTGCATCTTGTTAGTAATTAGGCTTATGATAACCCTAGTTAGTTAAGTAGTAAGCCGTAGTATTTGCTTGGCCGCTTGTGAATGGATGGTATCCAGCCTTGTCTAAGTCTCGTCTAGTCCCTGTACCTGGTACCCCTGAACATGGTTGTTTTACTTATCTTTAATAATAAATGGGTAGAGACAAAGTGCTATTCAGGCGAAGGGTTACAACCCCGGTCCTTATTTGGTTTACGGGTTGTAATCTGGCTCCCGGAATGGTTCCATGTCCCTAGTCGTTTATTGTCCTGTTGTACTCTTTATTACTTGTAGTTTTCTTCCATTTTCTTATGTTCTGATATGCTGGCATTTGTTTTTATTTCGTGGCTCCTTTGTGGCACTTGCTCTTTCTGGGTTTGACCCAGCTGGTTTTGTGTGGCCAGATTTCGGAGCAACACCCGAGGATCTACCGAACCTCCAGCCCGATGGTGGTGACTAGAAGGAACCCGGGCAACGAGTGGGTTTTTCATTTTGTTTCACTCACTTAATTGTAAAATTATTCTTTTGAGGCGTTTAGCCGACGAGCACCTGTTAGCTCGATGCAATTACTTACTGTCTGCCTACGGGCTGTAACATGATTAACAAATCCTAGGGTTGATCATGTATGACCGAACTCTTGCTAGTCTTGACATTTTGTACGACTAGCTTCATGATCATCCAATATGTAATATTTGGGACGCCTTTTATTGTATATTTGGAGGTCTAACATGTTGTAACTATATTACTTGCTTGAGATTGAGACAATAGGCTTGACCTTAAGAGACCGTTGGCTTATAGTAAACCCTCATATCTAGACAATCGTGACCATATAGCGAGTTGGATTCCATTTCAATATACGTAGCTGGCTATATACGCCCCCGCTCTCCAGTATTCTAGTTCTGGGGCGTGACAGTATGGCAAGGTATGGACCTAGAAACCTATATAATAATTAGTTTGACCTAGTTTATCAATGTATGAACTAGTTTGACCATAGAAACAAGGTATGACCTAGAATTGACCTAGAAATCATACTTCAAAATAGCTATCAATGATTATCACTCCAAAATACAAATTGACATTGTGACATTGCTATTTCATATTTAGGTCTTCGAGATACTATTACTGATACTGTTTGATACTTCACCCATGAATCTAGGCGAGTACATTCTCGGATGATTTTCCGTTTATGATATCTTGTATGTTTCTTGTATCTAGTGTAGATATCCTTGATTTCTTGATATATGGTCACATGGATTGATATTTCCAGATCCCGTCATGAGATATTATTCCTTATATATCATGGTGTATCTTGTGCAAGCCCTGTTGTTATATTAGTACGGATACTGATTCATGAGAGGATTAGCAACCTTTTCATAGAACCCGTGTCATAATGAACCATAGTTGAAACCACTAGACCAGTCAGGGGCAAAGAGTATTAGCGTAGATATGTGATAATACCCTCATTGTGTCATGTTTTGTTCCTTGAGTAGTGTTAATCATACACCGTACATATGATTAACCAGGCCATTATCCTTGTATCAAGTTCCAAATCTGATCACATGTTGAAACTAGTGCTCACTCACATAGACAGTTATTTTCTGACTCTTGGACATGATATTTCTCACTCTTGTATTTACTTACAATATTTCCATATCATGTTATATTTCATGTACCTGTTCTAGTATCTTGTATATTCGCTCTATTTGCTGTTACATGGTCTATATCATTTACTAAAATTTTTATTAGAGGTGTGTTTCGCTCCAATTCTGCCTGGATATTTTTTTAAGATGATCTAGTGGAGTGGTACCCTACCCACGATGGACCTCAGGATGTAGTGGGAGTAGATCAAGAGACTTTGGCTTAGGAGGCAGTAGCTCCAGCTGACGAGACACTGGTAGCGACTCAGCTAGATTAGCGATTAGTACTAGATTTGTCTCCAACATTCAGATACTTTGAGTCATTATTTTTTTGAGACCTTTTTTATGTTGAGATATTTACACTCATAGATTATGGATATGGTTTTGTATTATGTTATGTTTTCAAACTTCACTTTGATTATCATTTCATATATTTTATGTCATTATCGTGCCGTTTATCTTCCTTATAGTTTATTGTGTTTGAGTATTATCAGTATATTGTCCTCATTTTGGAGTTGAGATATCATTGACAAGTTGTGATACATATTCATGAGTTGTATTAGATAGTATAGTAGACCTATACAGCGGTCTAACGTCGATGTTGCGACGTAGGCTGGACATACCTACGTCCTCATTCCATTACATCGGGTGCGGGTCGTGACAATCCATCCATCCCAAACGCTAAAGTATTTGGTGAATATACTTTTTTATGACAAATGATGCAGCTTGGACTCTCTCTTTTTCTTTCTCGGTTGATCTCTATCCCAAGAATATCCTTCGCTGCCCCCAAATACTATATAGAGAAGGCTACATCCTGTTGGTGCTTCAACTCCTCTATCGTTGTGGCATTCTGATCCACTATTAATAAATCATCCACATAGAGAAGTAATATAAAAATGACATCCTCGCAAAGTACCTCACAAATACATAGTTATTCGGTGTCATTCGTACATAACTATGATCCCCTATAAATGATTCGCTTTCTGTACCCCTGCATTGGAGCCTGCTTCGGCCATAAAAACTTTTTTTCAACCGGCAGACCAAGTATGACTAACCCTTCTCGTAGAATCCCTCTGGCTTCTCCATGAATAACTCATCCTCTCACTATGAAGGAGTTTTGTCTTCACATTTATTTGCTCAACCTTCCAGTTGAGGCTGGCTGCCAACCTAGCACCACTCGAATAGATGACAACTTGACGATCGACAAGAATATCTCATCGAAATTAATGCCCTTCTGTTGTCGTAGCCTTTAACTACCATCCTTACTTTGTATTGAGGGCGAGTAGCATCATCCGTCTCTTCACTCTGAACACCCATCATTTCTTCAAAGTCGTCTTACCCTTTGGCAACGGTACCAACTTATAAGTAGAATTTGTTTATAAGGAACTCATCTCCTCCTATATTGCATGCATCCACTGCTGTCTATGTTTGTCTTCCATCACCTCTTCAAAAGTTTTAGGCTCTCTCCCGTCTGTCATTAGCATAATACTCATTCGGTGAGTATCTCGTAGATGGTCGAATCACTCTCGTGCTCCTCCTCAATGGAACCTTTGGTGATGGATGTGTGCCGACAGCCTCATTCCCTTCAAGAATTGCCTTCTCGGCATGCTCATCCTCCTGAGGGTCAGCTCGACCACCATCAGCAGACTGGTGATCAAGGTTGAGAGCATCTTCATTTGCTATCTTTCTCGTAACTGGATCCTCTACAGTACCCTCTAGAAATGGCTTGAAGCAAAATAACTCTAACTCAACAATTCATAAGCCGTAGAAGACATCCCAAAATCTTGAGTGTTGGTTATGGTCTGTTTCTCACCGACCACAATGTTTTTGCTTCTATAGAGCTTTCTTTCCACCGGGTCATAGTGTCTATAGCCAAACTCATCCTGACCATAGTCGACAAAGACGCATTGCCTCATCTTCAACTAAAGTTTGGATCTTTCGTCCTTCAGTATATACACGAAGACCTTACAGACAAACACTCAACGGTGACTTGTAACGTCCCAGTCCCAAAATATGTAGGACTAGGAAACGTATATGCCAGTCGTATAATAAATATATGTAAGCTGTAAATGTAGTATATTGATAGCCATGGTTCACTAATTCTCATCCACAAAAATAAGAAAATAAAGATATTATAAATTAAATATGAATTATCTTTGTACAAGTTGTTGGATGGAGATAAATCTATTACTAAGTATTAAAATAGCAAGATCAAATAAAGAATAGAAGCAATAAAGGATGATTCAAGGGCAAGTCATAATTGGTAGAGAGAAGATCACGATCCTGGCTGGAACTTATGTGGAAAGTCATGGACACATACACCTGGAGAGATCAGTAGGTCCTTAGAGGGACGTAACAAGATACAGAAAAAATGCCCTATAACTTAATATAACTGTTCAAGAATAATCCGGATCATAAAACGGTCCATATTCTATCATCGACGTAGTGAACCACACCTATAACCAAACAAGGACAAGAGATGACACACTATTTTGCGATAAAATATTATTCCATGCCATGAACAGGCATAAGTAATTAAACCCTACAGAAAAGTACATATACCAAAACGGATAAAAGACACCTAACAATTCTATGTGAAATATGCACTTTTGAAGACAATGTTCCAAACATTGGGCATTATGATAAGCAACGCAAATAAAAGGAGTGGCAGTAAGTACCGCTCATCCGAGTCACTGTCAGTCCCAAAAATGTGTACATAAAGTAAATAGTAGCCCCTATGCTAATAGTTGTCTTCCACCCCCATGATACTATACATGCATTGTCTCTACGACACACAAACATGTGATGTCTCCATAACACAACTTTTCCCTAATAATCGCTAAGACTTCTAACATATAAAACTATTAGTAGTTATTTACCTATTGTACATCCTATATGACCGATGGCCAATCGATACGCAAGTCCGAATCTAAATACGACTCACAAATCGTAGTACACATGTGCCAGGGCTAATGAATGCAGCACAAACAAAGGTGGGCGCTTAATTCTAGGACAATGTGCATTGAAATAAATAAGATAAAAAAATATGACTAAATAGTAAATTGCATCTACATGTGATTTAGAAGTTCAATATATTACAGAAAATAAATAATAAATAAATGCATGCATGCAACATAGTGTGCTAAACTAAGTAAACAACAAATGATAAGGTATCTTGCCTGGTGTTGTGCGATGATCTGACATGTCTCAATTGGTCCAATAGCCATGGTTGATGTGTAAGGGTCCAAATTCGTGAGAAAATATGAGCGCAAGATTAGTCATGATCAAGGACAATCTAATCTAAAAGAAGATTTACTTAGAAAATTTATTCCTTTAAATAAAAGTATATATATCTTGTTAAATTATTTAGAAAATATCTATATATTCCTATAAAACTTTAAGGAAGATAAAGTATATATAAAACCCTTTGAAGAATATGCTTACAAAAATAAGATTTTTTATTATAGATAAAGCTTATACCCCAAAATAAATTAACCAAAACTATTTTCAAAACCAAAATATCACAATCATAAATATTTAAGCCTACTTAAAACATACTTTAGATATATTTTTAATTTACTAAAATACTTATTTATTAATTCTAGAAATAACTTATTTAATTCTAGTTTTAAAAGTATTTATATCTAAGGGTCTATTAACATTTTAAGCCCAATACTATTAGCCCAAAAAAAACATAAAAAAATATTTCTAAAATTATTTATTATGCAACTTAAAAGAAACCCAAATATTTACATACATATTAAATTGCCAAAATTATATATATATATATATATATATATATATATATATATATATATATATATAAGTTGAAAAATAATAACTTACTACAAAAAAGTGTCTTTCTGGGACCCCAAAAATCCGTCTTAAAAAGACCCAAATCAGTCCTAAATTGTGATTTGGGACGAATTTTAGGACGGTAAGTGACAGTGCTATTAGGGTGGCGTGGCAATAAGTTTTAGGATGAAAAATACCGTCCTAATTTGGTTTTGGGGTCGAAAAATGTAACCGTACCAAAAGAGTTTGAATTATTACATGTTTACGACGGTTTACAAAACGGTCCCAAAATAAAATAGTTTGTGACGAATAACATCCGTCCTAAACAAATTTGCCAGCGTTACAAAAGAATGTCGTTTATATCTAGGACAATTACATAACTGTCCCAAAAGTAACACTTATGAAATTATTGTCTGTATTTTTTAGCTATAAACATACAATTTAAATACACATAATTCATATAATCATGGACGTTGTCAAGCTTGTCCTCAGATGTATCTCCAGGTATCAAAGCTCCAATATAAAAAAAGCTTAACAACATCAAGCATTCTTTACCATTAAGTAGAAGAAAACAAAATCCATATATAACTATATATGTTCAATTGATAAACAATAAAAAGCTTAACATTAAGCATCCTTAACCACCATTTCCAAAATAAATCCAAAACACTACATCACCCACAGCATCAGTTACAAAATGAACCCATTGTCTCCACTATTACATACAAAATGCTGAACCCATTAAGCATCCTTAACCACCTTTTCAAAAATAAATCAAAAACACTATACATCACCCACAACATCAGTTACAAAATGAACCCATTGTCTCCACCATTACACCATATTTTTAGTATATCCAACATGAACCCAAAAATTAACCCAAACTTTTTATCATCACAAGATCGTCGTCCATCATTTTAGCATATCCAGAATACTTTTGAAGGACCTGCAAATGAAGATATGCCAATATATTAGCAACCTGCTAACTATACACGAACAACTAGAAAAGAAAGACAAGTTCTTCAAAATTGTACAGACTAGACCACATTAGTTTGTGAAGGTTTAAACAAATTATACAAACCTACTAACAGTTCTTCCAAACTGTACAGACCTGCGTACAAAAAAGTTGGAAAAAAAACAATGTACAGAAAAAGCTTCATGTGACAAAGGAAGCTTCAAGTGAAAAAGGAAGTTTAAGTAAAGACGGGAAAAATTGGGAAACATTTTAAATAGGAAGTACAATTATTCTAGCAAGAATTACAGTAACAAGCTGGAAAAAAACCAATGTAAAAGTTAAAATCTGTTACACTCTATATCCATTAAAAGTTAATTAAAATAGGGCAATTTTAATTAACTAAAATAGGGCATGGCTAAACAGTGCTATAGATAGAATGTCATATATATGACTCCCCTTGTGTGCTGCTGTCTTGCTCATTTCCTGCACCATACAACCTTATATTGGGTTGATACACTCCCTCAATACAGAGTTACCTAGACCACACCACTCGGTTACACTCTATATCCAGTACATTGGATTCACTGAGGACACCTTCATGTACCCAGTCTCTCCTTCATTTATTCCTCCTTCCTGATAGCTCATGCCTCTGTCTACTAAACCTGTCATAACTAGGATGATGCTCCTCGAGTGATTTTCTATCTAAGGTGGAAACAATAGACTGACACCACAAGGTTGTACTACTTCCTGTGTACTTGTACCTATATAGGGATTGGTACCAGGGGCTGGCACCATTCCTGTGTATATAAGAGTGTCGAAAACGAGGTAGTCACTCGGTCACTTGGCATAACTCACAAGATTTTGTTCACTCATGTCCTTGTTCTGTCACTATTCTCCCCAAAAGTATAGGCTGACTTCCTCCTCCCTATACAACCTGGTGTGGTGTTGGTCTTCAGTATACAGGATTCTATACTGGTACAGGATATAAAGTGCAAACAATTGTAACTGCAACTGGTACCCCTTAAATAAAGTTACAGCAGTACCTAAATTACTGTATCATAGTATGATTGAACCCAGGAAATGTTGTGAACCTACATGAATTTGCAGTGGACGGGATCAAGGTGGACATTTGCAAGCTAACCTGGGGTTAGGATACCAAGACATCCCACACACAGGTTCAATGTTCTGAACTTGAAGTTCATTCTCCAAAATAAAGTTCAATGACTGAACTTGAAGTTTCAATTGTCTGAAATAAAGGTACAGATCAAAATATCAAAACAGGGGACTGAACTCCTTAGCTCAGAAGGATTGTTTATAATGAGCTAATGACCTGAACAAAATAATGGACTGATATATGTAGGTGATACGGACATTTAGAGACTGAATATAACTGTATAGTGTAAATCAGAGACTGAACATTTAATCCAATAATTTGAACTTAAAACAAAACAATGGATACCCATCTAACATACTCTAAAATTCAGTATAAAAAATAACTTGGCAATATGTAAAAAATATTACTAGTTTTGGAGTTTCCAGGGAAAAGGACACATTGAAAACAGAAGATAAAATTCAGTTCCGATACTGATACCGAGATTATGCAAATTCAGACTATGCAAAATTCAGTCCAAAAAATTAGTCCAGAAAAGAAACCAATGTAATAAATACAAATTTTAACTTGAAAGAAAGGAAATGGAGAACCAAACATAAATTGCAGCCACGAAAGAAAACCAAACATAAGAATCATAGAGAAACCAATGTAATAAGTTGATAGTTGGCAAATTACCTGGACGATGTACTGGATTGTTGAGAAAGTAGTTGAGCATTCAGGAACATGGCCACAACTTCATCTTTGAGCTCAGTCCTAAGCTCACTCTTGACCGCCTCAAGCTCTTTCTTGTGCCGGGCCTCTTGCTCCTCACGCTCATTCCTTATTGCGTCCGTCTCTTCTCTCAACTTCTCCGCATATTCTCGTAACTTTTTACTATCTTCTCGTAGTTGTACAATCTCAGCATTTGTTGCTTGTTGAATCTCAGCCTGATGAGCTGCTAAGGATGTTGATCCTTTATCGCTTACACATACTCCTCGGCCTAAAACTCAGCCATGCCCATCTTGTCCAATCACTTCCCTGTAAACATTATTCAAATGCTCATCGTTATCTCGTTCTTCAGCTGGTAGCTCTTCAATTCTCCTTTCTAACATTTTTTATAGCATGCAAGGAGGTTTATGTTAAATATATCTAATTTGCAATTGACATTTTGTTAAAAAAACTTATTATAAATATGAATTTTATATACCTCTGTTCCAGCAGCCCCGTCTTCTTCATTTTAACTGCCATCTTTTCCTCTAGTGGCTCTCCACATGTTGACAAGGTCAACAGGCTTGTTTTCTAGCCTCCTCTGATGTGTATGCATGTTCCAAAGTAAGAAAAAATTTATACATTATCAACTGAAAATATATGAGAATTTGTTGACACAAAATCACAGTCAACCAAATATTGATAAAATTGACTATATGATACTTGTGATCATTCAATACGACACATGACGACTTCATCCAGTACAAGTCAGATAGCTCGGATTTGCAATACAAGTTTGTTTTGAGTCTATATTTTATAATTTTATTGAGTCTAGACTTATGTAAACTGAGTTGTGCTGAGCATCTGAGACTTAACCTATATCCATACCCAAAATCTAAAAGCTCCACACAAACCAAAAATAAGCCCATTGGACCATTGACCCATTCTGTGCTATGGAGACAGAGTTCGGGCCGAACTCTGCCTCCATACAGAGTTCGGGCCGAACGCTGTCTCCTAAAAATGAGCACCCTAATTTTTAGGGTTGGCTGGTTGCAAGTTGTCTAACGGCCAAATTTTTGAATGATCCAACCAGAATTCTGGCCGAATTCTGCCTATCTGGTATCCTATAAATAGGCCATAAATTCTCTCATTTTTATTTGTCCAATCTTCTCTTCTCTTCTCTCTAAAGCTCAATACAAGCCATACCCTTCTTTATCTACTAGCCACAAGCTCCCTAAGCCTCAAGTGCTTAGCATTTTTCAGTTAGGAGTTTGTGCAAGAGTTCAAGAAGTCGCTTGGAAAATTCCAAGCATCGCCACTGCGATCTTTGTAAGAAGTTGACGTGCTCTTCTGAAGAAAAGGCCCAGGGTGTAACTACTATTTCACAAATAGTGGATTTAATCCTGAGCTAGAGTTCTCAGGCCTGGACTTGTCCTCCACGAGGGAAACCAGGTTAAAAATTGGCTGTGTTTGCGTATGCTTTCTTGCTCGTTATTTATTTCCGCATTTACTCTGATTACTTTCATCTTGTGAAAGAGTTTAATTTTCAATTGATTATTATCGTTATAAACTCTATTCACCCCCCCTCTAGAGTTGCCATCTGTTCTTCAATTGGTATCAGAGCTCTGTTCTCTAATAAGGACTAACATCCTAGAGCTGATCCATGGCAACCACACAATCCATGATTTCCAATCACGGTGAAGGGCAGTCCACTCATAGGCCTCCCCTATTTGATGGAACTAACTACATCTATTAGAAAACAAGGATGAGCTTTTATCTAAAGTCGCTAGACTTCGACCTGTGGACCATCATCACCGATTGTTACAAAAAGCCTGCCAGGATAGTTGTCAATGGTGATATCGTTGGGAAACCACATGACAAATATTCTGACGAGGAGAAAAAACAGGCAAGTCTAGACGCGAAAGCTATTAATGCTTTATTCTGTGCTATAGACAGGAATGAGTTCAATAGGGTCTCAACATGCACCACCTCTCACGAAGTATGGAGACTTCTAGAAGTGACGCATGAAGGAACCACCCAAGTCAAGGAATCGAAGATAAGCCATCTCACTCAAGAATACGAGGCTTTCAAGATGAAGCCAAATGAGACGATCACGCAAATGTTCACAAGATTCCTCGATATCATCAATCCCCTATCTTCGCTCGACAAATAATATACAAATTACGAGAAGATTCGCAAGCTACTTAGGGGGCTACCAAAAATTTGGAACCCTAAGGTGACAGCCATCATAGAAGGAAATGATCTCACAACTATGTCCATGGAGACTTTGATAGGAAAGCTGATGACTCATGAGCTTGACCTCAAAGACTTCGAAGAGCCTGCTCCTAAGTTTAAGGAGATCGCCCTCAAAGCTCACCGACGAAGGGCTGACCTCGAAGAGACGGATGACGACAACTCGGAAGGTGATGATCAAGCTCTCCTTGTCCGCAACTTCAAGAAATTCCTTCGCTTCAACCGAAGAAAGAAGGAAACATAAGAAGATGACAAAGAAGAGCCAACCTGCTATGGTTGCAAGAAGACTGGGCATGTCCGAAAAGACTGTCCATTCTTAAAGAAGAGCAATCGTTATGAGAAACCATACAAGAAGGCCTCCTCAAAGAAGTATGCCAACACAAGCATTTGGCATGAAAGCGAAGCTAGTGACTCCGAGGAAGAAAAGGACTCTCCTCAATACACTGCAAACGTGTGCCTAATGGCAACATCCGACAAGGTATCAAATAAAACTCTTGATGATTTCACTTTTAATGAACTTGGCAATGCTTTCACCGATTTACTTGATGATCACAAAAAGGTCATTAGTAAATATAAACATGCCAAGGAAAAGATCAAAAGTCATGAAGTCGAAATTCAAAGACTTTCTTTATTGCTTGATAACATTAGAGACACGTCACCCACGGAAGTTACAAATGAGGTGTCTAAGTTAAAACTTAGCCTTCATGATGCCAAAGCACGTATTGAACAACAAACACAAGAAATTACCGCACTCAACACGGAGCTTGCTGAAGAAAAGAGTAGACACAAGATTTCTGTTACTAAGATATATGGTTTGAATGCTAAGGTTAATGAACTGCAGGCTATCTCTAAGAAATTAGAGATTAGATTGGGAAAACATGTTGCTCAACCTCAAACCCAATCACATTAGGCACACATAAAGCACAACACTTCTCATACTACTCAAACACGTCATACACCTGCAGCACGCAATCATGCTTTCATGCACACCCACTTTCATAAAGCACACAAACTACATGCACGTAGAAATAATTCTCATATGTCACAGAATCATCATGCTATACATCACTATGCTGCACAAAATCACCATCATTCTACATATAGACATGATCACCATGTTATTCTATATAGACATTATCACCATGCTACTCCACATCACTTTGCATATAGATATCATCACCATGCTAACTCTACATATCATCATGCTACTCCACAACACTCTACTTATAGACATCATATGCATGCTCCTAACATAAATAGGAATGCTATATGTACTTATTGTGGATTACATGGACACATTTCACCACAATGCAGAATTAGAAAATTAGTAGATAGAACGATATATCCATGGTTTTCGAAAACTAACTTTTCAGGACCCTCAAGAACTTGGGTACCAAAGGTCACATCTACTCTTGATGTAGGTGGACCTTCCCTCCTCAACTAAGAGTAAGTGGATTCTCGATAGTGGATGCTCGTGGCATATGACGGGAGACGCAAATCTTTTCGTATCACTATCGATGAAGAGAGAAGGATATGTATCCTTCGGTAACAACCTAAAAGGGTATATTATAGGTAATGGTATTATTGGTCATCCTCCCTCTCCCGTAATAAAAGATGTCTCCTAGTGACCGAGTTAAAGCATAACCTGCTCAGCATTAGTCATCTTGCTGACCATGGATATGACATTAACTTTGGACAAAGTAAATACTTTATTTATGATAGGTCAACGGGAGACATTGCTTTTGAAGGGGTAAGAGAGGATAATATTTATATTTTCTATCTGTCTAGAGATACTAACAATGCAGGTAGATGTCTATACGCTCATAAGGATGAAAGATTACTGTGGCACCAGCATCTTGGTCATGCCAACATGGATACTATATCCAGGCTATCGACTAAGAAGCTAGTTAGAGGCTTGCCCGACATCACATTCAAAAAGGATACGGTATGTGTTGAATGTGAATTGAATAAGGCAACTAAGTCTTCATTTCATTCCATAAACTCTGTAATTACTACTAGACCCTTGCAATTACTTCATATGGATTTATTTAGCCCTAGTAGAGTAGCCAGTCTCGGTGGAAAACTCTACGCTTTTGTCATTGTTGATAATTTTTCTAGATTTACATGGGTTTTCTTTCTTACAAATAAAAGTGATGCTATTTCCGTTTTCAAGATTTTTGTTAAGAAAGTTCAAAACGAAAAAGGCTACATGATTACTCGAATCCGAAGTGATCATGGAGGCGAATTCGAAAATACTGATTTTGAAAAGTTTTATGATTCTAATGGTTTTGATCATGAGTTTTCTTGTCTAAGAACTCCTCAACAAAATGGTGTTGTGGAGCGGAAGAATAGGACTCTTGACGATATGGCTAGAGTCATATTGAACAAGTTTTCACTTTCGAAATACTTTTGGGCTGAAGCTGTCATTACAACATGCCATATTTTAAATAGGGTGCTTATTCGTCCTATTACGAAGAAAACACCCTATGAGCTTTGGTTTGGAAGAACCCCAAATGTTTCTTATTTTAGAGTTTTTGGTTGTAGATGTTTTATCCTTAACACCAAAGACAACTTAGGCAAATTTGATGCCAAAGTTGACGATGGTATTTTTCTTGGCTATGCTGCCAAGAGCAAGGGATATAGAGTATTTAACAAACACTCATTAATTGTGGAAGAGTCTACCAATGTGACTTTTGATGAAGATAACAGTGCAGCAGCTACTCTTGATGATGATGTTGAGCCATCAACTTCTACTCCAATGAATACCACCACCGAAACCAATTCTCTGGAGGGCTTGCCAAAGAAATTCTCTTTCAAGCCGTCACATCCAGAAAATTTGGTAATAGGTGAGATTTCACGTGGAGTAACTACTAGATCATTATTAAGAGACTCTATTGCTAGCACTGCCTTTATTACACAAATTGAGCCGAAAAACATTTTAGAAGCTTTTAATGATGAATTTTGGATTTCTGCTTTGTAAGAAGAACTCAACCAATTCGAAAGGAGCCAAGTATGGGAACTCGTTCCTAGACCGGCAAATCACTCGATTATTGGTACTAAATGGGATTTTAGAAACAAAGTAGATGAAGATGGTTCCGTTACACGAAACAAAGCTCGTCTAGTAGCCCAAGGATACAACCAAGAGGAAGGTATCGACTACGATGAGACGTATGCTCCTGTTACGAGATTGGAATCCATTCGGATGCTTTGTGCATTTGCAAATTTTTAAAATTTCAAATTATTTCAAATGGATGTTAAAAGTGCTTTCTTGGATGGATTTATTAAGAAGGAAGTTTATGTAAAATAACCCCCTGGTTTTGAAAATCACAAATTTCCCGACCATGTTTTCAAGCTGAAGAAAGCGCTATATGGCCTTAAACAAGCCCCTAGAGCTTGGTATGAACGGCTAAGCAATTTCTTGCTTGAGAAAGGCTTTTTAAAAGGGAAAATTGACACTACAGTTTTCATAAAATCTTTCAATGATACTATTCTCTTAGTGCAAATATACGTAGATGATATTATATTTGGTTCTACTGATGAAACCCTCTGTCAAGATTTTGCCAAGTGTATGTAGACCGAGTTTGAGATGAGCATGATGGGGGAGCTCAACTACTTTCTTGGACTGCAAGTCAAACAAATGTCAAATGGAACTTTCATCTGTCAGTCAAAGTATACAAAGGACATGCTGAAGAAATTCGACCTTGACAACGTCAAACCAATCAGCACTCCAATGGCTACTACAATTAAACTAGAACCAGATGAAAGCGGTAAACCCGTGGATCAACATAAGTATCGAGGTATGATAGGCAGTCTACTCTATTTAACTGCTAGTTGCCCTAATATTATGTTTAGCGTTTGCCTGTGTGCTAGATATCAAGCAAATCCTAAGGAATCACACATGACTGCTGTTAAGCGTATCTTTCGATACCTTAAGGGTACGGTTACAGTGGGCCTATGGTATCCCAAGTCAACATCATTTGACCTCATCGGTTACTCTGATGCTGATTTAGCTGGATGCAAGGTCGACCGTAAAAGTACGAGCGGTAGCTGTCATTTATTAGGAAAGGCTTTAGTCTCTTGGTTTAGCAAGAAGCAGAATTCTGTCGCACTATCCACAACAGAAGCTGAATATATCGTAGCTGGGCATTGTTGTGCACAAATTCTGTGGATGAAGCAAACCTTTGAAGACTACAACTTATCTTTTATGCACATTCCAATTTTTTGTGACAACACTAGTGCTATAAATCTCACTAAGAACCCCATATGTCACTCACGCACGAAACACATAGAAATACGTCACCACTTTTTGCGTTATCATTAGCAAAATGGCACTATTAATTTAGAATTTATTGACACTGATCATCAGCTAGCAGATTTCTTTACAAAACTATTATCTGAAGAGCGCTTCAATTTTCTCTGTCGTGAACTTAGAATTTTGGACGAAGCTGTCATTAATTAAAATAAACCTGCGTAAATATCGAATATGTTTTGATTCTTTTATGATGAAATTGCTATGGGTACAAGCCGAAAGGGTCCTTCTGACAGCAAGGCGTAAAAGCCTAAGCGATACGGTACACTAGTCCTCAGGACTACCGCTAGCTGGGATCCGGCCCCTGCAGCTAACCCATGGCAACTTCAAAATATTGAATTATGGCATAATTCCTTGTTTATTACATGGTTCATTTTTATTTATCACATGCTGAAATATAGATTTTCCAACTTCACTCTGCTTCGAAGTTAACTTTCTGTCATTTTTCACTTGGGTCTTTCTTGCATATGTACTCACTTTGACTTTTCCTTTGGTTTCTCTCACTTAACCATTTTTTTCAGCTTGATTTCTGTTCTGTCAACAGAATCCGGAATTCGGGCAGAACTCTGCCCTACCCAGAGTTCGGGCCGAATTCGGCCTGACTGTTCCAGAACCGGGAGCAGTCTCAGCCGCTGATCATAAGTTGATCCAATGGGCCATATTTGTTCCGACCAATTGGAACCCTTCACATATATTCGGGTTCTCCTCTTCCTTCTCCTCCATTGCCACCTTTTCTACTTCTCCAAACACTTTTTCTCAAAACCCTAACCCTAGTTCTTCCTTCCTAGAGCTCATCTCTTCCCCAAACTCAAGGAGAAGGCCTCTCTCACCATTCTCCTTTATTGTTCATCATCATATTAAGGTATATCTCAATACTTTTCTATATCTCAATTTCCTCTATTATCTTTATTGTTTCATGGCTCCACGTTTATTCAATCGCGGGAAGAGGCTTCGAACCGAGGGAGTGTCCTCTTCGAATGCTCCTCCTCGCGTTGAACCGCCCGTTGAACAACAACCACCTATCCACCCGTTGTTCAACCCACCTCGTCCACTTGACCCAAACACATTTGACGATCGGATATTTGTATCAATCGACGCATCTAATGATTGGTTTAGTGATTTTCGGACACGTCCGGTGTTTGCGGGTCACCCTATCAATTTTACTATTTTCTCTCAATATGACTCACTTTTTCATGATCTTTGTCTTGACGAACTTGTCACCACCAACTCGGTCATTTATCGTAGTGCTATTCAAATGTTTTACTGCAACCTAACTCATGATGATACACATATTTACTCACGGGTTGCGGGCATTGACATCTCGTTTGATGATTTCGATTTGGCCGAACACCTTGAACTCCAAGAGCCAAACACAAGGGAAAAGCTTGTTGAAGCTCGATCATTTCAATTTCCCGATGGGTCTTCACTTGAAAGCTTCAAGGACGACTTGTGTACTCCTAACAAACGTCCTCGCAAGCTTTTGGCTAAGTATCTCAATCCCTATTTTTATGAACTTCATCGGATTATCTTTAATACTATTCTACCCAAAGCGGGATCCACCGATGAAGTCACCTACTTTGAAATGTTAGCCTTATATCACCTCCACTTTCATGTACCATTTAATCTTCCACGTACCATAATGGACTGGATGATTAATTCTAGGAAGAAACCAAGATCCTTGGTTTATGCTTTGTATCTTCCTATGGTATTTCGGGCTTTTCATATACCTCTTGATGAGTGCCAGTTCTTACCTGCCCCTGCCTTCCTCTCTAAGGCACGGCGGCTTCAGGTAGCCGTTGGCTCACCAGTCATGTCTGAGCACTCTGACGATGAGCCTGATGCACCTCCTCTTTGACAGGATCCTCCTCCTCCTCCTGCCACTCTCGAGTCTCTTCAGACTATGCTCCGCGATGGCATCACCTTAGAGGATGATCGTTGGACTCAGCTGGATTACTGGACCACCCTGTAGATGAGTGCCATCAGTAACTCGCTGTACGATATTCGGTACTCCATGTCTCGCCATCCTTCCATGCCTATTCCTATGGAGTTGGACCCTGGTCGTGAGGGATATCGTATCGATGACCCTTGGGTTATTTACTACTTGGATCCGGATGCGGCCTTCGTGGACCCTCATCGTTCCTTCACTGATCCATCAGACGACGCTGGGCCTTCACGAGCTCGATGATGGATATAGATTCTACTTGCTGCTGCTACTGAGGATCATAGCTTATGATTTATGCATTTTGGTTTTTAGTTGATATAGTTGCTTTTATGCACTTTGATTGTATTAGACTTATTATTAGTTGTGACTCTTGAGACATTCAGTAGTTTTATCAGTTTCTATGCAGTTTCTTCTATTATCTTTTGGTGTGCTTGTCAGTTCTTAATGTTTATGGTTACTTGCTAAATTCCAAAAGGGAAAGAGATTCTGGTATATTCTATATTCTTTTTTTATCTGTATCTGTGCTTTGGGGAGAATGTTTTTATTAGGCCAACAGGATTCAAAGTAATGTTTACGGGGGAGCTATTTTTAAGCTCGGCACTGATTATGGGGGAGCTATGCTTTTTTCTCTTAAATGTGTCCAGGTATGAATATTGAATATACAAATATCATTTTGTCAATTATCAATATGGGGGAGATTGTTGACACAAAATCACAGTCAACCAAATATTAATAAAATTGACTATATGATACTTGTGATCATTCAATACGACTCATGACGACTTCATCCAGCACAAGTCAGACAGCTCGGATTTGCAATACAAGTTTGTTTTGAGTCTGTATTTTACAATTTTATTGAGTCTAGACTTATGTAAACTGAGCTGTGCTGAGCATCTGAGACTTAACCTATATCCATACCCAAAATCCAAAAGCTCCACACAAACCAAAAATAAGCCCATTGGACCATTGACCCATTCTGTGCTCTGGAGACAAAGTTCGGGCCGAACTCTGTCTCCTAAAAATCAGCACCCTAATTTTTAGTGTTGGCTGGTTGCAAGTTGTCCAACGGCCAAATTTTTGAATGATCCAAACAGAATTTTGGCCGAATTCTGCCTACCTGGTATCCTATAAATAGGCCATGAATTCTCTCATTTTCGTTCATCCAATCTTCTCTTCTCTTCTCTCTAAAGCTCAATACAAGCCATACCCTTCTTCATCTACTAGCCACAAGCTCCCTAAGCCTCAAGTGCTCAGCATTTTTCAGTTAGGAGTTTGTGCAAGAGTTCAAGAAGTCGCTTGGAAAATTTCAAGCATCGTCACTGCGATCTTTGTAAGAAGTTGACGTGCTCTTCTGAAGAAAAGGCACGGGGTGTAACTACTATTTCACAAATAGTGGATTTAATCCCGAGCTAGAGTTCTCAGGCCTGGACTAGTCCTCCACGAGGGTAACCACGTTAAAAATTGGCTGTGTTTGCGTATGCTTTCTTGCTCCTTATTTATTTTCGTATTTACTCTGATTACTTTCAGCTTGTGAAAGAGTTTAATTTTTAATTGATTATTATTGTTATAAACTCTATTCACCTCCCTCTAGAGTTGCCATCTGTTCTTCAGAATTATCTTACCAAAAACACAATACTAACCTTTCTCTTTATTTCTGGAAAGGATCTTCTACCAGTTCTAGGGAGAGCACAAAGTTTTCGCGATTAACTTGGTTCTTCTCCGAAACGTTCTAAAATACATTTGGAAATTATTTAGTAAATTGAAATAAAGGGTTTGCCACTATTATGAATATGGATGTAAGTTATTTGTTAGTCGATTTATACCTGTGTGTTACCCAAGCCCCAATATGCCACTAGAGTTGGCCATTGACTGGGCTCCACCCGGGACGGCACATTTGCTAGGCGCTCTTCATCGGTCTCAAACTTTGTATAAAAGTCTTTTTTCACACGATGCTTGAAGGCCTTCCAGGAAATTCCCATTTTCTTAAAGCAAATAGCTTGAAAAGCATCGGGTGCATTTGTGTTTTCCTTAAAAAAACATGATATCTAAGTTATCAATATAAGTAGCCATTATCAATAGCAAAAATATGTGAACAACAGGTGATGGTAAAGCATTCAAACATGATATCCGAGGTTATACTTCCAAACAACCACAAGAACAGCAAGATATAAATTAGTTGAATCAGCCCAAACCAAAAACAAGGAACCACTTCAACATCTTCATTCCAACATTAAAAGAATATAAACAAAATATTGCACTTGAAATGACAGTTTCAATCAACACTTCTAGGCCACAGCTGCTTCAATCGATTTGTTTTTACTCTTGATGGTGAATTATAGTGCTATGATCTATAGCTTACAATACAGACCTTGAGTGTTACTGACTACAAAGTCAATGCCAATGTGTCTAGGTTTAGCAAGACAGACAATAGGGGGTTCACTATCAAGTAGGATAATAGTGAAAATAAAGATAGTAATCCATGAAAATACTGATAAAGAGACGGAGAAAGTTACTTTAACCGACGCCCAGACCATTTGTAGTTTATCCTTATCAGCCTTACGCCAAGATAACATTGTTAACGGAAATAATTTGCCATTTCGGGAAAGGTTACCAAGATGAGACATCAAATGGTGCCCATGTTCTCCAACCGGTTGGCAATCTTCATCCCACTCTATGACTTTTTTTACTCCATTATCCCATTTTTTCCATGGCTTAGCAGCTCCTCTATGTTGCCTAGTGGAAGGTCCACTCACCATCGTACCTTATCAGAAACAAAAGGGAAAGACTCATAAATAGACTACTTAAAAACCAGAACCATTAATAGCTCACAATTTATATTATAAATTTCAATACAAAACTTACCCTTCGATATTTTCTCAGAATTCTCTACTGGCTCATTATCTAAAGGCTCATCATCGCTCTCCTGAAAAATTTGATGTCTTGATATAGGAATGCGCAAGACATCCTCCATAAAAGAGGGTTCTAATCGTGGATCTAATGTCCTCTCACCCATTGCTATGACATGTTCCATATTCTTTGCAATACGAGATGATCTACGCGTAGGACTGTTGTATGCAGCCTAAAAATACATAATAAATGTAGCTTTATATAGGTAGGTGCTGTCAAGATAGTCCAACACAATGCCATAGGGAAGTTCAAACCATAGTACGTAGTAAGCTATGAAAAAAAACACACTAATAAGACATAGAAGTTAGTTCAAACCATAGTAAAAATCTGTGCAAGGAAGTTCAAACCATAGTAAAATACTCTTCCTCTACAATTTGATCCCAGTTGAAGCCAGGCATCAGATCGACTCTCACCGTGGGTCGACAAGAGCTCAATCGCATCCGTGATGCGGCTCAACCAGCTCTACCAATGAAGAACCAAACCACCATAGCAGGATACCCGAGTATCAGAAGAAGTATTAATTGTACAGTGGCGTATCAGAAGAAATTTAAGTGCACACTGGTGTATTAGAGCGTATCAGAGCTCACTAGACATTGGCAGTGCAAGCATTGGCAGACGGTCAAGACCAGCATCAATGGAGGATCAAGACTCGAGGACCCGGGATGTTGCTTTTCTCATCATTTGCTACATGTGTTGTATTAGATATAAGAAAATTAGATTCAATATGTATATAAAGAAAAGGAAAAATGCTCATCCTCGACAAAATTTGAGGATCAAATATCCAGAATTGTCAAGATAGTCCAACACACTAATAAGACATAGAAGGAAGTACAAATCAGAATAAAAATCTATGCAAGGAAGCTCAAACCATAGTAAAATATTCTTCCTCTACAATTTGATCCCAGTTGAAGCTTGGCATCAGATCGAAGCTCACCGTGGGTCTGCATGAGCTCAATAACATCCATGATGCAGCTCAACCAGCTCAACCAAAGAAGAACCAAACCACCATAGCAGGATACCCGAGTATCAGAAGAAGTATCAATTGCACAGTGGCGTATCAGAAGAAATTTAAGTGCACACTGGTGTATTAGTGCGTATCAGAGCTCACTAGACATTGGCAACGCAAGCATTGGCAGAGGGTCAAGACCAGCATCAATGGAGGATCAAGACTCGAGGACCTCGGATGTTGCTTTTCTCATCATTTGCTACATGTGTTGTATTAGATCAAGATAGTCCAACACACTAATAAGACATAGAAGGAAGTTCAAATCAGAATAAAAATCTATGCAAGGAAGCTCAAACCATAGTAAAATACTCTTCCTCTATAATTAGATCCCAGTTGAAGCTAGGCATCAGATTGAAGCTCACCGTGGGTCTGCAAGAGCTCAATAACATCCACGATGCGGCTCAACCAGCTCTACCAATGAAGAACCAAACCACCATAGCAGGATACCCGAGTATCAGAAGAAGTATCAATTGCACAGTGGCGTATCAGAAGAAATTTAAGTGCGCACTGGTGTATTAGAGCGTAACAGAGCTCATTAGACATTGGCAGTGCAAGCATTGGTAGAGGGTCAAGACCAGCACCAATAGAGGATCAAGACTCGAGGATCCCGGATGTTGCTTTTCTCATCATTTGCAACCATAGTAGTAAGTTGTACACTGGAACAGTAAAAAAATCGCTTATGATCAAATTTTTAACCTTTTTTATTTTAGGGACAGAAGAGTCATCATTGTTTGTAACCTGCAACGTAAGAAAAATAGTGAGATATTCTAATGAATGAAGACAGAAAACACAAGACTTGATATCCAATTTATTACCTTCTTCATTTTAGGTTCGGAAGATTCTTTATTATGGTTGCTATCTTCCTCGCTAAGCAAGTCATCACCGACGGGGATATACTCATCATCTCTTTCACTTGCGCTTCTTTTTTCCATCTTACTCGAACTTGTTCGAGTAACCTTCTTCGAATTCATTACAAGCTTTGAAGCTTGATGCAAATTCAAAGCATCCATTTTCATTTTATTTCTAGTAATATTTTCCAATCTTTGCCTCTCATATCCCGACATGAACCCAGGCTTGATAAACTTCTTCTTTTGTGGGGACATTTTTCCTAATAGAAGTTATAAATTGCAATATGCAGGGTTATCCCATGATTGGTCATTACAAACCTACACTATCAACTCAAATACAAATTACAGTCTCGTATAAGTAGCATGATGAATTAAAGGGATACGGAAGCCAGAATAGTAGAGCCACTAAATAATTTGATGGTACTTTACAATTTGGATGCTTTATCACAGAACATGTAGAAGCCACTAAATAATATATGTTTATCACAGAACATGTAGAAGCCACTAAATAATATATGTTTATCACAGAACATGTAGAAGCCACTAAATAGTAGAGCCACTAAATAATATATGTTTATCACAGAACATGTTTATCACAGTAATGTCTAGAGAGGGACAAAATGGACAAAAAAGTAATAATTAAAATACAATCTAATTGGATACAAACACATATATGATTAAAATTATATTACAAGATAATGTCAGAAAACATTTTTGTTCCAGACTTCCAGTCTATTGAGGAGTTTCTATGTCAAAATACCTGATAAGCAAACAACTTGCGTACATTTATATACTATCATCATGTGGACATTACAACATTAATGATATTTATTATTAACAGCACAATGAACACAATAGGATGGCTAGCACACCCAAAAGCCACTAAATAGTAGAGCCACTAAATAATATATGTTTATCACAGAACATGTTTATCATACAACATGTAGAAGCAAGTATATGACAAGATGAATGAAGTATAGTATAGCTTCTACAACCACTTTCCTGTAAACATTTTTTCTAATAGAAATTGAGAATAAATGAAGTAAAGAAAATAAGCAAAATTAATCAACATTCCCTGAAATAAGCAAAATTCATCAATGTTCAATCACAGTAGATAAAACAACCAACAACTTGAAAGGATATAAAATAGCTAAGAGATACAAGTTTGTAATTTGATATCCATCACAAATAGTTGCAAATCAAGCTACAAACTTGCCACTCATGACCACTGTCATCAAGGTCATCATCACCATCACAAATATTTGTGTCAACCACCAAGCCCTCTACTCCTTGCCTAACCCAAGATCCATTATGAGCTTCATCCAGATGTTGCATGCTATAAGGTTCCACTCTATTAGCTTCTAAATCTTCTACTATTGTTGAGTACTTGTCAAATGCGTCTCGCGGCGACATCTGAACAACAACATGCCAATCAGACTCTAGAGGGTCTTGAACATACCAAACTTGTTCTGCTTGGGATGCTAAGATATATTGTTCATCAATCACCCTATTCTCTTTGTATAACAAATGATTGAAGTTCACCAGAGTAAAATTAAACTCATCCACTTTCTGGCCCACTCGTGGATTAACCCAGTTGCACTTAAATAAAACATACTTCATGCCGTTCAAATATTTTATCTCAATAATGTCTATCAGTTGTCCGTAGAATATAAAATCCCCTGTAAGAGGATTTCTATCTTTCCGACTAGAATAACTCATTTGTTCTGCTTTTAGGAGGACTCCACTATTCTGAGTTTTTCTATGAAGCTCAATTTTTTTGTTCGAAATCTAAAACCATTAACAATGTAAGAATTGAATTTCAAGGCATCCTTAAGAGGGCCTGAAGCTAAGCTTCTGATCTCCTCTGATATTTGTACGTCTGGTAAACCCTTCACCTATATTAAAAAACATTAAATAAGTTTAATAATGATATTTTACTTTAAGTTATCAAAAATATTAAATGTTCATTAAAAGATACATCTACTTACATTCTCCTTAAAGCAAGTGACAAAGTGTTCATTATGAAGGCGACTAATAAGGTGTCGTTGTGAAGCTTGTGGATATTTTGCCCCAAGTTCAGCAAGGTATTTCCTATATAAAGATGTAGAAATTTATTTCAATTACATAACTAAACGAGAGGATATAAATCATGGTATTAGTCAAGACAAACTTACTCAATGAATGGTGCTACTGCCTCTGTGTTGGCAAGCACATATCGATGAGCTTGTATTTGCATAATTGGATCAAGTCGAAAGTGCACTGCTCTACCTGCAACGCGACCAGATTTCTTTCTACCATCATGATTTCTTCTTGGCCGCTTCATTTTGGTTTCCGTACTATTGTCCAAATACCTTGAGCAGAAAGTCATACATTCTTCTAACAATACTGATTTAGCAATAGAAGCCTCTGGATGAGCACAATTCTGCACATAAAGTTTTAAGGTGTGCAAATATATTTCCATGGGATACATCCAACGATACAATACTGCTCCAGCAATTTGTAACTCGTCCACTAAATGCATAGGCAAGTGTTCCATTATATCGAAAAACCCAGGTAGAAAAATCTTCTCAAGACTACAAAGCGTAAGCGCCATATGATCTTCAAAAATTTTCAAGTCTGTAATACTATTTACACTTGAACACAACACCATAAAGCAGTTGCTTAATTCGATTAAGGATTTAACAACATGCTTTGGTAAGACCCTTCGAATAGCTATAGGATTTAACAACATGCTTTGTTGCATTAAAATGTGATTGTCATGACTCTTAAGACCCCACATACTCCGCTCTTCTGTATGTACGCATCGAGATATATTAGATGAATAACCATCAGGGACTTTTACATCTCGCAACACTTTTATGAAAATGTCCTTTTCTTTGTTGCTCATTGTGAACTCAGCTGGAGGCAAGTACTCTAGAGTTCTTCCCCGTGGTTGAGGATGCAGCTCTGATCGAATTTTCATATCTCTGATATCTTTTCGAGCCTTTATATTATCTTTTGTTTTGCCTTTAATACCTAGCAAAGTAAAAATGACATTATCGCATACATTTTTTTCAATATGCATAACATCTAGATTGTGGCGAATCAAATTGTGTTCCCAATATTGTAGTTCAAAAAAGATGCTCTTCTTCTTCCAACCTAATCTTGTTTTTGGCAGACTGTGTGTTTTTGCTCTCTCTTTTTCTTGTTCTTCCCTCCTCCTCTTTGTAAAGAGGTCCTCCTTCTTATATTCAGTTAAAACATTGAGATCATTCAACTGCTTTAACACTTCTGTTCCAGATAATGTCAAAGGTGGTGGCCTCATTTCTAATTTGCCATTAAAAGTTACCCTCTCCCTTCGAAACTTATGGCGCCCCGGTAAGAATCTACGATGACCCCAGTAACAATACTTGCCACCATTTGTCAATCGGGTAGCTTGATGATCCCTATTACAACAAGGGCAAGCAAATTCACCTTTTGTGCTCCATCCTGACAACATAGCATATGCAGGAAAGTCGCTAATTGTCCAAAACAGTGCTACATTTAGTTGAAATAACTGTTTGGTTGATGCATCATAAGTAGAAACACCAACCTCCCAAAGTTCTTTCAACTCCTCTACTAACGGTTGCAGATAAACGTCAATCTTATCACCTGGACCTTTTGGTCCATCAATAAGAATAGACAAAATTAAGTTAGGTTGCTTCATGCACAACCATGGGGGTAAGTTGTAAGGGATGCCTACAACAGGCCAGGTACTGTGAGCAACACTCATATTACCAAACGGATTAAATCCATCGATAATTAACCCAAGTCTAACATTACGACTGTCTCTGGCAAAGGATGGATTATTATCATCAAAAGCCTTCCAAGCACGAGAATCTGTCGGATGCCTCATTACACCATCCTCTACTCGCTTTTCAGTATGCCATTTCATAAGCAAAGCTGTATGCTATGACCAAAACAATCGTTGCAGTCTTGGTATTAAAGGAAAATATCGAACCTTTTTTTGAAAAACTTTAGTACCCTAGTCAACCGGAGGAAGATTACCCTCGTTGGCATGATCAATTTTATATCTAGAAGCCCCACAAATCTTACATTTATCGAGATTCTCAGTTTCATTTCGAAACAACATACAACTATTAGGACAGGCATCCCATGTTTTGTAAGTGAACCCCAAGTTAGTAGTTAGCTTACTGGCTTGATAGTATGATTTGGGAACCTTGGCACACGAAAATAGCATTTTTAAGAAGCCCAACAGCATTGTTAAAGAACGATTTGTCCATCCATTAAGTTGCTTCAGGTGTAAAAGTTGGACAACAAATGATCGCTCAGTGACACCCTTAGGACAACTCTCGTACAAATCGCTTTCTGCTTCATTTAGAAGTTTGAAGTATTTCGGCATGCATTCATCGGACCGCAAGTTTTCTTCTGCCATGGGCTCTTCCTCGCAACCCATATTTTTTATCATGCATGAGAATCCCATTCCCTCTCGTACCATTTTTGTCACATTAGCACATTCATTTAATCCATCATCACTTTCATCAACTGACATATCATCTCCTATATTATCGGTGTTATTACCCAAACCACCCAATAACTCCCCATGATATATCCAGTCCATATAACTCCTTTCAAATCCATACATCTCTATATGAACCTCCACAGTCTGTCGATTGTGATAAACACGATTTACACATCTACTACATGGGCAATAAATATGGACCGTATCAGCATTCTTAGTTCTATATACAAATTTAAGAAATGCTTCGACCCTATCCTTGTATGCCTTTGAATTCCAATCATGTGATCCAATACAACGCTTATCCATGTCAATTTCCAAAAGACAATTATCACCTAGCACCATCCAAAATATATATTCAGAACAATAGTTGTATCTTTATTGTTTCAAGAATTCAATTTGAAATTTCTATTTGAGGCAAATGGAGGCAAAAAGCTTGAGGCAGCAGCTATATAACTTTCTAATAATTAAAATACAGAGGCAAATTAGAGTTAAAATCATATAACTTGAGGCAACAACTATAGCTTGAGGCAGCAACTATATAAGTCTTATCCATTTCAGTTTCCAAAAAAAATATACTTTCTAACAAATTAGAGTTAAAATTCTTATGCAATATATCAAGCAAAGACAAATTTAATAATAGAGCAAACACTTATTGGTAGCCATGTACTAATGTGCCCAAGAAGAAGAAATAATAAGCATATAGATAACCAATTGATTATGACAATTACTAGCTAGAAAAAGGAAATTAATATACCAAGGTTGATTATGACTTACTGACATGGAACTAACACATGGCACAAATAACCAATTTCAACTGAAAAGCTCAAGCATGATTCACAAATGTCAATTTTCAACAAACTAAAATCTACAAAGAACATAGCCAAGTTCAAATTCATCTCCATTTATAATATGTTTAACATCAATCCAGAATAGGCATGCAAATGTGTCCCAATTTTAAAAGAAAAACCCATTTTTTACAAATAAGCACAGTAATTCCTACATGAACGCATAATCACAAAAATTTAACAAATTAAAATCTACAAACAAAATAGCCAGGTTCAAACTCATGTTCCTATCCATGCAAATGTGTCCCAATTTTTCACAAGAAAACCCAATTTTTTACAAATAATCACAATAATTCCTACATGAACGCATAATCACAATAATTTGACAAATTAAAATCTACAAAGAACATAGCCAAGTTCAAACTCATGTTTCTGTCCATACAAATGTGTCTAGACCTCTCAAGTCAGCCGGGCCGGCCCGATACTGAATTTGGGTGGGCCGGGCTCGGGCCTCTTCGACCCATGAACTATAGCGGGCCGGGCCGGGCCGGGCCGGGCCAAGGGTGAAAAATCTCAGCCCAATTCGGCACGTGACCCATGACACGGTGGGCTTCGGGTCGGGCCGGGCCGTGCCGTGCCATGCCGAGATTTGATTGGCACATGACACATTTGGGTATTCATTTCGTTCTTCTCCTCCAAATTTTTGCTCCTATGGCTTAGCCTCAACAACACAGTCACCGTTCACCGCCCGTCATGAAGACTGGCTGGCATGTACCCACAAAAAAAGCCAAACTAAGCACAACACAACAAAAAGCAAAGCCAAGCAAACCCAAGCCAAGCAAAGCACAAATTGCTTGGCCAAAGCCAAGCACAGCACAAATTGCTTGTGCTAAAGCCAAGCATTACACACATTGACAAACAAATGATAAGCAGTGTTTGGGGTTCGGGCCGGGCCGGGCTGGGATGGGCCGGCCCGGCCTAATTGACAGGTCTAAATGTGGCCCAATTTTTTACCAAAAAAATCTATTTTTTCACAAATAATCACAAATAAATGACAATGTGCACATATTTTGGTGTTCTAACATATTTTTGCCACCAAATAATTTTCTCAATAAACTTATATACTTCATAAACTGAAATCTTTCCAAAAGAAAAATAATCACCTAAATAACTGATGCTAAAAACTAAGACAAAACATGCAGCCGGGAACAATGTCACATGTAAATAATTATGAAAAATTGGTAAATAATCCTAAAAAAATCTTGGTAAATAATCTTGTATTAACAGTGTGACATGTAATTAAATTCGAGCAAAAAATTGGTAAATAACTCTTATTATGGACAAGTAATCAATTTCAAGCAAATGTTGATAAAAAAATTGGTAAATAATCTAGGACAAAATAACATGCAGCTATGTAAACTGTGTAGAACACTCATATTTCTAGCAAAAATTTGAGTAAAGTGTAAAACACTCAAATCTCAAGCACATAATCTAGGACAAAATTACATGCAGCCGTGTAAACAGTGTGAAACACTCAAATTTTAAGCAAAATTTCAGTAAATAGTGTAAAACCCTCAAATTTTAAGCAAATAATCTACGACAAAATTACATGCAGCCGTGTAAACAGTGTAAAACACTCAAATTTTAAGGAAAAATTGAGTAAACAGTATAAATAGTGTAAACGACTCAAATTCCAAGTAAACAATCTACGACAAGATAACATGCATCCAAAAATTAGGGCAAAGACTAAAATATTTTGGTAAAAAATTTTAAAGATTGGAGGAAGTATACTAAGCAGCAGCAATGGAGCACCTAAGGTTGAAAGATCGGACAAAGATAGAGCAATGGTCGGAGAGAGAGAGAGAGAGAGCAGCAACACTGGAGCACCAGGTCGGAACAATGGTCGGAGAGAAAAAAGAGCAGCAACACTGGATCACCTAGGTCGGAGAGAGAGAGTAGTTCCATCGACATTTTTTGATTGGAAAGAGAGAGGAAGAGAAATTTTTTTGATCGGAAAGAGAGAGAGAAGTTCTATCGACTATAAGAAGTATGTTTTGGGATGGACGGTCTGGATTAATCCATCCGATCGATTGGTTACGATGGAAACACGTGGAGGTAAACTTTTCCCCCATATAATTTGGCAATTAGCCGCCAAACGTGTGGTATTCCCGCCAACGTATTTGGGACGAAAATATGTATTATTTGGAACAGAAAATTCCATCAGTCCCAAATAGTGATCCATTTTCACAATCTGTCCCAAAAAAAGCAACTTTTTGTTACTAAAAATATAGCCGTCCCTAGAATTATACTTTTAGGACTTTTTAGACCAGTGTTCCTTATAGTGTCGTCCCAAAAAGACACTTTTTTGTTGTGTTAAATAAGCAGGCCCAATTCATTTAGTAAAATATGGCCCATATACAAACCCAATAACTAATTCCATATTTTTTTAATTCAATATATATATATAATTAAAATTACTCAAAACTAAAAACATTATAGCCCAAAACATAAAATAAAGAAAATTTATCTTTATATTGGTTTGAAACGCAATACTTCTTTCTGGGCTTAGCCACATAAACAAGAAAACAAAAGAAAAAAAAAGTAAAGGAAATGGAGAGAAAGAGACAGGTTATTACAAAGAGGGGGAGTAGAGAATAGGGTTGAGAGAAGGAAAGAGAGAAATAAAAGGGGATAGAGAAGAGAGGAGCAGAGAGAGAAGAAGAGATAGAGAGGGAGGGAGAGGTCGGAGACTCACCGCTGCTTGGTAGGGCTGGCCGACACAACGTGTACGACACGGTGCGGCAAAAGAAGTTGTGCTATGAAATTTTTCATTAGTGCTCGGCCGAACGATGAGGCGCATCTCAGTCGTTCGAGCTAGCCAGACACCATAATGGTAGTGGTGCTCTGGTCGGGATGGCGATCGAAAGATAGAGTCTGGAAAGCAACGTATGGAGTTCGACATCGCTCGAGAAGGGAACGGTCCGATCTCGAGGAAGAGAGCTCGGTGGTAGGTGACGGCAAAGAGACGAGGGTGTTTGTGAATGGTGGTCGGTTGAGGGGGTTCGGTCAAGAGTAGCTTGCCTCGATCACCGCGCTGGTGGTGACTCGACAGATCTTGGTGAGGTGTGCGCGACGTCGTTCGACGGCCAAGATGGTCGTGGTGCAGTGCTGGCCGGCTAAATGGCCAAAATGACGGATGGAGAGTTGGCCGGTTGTGGCCGATGGTGGCCGTTAGGCAGTTGGCAGCTGATCGTGGAGGTACGGTAGGAGGCTGGATGGTCAGGTGGCGTACAGTTGTTTGGAGGAGGGGTGCTGTTGCCATGACAAGATTCCGACGAGGTAGCGCCGCTAACTAGGGTTAGGTTAGGGTTAGGGTTTATGTTCGGGTCATGTCGGGTGTCCGATAGAAAATTGTGATTTGTATCGGACACGTGTCTGGTATGTCAGACACAGAGGGGATGGATTGGATGTATAAGTAAAATATATTATTGTAGAAAGAACCGAGGTTTGCACCCGAGGCCGTAACGGCTGACACGGAGAAGGTGGATACGGACACAATGTACGAACACTTTTGGGTGGATAGAAATTTTGGGTTGTAGAATTTCTAGAAAAAAGAGCAAAGGGTGCTTCTCCTTAAATAGGAGGTGGGCTCCTAGTTAGCTAAGAATTAGTAATCCTTTAAACCTCAAATAGATAAATCTCACATTTAATTTAAATAAATTTAAAACTAATTCAACATAATCTGAAGTCTAACTTAAATCATCGCAAATATTTAAACAAGATTTAAAATACCTTTTTATAATTTAAAAGAATTCAAAAAAAATAGAAATCAATTTTTACAAATATAAATGAATTTAATTTCCTGTACATCGCATGCAAAATAGTACATATTATTTTTAAAAGAAAATATTATTTTCTAAATTATTACCTATACTTCTATAAAAAATGAAATAGCCTTTATATTATAATACAAATAAATTTTGTCAAATCTGGGATGACATATTTCGTACTCGAACAAAATAGAAAATATTTACCTTATATGAAACATAATATTTATTTTCTATATTTATTAAAAATCGATAATAATTTTTTTATATAAAAATAAACAAATTCTTTTTATATACGTTGACATATAAGTACTAATATAAAAAAAAATCTATAGTAAAATTTAGGGGGTTTTCCCAACTTACAAGAATTCGTCCTCGAAATTAAGAAATAACTAGGGTCGGTATGGTTAACAAGTTAGAAAAGTTTCTTTGAATAGAAACACGATCAAAACAATGGACGAGAAGAGGGAAACAGCATACAATGAAAGCATGCAATTTGGATAACTGTAATTTAGAGAACTAGAAGAATAAATCATAGATATAGTTTAGAAACGATCACGTACGTAACATCCCGATCAGTGCCTAAATCTCGATCAACACTAACATTGATCCTATGAATGTATAATCTTGAAAATAGGTAATAACGTCCTCAATATCAATTTATGATCAATAACTCAATATTCAAAATTCAAATTTGCGTTTGATATCATCATAAATCCTCAATTTTGTGGTTTAAAAAAATCATCAATGTCTTTCAATACTTCAACCCTTCATCTAATTTACAATTTCTCCTCAAAATTTACATTCCAAAAAATTTTAAATTCCTTGCATATGTTTTCTTATCATTGATTCAATTTGATATTTATTCTCAAAAATTTAAGTCACAAATTTTTTTAGCTCCTTGAAAAACTCTTTTTTTATCAAATTTAATTTTGCCTACCATGATCTCCCAAAAAATTGAAATTCAATAAGTCACCAATGTAGTCGAAAGCATATCACGATTGTCTTAGTAGGGAATTCCTGCTCATCAATGAAAAGTTAGTCAAGGATTTTAAAAAATTACCTTCAACATATGAGTAACTCGAAAACTAATAACATCAAAACACTTTATTTTATCATCATATGGAATTTTTCTAAATATTTCATCTACTAGGGTTTACTTCAAAATTTAACATACAATCCTATCTTATATGCTTAAAAATCACATAATCATCTTATCCAACTATGTCATTATGGGGTTTTCTAATCTAGCCTCGTTATAAGTTAAGGGTGTCATAATTCAATTTTCATCTTCACACAAGGGAATTGTATTAAGAACAAGGTTGTATAAATCACGAAAAGGATAATAAGTAAAAAATTTAGGGGAGAATTTATGGTTGGCTCAAAGATCGTGGCATAGGTTGGGTAAAGAATAAGGGTTGCTAGTTAATGCACAAATTTAAGGATTTTAAGGATTATAAAATCAAGAGAAAAATAATTAGAGACTCATAAGACATGGTTTCTCGAGAGAAGATAGTCTCCTAGGTTGGAGGTACGATCAAGGAAACATTTCTAATCATTCTCAAGTTTCAAATGATTAAAAGGTCATGATAATAGATTTAGGGTCGAGGGAAGGAACGAGTAACTCAAGACGATGATGTAGTTACATGTCTTGCTCCATGACTAACTACACTTGTGTATATACAACTATGGCCATAGATGATATGACAACCAATATGGTACACTTCTAATCTTATTAGAATGACTTCGTGTCCATCTTCGGTTCCTTTCAAACCAAATTCAAACCTTTTAAATTCAAATATCTTCTAAAGTTTCTTTATATGTATAATATCCATTAATTTCCTTAATCGTTATAGACCGTCAAGTATAACTTAAAATTTCAAATCTCAAATCAAAACTCGAGAATAACCTTTATCGTATCATAATATATTGTTTCTTTTCTTCTAAAAAATTTGTCATTGGATTTTGTATCCTCGAGATTTAATTTTATTAAAACTCAAAATTTCAAATCAAAATTCTTCAGCTCTAAAAATTTAAATCCCTTATGACAACACTTGAAATTTAAATTCCCCCTTTAAGATATTCCCATCCTCTAGTCAATTGCATATCCTCAATTTTTTCCTCCATTGACTCGAACAAGTCAATAATATCTTCTATTTTTCTAGTCAAATAACTTTATTTTCTCAATCTTATATACATAAATTCTCTTGCTTGTCTTATTAACATCATCTAGGACTCTCATCAATAAAAATCAAATTTCTAATTATCATTATAACATCGCTACTACGCAACTTAGAATTCACTAATATTTCCCACAAGATCATACCTTTAAGAAATATAGTGTTCATCGGTCTCCAAAATATTTAATGTCTTCCTAACTTAAATATAACCTCTAATGCATACTTAATTGCCAAGGTAATCCATCTAGCCACGTAATTGACCTATGAGACATATACTAGTGTAGTCATTTTCCTTACCTCTATTAAGCATAAGAATTAAATCTCACGGTAGAAAGGAAACAAGCAAGATGCAAATCAAGGCAGTCAAAAGGTAGTTCAGAATAAAATCAAGGAAGGTGATCAAGCATGTGGATGAGTTTCTAAACTCTGATCCTATATACCAGCTTGTTCGGTACAATAACGTAACCGAAATAATATTTTCTCAACCTTTATGGGCCACCACAAAAACATGTAACGCTCTAGCCCCAAAATACATAGCACTAAAAAAGTACATGTCAATCATATAATAAATATACTGTAAATGCAGTATATAGATAGCCATAATTCAGTAAATTTTATCCACAAAAATAAGAAAGTAAAGATATTATAAATCAAATATGAATTGTCATTGCATAAGTTGCTGGATGGAGACAAATCCATTACCAATCATTAAACTAGCAACAACAAAATAACGAATACAAGCAGCAGAGGATGATCCAAGAGCAAGTCATCTTTGATCGAAAGAGAAGATCACGATCCTGGCTGGAACTCCTGCGAAAAGTCAAGAACACATGCACTTAGAGAGGTCACCAGGTCCACAGAGAGACGTAACAAGATACAGAAAAATATGTCATATAACTTAATATAAACAGCTTAAGAATAATCTGGATCACAACACGGTCCAGTATTATATCATCGAAGTAGTGAACAACACTTATAACCAAACAAGGACAAGGGATGACATACAATTTTGTGATAAAATATTCCATACATGAACATGCATGAATACATAAATCCTACAGAAAAGTACATATACTAAAACGGATAACGGTCATTTAACCATTCTTTGTTAAATATGCACTTTTGAAGACAACATTGTACGTACAAGTTTATGATCAGCAACGCAAATAAAGGAAGTGGCAATAAGTAGCACTCATTCGAGTCACTATCGGCCATAGGCAGTAAATTGTGCTCATCCAAGTCACTATTGGCCACAAAAGTGTGTATGAAAAGTGAATAATAGCCCCTTCGCTAATAGTTGTCTTCTCCCCCCAAGATAATATAAAAGCATCAAATATGTGATTGTCTCTGCAACACAGCTTTTCCCTAATAACCGCTAAGTCTTCTAACATATGTAACTATTAACAGTTATTTACCTACGGTATGGCCTGTACACATCTATGGCCAATCGATACGCAAGTCCGAATATAAATGCGAGTTGCGACTCATAGTACACATGTGTCACGGCCAATGCAAACAAAGGTAGTCACTTAATTCTAGGTCAACATGCATAAAAATAAATAAAATAATGAAAATGTGACTAAACAGTAAATTGCATCTATATGTGATTTAGAAGATCAATATATTACATGAAATAAATAATAAATAAATGCATGCGACATGGTGAGCTAAAGTAAATAAACAGTAAATGGTAAGATATCTTGTCTGGTGTTGTGCGATGATCTAACATGTCCCAATTTTTGCAATAGTCATGGTCGATGTGTAAGGGTCCGAATTCACGTGGATATAGAAGCGCAAGATTAGTCATGATCAAAGACAATCTAATCTAAAAGTAGATTGACTTGGAAAATTTATCCCATTATATATATATATATATTTTATATATATATATATATATATATATTTGTGTGTGTGTATATAATTCCTAACCCTCAGAAGCATCGCTAGAGATGGAATGAATCGAAGGCTCCCTGAAGGCAGTTATAGGAGCAGCATCCCCGGACAATAGCAACAACAAAGATGCTGAGGCGACTCACTCGGAGGTAATGGGTCCTTCGCACTTAGAGAGCTGCCAAGCTCAGCCTTCTGTGGCAACCAAACAACCGAAACTCACATGCCACCCAACACCCCCAGCGAGACAGGCATTTCGGCAGAAACATTGGCGAACTTAGGGCAGGTTCCTTTGCACAGGATTCTATAGGCCAATGAAGCAGGCTTCACTAGTCAGAACAACTTTTTTGGGGAATTGGCTGAAATTGAGGGATAAATCTACATGCACCCGTCAGAAGATCTAGGGAGCCAGGAGAAGAACAACCTAGGCGCGCACTCCATTAAGGCAGTCGCCACCATCAAAAAACCCAACAAGAAAAGAAACAAAGGGTCAATGGCCATTACCACTAGATCGACCGCAAAACTCAACAAACCTTCCCCCACCTGCATACCAGATGCTTAACACCCTTTCATGGAATATTCGGGGACTCGCGAACCAACCCACTTTGAGACGATTAAAAAGTCTTAAAATTATGCACAACATCGATATCCTAGTGCTTATCGAACCCAAAATTCCTCCTAACAAACTCAAGTATATCCAGTTGCAGCTCAGTTTCAACTCCGACATTGCTGGATGCCACGATATCTGGATCCTCTTTACGGCCAACATGAGATTAGACATCATCCTTAACTCGAGGCAGGCACTCAAATGTTGGGTAGAACACCCCTTCTCTACTCCATGTGCCTTTTGTCAGCTGTCCACAATAGCTGTGATATTTTTGAGCACAAACAGCTAAAGGACTCACAGATTAACATCCACCTCAACCACACCAACCTTTCTTGGATTTGCATTGGAGACTTCAATGATATAACATGTAGGGAGGAGAATTCTGGAGGTCGTCCACCACCCATGGCAGCCATGCACGATTTTGTCAATTTTATGTTCAATGTCTACCTTTTATCTCATCAATTCTCTAGCAGCGCTTTTACTTGATGTAACATGCAAGACGACCACCACCAGTAATATTCTCGTCTTGACCGTCCTATCATCAACTCATAATAGCTAGAATTAAACATCACCTCCAGATTATCATACCTCAATATAACAAAATTGGACCACTCTCCTCTCTTTTTGGAAGTCAGCAGAACGTCGCACCAGATTAAGAAAACTTTTTAGTTCCTTGATCTTTGGCGACATCACCCCCAGTTCAAGAGCACTATCGCAATCGCTTGGTGTGGCCCAACGACTGACAACCCTCTTGTACAGATGGCCGATAAATTGAAAGAAACCAGGAAAGCCCTTACTTCTTGGAGCATGAAGGCATTTGGGGACATTTTCTAAGCCGTCCGTACTGCTGAGGATGATGTTACCCGTGTCAAAATACTTTTTGCATACGAAAGATCCCTGCGGTGAGAGCTTCACTAAACCTCACCAGTGCATTGTTGAAGTTTCGACTTAAGGTCGAGACGTAATTCTGAAACAGAAAGCAAGGCTGACCTGGGACATCGAAGGTGACAAGAATTCTAGCTACTTCTGCTCGTGTGTCAAGGGACGCAGACAACAACTCAATATCCACCAGATTATTGATGAGAGTGGTCATAATCTAAAAGACCCCTACGATATTCAGTCTGCCGTGACGGCTTTATACTCCTGACTATTTACCAAAGAAGTCATCACTAAGGACGTGGATTTTCTCGACGCGAATCCCCGCCTGATTAAAGACCGAAAAAATATACAGTTACAGATCATGCCCACCAAGCAGGAGGTCAAGGAAGCCATTTGGGCACTGAACGAGAATAGTGCCCCTGGACCAAACAATTTCACTGGTACCTTCTTCAGATCTTGCTGGGACATCATAAAATTGGACATCCGTGAGGCGATGGTCACCTTCTTCCAGGGTACCAGATACCAAAAGCGATATCCAGCGCCAACCTTATCCTAATCATCAAGAATGATAACCCTGAGACTTTCAAAGACTTCAGCCCTATAAGCCTGTGCACCTTCACGAACAAAATCATTTCGAAGCTCATCGCAAACCGCATGACCGAGCTGCTCCCAAAGTTCATCTTCGACGAGCAGAGTCATTTTGTTCAAGGCCGTAATATCCTCGACAATATACTATTGGTGCAAGAGATGATCACTTGTATGAAATTCCCGGCCAAAGGAGGGAAGATCCCTATCAAGTTGAACATGGAGAAGGCCTATGAAAGACTTGACTGGCAATTTATGATCTAGGTATTCAGGGCTTTTGGGTTCTCAGAAACGTGGATTAATATCGTATGGAGATCTATCAGCAATTCGTAATTTTCTACGATCATTAATAGCCAAGCTGTAGGGTTTTTTCATTCTATCAGGGGTGTCAGACAAGGGGATCCCCTATCCTCCTCCATCTTTATCATTGCTACAGAAGCGCTGAGTAGAAATTTGAACAAAATGATCGGATCTTCAAGGTTCCAACATTTCCACACCTCTAGCAGTTGTCTACTTATTACTCACCTGGCCGATGCCGATGACATCCTCATCTTCTCTTCAGGTGACAACGACTCTGTTGACATGGTCACAAACACGCTACAGAGATTCTCCAGTTGCTTTGGTCAGCGTTTTAACCCTAACAAGAGTGTCATCTATGTTCATCACTCGATGGTGAGATCCCATGCCACTAACTTGTCCAACAAAACCTTATTCTCGGTTGCTTATCCTCCTTTCGCTTATCTCGGGTGCCCCTTGGTGTACGGAAGATATAATACTGGAATCTTTGAAGGCCTGGTAAGAAAAATAAGAAACAAAATTGAGGGATGGCACAACGCTATACTTTCTCCAGAAAGGAAGATGATTCTCATCCAGCATGTGCTCTCTTCTACCCCAATTTATAAACTGGCTACCTGCGCTCCACCTAAGAATGTCCTTACCAACATAGAACACCTCGTATCCAACTTCTACTGGAGACATTACATCGGCACTGACAAACACCATTAGACCAGTTGGAACTCCATGGCCTGACCCACAGATGAAGGCGGACTGGGCTTCAGCAGGCTGGCGAACGTCGTTGACATATGCTCGATGAAATTATGGTGGAAGCTGTACGAAGACAATTCCATTTGGACGTACTTCATGAAGGCCCAGATATTTTAAACACAATCACCTATCAGAAGCTTCCTCGAACAATCGTTCATCCGTATCCTGGCGTCGTATCCTGACCGGTCGGCACCTTGCCGAGCCAGCGATTCGACTGTAGCTTGGATCGGGTGCCTCATCCTTATTCCTCGAAAAATAGTCCGAGACGTGCTCCTCCCTAATATGATGGGCACCCCATCCAATACGCAGATTCGTGACTTATGGGACAGCGTCGAGGAGTGGGATTAGGAGAGGATTAGGACCTGGATTGGCGAGGAATCTGTTGTTGTTATCGCAGCGTCTAGCCTACAGATTTGCTCCAATCCTGATCTACTAAAGTGGTCGCTGACAGTTGACGGGACTTTCACGCTCGCTCTGCGCCAGACGCGCAGCAAGTGGTGTGGGTCAGCCTTTTCCTTTACTTGGGCATTTTTGGCAATCATGCATCCATAAGAAATGGACCTTCCTAATATGGAGGGCGTTCTGCAGGAAACTACCCACTGATGACTTACTTCTTACTACTGGCTTCAGCCTCGCTTCTGCGTGTCACTGCTGCTCGGAGCGTCAGGTTAAAACTATCGACCATATTCTTTTAACCGGAGTCCTGGCAGTGCAGACTTGGACAGCTTTTTCCAACAGTTACCGACAGGAGCAGGGCGACGGAGGCTTCAACGATCTCCTTGCCACTTAGGGAGTGCTTCTCTCCGCCACCAGATCGTCGCAGCCACCGTCACGTGGGTTTTGTGAAAAAACCTAACAAATTCAGATATGAAGGGCACCAATACACTGCTAACAAACTAATCCGCGAAACCCACAGACAGATTCACAAGATTAGCAGGCATTGTAAACACGTCCTGGAAGGGTTCTAGAACTTTCGAATCAGCTGACTGTATCCTGAGGTACTGCTGATGAGGGGGCGGTAATCCCACTACCTTTCTTCAACGCTTTTTTCTCTTTTTGGCCATACTTGTAAAGGCTTCGACATTTTGCGCCTTCGAGACTAATAAAAGTTTTTGCTTCAAAATTTATATATTCGTTTCAAAAAAAAAAAAAATTTATATATATATATATATTATATATATATATATATATATATTAGTAAATTATTTATATATCTTAGTAAATTATTTATAAAATATCTATATATTCCTATAAAACTTTCAGGAAGATAATGTATATATATATTTATATATATATATATATATATATATATATATATATATATATATATATATATAAATATATATATATATATATATATATATATATATAAAATTATATATAAATATATATATATATTTCTAAAATTATATATATATATATATATATATATATATATATATATATATATATATTATATATATATATATATATATATATATATATATATATATATATATATATATATATATATATATATATATATAACCCTTTGAAGAATATGCTTATAGATAATAAGCTTTTTATTATAGATAAAGCTTATAGCCCAAAATCAATTAACCTAAATTATTTTCAAAAGCAAAATATTACGAGCATAAATATTTAAGCCTACTTAAAACATACTTATAGATATATTTTTAAATTTACTAAAATACTTATAAACCCCACGGAAGTTGGTTACGACCAAGAGACGAGGATGGTTGTGACTGTTGGTCGGCTTCGAGGGTTCATTCAAGAGTAGCTTATAAACCCCCTAAATTTCTACTACGAATTTTTTTTATAAATAATTTTATATTGATTTTGTACATCGGATGTTTACGCTCCATAGAAGTTTGCATTATCGTATTGTACGTCGCGTGTGAGTTTGCATTTCGTATTTTCTCGTCGAGTGCAAATATGTGCGAGGTACATATTTTTAGAAAAATGTTTTGATTACAGATTGTATTTATATAGGATAGTTTCCAAAATAATATTATAATTATTTTTAATTACTTAAAGTGAGATTTCCAAAATACTATTTTGATTATCTTTATTTTATTAGAAAACTATTATTCTATGAGACATGGAATTTAATTCATGTCCACTTTGGTTTTCGAAGTACTAATTGTTTACCCAAATATCAAGAAGGTATTTGAGGATATTTACTACTAACATTTAAATATTTATTAGAATTTTCGAAATTAATTATTTATGGAAAATATCTTGAAGTATTTGGTGATAATTTGAAACGTAAGCAGATTATGTTTAAATAAATTATTTAAAAACATGATAAATCTATATTTGGGTAAGGATAATCATTGTCTAAATTGAAGTTTGATTTTGATTTAAAGTCAAATTTGGATTTGATGGTATTAGTTTATATTAACTTAAAATAAAAAATAAGTTATCCAAAGGGGTTTAAATTCGTCCTAATCCATATCTATCTAGGAGTCCACCTCCTATATAAGGAGAGCTCCTCTTTGCTCTTTTCTATAGAATTCTAGAAATTCCACCGGTCCAAATCTTATTCAATATTTACAGATACATTATTTTTTCGTGTCGGACATCCTCCGACACAATCAAATCCTAAACCTAACCCTGCGTCCTCCTGCTGCTCGAACCTCGATGTATCGTCTACGCTTCAATCGCAGCCCTCTCCACCCTTTACCACCACCATCTCCGCCACCATCCCCACGCCCATCATCTCAACCACCCGACCACTCCCTGTCCATCCCGCTTTTCCCGACAACTTTTCGAGCCCCGCCGTTCCTCCCAACCACGTCCACCTACAGCATCACCCTACCCCGGCACCACCAGGACCACCCCGCCTGGACCCTCGCCGGGACGACACAGTTACAACACCAACACCGCCACCCTAGTTTATCCCGACCACCTTGATCGACACCTCGGCCACCGCCGAAATTCCCCAATCCTCATCACCACCGCATCAAATCTGAACACCCAAACAAACAAACAAACAAAAAATAATAAAAGTAAAACCGACCCCGTACCTGTCCATTACCGCCTCACCCCTCAAGCAGCCTCGTCCCCTCCGTTGTGCCTCAAGCCCGACGCCGGCCTCTCCTCCACGAACTGAACGGACCGCCATCCCAGCACCGAAACACCAACACCCTTTCAGATCTCGCCGGCCCGAGCTGCCTCCCCCACAGCTCAGCTCCCGTGACGGCCAACCATCGCGACCTCCAGGTCTATGGCCGCTGCTGCTGCGATTCTTCAGAGCGCCGCTAGGCTTCCGCCCCCTGCCGACGCCGCCGAACCCTTCCGATGAGTTTTCCCCTTCATCGGTTATCTCTCTCCCTCTCGAAATTTTGGAGCTCCTTATTATGAGTTCCTCACCAAACCCCCCATTGTTATTACTCATCCCCAATTGCTTAGCTTTTTGTTTGTTGGCTATCCTTCTCTTTCTCGAGGGAAGGAACACCAGCTGTGTTGAGTTTTGAATATTATTACTTTTGTTGTTGATTATTTATATTATTTTTTATTAATTTAATTGTTTTATGAAATTATTAGTTATCTACTATTAATATAATAAGTATTATTATTAGAATTGTTACTATGATTATTTTGTTGATTGTTAGATATTATTGTCCTTGTAGGAGACAGTAGGTGTATTGGTTCTTTTATCATTATTATGTTCTTTGATACTTAGTACCAATATTTTGGCCATTTAAATATTGGCATTAATTATTTGGAATAATGTTAAAAAAATATAAAAAAAAATAATATAAATGTTAAATACTTTCTAAAAAATTACTTGAACAAAATATAGTATTTTGTTTGGACAATGTTTTTATATACTTTCAAGAATTTGGGAATAGAAACACAAAATATATTATAACATTATTTTTAAATATAGCCTACATACTTAAAATATTAATTTTACAAACTTAGCATAGTTTTGCTTAAGGAAAATTTTATATTCTTAGTATTTTTATCTATTTTTTTCCACTAGTAAATATAGTTCAAGTATGTTTCCTATAAATAGTTTTGACTAAGGAAAATATATTTTTAAGTAGGTGGAATTTTTTTTTCTAAAGTAATATAAATAGTCTTCTCCTCAAATTCCCACTATTTGTCAACCTTACTTATGACTAAATCGTGTTTTTCCTATTTTTTACAACCTCAGACCATTACACACCGAATATGGCTATTGGACAATCGAACCTTGTCGGATTATCGTACCACACCAGGCGACGTACCAGGCAAGATACCTTGCCATTATTTACCGTTTATAATTAGTTTGCATTTTATTTTAGTTATTGCATGTTCCTGTCTTTATTTCCAGTTCTTTTAGTGTATCATTGTGATAGTTCCTGATTTAGTTATTTGCTTTCACAATATACTTCCTACTTGTCCTTGAATTTGCATGTGGGCCTAGAGTTAAGTGACTACCATTAATTTAGTGCATTACATAAACTTTGACACTAATATGCTACGAGATGTGTGAGTTGAGAGTAGCATATAGCCTCCGAACTTACGTGTTGGCTGATTACCAATGCGTATGGGATGTGCGTTAGGTCTAACCATTAATAGATGCATGTTAGAAGACTTGACGGTTAGTATTGTTACGTGGTCGTGGATGCGACTTGGTTAGGTGCATCGGGTGGGGAGAACAATACCTGACGTATGGGCTTCTTTGCACTTCCCTGATTACCTGTGCGCTCTTTCGGAGACGCAAGATCCAGGTTCCATCTGACGTTTCCCAGCGCGTTATGGATGTAGCCCCTTTCACATGATGCCCTCTGACGATCTTTGGACGTTATGGTTGTAGGCCCCTGGTGCACTATACGGGAACTATGCCTATCCAATTTTACAGCCAAGGCTCATGCGTCGAAAGGATTGTTTCTCAACTGCATGTTCACTTTAGTACGGTTAGGTTACCTTATTGATGTCTTGTCACCTAATTTTAATTGTGGCATATTTTATATTCAGTATTTTGCCATATTCTTCCTGTATCTTGTTATGTCCCTCTAAGGACCTGGTGATCTCTCCAGGTGTACTTTTGTGATTTTTGCAGGTGCTCTAGCCAAGGCCATGATCTATTCTATTTCTTCGAGGATGATTGTACTTGGATCGTCTTCGCATCGCTTGACAAATTCTATTATCTCTCATGTATTCCTCTCTTTGTGATTGGTAGTGAATTTGTCTCCGCCCAACGATTGTATACATGACAATTCCAAATGATTTTATATGATTATTTCTTTACAATTATAGATGAGATTTCATTTGCCTTGGATTACTGCATTTTACAGCTTATGTATACATACGAGAGTTTCCTACACTTCGTATGTATACAGCTGGCATGTCTATGTACTCAGTCCTAAGTATTTTGGGACTGAGGCGTTACATATTTTTGTGGTGGCCCATGCAGGTCGAGTTTATCACTTCGGTTACATGACTGTACTGATGTGAATCTGTATATAGGATTTGTGTCTAGGATCTCATCCACAAGCTTGATATATTTTTTGACTCCAAAGTTCGAACTCTCGTTTGCCTTCCTTGATTTACATCTTGCTTAAACTCTTTCTACCGTAAATCCTTACTTCCCGAACTTGTTAAAGTTTACAAAGATGACAATACTAGTATATGCTCATAGGCGAAACACATGGCTAGAAAGGCTAAATTAACAAATGATATGCATTGAGGCCTTATTTGAGTTATAAAGGCAATTATTTTCTAAAAGTATGATCGTAAGGATTAGTTAATTCCAAGTTGGCTAGCAGCATATTACCGCCTTCAAATGATAGTTGAAATTTTATTTTGATATTACAAGTTGGTGTACAAGAGGATAGATAGGTCGAGAAAACAAATTGATTTGATTTTGAGTTTTGATTTTTGAAGGTCTTTGAAAATTTTTATGATTTATTGAGTTATAGCTATACATCTTTGGAGGGATATAAATCTGATTCGAAAAGCATCTTAAAATTTTTAAATGTTGAAGTATAAATTACGATTGACCAAGCTTTGAGGACGATTGATAAATTTTGGTAAAATGTTTTTTTTCAATTAAATTAGGTCATATGATGTACGATTTATAAAGTTATTTAGATTTCGAGTTTAAAGCGTTGATTATGGATATTTAAATTATGGTGAAATATATATATATATATACATATATATATATATATATATATATATATATATATATATATATATATATATATATATATATATATACTTTTGAAGAGTAGTTGTGACTTATCGGATGTTAGATATACACATTTTGAAGGATATAGAATTAATTAAGAAGTTATTTAAATGTTCCATTTTGTAAGTATAAATTTTGGCTGATAAACTTATTTAAATGTTGAGTTTAAGATTTGGAAAAAAATGTATATTCGATTTGCGATATACAAAGGTTATTTCAAGATTGATTAGAGATTTAAAATTTAGATTAAACTTGACAGCCTAAGATGATTAGAAATTTTGGTGGAGTACCTTGAAATTTTTTTTATTGAGGAACTTTTGACAAACTTGAAATTTTAGATTAGATCATATATTGGTTGAGGACCAAGAAGCAAGCAAGGGCACCCTAATGAGTTAGAAGTATTCCACATTAAGTTGTCATACCACCTATTATTTTGATATAGCATATACACAAGTATAGTTAGTAATCGACCAAACTGTTTAACTAAATTTTAAACTTAACCTACTCGACCTTCCCTCAAATTTTGATCTTTATCGTGACCATCTAATTGTTTGAAACTTAGAAATGATTAGGATCATTCCCTTGACCATACCCTTATCTATGAGACTACCTTTTCTCTGGAAATTGTGTCTCTAACTTATTTTACCTTGATCTACGAGATTTTCTAAATTAACTTTATTTTGTGCTTTAGCCTTTTTATTTTTCTGCATTAATTAGCACGTCATGAAAACATACTTTCTATTTTGATCATTAGGTGTCCCCCATAGTGACTTTAATGTTTGGAGCACAATATTAGACTTTTCCTTCCAACAAATTTTATATACAATACCTAGACAATCCTACCTTCATGTAGACGTATCATATCCCACTAAAACGCGTCCCCTTGTACTCTATTTTATGGTGCGACTTTCGAGTCAAAAAGGCTAAACTATAATATTTACCATTGTACCTATAACTTTTCTACTACCGATCGGGGCTCAACCTCGACTCAAATCATTCGACCCAATATATGATGTGATTCCTTGAATGCTTAACTTCGTGTGTTTATCTTGATTGCTTAAACCTTGTCCATTTATTTTCGTGCCTTATCTTGATTTACTTAGATCCGTAGCATCTTTTGCCCTTCATGCCATATTAGCAACCCTTACTTTCTCCCTTCCAATTAAATTGCTTTACTTATATTTCACAATGATTTTACCGTAGCATGTGCAACCATGTTCCATGTACGATTTCCTTGCTCGAAGATGGAAATTAAACCATTACACCCTTCGGTTATACATGGCTAGATTAGAGAATTCATGGAGGAGATTAATGGTATAACTGGTGAGGATAATTATCCGATTACAAGGTCTATACAAAAGTGGTCATAAATGGAAATATGTGGTCAACCCTACTAGATAAATTGAGGAATGTAATACGAATCAAAGGTAAGTATTAATCCAACCCTAAGTGCAAATTCTCTTATTTAGATGTTTTAAGAAATACACTTCTATTATGAACTTAAGATGAGTTTATTGAATTCAAATTTTGGGCAGACACTAATAAATATTTGAGAAAATTTTCATGATAGGGGATTGAGTTATGAAGATACACTTTTAGTTTTCATTGAAGACTGACTATTATTTGGTACTTATGGATATACCTTACCATGATAGACAAGTACAAATTTGTAGTAAGAACATTTTGATTTTACATGGACTAAATCGATTGAAGGTTTTGGAATTTTTTTTGGAGAAATAATAGCTTGGAGAGATATATACATATAATGCGTGTAAGATTATGGAATTCAAAGTTTCGGACTAATTGAAATCCTACGATGAGATATAGCAAATTTAGAGTACATTTACGTGTTCACTTTTGAGGAGGACATGAAACAAAAAGTATTCTAAAGAAATAACGATCGTGGAATATAAGTTTTGATAAAATGAATTATGATGATATCAAAGGAAGGGGAGAATGGGTTCAATTAAAGAATCGAGTATTGTCAGTACCATGAACTACAACGATTATGAATAGATTGAACTTGAGTCAAAATTTTGAAATATCGAGTTACGGTCCAACATTTGAGATTGAGGTAGTTAGTGCCTAGTTAGGAGCTTGCATGTCTATATGATAAAAGATAATGATTGACTGAACTTAGGCATTGATGGGGTGTCATGAGATATCTTCTAAACTATTCTTTCAAATCTATTTTTCCTCGTTACCCAAATTTGCAATTGTTCTAATTTTCCATTGGATTCCCTCATCAACTCCTGTATTAAATCTTAATCGTATCGAGAAACTCTCGTGTTCCCTCAACCCTACCTACCTCATATATTCCTAAATTTCGAGGACGAAATTATTTTAAGTTGGGTAGGATGCCCCTAAATTTCAACTACGAGTTTTTTATAAATAATTTGATATTGATTTTTGTAGAAGCATGGAAAAGAATAAAGAAAGGCCTATGCGGCTCCGACAGAAGGATCCCCATGCGGCTCAGGATACCCATGCGGCTCAGGAGTCCATACGGCTCAAGGGTCCATGCGGCTCAGAAAGAAGCCACGTGGCCTTCAACAGTTCTTCTCTACATTCGACTGCATTTAATGTCCTGACGGCTGCTCTGACGAATAACAGCTATGACAGCTCTGACATAAGGATGTAATAATGACTCTGACATGATGGCATGATCCTAGGAGAGCGAGGAGAAATTCTCCTTACAGCTGGCAAAATCCATCAAGTCCCGAGGCCACTCCATGCGGCCGCTGCACTTATGCGGCTGCCCATCTGCATACGGCTGCCAATCCCTATGCGGCTGCCCATCCCCATGCGGCTGCCCATCTGCATGCGGCTTCCTATCCCCCATGCGGCTGCCCATCTGCATGCAGCTGCCTATTCCCATGCGACTGCCCATCTCCATACGGTTGTCCATCCTCATGCGACTGCCCATCCTCATGCGGCTGCATGCCTTATGCGGCTGACAGGACCACCCATATGCGACTCTGCCAGGACGGTCCAGTTGAGACACGTGGCGCTTGAGACTCGTAGCAGTCTTATCTTCCCTGGAATTATGGGTCCTAACAAATCCTAACAAAACCAAATTTTTGGCGATCGTCATAATTGCCCAGATCAAATCAAATCAAGCAAATTGGACACGTGGCAGGCTATCACAAATCACGAATATTCATGGCAATCAACATTTATTGCCCACAGAGATTTGATGCAATCACATTAATTGCTCAAATTTATTATATTCAAGATGCATGGCCCAGATTAATTGATCCTTAACCGCCGACTTCTCAAGGAGGCAATGATTGGCAAACCCTAATGATCACACCCCATTCCTATAAATAGCAAGGTGCCATTTCCTTGCAAAAGAGGAGAAAAAAGTGAGAAGAAAAGGAAAAAAAAGAGAAGGAGAGGAGAGCGAAAAGAGAGAGGGAGCACTACAGAGACATCCAGAGATCTAGCAACCAAAGGCACAAGGAAGTCTCCCCACACGTCCAAGAGCATTTCTACACCAGAGCCAAGGCTACGTCCGATCGTCCAAGGAGTAAGGCAGAGCTGCCGTCGCTTTTCCGAGCCTCTATCGTCACCCCCAGAAAAAACTAAATAATTGTACTTAGATTGTTGTACCTTGGTTTTCGACCCTAGGCTTTCTTTGTACGAGCGAGTTTGTATTGTGAGTTTAAGTTCAGTCCTTCTATATAAATTGTTCTGTACTTTCACAATCAATGGCAAACATGATGGCGACTCTGCTGGGGACAAACTTCTCCACGGCTGAGAAGTTGGTGACACAATCGAATACAGCCAAACTTGGCTCCACACAACAGAAGATGGTCATCCGCTTCGACCAACAGGCGTTTGAAGAAATGCTCTCCGACGGGAGCGCTGGGCCGGTCCAGAAGCGAACCCGCACAAAGAAGGCTCGCAGGGAATGGAGGCCAAAATTATTTGCTCCTCCCCAAGCTGTGGACAGAGTACTCTCTGCTGCCCAAGACGACGAAGGCAACTCTCATGCGGCCCCACTTCAAGCCATAGAGGACTCTGCTGTCCCCAAGTCCGACAGAGGAAAGCACTACGATGCTGGACTTGCAGGGGCAAGGAGTGATTCTATGTGCTCCAGGAAGAAGCCGAACAAAGGCACTAGCCGCAGGCTGAACATTCATGCGGCCAAGATTGCCAGCCGCATGCATGATGTCCATGCGGCCGAAACTGTCAGCCGGATGCAGAATACCCATGCGGCCAAGATTTCTAGCCGCATGGAGAAGACTTATGCGGCTGAGACTCCCAGCCGCATGAAGAAAGCCTATGCGGCCACGACTGCCAGCCGCATGAAGACTGTTGATTCCAGCCATATGATATCTGCTCCATGCGGCTCAGGCTCAGTCTTCGATCGCCTCTCCTATGGTCCTGATCTCTCATGCTTCCGAGAAAATATGTATGACTCTCTGCAGCACCACTTAGACTCTTCCTACTATGTGCCCTCACGTTCTAGAGTGAAGAAGTCTAGAGCAGCGCGAGCTTGGCGAGCTCAGTACACTGTCCCGACCTCTGACCATCCGAGCGCTCCACATGCTATTATGCGGGCCTCTGATGGGAAGTTGTACAGAACCACTCGAGTCCAGCCCCCGGCGGCAAACGGACAGAGTGGTTCCCAAAAGTCTCCCAAAACCCAGGGAGCAAATATGGTCGTTCCAGACCCATCTGACTTGCGTGAGGTTATCCTCCATAAACGCAAGGAAAGAGAAGAGGCCTCGGTGTGCAAAGAGTCCTCCCATGGACATCACTGTACCCAAGTCATTGTCAACTGCTGTTGCAACAACGCGACGGTACGAGAAGACCGGCAGTCCGTCTTCCAAAGATTACAACAGCCGAGCTCAGAGGGTGAGGCACCTCCTGTCGTCTCCTGCAACTCTACTCAGAAAATCCCCGCCGATGGAAGAGAGAAGAAGATAAACGTTCCCAGCCAGAAGATTTCAACCACTGTGACTAAGAAACTGTCGTCTAAACGGTTGTCTACCACCTGGGTTTTTCAAGGTACCCGTTCAAAGACAAAATTTGCTACAGTGGGAGATTCATCATCCACATTACTGGGGGTCGCTGGAACTTGGGGTAGCACTCCTCCGAACATCCATGACAATCCGATGTTCCAAGGAGACAAGCCCGGGGAAACAACTCTTCCATCAGATACAGCAGGTGTCGACATCCCCGAGGACGTCCACGACTCTCAAGATGAAGCAAGCTCTGAAGCTGGGGGTACTATCCCTTCTGAGTCCAAACCAGAGGAGAACATTCCCACATACCACGATGACTTCTCGGTACAGGGATATGATTCGAAGGGCACGTCATCTACCGTCCCTTCCACTTCTACTCATGTGAGGACGTCATTCATGACAAACGATGAACAAGATGGTCCCAGTGATCGCCAACGCATCGATACTCTGGAGGCCATACTGCGCATTTTGGTCAAATCGGTGGACGAGATCAAAGCAGCCCTCCCTACTCTGCAAGGAGGGACGCCTGGCCAAACAAACTTGGGTCCCGCGGTTAATGGGGACTCGAACTCAGCGGCACCAAACCCGGGCAATAATCCTCCTGAAATGTCAGCTCCTACCGCTGCGGATGAGTCCAGGGAAGCAAGAAGAGAGGTCCAGGAGCTCCGGGCCATGTTCCATGCCCGAAAAAACTGCCAAGACCTCAGGATACGACAACCGTATCCCGTTGCGTGGAGAGATGTTCCCTTTCCACCAAAGTATAAACCATTCCACATCAATCCATATGATGGAAAGACCTCCGCAAGTCGGTACATCACTAACTTCGAGGTCACCACCGACCATCTGCCCCATGACGATGCCATCCTTACACGATTATTCATCGGAACATTGGAAGGGGTCACCTTCGACTGGTACCGTAACCTGCCGGACAACTGCATCCACTCCTTCGCCAGCTTCAAACGCATGTTCTTGGAGAGATTCTACGAAGTAGGACAGGACGTCACAATGTCCACCCTCATGGACGTTGTTCAAGGGGAGAAGGAGCTGACAAAGAACTATATTGAGCGGTTTCGCCAAACCACAATGAAGTTGCCGTCTGGTAATCCGGATTCCTCCTTGATTGAAATTTGCCAAAAGAAACTGCTCCCAACAATCAGCCTCTGGATGGGCGAAAGTCAACGAATTGGAAGACGTTTGTCATCAGTGCCACTAGCGCCGAAGATAGGTTGAAGAAGGCTCGCCAACTGGGATTGCACATCTCGGAGGGAGAGGACAAGGGCAAGCACCCTAATACCAACAACAACAATGGTGGTAACGCCTCTAACAATAGGGACAACAAGGGCAAGCAGGCTATGGTGGCCGACACAGCCCAGAAGCCTGAGTCAAAATCGGCAGACAAGCAATGCCCGCAAATGACCTACTCCTTCGAAGACGGCCATGTCAAGCCCATCTTCGACATGCTCATACAAGGAGATAGAATTCAGCTCCCTCCACCAAGAAGGGAACCTCGGCCGGCAGAAATGGAGAGCCCAAAGTACGGGCATTACCACCGCTAAGTCCACCATGCTACACACGACTGCTACCAACTGAAGCGATACATCCAACATCTCATCGATTCGAAGGCTCTGGCCATTGATTTCGAAGAGGTAATCGTGGCAGCCAATATGGTGTTAGCATAATTCGGCAGCTTTCCTCCAACAAAGACTCGAGACGGCGTGGTACCCGTCCCTATGGCGATAATGGAGATTGCTAATCTTCCACCTCCTCGAGATCAGGCTATTGGTCTAGTACCCCTTACCATGTCACGAGGGGAGGTCATGTGGGTCCATCCAGACTTGGTACCTGAAGTGACTCAGTCCACACCACCTTCCATTGGCAAGAAAAAGAATGGAAAAGTCAGATCCTGCCACACAATCTCGGTAGATATCGAGGAAGCCGTAGCTGTCGTTACTCGGTCTGGTGCTCAATCCCAACCTACACAGGATAACTCGACCGAAGAACATCAGCCGGCTACTGCTGACGCTACGGGACCTTCTCAACCTCCGACAACCGACAAGCCTAGGCCGAAGGAGACTCGCTTTGACAAATCCCTCCGAAAAGAGGCATCTCATGGGCTAGAGAGGCCCTACAACTTTGACATCTTGGCACAATTGGCCAACACACCGGCCAAATTATCATTATACGAGCTCCTGAGGCTTTCCAAGGATGTCCACGTCGCGCTGAGCGAAGCACTACAGAATACTGACGCATACTTGGCTCAGTCCAATCTCACTGGGGATGGCTCACCGGCAGACCTCCAGGACAGCGCTTGCACAGGTTCTATGCCAAACATTGTCTTCACTCCGCAGGATATGCTTATCAAGACCAACCTGCACGATCGCCCTCTGTATTATACTGGGTACATTGGCGATATCAAGGTTGATCCGATGCACATTGATCATTGTTCTTCCATAAGCATCATCCCGAAGGGTCTGTTACATCATCTCGGCATTCCTATACATCGCCTGCCGCCAATAAGCACCGCCATCAGCGGTTTCAATTCGGGCAGGAGCTACCCGATTGGGAAGATTCGCTTGATGTGCCAAATTGGCGATCTTCAGTCAGAAGTGACCTGTTACGTCATAGATACGGACACTTCCTACAATATCCTCCTGGGACGCCCTTAGATACACGATTACATGATCATGCCTTCCACGCTGTACCAGTGCTTCAAGTATGTCGACAAATACGACTTCGTGAGGACATAATTTGTTGACATCGATCCCTTTAAAGGGGTCGAATCTTACTACTCAGACTCCTGCTTATGCGAAAAGTCGAAGAGGCACCTTGGTGAAGGAGATGTGCAAGCTCGAACTGAAACGGCCCCAGGATCAGAAGAACCTATGACGATCCACCCCCAAGCTCGCAAACCTGGAAAGTCCGTACCCCTTACGGCTGTTCTGCGTAAGGACGCAATCAGCCTCTCAGCACAAGAGGGGCAAATGATAATCCGGCTGCCAAGGTCCGGCCAAGCGCCAAGACCCACAACGGAGCCACTGACAATCAGACTTCCTAGAGTCGACCAGCCACAAACGGAGAAGCTCAATCCCTCTGACAAGCCAATGATGATACGTCTTCCCAAAAAGAATCGTCAGCCCGATGCAAGGTCTGGGGCTTCTAGCTAGCCAACCACTCCCCGTCCACCATCGAGTACCAAACTGGGGGTCGCTAGTTTGCCAACGACTTTACGTTCTGCTCCACCAGCGGAACCCCTGACAATCAAGTTGCCCAAGTCATCCTCTCAGTCTTCATTTATACAGGAGGTGGCCGAAGAAGAACCAGAACTGGCCAAGTATGTGGCTGCTCACACCGATGTTCCATCTGCAGATAATGTATTCCCGTTAGGAAAGATACCTTACTTTATCAATAAAGGGCTATCTTTGAACTACATCGAGCTTAATAAGCTTTGTACAATGTATGCTATGGAACACGGTATAGGCATTCACCTGCACACACAGGTGATAAATGTCTACACCGCAAATCAACTTACTCCCGTGGAAGACGCTTACCACATAATCGAGAGTGGATACCATCCAATCATCTTCGGTCGGAAGAATGATCCACAGCCCTTCACCATAGAAGAAGTCGATCTCGAATCAAACGCCGGGAGACTGCTACTCTATCTATATAGCCCCTAATCCAAACACCTCATACAAAAACAGGGGTATGATTTGGAGACTACGCTAGGTTTGAACTACGGCACGGGTCGACGATTACCATTGAAGTCGCCGGTCCCGGCTGGCAAACCACAGGACTACTACAACAAGACCCGATATGGACTGGAATATGTTATGCCTGTAACGACCCCTGAAAGCTCAGATGAGGAATGCGAATGGCGTTCACACTCAACCGGATCACCAACTTCTGATTCGGATATCAGCATCGGGGATGTATTCAGGCAAGTTCTGTCTGTCAATATGGCATTCGCCGATGCTTACGAAGAAGGTAAAGACTTTCCTGAACTCCTCGAATTAGAACCGTCAGCCCAACAGCTGGATGCGCAATGGGAGAAGCATTTTGAACAAAGAGAGTCTCCTACCGAAGATGAGGTCATGCAAGTGGATCTCGGCAGCGACTCTTCTCCAAAACCAATCTTCGTTAGTAAAAGCCTGACAGACGAAGAGCGAGAATCACTACTAGAACTTGTCAAAGAATATATTGATGTGTTCGCTTGGAGCTATGAAGACATGCTAGGGCTAAACCCCGATATTGCTCTTCACAAGCTCAACATTCGGCCAGATGCAAAGCCAGTCAAACAACAGCAACGACGCTTCCGCCCAGGCATCATGGATACGATCAAAGCCGAAGTCAACAAACTGATAGCCAGCGGCTTCATTCGCGAGAAACAACATCCAGACTGGGTCGCCAACATAGTACCGGTCCTCAAGAAGAATGGAAAGATTCGAATCTACAACGACTTCTGCAATCTTAACGAGGCGTGTCCCAAAGGTGAGTTCCCCCTCCCTATCACAGTCATCATGATTGTCAATACCTACGACTTCGAACGTATGTCGTTCATGGATGGCTTCTCGGGGTATAACCAAATCAAGATGTCTCCCGACGACAAAAAGCATACATCATTCCGAATGCTGATTGGCACATACTGCTACACAGTCATGCCTTTTGGTTTAAAGAATGTTGGCACCACATATCAAAAAGCCATGAGTATCATCTACAGGGACCATTTGTGCAAGACCGTGGAGTGCTATATTGATGACATCGCTGTCAAGAGTCGCAATAAGGGAGACCATCTGCAGGATCTGAGGACGGTATTCGACCTCATACGGGCGCACAACTTAAAAATGAATCCTACCAAATCCTTCTTGGGTGTATCCAGTAGAAAATTCCTGGGTTTTATCATTACTGTCGAGGGAATCCATATAGATCCGGAGAAGATAAAGGCAATCATGGAGATGAGTCCTCCGAAAAATCTCTGAAAACTTCGAGGCCTTCAAGGGAGGCTTGCTTACATCAGGAGGTTCATTTCTAACCTCTCTGGGTGATGTCAGCCATTAACCCATCTCATAAAGAATGGCGTCTCATTCGTATGGGATAAAGAATGCCAGCGTGCCTTCGACAGCATCAAAGAATATTTATCGAACCCTCCAGTCCTGGTGGCCCCGATTGCTGGAAAGCCATTCCTGCTCTATGTACGAGCAATAGAGCATTCCTTCGGGGCTCTGCTAGCACAAAACAACGATGCAGGCCATGAGCAAGCTATATATTACCTCAGCCGAATGATGATCGGGCCAGAGCACCGATATACCGTCGTGGAGAAGGAATGCCTCGCCCTGGTGTTCGCCATTCAAAAGACGCGACACTATGTCATGGGGCAAACCATACATGTGATATCACGAGTCAACCCCCTCAGGGTCCTCATGATGAAACTAGGGGCACTCAGCTCTCGCCTCACTACATGGGCAATATTACTGTCCCCCTACCATATGATCTTCGTCCCACAAAAGGGTGTTAAAGGTTAAGCTTTGGCAGTCTTTTTAGCAGCCCACCCAGGCTCGGAGTCGGCCATAATATATGAAGAAATTCCAGATAAGATCGTCGACTCGCATGCGGTCTCTCACGATGATATATGGCGAATGTTCTTCGACGGTGCTTCAAGGACCGGACCCAAGGGCAACATCGTCGTCGGAGTCGGGGTGGTGCTGGTTTCTCCTTTCGGACTGGTGATCAATCGCGTTTACTCCCTCACGGAACCCTTCTCTAACAATATGGCCGAGTACAACGCTTTAGTCATTGGTCTGTAACTTGCAAGAGAGCTGGGGGTAGAATATCTTGAAGCATACGGCGATTCACAGTTAATCGTCAATCAGATCCGGGGTTCGTACGAAGTTCGCCATGAAGACATGATCCTCTATCACCAAATAGCGATCAACATCATCGCGTCATTTGAAGGGTTCTTCATTGAACACGTCCCCAGACTCCAAAATATCGAAGCCGATGCCCTAGCAGGTCTTGCCGCTTCTCTAGCAGTGCCGAACCATATTCATCATTTGGTGGACGTGATAGGCCATGAACTGGTCCGTCCCAAGAACAACGTTCAATATGTGGCGAGTTATTCTGCTCAGACGATTAACGAAGTACTAGACTGGAGACAACCATCCATTGACTTCGTAGTCTACGATATCCTGCCCGAGAACCCAAAGGAAGCTACCTCTATCAGAAGGCGTTCTCTCAGATTCTTCTACGATACAGAGACGAAAATGCTGTATCGCCGATCCTACGATGGATTGTTGCTTCGATGTCTGTCAAACGCAGAAGCCAAAGAAGCCGTACGCGAAGCTCATGACGGTGTCTGCGGGGCCCATCAGCCTGGCCCAAAATTGCAAGATCGTCTTCGCCGAATGGGCTTCTACTGGCCCACGATGGTTGCAGATACGATAGACTATGCAAGAAAATGCAAATCCTGTCAAGTCCACGTGGATTTCATCCACCATCCATCCGAGTTTCTACATCCGACAGTGGCATCCTGGACATTCGAAGCATGGGGAATGGACATCATCGGTCCAATCACTCCACCTTCGTCCCGAGGACATCGCTTCATACTTGCCATCACAGATTACTTCTCCAAATGGGCGAAAGCTGTTCCGCTTGCAGAAGTAAAGACTTCAAATGTGATCAGCTTCCTCAAACATCACGTCATCTATCGCTTTGGACTGCCCCGAAGGATTATCCACGATAATGGTCCGCAGTTCACAAGCCACGCCTTCTATCGATTCTGCGACGGTCGAATTCAGAATATTGCTTCGACGCCATACAATCCGACAGCAAATGGGTTGGCAGAAGCATTCAACAAAACCATCATCAAGTTGGTCAAAAAGTTTGTATCATCCAACAAATGCGACTAGAATAAGAAATTTGTGAATGCTTATGGGCGTACCGTACTACAGTCCGAACAACCATTGGGAACACACCATTCTCTCTGGTATACGGGAGTGAGGCAGTTCTCCCATTGGAGACTCAAATACCCTCCCTCCGCGTTGCTCTCACCTATCGATTGACAAACCGCTGACTGTAAGAGTTGGAGGCCCTAGATGAGAAGCGCCTGTTAGCTCAACAACGAATTGAGCTGTACCAAGCACGCATCTCCGGAGCCTTCAACAAGAAGGTTAAAATCAGAACATTCCAAGTGGACGATCTCGTTCTGGCAGTTCGGAGGCCGATGGTTATGACTCACAAAACCGCCGACAAGTTCCAGCCAAAGTGGGAAGGCCCGTTTATCATCGAGGCTGTATTCTCCAATGGTGCTTACCGCATCGCAAAACAAAACGGAGACTTGCTCATGTTGCCCGTCAACGGCAAGTTTCTGAAGAAATATTATGTCTAAACGACATTCTCCAAATCCCAGATTATTGAGTTATGTACCCGCCGGTACCACTGAACTCACATTCACAAAATCCCAGATTATTGAGTTATGTACCCGCCGGTATCGCTGAACTCACATTCACAAAATCCTCGATTATTGAGTTATGTACCTGTCGGTACCGCTGAACTCATATTCGCAAAATCCCAGATTGCTGAGTTATGTACCCTCTGGTACCCCTGAACTCACAGTCTTCCTCCAAATATCCCAGATTGCTGAGTTATGTACCCGCAGGTGCCTCTGAACTCACATTTCGGTCACTCTTTTAGGTAGTAAGTCATGTATGGCCATACCTCTGAACTTATTCTTCTGAAAGAGCTCCTCCCTCATGATCCACTACCCGCACTCTCGGTGCACAAAAAGGGTAACAGATCCACAAAATTCCTAAAACGTCTACGTCGATGTTACCTCTGAGTCGTCGCACTTCCGCCAAAAACAAATCACCCCTCTATATAGAACTTCCATGTCCTCATTATCTCTGAGTCGTTCTATGTACCCCCTTTATGGAGCCCACTCCTACCACGTCCTCATTACCTCTAAGTAGGAAGGCTCCATCGAAGAAACCCTCATGCTTGCCATGTCCTCATTACCTCTGAGTAAGTATGCTGGTTCCCTTTCGACTTATTATCCGTACCCAAAACCGGAGTACGCCAAGGATAATAGGTCCACAAATGTCCTCTGTTGACCACAAATATCCTCCGCTGAGTCCACTCCTGCCATGTCCTCATTACCTCTGAGTAGGAAGATTCTGCGTTGAAAAAACCCTCATGCTTGCCACGTCCTCATTAGCTCTGAGTAAGTATGTTGATTATATCTCGTCCTATTATCCGTATCCTGAACTGGGGTACGCCAAGGATAATAGTCCCACAAATGTCCTCTGCTGACTATATATGCTGCACTAAGTTTCCTAGTACATGCACATCATTTCTCATCATGCCCCGGGAGCCCAGCAGCTCCATGGCATTCTTTCTCCCGATGCCAGGAACGTCCATGACCACCTTACCGTGGAATTGTTTTAGGTATTCCCATCAAACTTGTTATCCGTACCTAAAACCCAGGTATGCCAAGGGTAACAGGGCCACAAACAGTACCCCAAGCGGGGCAAACACCACCATAACACCACAAGCACAACAAGCAGTACAAATAAAGGGTAGAATAAAGCATACTCTTTTATTTGGAAGGCGAAAGTACTACATGTTCTAGGGACAACCTCCCACTTAAGAAAGGAAAAGAACAAAAACAAAAAGAAGGAAAAAAGCCGTCTATGGTTCGGCAGTACATAATTCCAGGAGACGGTTCTTCACCAAGGTGGTCCCCCGTTCAAGCCGCTGCTTAGCTCGGCGCTCGGCCTCTTGGGACAACCGCTCCGCATCATCCAAGTACATGTGTGCCCGCCAGTCATCCTCCAGCTTCTTCAGGGTAAGTTCTAGGCCAGCAGAAGCTCGATTAACTCTGTCAGCCTCCTGGATAATCAGCCCCCTTTCGGTGCGGGCAGCTTTGAGCTCAGACTCCAGGAAAGCTAACTTCCTCTGAAGCTCAAGGATCTGCTCCCGCGTGTCAAGGACCCCACGGGAGGCAGTCACTTCCCGAGCCGCAACATCTTCACTCTCGCGGCTCAACTGATCATATAGCTCAGACAGATCGCGGAGGTCCTTCAGTATGATCGGCTTGGTCTAATCCCGAGCAACCTTTATCTTCTCTACGACAGTTATGAAGAAGCCGTGCTCTTGATCTATAGTAGCAGGCAGATCAGCTTGCCGCAGCACCTGAAGCTGGACCACCAACTGATCAGCCTCCAGCAATTTTGCCTCCAGAAGCGCAGCTATCCCCGCCCCTCCGGAAAGAGTCTTAAGAATATCGATATGACCCTCGACGCATTGTCGGGCCAAGGCAAAAGGGGTCCCTCGTTCTACAGCAGCCGCTACCCCTCTCTTCAAGTGGCAATAGAAGCTGTCAACCACGTCCTGTGACGCTTCATCCAGAACCTCCGTAGAGGACAGCGTCAAAGGAAGTGTGGCTGGCAATGTCGAAGGAGGCACGCTAGAACTTGCCACCAGAGAGACAAATTTCGAGCGGAAAGATGTGCGGATAGCAGCTAACTCCACCTCCGCCACCCGAAGTGTCTGGACGCTCGGCAGAGCAGAAAGGTCGACTCTCGGAGCCACCTGAGCAGAGGAGGACGCAAGGACCATTGTCCCCTGCCCCGGCTGTACCACCACCTGACTTTCCGAACTCGAGCCAGCGGAAGGTCCTTCAATATGAGTCGGAAGAGGAGGGGGTACGCTCCTCTCCGCCAGTTCCCCTTCGACAGAGCCAATCTCAACAATATCCATCATCGGCACTGGAGAGGCAGGACCTGTATGTCCAGAGCAACCATCAATCGATGTAACTCGAAGGATGTGATGATAAAGCAAATGGGCCTCCTCATTAGTCAAAATTTGACTTATCTTACCAAGGGAGGATCGCGGAGGCTGAGGTTCGTTCATAACCTCCATAGTCCCCTCACCAGTACCCCCCAAACCGAATTCGGCTGGCTCTTCTGTCCCGGCCACCCCGGAGGGAGGAACGACTCGATCAGCGTCACCTTGATGAAATTCAGCAGTTTCAGGGACAGGTTCATCGGAGCCCCCGTCGTCTCGAGTCACGACCTCAGCAACCTGAGATTCCTCTTCTTCTGACACCTACGAGAGGGAAGGAAAATGATTAAGATCAAAGCTAGAAGGAAGGAAGAACTAAATGAAGATGGTAGTAACTCATTTTTATCTCCGAAAAAGGGGTCGACCTTCTCGCTTCTCTTCCTTATAGTTAGCTTGCGATGTGTGGTCGTAGCCCATTTTCGGGAGTGAGGAATACCGCCAACGGAGGAGATTTTCCTGCTACGCTTCCGTACAGGACCAGGTGCAACAGGTGGCTGATCCGCCACCATCTCATCTGACATAACGGGAGGCTGATCCGCCCCAACATCTTCCACCGGAAGGGAAGAGTTATCTGTATCATGCTCGTCGTCCTCATCATCCGCATTGGTGGAGTCCGAGTCTGGCACTTCGACTATATTCTTCTTCTTCTTCCTCGTCTTGGCCCCTGGGGCTTCTCATCCAGGCCAGTACCAACAATAAACCTGGCACCCGGGTTAAAACCGACGGGGAGCTTGTTTGCCATAACATGGTATAGGGCCGCCATATACAAAATCTCTACCGGCGCCTCAACATCAGGAACCTAGAAAGTGGTACAGGTATGAACGTATCATAGTAGTACCAGGCCCTGATACCGTCAAGGAGGCTACCTTCAAAACCCAGACAAGAGCTGGGACTGTCCAAAAAAAGTTGTCTGTACCCAAACTGTCGGGCAAACCTGCTGGGCTGGTAAGGCTCCAAAAAGACAACATTGCGGTTGCGGTATACCAGGTGGACGGGGCAGATGTTATGTAACCACAGAAGCATTTGGCGGTCTAGAAGCTGAGGAGGCCCAATACCGTCAAGATGTACGTCCGCTACTTCCTCAGCAGTAAAACGAGGGACGGATACGAAAAAGTCGTACCTATCCGCTCTCGCCAGCGCCATTCGGCAGGCACTGTCACACCCCAGATCCAGAATACTGGAGAGCGGGGGCAGACATAGCCAGCTACGTATATGAAATGGAATCCATCTCGCTATACGGTCACGGCTGTCTAGATACATGAGGGTTTATCTACAAGCCAACAGTCTCTTAAGGTCATGAACAATCCTAGTGTCTCAATCACAAGCAAGTAAGTAAAAGTCACAAGATGTATGATCATTAAATATACAATAGTAAGGCATCCCAAACATTACATATTCAGTTGATCATGAAGCTAGTCGTTACAAAATGTCAGGACTAGCAAGAGTTTAGTCATACATGATCAACCCTAGGATCTGTTAATCATGTTACAGCCGGTAGGCAGACAGTAAGTAAGTACAATCGAGCTAAACAGGTGCTTGTCGGCTAAACGCCTCAAAAGAATATTTTTACAATAGAGTGGAAGAGCCAAAATAATCCACTCGTTGCCAGGGTTTCGTCTAGTGGCCACCATCTGGTTGGAAGGTCGGTAGATCGTCTGGAGCTGCTCCGAAATCTGGCCACACAAAACCAGCTGGGTCAGACCCCAGAAAGAGCAAGTGCCACAAAGGAGGCTTCACTTAAGAACCAAAACCAGCAATCAGCACAAGATATAAATAAAGTAAGAACTGGAAATAAAGAAAATACACCAGGATGATATACGACGAGATAACCATGGAACTATTCAGATAACCAGGTTACAACCCGTTAACCAAACAAGGACCGGGGTTGTAACCCTTCGTCTGAACATAGCTTAGAATTCTCACCATTTATTGGTAAAATAAATACAAGCATTCTGGTCGTTCAATGATCTGGAACAGGATCCGGGCAGGACTAGACTGGTTAGACTCTGTCCAATCACTTCACGGCCAAGCAAGAATTACGGCTTGATACTTTAACTAACTAGGGTTGTCACAAGCTTAATTACTAACAAAATATAGTAAGATTGTTCCACAGCCACAAGCCCTGCAGACCATCCAGGTTCCCGGGTTAAAAGATTAGAGTTGAATTCAGGTGGGTACATCGTCCAGGAAACGAACGTACCCTTATGTAGCTTGAAGGGTGCAACACATAACAGTGTGCTGGAAATGTGCCCTACTCGACGGCAGGCTACAGATCCTAAGGCGTGCCCAGGTAACGGGATTGCCTGTAGCTGGAAAATCTCTTCATGACTAATGTATTAATCTAGTTATTAGCCCTTAGTTTATTTCAATAGGTACTCCTGACCGTGGTACTCAGGAGTCCCCTCCTAGACATGATGCAAGACAAGACTGGATTACTTATACAAACACAATCGCCCACGGTGTCCAGGTTATTATACAGGTCATGTCATGTCAGGTAGCCGTCGCAACAGCTTATCAAGGTATAATATGTCAGGTTATCAGGTCAAGTGTACTTGTCAGGAGTGCGCCACGACGGGCCACTATCAGGTCATGTCAGGTTACTCATGTCAGGAGTGCACCACTACGGGTCACTATCAGGTCATGCTCAATTGTCAATTCCAAACATATCTAACACAAGTCATGTCAGGTTACTCATGTCAGGAGTGCACCACTACAGGGCTATAAAAGAGCCAAGCTTAAGGAAAATAAAACCAAATCTGACACGCTGACATGAGACCAAGTCAGCCAAAGGCCATACGCTCAAGTCAAACTATGCTCAGGCCAGCGTACACCTTGCTCGCTTAAGCTAGCGTACCAAGGCACACGTACGCTCAAGCTACAGGTCAGCGTACGCTCAAGCTAGCGTACCAAAGGGTCCATACACTTCCAATGGGAAGCGTACGTAAGGGTCAGCGTACACAAGGGCACGCTCAAGCTAGCGTACGCAAAAGACACGCTGCCAACAGGCAGCATATCAAGGCTAGCGTACGCTCGCTAAAGAGCAGCGTACCAAGGCTAGCGTACGCTCGCTAAAGAGCAACGTACCAAGGCTAGCGTACGCTCGCAAAAGAGCAGCGTACAACTCAGTGGCGTAAGCTAAAAAGCTAGCTCACTGTTCACTGTCTTCTCCAAATGGCAAGAATAGCAAGAACTCTAAAGTTGAATCTAAGCTTCAACAGTCCATATCTTGGTCAAAACAAGTCTGAATCCAACTTTCCAAAGGTCAAAATTGGGTAGAATAAAATTTTCTACAACATGGAACCATCAAAACTTGAAAACAAGGAAGTTGATAGATCAAAACCACCAAAAATCCAAAAATAGCAAGACTCTAGATCTACAAGAATTAAAGCATCAAAATGGAAAATGACAAGTTCTAATGTGGTTTAGAATCATGAGGAGAAGCTAATGAAACCACAAAAAGGGGTTCTCTTGTGGAAGCAAGTTGCACTTGCCTATGGTGTTCTTGGTTGGTGGAGAAGAGTAATGGTGGGGAAAAGAGAAGTAAATAAGAATTATGGAGGAGAGAGAAGGTTGGTGGGGATAATAAAGAGTGGGGTTGTGGTGGAAATGAAGGAGAAGCATAGGCTAAGGTGTTCCACTCTTGGCCCATGATGAACCAAGCATTGGGCTGGCCGAACCAAGCCAACCCAAACCGAGAGTTAAACCAAGCCGAGAGCTAAACAAGGAATCAGGCAATACAGAATAAAATACGTATACGTATCCCAAAATACGTAATACGAACACAGGCATTACAACTCTACCCACCTTAAAAGAATTCCGTCCTCGGAATTTAATCAAGAGGCTAGAGGAGCAATGACAAGCTACATTAATAACAAGCAAGCTATACTAGGCAATCAATCAATCATGCAAGCAAGGAATCGAAGGCAGGAGGCATAAGAAAGATATTATACCTCACGAGTCAAACAAGTCGGGATATCGCGATCGGATATCATCCTCACGCTCCCATGTTGACTCCCCCAAAGAGTGATGACCCCAAGCAACTCGGACTAACTTGATAGTCTTGTTCTTGAGGATCTTCTCTCTCCGGTCCAATATAGACACGGGCCTCTCCTCATACGAAAGGTTGGTACCAACAACCAATTCCAAATGATCCAGGATGTGGCTCGGGTCCGGGATATACCATCGTAATTGGGATACATGGAACACGTCATGCACCTCGCTTAGCGACGGTGGAAGAGCGAGACGATAGGATACATCTCCTACTCGCTCCAGAATGTCAAGCGGTCCTATATACCTAGGACTAAGCTTGCCCCGTACGCCGAAACGAATGATGCCACGGTTAGGCGAAATCCTCAGGAATACATGATCGCCGACCGAAAACTCGAGAGGGCGCCGATGAGAATCGGTCCAATGGCGCTGGCGATCTTGGGCAACTCGAAGATGATCTCGGACTCTCCTGACCACCTCAACTGTCTGGGCAATCATTTTTGGACCGAGCATCTGTCTCTCTCCAACATTATCCCAGGCTAGCGGGGATCTGCACTTCCTACCATACAGTGCCTCGAACGGTGCCATCTGGGTACTGGCCTGGAAATTGTTGTTGTACGAGAATTCCACCAGGTGCAAGTGATCTTCCCATGAACCACCGAAGTCAAGTGTGCAAGACCGTAACATGTCTTCAAGAGTCTGGATCGTGCGCTCCGACTGGCCATCTGTCTGCGGGTGATATGCTGAACTGAACTGGAGATGTGTTCCCAAGCTCTCTTGCAAGCTACGCCAAAAGTGCGACGTAAATCTTGAATCTCGGTCCGAGGTGATACTGACTGGCACACCGTGCAATCTGACAATCTGCCTGAGGTACATCTCTGCTAACTGAGCTGTCGACTGACCAACTCTGAATGGAAGAAAGTGAGCCACTTTCGTGAGCCGATCAACTATAACCCAGATAGCATCTCTACCAACTGGGGACCTAGGTAGTCCAGTCACAAAATCTATGGTCACATGCTCCCACTTCCATTCTGGAATCGGCAAGGGCTGAAGAAGTCCAGCCGGTCTCTGATGTTCGGCTTTAACTTGTTGGCAAACGAAACACCGAGAGACAACCCGAGCTATCTCCCGCTTCATGCCATTCCACTAGAAATGCTGCCGGATATCACGGTACATCTTCGTACTGCCGGGATGGATGGAATACTGCAAACTGTGCGCTTCTGACATGATCTTCTGCCGGATATCTCCGCTGGGTACACAAAGACGCTTACCATGTCGAAGTGTACCATCCTCATGAATACATAACTCTGGTCTTCGTCCTGCCTCATACTCGGCTCTGAGTCGCTGAAGCTTGGAATCTGCCGACTGCGCCTTCCGGATCCTCTCGACTATAGTGGACTGAACTTGCATACTGGCCATCAATGCCACACTGGAAGGGAGAATAACTTCTATACCCATCTTCTGAAGATCTGCTAATAATTCTGGCTGAGCTGTTAGGAAATAAGCTCCGGCTCTCCTGCTCAATGCATCTGCTACGACATTGGCCTTTCCAGGATGATACTGCAGGTTGACATCATAATCCACAAGAAGCTTCAGCCACCTTCTCTGACGCATGTTAAGATCCTTCTGGGTGAAAACATACTTCAGGCTCTTGTGATCGGTGAAAATCTCTACCCTATCTCCATACAAATAGTTCCTCCATAACTTAAGTATAAACACTACTGCTGCCAGCTCCAAGTCATGGGTTGGGTAATTCCTCTCATGATCATGAAGTTGTCGTGATGCATAAGCTATCACCTTCCCATGTTGCATCAGAACACATCCTAGGCCTCTGCCTGAAGCATCACAGTACACTGAGAATCCTCCGGTCCCATCTGGAAGCGTGAGAATAGGAGCTGTTATCAGGCCTCGCTTCAACTGCTCAAAAAAACTCTGATACTCTGCTGTCCAAGCAAACTGCGCATCCTTGCGTGTCAACTGGGTCAATGGCGCTAAAATCCGAGCAAAATCTGAAACAAACCGCCGGTAGTAACCGGCCAATCCAAGAAAACTATGAACCTCTGCAACTGTGCTGGGCACTGGCCATGACTCAATAGCCACAGTCTTCTGGGGATCCACTTCCACTCCTCCTCTGGTGATGATATGAAACAAGTACGAAATGCGATCGAGCCAGAACTCGCATTTACTGAACTTGGCATATAACTGGTGCTCTCTGAGGATCTGAAGAACTATACGGAGATGCTGCTCATGCTCCGCCTCACTCTTGCTGTAGACCAGAATGTCATCCAAGAACACAATCACAAACTGATCCAAGTAAGGCATGAAGATGCGATTCATGAGGTCCATGAATACTGCCGGCGCATTGGTTGCTCCAAAAGGCATAACAAGGAACTCCCAATGCCCATAGCTCGATCTAAAAGCTGTCTTCGGGATGTCCTGCTCTCTGACTCTGATCTGATGATAACCTGAGCGTAAATCAATCTTCGAGAATACTGAAGCCCCCTTGAGTTGATCAAACAAGTCATCTATCCTCGGAAGAGGGTATCTGTTCTTGATTGTCACTGAGTTCAAGGTACGATAATCAACACATAACCTGGACGTACCATCCTTTTTTTTCACAAGAAGCATCGGGGCTCCCTAAGGCGATCCACTAGCACGAATGAATCCCTTGGTTCTGAGTTCTTCAATTATCTTGTACAATATCTCCAATTCTGACGGCACCATCCTGTAGACTCTCTCTGACACTGGGGCTGTTATGGGAATCAAGTCTATAGTGAACTCGATCTCCCGCTCCGGAGGCATACTTGGAAGTTCTTTTGGAAAAACATCTGGGAACTCATCTACTATCCTGGGCAACTGAACTGCTGCTACTGCCATCCGTAATACTGGAGGAGATGACTCAACCTCACCTCGAAAGAAAGAAAACTCCGGCTCGCCGGGAATGCTAAAAACAACCCTGCCAAGGTGGCAGTCTATCCTAGCATACTGGTTCCTCAACCAATCCATCCCTAAGACCACATCATAATTGGCCATCGGGAATTCTATCAATCTAGCGGGAAACTCTCTACCGCTAACTACGATCCTACACGAGGAAAACACTCTATCTACTCCCACAAGTCCGTTACCAGTAAGTATATTGAGCCTTACTGATAATGACTCGGGCTCCAATCCTACCCGTGTCGCAAATCGTGCAGACATAAAAGAATGCGATGCACCAGAATCAAATAAAGCTGAAGCTGGAAAGGAGTTGACGAGAATAGTACCTGCCACTACCTCTCCTGGTGCCAATCCTTCCTCCACGGTCATAACCATAGCCTGACCGTGCCCTCGGGGTGCTGGTCCCCTCTGCTGAAATCCTCGTTGTCTGCTCTGACTCTGGGCTTGGGCTTGTACATACTGCTGGGGGTTCTGCTGCTGGAACACTTGGGTCTGAGGCGGCAAGGGCCTCGGCAATGGGTACTGCTGCTATTGCTGGACCGGTGCTGGCCCTCTCATCGAAGAGCTAGAAAGGTTGGACGATGATGAACCACCCCTATTCGGGCAGGATCCAACCCTGTGGTCTGGTGCTCCACAAGCCAGACACAATCCCTGTGCCCTGCGATAATCTGCCACCACATGGCCTGGCTTCCCACAATGAGAACATCCTACTACGGAAGACTGCTTCTGCTTCTGCTGCTGAGGGTACGTCAGAGTGGAATGTTGAACCGACGTTACTGAGGCCGCTCGCTTCGGAGCTCCAATAGTCAAAGCCCTGGCTGCTGGGGCTGGTGCTGAAGACTGATTCATCTGGCCATGAGATCTCTTCCGACCTCCGGCTCTATCCACAATCCTCTGGGAGTTATACTCATGCCTCCTAGCTGCTTTTATGACTGTATCAAAAGTCTGATGCTCAAACTGCTCAACTGCCAACAAGATCTCCAGGTGAAGTCCCTGCTGGAACCGCTGGGCTCTATCATACTCGGTTGCCACCAAAGTGGGAGCAAACCGACTGAGTCTGGAAAACTCGGCCGCATATCCGTCGACCGTCCTGCCTCCTTGCTTCAGATTGGTAAACCTCATCTGCAGATCATACCGAGCCACGACATCGAAATACTTGGTCTAGAATCTCTCCCTGAACACTGCCCAAGCAATAGGTGCTGCTAATCCAACGGCCTGTGCTGCCCACCAGCTGTGGGCAAGATCTAACAACTGCAGGCGCACCACGGCTACCTTCTCATTTTCTGGAGTCTTGGCTGCTTCTAGAACCACCTCTGTGTCCTGAAGCCATGCATCTGCTGCGATAGCATCTTCACTACCGTCAAAGAATAGAGGGTTCAAGCGCTTGAAGCTGTTGGCCGCGCTGTTCCCTGGATGACCGCCTCTGGTCAAAGCATCCGCCACTGCCTGTTGCAATGCATCTCCACGACGATCTTGAGAAGCTATAAGGGTCCTGACGAGACCTACCAAAGTGCCATCATCAGGCTCGACAGGCTGAACTGGCTGGACTGGTGGTTCTCCGTCAGAAGGCACGACTCTGGAGGCTACTCCGGAATGCTGGGCTTGATCTCCAGGTTGCTGCTGGTCCGCGGGAGGTGCTCCGCCTTGCTGGTCGGTAGGACCACGAACAATGCCGCTGAAGAAGACGACATAGGAAACAATAAGGCAGGACCAGGGCAGATCAACGATACAAGCATATGATCAGGACAAGAATCCAGGGATTCAAAAGATATGAGCAGAGATCAAGGACGAATACTGATTGAGACATCTATTCGGTAAACCCTCACATATCTTGATTTACAAGACCTGCATGGGCCACCACTTAAACCATGTCACGCCCCAGATCCAGAATACTGGAGAGCGGGGGCAGACATAGCCAGCTACGTATATGAAATGGAATCCATCTCGCTATACGGTCACGGCTGTCTAGATACTTGAGGGTTTATCTACAAGCCAACAGTCTCTTAAGGTCATGAACAAGCCTTGTGTCTCAATCACAAGCAAGTAAGTAAAAGTCACAAGATGTATGATCATTAAATATACAATAGTAAGGCATCCCAAACATTACATATTCAGTTGATCATGAAGCTAGTCGTTACAAAATGTCAGGACTAGTAAGAGTTTAGTCATACATGATCAACCCTAGGATCTGTTAATCATGTTACAGCCCGTAGGCAGACAGTAAGTAAGTGCAATCGAGCTAAACAGGTGCTCGTCGGCTAAACGCCTCAAAAGAATATTTTTACAATAGAGTGGGAGAGCCAAAATAACCCACTCGTTGCCATGGTTCCGTCTAGTAGCCACCATCTGGCTGGAAGGTCGGTAGATCCTCTGGAGCTGCTCTGAAATCTGGCCACACAAAACCAGCTGGGTCAAACCCCAGAAAGAGCAAGTGCCACAAAGGAGGCTTCACTTAAGAACCAAAACCAGCAATCAGCACAAGATATAAATAAAGTAAGAACTGGAAATAAAGAAAATACACCAGGATGATATACGACGAGATAACCATGGAACTATTCAGATAACCAGGTTACAACCCTTAAACCAAACAAGGACCGGGGTTGTAACCCTTCGTCTGAACAGAGCTTAGAATTCTTACCATTTATCTGTAAAATAAATACAAGCATTCTGGTCGTTCAATGATCTGGAACAGGATCCGGGCAGGACTAGACTGGTTAGACTCCGTCCAATCACTTCACGGCCAAGCAAGAATTACGGCTTGATACTTTAACTAACTAGGGTTGTCACAAGTCTAATTACTAACAAAATACAGTGAGATTGTTCCACAGCCACAAGCCCTGCAGACCATCCAGGTTCCCCGGGTTAAAAGATTAGAGTTGAATTCAGGTGGGTATATCGTCCAGGAAACGAATGTACCCTTAGGTAGCTTGAAGGGTGCAACACATGACAGTGTGCTGGAAATGTGCCCTACTCGACGGCAGGCTACAGATCCCAAGGCGTGCCCAGGTAACGGGATTGCCTGTAGCTGGTAAATCTCTTCATGACTAATATATTAATCTAGTTATTGGCCCTTAGTTTATTTCAATAGGTACTCCTGACCGTGGTACTCAGGAGTCGCCTCCTAGACATGATGCAAGACAAGACTGGATTATTTATACAAACACAATCGCCCACGGTGTCCAGGTTATTATACAGGTCATGTCATGTCAGGTAGCCGTCGCAACAGCTTATCAAGGTATAACATGTCAGGTTATCAGGTCAAGTGTACTTGTCAGGAGTGCACCACGATGGGCCACTATCAGGTCATGTCAGATTATTCATGTCAGGAGTGCACCACTACGGGTCACTATCAGGTCATGCTCAATTGTCAATTCCAAACATATCAAGTAAATTCGTAATTATCAAGTTCAGGACAAAAGGCATAAGGATATAAAATAGGCGTAAAATATCTAATAAAATATCAATATACAGGGCTATAAAAGAGCCAAGCTTAAGGAAAATAAAACAAAATCTGACATGCTGACATAAGACCAAGTCAGCCAAAGGCCATACGCTCAGGTCAAACTATGCTCAGGCCAGCGTACACCTTGCTCGCTTAAGCTAGCGTACCAAGGCACGCGTACGCTCAAGCTACAGGTCAGCGTACGCTCAAGCTAGCGTACCAAAGGGTCTATACACTTCCAATGGGAAGCGTACGCAAGGGTCAGCGTACACAAGGGCACGCTCAAGCTAGCGTACGCAAAAGATACGCTGCCAATAGGCAGCATATCAAGGCTAGCGTACGCTCGCTAAAGAGCAGCGTACCAAGGCTAGCGTACGCTCGCTAAAGAGCAGCGTACCAAGTCTAGCGTACGCTCGCTAAAGAGCAGCGTACAGCTCAGTGGCGTAAGCTAAAAAGCTAGCTCACTGTTCACTGTCTTCTCCAAATAGCAAGAACAGCAAGAACTCTAAAGTTGAATCTAAGCTTCAACAGTCCATATCTTGGTCAAAACAAGTCCGAATCCAACTTTCCAAAGGTCAAAATTGGGTAGAATGAAATTCTCTACAACATGAAACCATCAAAACTTGAAAACAAGGAAGTTGATAGATCAAAACCACCAAATATCCGAAAATAGCAAGACTCTAGATCTACAAGAATTAAAGCATCAAAATAGAAAATGACAAGTTCTAATGTGGTTTAGAATCATGAGGAGAAGCTAATGAAACCATAAAAAGAGGTTCTCTTGTGGAAGCAAGTGGCACTTGCCTATGGTGTTCTTGGTTGGTGGAGAAGAGTAATGGTGGGGGAACGAGAAGTAAATAAGAATTATAGAGGAGAGAGAAGGTTGGTGGGGATAATAAGAGGGGGGTTGTGGTAGAAATGAAGGAAAAGCATAGGCTAAGGTGTTCCACCCTTGGCCCATGATGAACCAAGCATTGGGTCGGCCGAACCAAGCTAACCCAAACCAAGAGTTAAACCAAGCTGGGAGCTAAACAAGGAATCAGGCAATACAGAATAAAATACGTATACGTATCCCAAAATACGTAATACGAACACAGGCATTACAGGCACGCATGGTCTCATACTCCCAAGGCTCGTTGCGATAACGAAAGATAAAAGTGTCATCAGCAATCATGCCATCTTCAGAACCCAGCCTCATCATAGACGGACAGTGCATCAGCAGCCACCCCATCAGATAATGATAGGACAGCTCAGTCCGTTCAAAGTCTTTTGTCACATCGCGGGCAATGACCTTGGATGTAAAAGTACGGAGGCCACGGTGTATGCTGCACACCATGGCTAGAAGAAGAGCTAGTTTGACTCTAAAAACTAGCTTCACAACAGGGAGGATAAAATTATGGCTGATCCTGTCAATAGAACCGGCTCCTCCCGAGACTACGCAATTCCGCAGCCATATCATCAAGAATCCTGCCAGGAGCACCTTCTCTGGCAGCTCTTGGATATCCTGATAAAAATAACCAAGAGAGTCGGTTTGACTCCTAAATCTGTCACTAGTGGTGGCCACCCTCTTGGCCGACGACACCAAGGCCTGAATCGCCTCCCGGGATTGAGGACTTCGGGAAGTAACCCGGCCTGAGGCACCCGTCGAGAAGAGATAGCTTACCTAGGCTTTAGTGTGGGGAGCATTTCCTTCCGAGCTGCTATCCTTCTTGGCCATCTGCTGGCACGTGCTACAGTGGCACAATATCTCCTGATAAATAGGCACGAAGCCCGGATACCGTTCCTCCAGCTCCTCGAACTCCTCATTCGTAGGAGTGTACACCTCAAAAGCTTCATCCCCCCAAGGAAACTTGGAAACCACGTGCATCTCATGGAGTGCAAGCCCCATTTCCCCTACAGGTGTATAGAAGGTTCCCGTACGGTGGTTGTACATCTCCAGCAGAGCCATAAATAATTTTTTGTTTACGGGCAAGCCGTGGCTGGTGCCCCGAATAGCGTGATAAAGACCAATTTTATGCAGAAAAGTCTCATACTTTCGCGAGATCCACATAGACAGATTGATCCATAGGGAAATGGGGTGTATCCAACTCGGGAGCGCCAACCGGCCACTAGGATAGGAGCCCTTCTGAGCAAGCTGGTTCAGGAAAGTGTCGGCTGCAGAGAACGAGAAATTGGGACCCGACACATTCAAAAAAGTGCCCGGGGCCAATCCCATTACATAGCGGCTGGCATCTACCTTGCCCGCACATACTGACTTCATGCTGTTGTTGTAATGGATGTCGCCCACAAACATCCTATTCCGGGTAGGGGTCAAAGACTCTTCCATCTTCCTGTCCAACGGGAGCATATTAAACCAAGATAGTGGAAAGTGATGCTCCATTTGAGGGATGCGGATCGCCATCCCGTTAGAAATAAAGCTCCAATTCTCTGACACGTCCAGAACTTGACTGTTCTTCACAGTCAAGGCATCTCCGAAGAAGAACGCAGGCTTCAGGTATTCCCCTTCTAATTTCCCCGAGTTTATCATGGCGCAGAGAAAGTAGAAGGGCTGGTTCTTGAGGGCATTCAACCTCGTCAGAGGCTCGTCACTAGGAAACTAGTCCACCACATACCGAACTATCTGGTCATACCTATAGCCCATAGTGGCTTGGGCACGACCCACCAGAGGTTCTCCCGCAGGATTAACTAGAAAATTCACTGAAAAGAGGACAAAAAAATAAGTTAAAAAGATGGACAAGGAAAATTGATTGGTGTTTTCGAGCTTATGCGGCTCCAATTCAATGGAGTCTCATGCGGCCCAACTCAGAAAATACTTATGTGGCCCCGTCCAGCGAAGGTTCATGCGGTAGTATTTTTATACGGCTCTGTTTAATGAAGTCTCATACGACAGAGGTCAGATAAGTTTATGCGGCTCATGCGACGAACAAATTTGTGCGAGCCTATGCGGCCCAGCGCAGCTTATGTGGCCCCGTTGGCAAAGTGCTTATGTGGCCACAATAACAATTCTCATGCGGCTCGGACATGAGATGTACATGCGGCATACATGAATATGAAGGCTCGTGCATAGAGCATGCGACGTAGCCACAACAGTTAGGGTTTCAAGCTCACACAGCATCCTTACCAGCAATAGTGGGGTGGACGTCGGGGTGAACTGCGGGCACGTCGGTTGGCGAAGGAGCGGCCACATTATCATTCATCGCCGCAGTCGAAGTAGAAGCAGTTTTCTTGCCCTTCGCCGCCGCAGCCGACGAGGATGCCGCCTTTTTACCCTTCGCCGTAACAGTCTTCTTGGGAGCCATCGGTGATCGAAGAAGAGGATAACAGTTAGGGCAGGAAAGTCTTGAATTGAAAGAGAGAATAAAGAAGTCTCTTCGTCCCAAACACGCTTCTATTTATAGGCGGAGCCTATAGACCGACGCATCGATCCATGTGCAGTGTAACCGACTCTTCGATTATCAAGGCAATCCGACTATTCAAGGCTAAACTCTTGGGATCCTGCCCCCAAAAGATGGCTCAAATCAAAGGCAATCAATGCAAAGATTTGCACACGTGGCATGAAGACGTGGCAAGGAGCCTATACGGCCAAGCAGCCCATGCGGCTGGAAAGCCCATGCAGCTCAGATGGCCATGCGGCTGAGGAGGCCATGCGGTTGAGACATCCATGTGGCCAGAATATCCCATGCGGCCCGAAGAGTTTTACATGGCCATGCTTCTTATTCAAAGTATTTCAATTTTACAAATTGAAAACTTTGAAGGGGGTCTTATAGAAGCATGGAAAATAATAAAGAAAGGCCTATGCGACTCCGACAGAAGGATCCCCATGCGGCTCAGGATATCCATGCGGCTCAGGAGTCCATGCGGCTCAAGGGTCCATGCGGCTGAAAAAGAAGCCACGTGGCCTTCAACAGTTCTTCTCTACATTCGACTGTATTTAATGCCCTAACGGCTGCTCTGACGAATAACAGCTATGACAGCTCTGACATAAGGACGTAATAATGACTCTGACATGATGGCTTGATCCTAGGAGAGAGGAGAAAATCTTCTTACAGCTGGCAAAATCCATCAAGTCCCGAGGCCACTCCATGCGGCCGCTGCACTTATGCGGCTGCCCATCTGCATACGGCTGCGTATCCCCGTGCGGCTGCCCATCCCCATGTGGCTGCCCATCTGCATGCGGCTGCCTATCCCCCTTGCGGCTGCCTATCCCCATGCGGCTGTCCATCCCCGTACGGCTGTCCATCCTCATGCGGCTGCATACCTCATGCGGCTGAAAGGACCACCCATATGCGGCTCTGCCAGGACGGTCCAGTTGAGACACGTGGCGCTTGAGACACGTGGCAGTCTTATCTTCCCTAGAATTATGGGTGCTAACAAATCCTAACAAAATCAGATTTATGGCGATCGTCATAATTGCCCAGATCAAATCAAATCAAGCAAATTGGACACGTGGCAGGCTATCACAAATCACGAATATTCATGACAATCAACATTTATTGCCCACAGAGATTTGATGCAATCACATTAATTGCTCAAATTTATTATTTCAAGATGCATGGCCCAGATTAATTGATCCTTTGTAAACCCCCGTATTTTAATTGATTTTTCTGAATTAATTAATGTTTTACACATTTTATTAATTATGAATATTTGATACTAGCTTATTAGTATAAATAATGTATGTGAGTATATGTATATTATATTATTATATGTGTGAATGAGCGTATTCTTAATAAATAAGGAATATAATAAATTCTAGGATTTTAGGAAATTATTTGTAAATTTTAGAATTTTTTTACTAGCCTAATATATATATATGCTTATAGTTTGATATATATATATATATATATATATATATATATATATATATATATATATATATATATATATATATATATATATATATTTAGTTTGATATATATATATAGATATATATATATATATATATATATATATAATATATATATATATATATATATATATATATATATATATATATATAATTATTAAAAAAAAGCCACACACAGGTGGTCGGCCCAAGGGGGGGACCGACCACCATAGCTTGTTAATGTAAGTAAGAAAAAAAAGGAAAAAAGAAAAGAAAAAAAAAATATATAATATAACCCACCCACCCACTAAAAGTGGGCGGGCCCCCCACCCAAATAATTGCTTGCTGCTTTCAGCAGCAAGCTCACGAACTAAACCTATTACGTGGGACTACTTAGTTCTAAAACTATTTATATTAGGTTTTAGCTACAACTTGTTATATATACATCTTTTTCCACAAAACTCACAACCCTAGACTTCCAAAACGAAAGTTATGGCTGATCATACCCCCTTTGCCTACGACTTTGTTGTACCAGCTATAGAGTTTTGTGTGCGACGAACGAAGCATCGGAAGTCAGCCCCGCGTCACCCACGGAGCAGTTTTCCCACTCAAGGTACCCTATTTCCCTACGACGTAACTATTTACTCGTAGCACCGATTTTCGATCCGTAAAATTTTTTGGAAAGTAGACTTGACCCTCTTTGAGATCCTCTAGGTGGATTTTGAAACAACCCATCGACTTGCTCGAAAAACTGAGACGAAGTTGAAGAAAAACCTGTTTTCTGTAATACTAAAAACTATTTTAAAACGACAACTTGTCGGCCAATTTTCTTGCTTTGCAGTAAAGAATTGTAGAAAATAATTAAACACAGGTGAAGACAACATAACCATGATTAAAACGTAACTTGTAGATCGATATTTAGATTTCTGTGCAAGAAGTAAATCCTTGTTAAACTTGTGTGAAAAACTATTTTTGAAATAGTAAATTTTAGAAATTTTTCTCCGATACGACGTGCACCCCGACAAATCGGACGACGTGGTCGGGCACAATATGCATCGAAAGGCGTGTATGGACGTTGCGGACGTATGGGAACTGACGGAACTCGGTTTTGTTGCGTGTGCGCGACGAAATCAACGCGTATCCGTCGAGATACCCCCGTATCGGCATTTTGTAAACTTGCCCATATCTTCGTGTACATTCGTCGATTCGAGACAAAACTTGCGCCAACAGGTCCGAATCAAAATTTTGGTCCTGTGTGCCAAGTTTGGTTCGATTCTGAGAAGGTCGAATCGGAACCCATTTTTGGCGGGCCTGCGACCCACTCAAATGGGCGAATTTGTACACGGCTCATCGTAATCCAAAACTGGACATACCGTTGAGTTCCTCTCCTCAAACTAAAACCGTAGACATGTAGTTTGACGACTTTAGAGACCACTGACTTTGGCACACATTTCGGTGCAAAGTGGGTCCAACGGCGGACATCGTTTTGACCCGAAATTACGATTTTGCCCCTGTTCCAGCATTTGACTTTTGGACAGGCGTTTCATAGGCATATCTTTTACACCGAGTGCATTTTTGATGTTTGTTTCAGCGTCCGGAGTTGTTTGGAGACTGTGATATTTCTTAACTGACATTGTGATTTCTTGGGCTTGCCACTTTGCACCATCAGGCAAGATACCTTGCCACCTTACTCTGTGATTACTATATTTCTTATTTTCAGTTGTTATTTTTAGCATCTCTTATTTCTTGATATTTAAACTGTGCGTCCAAGTCACACTTGGGTGCAAGCGACTCTATCGGTCGTTTTTCTCGCTTTATTTATTCTCTTGCATTGACTTAGTTTATTGACCACCCATTGATGTTGAGGTATTGGTATATCTCATACGGCCTTGACACTTATTGTATCACATGATGTGAGTCACATATAGGACACGTATCCGCATAGTCGGCTGGCCACCGATACGTATGCAGCGTACGACGGATAGGGGTAACTGCTAATAGAGTTGCATGCTAGAAGACTTGGCGGTTACTAGAGGTACATGTCAGTCATGGAGATGATGATACTAGGCATTGGGTGGGGAGAACATTACCTGACATATGGGCTTCGATTGCACTTTCCTTGTAACCCGAAAGCTCCGCTGGAGATACGGGTATGAGCCTCTCAGGTTGGCCACTGTCATTTTTGAACGTCATGCGCTTGGTCACTGGTGCCCAAGAGGGGACTATACCAGATCCTATATTCAGCCAGGGCTCATGCGTCGAAGGAATGTATCTCAACTGCATATTCATAGTAGAATGGTTAGGAACCCGATTGCATGCATACATTTTTCTCTTATTATATATATTATACTATTTTAGTTTATATGGCATGGTATTTTCTTGTATCTTGCTATGTCCCCTGAGGACCTGGTTATCTCTCCAGGATTAGACGATTTTCCACAGGAGTACGGAGCGGCGTTGGAGCTATCTTACATCGATGACGAGGCAGTCTTTACTGATTCCTAGTCTATTCTATATCTGAGACAGTTGTAGACATTATTTTACATCTCTTTTCTTTCTATTTTGTGGAGGTTGGACTCCGATCTTGTGAGACTATTTTTCATAGCTGTTTGGAGTGAGTATGTTCACCCGGCTATCTTTTGATACTCTTATTTATTTATTTGGACTCTATTATCTTCTGTGTAGAGCTGTGATGAGATTAGATTATATTATTCTGGCCGATGATTATTTTATTTACAGCTTATGTGCATATTTGGAGATTCCATATATTGGAGTATTCTTCGTATATGTGCAGCTGGCATGTTCACGTACTTGGTCCTACGTATTTTGGGACTGGGGCATTACATGTTTTTGTGGTGGCCCATGCAGGTCAACGTAAATATTGTTTGGTTACATGACTGTGCCCAACAAGCCTGCATATAGGAATATGAATATCTCATCCAGAACTACTACTATCTTTTTACTTCCAATCTTTTCGAAACTTCCTTGATTATTCGATTTACTTCATATCTAATCTTTCTAATAGCAACTTATCTTCCTCGTGCCAACAGTATGAATCTACGAAGTGGACGCACCATTACCTTGACCCCAAAAGCTGGTGTTACGACTACCCATGAGGAGCAGAACCCTCCAACGACTCCAGCGACACCATCCCAGCCAGGACAGTCGCAGCCTACTACGACACAGACGACGGTGTACCCAGAGATCGTAGCACCCCAAGGCAGCCAGACTGGACAGACCCCTACCATGCCACCGGAAGGGAGTGTACCACTACCTCTACCACCACCATTCCCTCAGCAGTTTCCTCCACAGTCGGGACCTCAGATGCCTCCACCACCGACGATGGTACACCTAGAGATTACAGTACCCCTAGCCAACCAAACTGGATAGACTACTACAGTACCCCTAGAAGAGAATGTGCCCTCTACTATACCCTTTCAGCCAAATTGTGTGACACAACCAGATCAGAGAATCCCAGCTTCCAGCAAGAATATACGCCACTTCCTCCCCGGTCCCCATCATCCATGCCAGTTCCTTACTCTAACGAGGCTTCAGCGTCAAGGTTCTTGCTAAGGTTATTACAAGTGCAGCAACAACAGAATGAGTTTGCAAGGAGTATTATATCTATAGCCCTAAACAGGAATCTATCTGCCTCGCCAGCCTCGGTGCCAGTTAGAGAGACTCAGAACGGGCCGAATAGACATTCCGAAGCACAACGACACCCTAGAGCATCACCATATCCAGATAGGGAGCTTCCTACATGTCGCTTCTGCCATAGGAAGGGTCACCTTGTGAAGGATTGTCGTCGTAGATTGGGACAGTGTATAATTTGCGGTTCCAATTATCACGAAGCCAAAAATTGTACGAGGACACCATATACCTCGTAGCAGGAGCAAGAAGAAGGACTATACCGGGATCGAGAGAAGCCTACCTGCAACTACTGCAGAAAGAAGGGACATATAAGTAGAGATTGTCGAATCCGTCATGGTTTATGCTTAAGATACAGATCGAGACAACATATGATCAAAGATTGTCCCGAGCCACGAACTCAAGTGCATGATCAGCAGACTCCCATGCCAATAGTCCCAGCACTTTCCATACCTCGACCGGTTCAGCATGTGTCTAGGCTCATGACACCAACAGTAGGAGCACCATGTTTACCATTACCTCCACAGCAATTGCAGTTCCACAGGGCGAGAGCATAGGGCCCTAGTCAGAGGCATGGGCAGGCCTTTCACTAGCGGTAGAGGGTGCAGAATCCCTGAGGAAATTATAGCAGGTATGATTTTAGTTACTACGTTCTTGCTACTTGCCTTATTTACCACTAGAGCCAAGCTGCACTAGTTAATCATAAGCCTAGTCATGCATCTTCCATCTTACTCATCCTTTTCTAAAATATAGATCCATGGTTATTCTCTTTAAGTTGTTGATAATGGTAAATGATCAGAACATATGACGACCTCAGAACTGGTATACTACTTTCCCTCAAGAAACTGTGCTATCAATAGGTTCATAACTAATTAATTCTCACTTGGAGTTAGCCGTTTCGATTACATTACTGTGCGAAATGGGCCTGCATATAGAATTAGAATCTAGGTACCTCATCCACATACTTGACCTCCATTCTTGATTTCCTTTGAATCCGTTGATTGTCTTTAATTACATATTGTCGGATTCTCGTTCTACTACAAATATTATCCTTTCTTCCCGTGATGATTGGCAGGTTAGGAAGATGAATCGTACTTGGTATACGCATTTTTATGCTGCTTAGACATGCTATTAGTTGAACCCTTATAAGTTGGGTAGAACGCCTCATGATCTATCACCCTCCTTGTCCCGACGACCTTCTTTAAAGGGAACACTCAGAAGATTACCTAGACTGTGCTTATTAGTTCAATCAAATGCCTTAGATAAGAAACCAGTAGGACAACTGTAGAGGCACGATCATAGGTCGAGTCTTAGAGTTTGATGAACTTGAACTACTTGTGACTTCTTTCAACTATATATCTCACGTACCTATGTTTTTAACTACCATGACTAAACACCGCTATTATAGCCTAGATTTTGCAAGCTTTTTCTTTATCAAGCTTGTTCAGGACATGTGTTTATTGGGGACGCCCACTAGGATATTGTCTAATTAGAATCAATGTACTATGGTCTGATCAACCTTAGTGCACACGGTTCGCTCTTCATATGATTATCCTGTATGGATTGAGATATAGAAGTCCCTAGGATCTCAACCATAACTACCTTGACAACTCGCTGGTAATTATTCAATTTACCCTCGGAACCTAGTATTCGCAATCGATCCCCTCCCTCGAACCCCTTATTGTCCTCCGCCCTTACTAAAAATCGGGAAAACAAATGCTCGTATTGAGAGACGATAGACACATAATGACCCCATAGTTCGTCATACCACCTATGGCTACGAAGGCGATATATGTACAATTGTTTTGTATCCATTCAAAAATTGAGAAGGATCCTCATACTAGATCCATATCTACCATACCTCGTTACCTATTGCCTTGAGTATTATTCTTTTATAGTCATAGTCAAGATACAATATTGCTTACCTCATTAATCCTAAAAACCGTGTCTTGGCTTATAGAGTGAGTAGATTGTAAGACTTCTAAATTCTAAGATACACTAGTACAAGTGATTGATTGGAATAAGTTGGTTTACATTAAGGTGTTAACTAGTGGCTCATGAACACCCACTTTCTATTTAGGTCAGTTGATGTCCCCTACCATGACATCGACATTCGAAGCACGAGACTAGCTGTTACCTTCCAACAAATTTTATATGCAAGACCTAGACAAGCCCCTTCATCTAGGCATATCATGTTCCACTCAAACATGTCCCCTTGTACTCTATTTTTATGATTCTATTCCGGATCATGAAGACCAAATATGAACCTTAACATAAAACTAAGGTACATCGGGCCTTTCGATGTCTTGGAACGTGTTGGAGAGGTTGCCTACAGATTGGACTTGCCACCGTCGCTAGAGGGAGTACATGAAGTATTCCATGTATCTCAGTTGAGGAGGTACATGGCGGACATCAATAATGTGCTTGATCACTCCGAGATCACCGTTGGACCGAGCTTGTCGTACGAAGAGCAACCAGTAGGCATCCTCGATCGCCGAGTGAAGGTGTTGCGGAATCAATCTATTCCATTGGTTCGAGTGGCATGGAAACGTCACTCGCCAGGGGAGTCTACTTGGGAGCGCGAAGACGACATCCGAAATCGCTACCCGCATTTGTTCGAAGACGAAGGTATGTCTTGCAGTTAAGTATTTAAATTACTATCAATTCCCTTACATTGCATTCGATCCCCCGACCTTAGTTTAATTTCGAGGACGAAATTTTCTTTAAGTTGGGTAGGATGTAAACCCCCATATTGTAATTGATTTTTATGAATTAATTAATATTTTATATATTTTATTAATTATGAATATTTGATACTAGCTTATTGGTATAAATAATGTATGTGAGTATATGTATATTATATTATTATTATATGTGTGTATGAGCGTATTCTTAATAAATAAGGAATATAATAAATTCTAGGATTTTAGGAAATTATTTGTAAATTTTAGATTTTTTTTTTTACTAGCCTAATATATATGCTTATAGTTTGATATATATATATATATATATATATATATATATATATATATATATATATATATAAAAATATATATATATATATATATATATATATATATATATATATATATATATATATATATATATATGTTTGCCATTGATTGTAAAAGAACAGAACAATTATCGGAGGACTGAACTTAGACTCACAATACAAACTCGCTCGTACAAAGAAAGCCTAGGGACGAAAACCTAGGTACAGCAGACTAAGTACGATTGTTTATTTTTGATTCTGGGGGGTGACGATAGAGGCTCGGGAAAGCGACGGCCGCTCTGCCTTACTCCTTGGACGATCAGTATGTAGCCTTGGCTCGGGGAAGATCTGCTCGACGTTGATGAAAAAATGCTCTTCTTGCTCTCCTGGCTTCTCTCTCTCTGTGATTATCAAGAAGAAAGGGGGAGCTCTCTCTGTGTAGATCTCTCTCTTCTTATTTTTTTTTATTCTTTTGTTGCCGACCTTTCCTCTTTTTTTTTCAAGGGAATGATGCTGGCTATTTATAAGAGTGGGGGGGTGATCATTAGGGTTTGCTAATGATTATCTGTTTGAAATATCGGTGCTCCTTCATTCTATCTGAACCCTTGATCCTGATTACAGTGAATCTCGGCCATTAACGCGGATAGCATCGTATCTCATGAGCAATTAATGCTAGCTGCTTTAAATCCTCGTGATTGATTATGCCAATGTTTGATTGCTCGCCACGTGTCCTAGTAGCTTGATGATAAATGATATGCCCTGATCTCAGTAATTATGATGATGATGTCAAATATATTTGTTGAGATTCGGTTAAATCTCTTATTGATCCCATGCCACGTGTCTTAATTGTGAGTCCTGTCAGAGCCGCATAGGATTGACTATCCTCGAACCGCAGAGATATACTCTTTGTAAGCCGCATAGGACGATGCTTCATCGAGCCGCATATGCGTAATCTTTGTGAGCCGCATGAGCTGGTGTTGTATTGGGCCGCAGGAAATGTGTTCCCAGGGAGCCGCATGAGCTAGCGTTGTATCGAACCGCATGGAACGGGTTCTCAGGGAGCCGCATATGACTGATTGCCACGTGGCAATCTGGGACTTCTGACGGATTTGGTCAGAGATTTTCTTCTTTTCCCGAGGAGTCAGTCATTATGGCAAGGCCATTATGAAACTTTATGTCAGGGCCGCCACAGTGAATCGTGCTGGAGCAATAAATGAGGCCACTCCTCAAACGACCAGCTGTAGGAAAAGATCACACATGGCGTCCATCGAGCCGCATATGCCTTGCTGAACCGCATACGCTCCCGAGCCGCATGCGATTGAGAGTCTTCTTTGAACCGCATAGGACTGCTCCTGGGTGGGCCGCATAAGCTTCTTACTCAGAGCCGCATGGATCATTATTCTAATATTTTCCATGCTTCTACAATATATAATATATATATATATATAAATATATATATATATATATATATATATATATATATATATATAAGAAGCCACACACAGGTGGTCGGCCCAAGGGGGGACCGACCACCACAGCTTGTTAATGTAAGTAAGAAAAGAAAAGGAAAAATGAAAAGAAAAAAATATAATATAACCCACCCACCCACTAAAAGTGGGCGGGCCCCCCACCTAAATAATTGCTTGCTGCTTTCAGCAGCAAGCTCACGAACTAAACCCAATACGTGCGACTACTTAGTTCTAAAACTATTTATATTAGGTTTTAGCTACAACTTGTTATATATACATCTTTTTCCACAAAACTCAAAACCCTAGACTTCCAAAACGAAAGTTACGGCTGATCATACCCCCTTCGCCTACGACTTCGTTTTACCAGCGACGGAGTTTTGTGTGCGACGAACGAAGCATCGGAAGTCAGCCCCGCGTCACCCACGCAGCAGTTTTCCCGCTCAAGGTACCCTATTTCCCTACGACGTAACTTTTTACTCGTAGCACCGATTTTCGATCCGTAAAATTTTCTAGAAAGTAGACTTGACCCTCTTCGAGATCCTCCAGGTGGATTTTGAAACAACCCATCGACTTGCTCGAAAAATCGAGACGAAGTTGAAAAAAAACCTGTTTTCTGTAATACTAAAAACTGTTTTAAAATGACAACTTGTCGGCCAATTTCCTTGCTTTGCAGTAAAGAATTGTAGAAACTAATTGAACACAGGTGAAGACAACATAACCACGATTAAAATGCAACTTGTAGATTGATATTTAGATTTCTGTGCAAGAAGTAAATCCATGTTAAACTTGTGTGAAAAAATGTTTTCGAAATAGTAAATTTTAGAAACTTTTCTACGATACGACGTGCGCCCCGACAAACTGGGAGACGTGGTCACGCACTATATGCATCGAAAGGCGCGTATGGATGTTGCGGACGTGTGGGAACTGACGGAACTCGGTTTCGTTGCGTGTGCGCGACGAAATCAACGCGTATCCGTCGAGATACCCCCGTATCGGCGTTTTGCAAACTTGCCCATAACTTCGTGTATAGTCGTCGATTCGAGACGAAACTTGCTCCAACAGGTCTGAATCGAAATTTTGGTCCTGTGTGCCAAGTTTGGTTCGATTCTGAGAAGGTCGAATCGGAACCCATTTTTGGCGGGCCCACGACCTACTCAAACGGGCGAATTTGTATACGGCTCATCGGAATCCAAAACTGGACATACCGTTGAGTTCCTCTCCTCAAACTGAAACCGTAGACATGTAGTTTGACGACTTTAGAGACCATAGACTTTGGCACGCATTTCGGTACAAAGCGGGTCCAATGGCGGACATCATTTTGACAAGAAATTATGATTTTGCCCCTGTTCCAGAATTTGAATTTTGGATAGGTGTTTCCTAGGTATATCTTTTACACCAAGTGCATTTTTGATGTATGTTTCAGCGTCCGGAGTTGTTTGGAGACTGTGACGTTTCTTAACTGACATTGTGATTTCTTGGGCTTGCCACTTTGCACCATCAGGCAAGATACCTTGCCACCTTACTCTGTGATTACTATATTTCTTATTTTCAGTTGTTATTTTTAGCATCTCTTATTTCTTGATATTTAAACTGTGCGTCCAAGTCACACTTGGGTGCAAGCGACTCTATCGGTCGTTTTTTTTGCTTTATTTATTCTCTTGCATTGACTTAGTTTATTGACCACCCATTGATGTTGAGGTATTGGTATATCTCATACGGCCATGACACTTGTTGTATCACGTGATGTGAGTCACATATAGGACACGTATCCGCATAGTCGGCTGGCTACCGATACGTATGGAGCGTGCGACGGATAGGGGTAACTGCCAATAGAGTTACATGCTAGAAGACTTGGCGGTTACTAGAGGTACATGTCAGTCATGGAGATGATGATACTAGGCATTGGGTGGGTTGAATATTACATGACGTATGGGCTTCGATTGCACTTCTCTTGTAACCCGGAAGCTCCGCTGGAGATACGGGTATGAGCCTCTCAGGTTGGCCACTGTCATTTTTGAACGTCATGCGCTTGGTCACTGGCGCCCAAGAGGGGACTATACCGGATCCTATATTCAGCCAGGGCTCATGCGTCGAAGAAATGTATCTCAACTGCATATTCACAGTAGAATGGTTAGGAACCCGATTGCATGCATACCTTTTTCTCTTATTATATATATTATATTATCACAGTTTATATGGCATGGTGTTTTCTTGTATCTTGCTATGTCCCCTGAGGACCTGGTTATCTCTCCAGGGTTAGACAATTTTCCATAGGAGTACGGAGCGGCGTTGGCGCTATCTTACATCGATTACAAGGCAGTCTTTATTGATTCCTAGTCTATTCTATATCTGAGACAGTTATAGACATTATTTTACATCTCTTTTCTTTCTATTTTGCGGAGGTTGGACTCCGATCTTGTGAGACTATTTTTCATAGCTGTTTGGAGTGAGTATGTTCACCCGGCTATCTTTTGATACTCTTATTTATTTATTTGGACTCTATTATCTTCTATGTCGACCTGTGATGAGATTAGATTATATTATTCTGGCCTGTGATTATTGTATTTACAGCTTATGTGCATATTTGAAGATTCCATATATTGGAGTATTCTTCGTATATGTGCAGCTGGCATGTTCACGTACTTGGTCCTACGTATTTTGGGACTGGGGCGTTACATGTTTTTGTGGTGGCCCATGCAGGTCAACGTAAATATTGTTGGGTTACATGACTGTGCCCAACAAGCCTGCATATAGGAATAGGAATATCTCATCCAGAACTACTACTATCTCTTGACTTCCAATCTTTTCGAAACTTCCTTGATTATTCGATTTACTTCATATCTAATCTTCCTAATAGCAACTTATCTTCCTCGTGCCAACAGTATGAATCTACGAAGTGGACCCACCATTACCTTGACCCCCAAAGCTGGTGTTACGACTACCCATGAGGAGCAGAACCCTCCAATGACTCCAGCGACACCATACCAGCCAGGACAGTCGAAGCCTACTACGACACCGACGACGGTGTACCCAGAGATCGTAGCACCCCCAGGCAGCCAGACTGGACAGACCCCTACCATGCCACCGGAAGGGAGTGTACCACTACCTCTACCACCACTATTCCCTCAGCAGTTTCCCCCGCAGTCGGGACCTCAGATGCCTCCACCACCGACGATGGTACACCCAAAGATTGCAGCACCCCTAGCCAACCAGACTGGACAGACCACTACAGTACCCCTAGAAGAGAATGTGCCCTCCACTACACCCTTTCAGCCAAATTGTGTGACTCAACCAGATCAGAGAATCCCAGCTTCCCAGCAAGAATATACGCCACTTTCTTCCCGGTCCCCATCATCCATGCCAGTTCCATACTCTAACGAGGCTTCAGCGTCAAGGTTCTTTCTAAGGTTATTACAAATGCAGCAACAACAGAATGAGTTTGCAAGGAGTATTATATCTGTAGCCCTAAACAGGAATCTATCTGCCTCGCCAGCCTCAGTGCCAGTTAGAGAGACTCAGAACGGGCCGAATAGACATCCCGAAGCACAATGACACCCTAGAGCATCACCATATATAGATAGGGAGCTTCCTATATGTCGCTTCTGCCATAGGAAGGGTAATATTGTGAAGGATTATCGTCGAAGATTGGGACAGTGTATGATTTGTGGTTCCAATTATCACGAAGCCAAAAATTGTACGAGGACACCATATACCTCGCAGCAGGAGCAAGGGGAAGGACTATACCGGGCTCGAGAGAAGCCTACCTGCAACTACTGCGGAAAGATGGGACACATCAGTAGAGATTGTCGAATCCGTCATGGTTTATGCTTAAGATGCGGATCGAGACAACATATGATTAAAGATTGTCCCGAGCCAAGAACTCAAGTGCATGATCAGCAGACTCCCATGCCAACAGTCCCAGCACTTCCCACACCTCGACTGGTTCAACATGTGTCTAGGCTCATGACACCAACAGTAGGAGCACCATGTTCACCATTACCTCCACAGCAATTACAGTTCTACATGGCAAGAGCACAGGGCCCTAGTCAGAGGCATGGGTAGGCCTTTCACTAGCGGTAGAGGGTGCAGAATCCCTGAGGAAATCATAGCATTTATGATTTTAGTTACTACGTTCTTGCTACTTGCCTTATTTACCACTAGAGCCACGCTGCACTAGTTAATCATAAGCCTAGTCATGCATCTTCCATCTTACTCATCCTTTCCTAAAATATAGATCCATGGTTATTCTCTTTAAGTTGTTGATAATGGTAAATGATCAGAACATATGACGACCTCGAAACTGGTATACTACTTTCCCTCAAGAAACTATGCTATTAATAGGTTCATAACTAATTAATTCTCACTTGGAGTTAGCCGTTTCGATTACGTCACTGTACGAAATGGGCCTGCATATAGAATTAGAATCTAGGTACATCATCCACATACTTGACCTCCATTCTTGATTTCTTTTGAATCCATTGATTGTCTTTAATTACATATTGTCGGATTCCCATTCTACTACAAATATTATCCTTTCTTCTCGTGATGATAGGCAGGTTAGGAAGATGAATTGTACTTGGTATACGCATTTTTATGCTGCTCAGACACGCTATTAGTTGAACCCTTATAAGTTGGGTAGGACGCCTCATGATCTATCACCCTCCTTGTCCCGACGACCTTCTTTAAAGGGAACACTCAGAATATTACCTAGACTATGCTTATTATTTCAATCAAATGCCTTAGATAAGATACCAGTAGGACAACTGTAGAGGTACGATCATAGGTCGAGTCTTAGAGTTTGATGAACTTGAACTACTTGTGACTTCTTTCAACTATATATCTCGTGTACCTATGTTTTGAACTACCATGACTAAACACCGCTATTATAGCCTAGATTTTGCAAGCTTTTTCTTTATCAAGCTTGTTCAGGACATGTATTTATTGGGGACGCCCACTAGCATATTGTCTAATTAGAATCGATGTACTATGGTCTGATCAACCTTAGTGCACACGGTTCGCTCTTCATATGATTATCCCACATGGATTGAGATATAGAAGTCCCTAGGATCTCAACCATAACTACCTTGACAACTCGCTGGTAATTATTCAATTCGCCCTCGGAACCTCGTATTCGCAATCGATCCCCTCCCTCGAACTCCTTATTGTTCCTCTGCCCATACTAAAAATCGGAAAAACAAACGCTCGTATGGAGAGACGATAGACACATAATGACCCCATAGTTCTTCGTACCATCTATGGCTACGAAGGCGATATATGTACAATTGTTTTGTATCCATTCAAAAATTGAGAAGGATCCTCATACTCAATCCATATCTACCATACCTCGTTACCTATTGCCTTGAGTATTATTCTTTATAGTCATAGTCAAGATACAATATTGCTTACCTCATTAATCCTAAAAACTGTGTCTTGGCTTATAGAGTGAGTAGATTGTAAGACTTCTAAATTCTAAGATACACTAGTACAAGTGATTGATTGGAATAAGTTGGTTTACATTAAGGTGTTAACTAGTGGCTCATGAACACCCACTTTCTATTTAGGTCAGTTGATGTCCCCTACCATGACATTGACATTCGAAGCACGAGACTAGCTGTTACCTTCCAACAAATTTCATATGCAAGACCTAGACAAGCCCCTTAATCTAGGCATATCATGTCCCACTCAAACATGTCCCCTTGTACTCTATTTTTATGATTCTATTCCGGATCATGAAGACCAAATATTAACCTTAATATAAAACCAAGGTACATCGGGCCTTTCGATGTCTTGGAAAGTGTTGGAGAGGTTGCCTTCAGATTGGCCTTGCCACCGTCGCTAGAGGAAGTGCATGAAGTATTCCATGTATCTCAGTTGAGGAGGTACGTGGCGGACAACAATCATGTGCTTGATCACTCCGAGATCACCGTTGGACCGAGCTTGTCGTACGAAGAGCAACCAATAGGCATCCTCGATCGCCGAGTGAAGGTGTTGCGGAATCAATCTATTCCATTGGTTCGAGTGGCATGGAAACGTCACTCGCCAGGGGAGTCTACTTGGGTGCGCGAAGACGACATCCGAAATCTCTACCCGCATTTGTTCGAAGACGAAGGTATGTCTTGCAGTTAAGCATTTAAATTACTATCAATTCCCTTGCATTGCATTCGATCCCCCGACCTTAGTTTAATTTCGAGGACAAAATTTTCTTTAAGTTGGGTAGGATATAAAGTCCCATATTTTAATTGATTTTTATGAATTAATTAGTGTTTTATACATTTTATTAATTATGAATATTTGATACTAGCTTATTAGTATAAATAATGTATATGAGTATATGTATATTATACTATTATATGTGTGCATGAGCGTATTCTTAATAAATAAGGAATATAATAAATTCTAGGATTTTAGGAAATTATTTGTAAATTTTAGAATTTTTTTAGTAGCCTAATATATATATATGCTTATAGTTTGATATATATATATATATATATATATATATATATATATATATATATATATATATATATATATATATATATATATATATATATATATATCAAACTATAAGCATATATATAATATATATATATATATTATATATATATCAAACTATAAGCATATATTATATATATGCTTATAGTTTGATATATATATATATATATATATATATATATATATATATATATATATATATATATATATAATATATATATATATATATATATATATATATATATATATATATATATAGATATATAATTATTAAAAAAAAAAGCCACACACAGGTGGTCGGCCCAAGGGGGGACCGACCACCACAGCTTTTTAATGTAAGTAATAAAAGAAAAGGAAAAAAGAAAAGAAAAAAAATTATATATATATAATATAACCCACCCACCTACTAAAAGTGGGCGGCCCCCCACCTAAATAATTGCTTGCTGCTTTCAGCAGCAAGCTCACGAACTAAACCCAATACGTGGGACTACTTAGTTCTAAAACTATTTATATTAGGTTTTAGCTACAACTTGTTATATATACATCTTTTTTCACAAAACTCAAAACCCTAGACTTCCAAAACGAAAGTTACGGCTGATCATACCCCCTTCGCCTACGACTTTATTGTACCAGCGATGGAGTTTTGTGCGCGATGAACGAAGCATCGCAAGTCAGCCCCGCGTCACCCACGGAGCAGTTTTCCCACTCAAGGTACCCTATTTCCCTACGACGTAACTATTTACTCATAGCACGGATTTTCGATCCGTAAAATTTTTTGGAAAGTAGACTTGACCCTCTTCAAGATCCTCTAGGTGGATTTTGAAACAACCCATCGACTTGCTCGAAAAATCGAGACGAAGTTGAAGAAAAACCTGTTTTCTGTAATACTAAAAACTGTTTTAAAACGACAACTTGTCGGCCAATTTTCTTGCTTTACAGTAAAGAATTGTAGAAACTAATTGAACATAGGTGAAGACAACATAACCACGATTAAAACGCAACTTGTAGATCGATATTTAGATTTTTGTGCAAGAAGTAAATCCATGTTAAACTTGTGTGAAAAACTGTTTTCGAAATAGTAAATTTTAGAAAATTTTCTCCGATACGACGTGCGCCCCGACAAACCGGGCGACGTGGTCGTGCACTATATGCATCAAAAGGCGCGTATGGACGTTGCGGACGTGTGGGAACTGACGGAACTCGGTTTCGTTGCGTGTACGCGACGAAATCAACGCGTATCCGTCGAGATACCCCCGTATCGGCATTTTGCAAACTTGCCCATAACTTCGTGTACAGTCGTCGATTCGAGACGAAACTTGCGCCAGCAGGTCCGAATCAAAATTTTGGTCCTGTGTTCCAAGTTTGGTTCGATTCTGAGAAGGTCGAATCGGAACCCATTTTTGGCGGGCCCGCGATCCACTCAAACGGGCGAATTTGTACAGGGCTCATCGGAATCCAAAACTGGACATACCGTTGAGTTCCTTTCCTCAAACTGAAACCGTAGACATGTAGTTTGACGACTTTAGAGACCATAGACTTTGGCACACGTTTCGGTGCAAAGCGGGTCCAACGGCGGACATCGTTTTGACCCAAAATTATGATTTTGCCCCTGTTCCAGAATTTGACTTTTGGACAGGCATTTTCGAGGTATATCTTTTACACCGAGTGCATTTTTTATGTTTGTTTCAGCGTCCAGAGTTGTTTGGAGACTGTGACGTTTCTTAACTGACATTGTAATTTCTTGGGCTTGCCACTTTGCACCATCAGGCAAGATACCTTGCCACCTTACTTTGTGATTACTATATTTCTTATTTTTAGTTGTTATTTTTAGCATCTCTTATTTCTTGATATTTAAACTGTGCGTCCAAGTCACACTTGGGTGCAAGCAACTCTATCGGTCGTTTTTCTCGCTTTGTTTATTCTCTTGTATTGACTTAGTTTATTGACCACTTATTGATGTTGAGGTATTGGTATATCTCATACGGCCTTAAAATTTGTTGTATCATGTGATGTGAGTCACATATAGGACACGTATCCGCATAGTCGGCTGGCCACCGATACGTATGGAGCGTACGACGGATAGGGGTAACTGCCACTAGAGTTGCATGCTAGAAGACTTTGCGGTTACTAGAGGTACATGTCAGTCATGGAGATGATGATACTAGGCATTGGGTGGGGAGAACATTACCTGACGTATGGGCTTCGATTGTACTTCCCTTTTAACCCGGAAGCTCCGCTGGAGATACGGGTATGAGCCTCTCAGGATGGCCACTGTCGTTTTTGAACGTCATGCGCTTGGTCACTGGTGCCCAAGAGGGGACTATACCGGATCCTATATTCAGCCAGGGCTCATGCGTCGAAGGAATGTATCTCAACTGCATATTCACAGTAGAATGGTTAGGAACCCGATTGCATGCATACCTTTTTCTCTTATTATATATATTATATTATCACAGTATATATGGCATGGTATTTTCTTGTATCTTGCTATGTCCCCTGAGGACCTGGTTATCTCTCCAGGGTTAGACGATTTTCCACAGGAGTACGGAGCGGCGTTGGAGCTATCTTACATCGATGACGAGGCAGTCTTTACTGATTCCTAGTCTATTCTATATCTGAGACAGTTGTAGACGTTATTTTACATCTCTTTTCTTTCTATTTTGCGACGGTTGGACTCTGATCTTGTGAGACTATTTTTCATGGCTGTTTGGAGTGAGTATGTTCAACCGGCTATCTTTTGATACTCTTATTTATTTATTTGGACTCTATTATCTTCTGTGTCGAGCTGTGATGAGATTAGATTATATTATCGTGGCCTGTGATTATTTTATTTACAGCTTATGTGCATATTTGGAGATTCCATATATTAGAGTATTCTTCGTATATGTGCAGCTGGCATGTTCACGTACTTGGTCCTACGTATTTTGGGATTGGGGCGTTACATCCTTAACCGTCAACTTCTCAAGGAGGCAATGATTGGCAAACCGTAATAATCACACCCCATTCCTATAAATAGCAAGGTGCCATTCCCTTGCAAAAGAGAAGAAAAAAGAGAGAAGAAAAGGAGAAAAAAGAGAGAAGGAGAGGAGAGCGAAAAGAGAGAGGGAGCACTACAGAGACATCCAGAGATCTAGCAACCAAAGGCGCAAGGGAGTCTCCCCACACGTCCAAGAGCATTTCTTCACCAGAGCCAAGGCTACGTCCGATCGTCCAAGGAGTAAGGGAGAGCTGCCGTCGCTTTCCCGAGCCTCTATCGTCACACCCAGAAAAAACTAAACAATTGTACTTAGATTGTTGTACCTAGGTTTTTGTCCCTAGGTTTTCTTTGTACGAGCGAGTTTGTATTGTGAGTTTAAGTTCAGTCCTCCTATATAAATTGTTCTGTACTTTCACAATCAATGGCAAACAATTTTGTACTTCGGATGTGTACGTCGCATACAAGTTCGCATTATCGTATTGTACGTCGCGTGCGAGTTTGCGTTTTGTATTTTCTCGTCGAGTGCGAATGTGTGTGAGGTATATTGTTAGCTATTGAATATGAAGAACAAAAATTACAAAGGAATTGAACTTGATTGCAAACTCGCTTGTACAAAAGAAAGCCTAAAATGAAATCCTAGGAAACAATCTAAGTATAATTGTTTAGGTTTTAATTTTGGGGGGTGACGATGGAGGGGTGTGGCACCCTGCTATCAGACACGGTCTTCGCTCTCAAAGAAATTTGCCAGCCCTGAATTGCCAACCTTTTACAGGGGTGTGGCACCCTGCTATTTATAGTGATTCCTGCAATAGCAGATTTTGGGCCGCATAAAGGGCCACGTGGCTACCGATCTGTAACAGCTCCCAAAGGCTCGATCTTGGGCTGCCAGCTAGTGGGGGTTGTTAAGAATTTGTTGTAGCAAATCTTGGTGGTTGAGACTGGGTCAAATTGCCATGTGTTCCCCCACAACAGAGTAAAATTATTCTTTTGCGGCCCGGATCAACTTGGCCGCATGCGGTACCAAGAGTCTTTCTTCTGCGGCCTAGATCGGCTTGGCCGCATAAAATATCAAGAGCCTTCCTTCTGCGGCTCGGATCATCTTGGCCGCATGAGGTCTCCAGAGTCTTCCTTCTACGACCCAAATTGGCTTGGCCATATGGGGTCTCCAAGAGCCTTGCTTCTGCGGCTCGGTTTCACTTGGCCGCATGGGTTCTTCGACAGCCTTGCTTCTGCGGCTCGAGTCAACCAGGCCGCATGGGATCTTCGAGAGCCTTGCTTCTGCGGCTCGAGTCTACTTGGCCGCATGGGGTCACCAAGAGCCTTGCTTCTGCGGCTCGGTTTTACTTGGCTGCATGGGTTCTTCGAGAGCCTTGCTTCTATGGCTCGAGTCAACCTATCCGCATGGCATCTTCGAGAGCCTTGCTTCTACGGCTCTAGTCTACTTAGCCGCATGGGATCTTCGAGAGCCTTGCTTCTGCAGCTCGAGTCTACTTAGCCGCATGGTTTCTCTAGGAGCATTCCTTCTACGGCTTGGTTTCACTAGGCCGTAAAGGATCTCCAGGAGCCTTGCTTCTACGGATCGTGTCCACTTAGCCGCATAGAAAGAAGATCTGCATAAACACAGACTGCCTTAGTGGTGGAGCCACTGTCTTATGGCAACAGTAGTTGATGATGGCTTGGGTGCAGTGATGTCCTGAAAAGGGCTCCTTACACATCAAGGTTGCTTTTTTTCCTTGCGTTTGTGAATGACCACCTCTCGTAAGTCGAGAGCAGATTGATCTACCTTTGCATCCATTTTGTGGGCTCGGGTATCCCGAGCGCCTAGGTGCGTAGGTATCATATTTGCTCCCTGATCTGAGACTAGTAAAACCACTGCTCTCGATCGTTGTTGGAAGACTTTTGGGACCATCATATTTGCTCCCTGATCTGAGGCTAGTAAAGTACTGCGCTCGATCGTTGTAGGAAGACTTTTGGGACCGGCATATTTGCTTCCTAATCTGAGGCTAGTAAAGCACTGCTCTTGATCGTTGTAAGGAGACTTTTGGGACCTGCCGTCTCAGTTTGCTGTAGAGGGCTGGACACGGGAGGTTCTGTACAACTTTCCATCAGGGGCCCGTGTAACAGTTAATGGTACCCGCTGACGGTCAGCAGATTGGACAGTTGACTAGGCTTGTTGAGACCACACTGCCCTAGACTTCTTCGACATAGCACCCGAAGGTGCGTAGTAGAAAGAGTCCAAGTTGGAAGGAGGGAAGGAAAGTTGGTGCCCTCTTCAAAGGAGGGAAGGAAACTCCATATATAGAATGAAGTGAGCCCTTTCTTCTTCTCCTTTCCGATGTGGGACTAAAAACAATATCCTATTTTCCATGCTTCTACAAGACCCCCTTTAAAGTTTTCAAATTGCAAATTTGGAATACTTTGAATAAGAAGCATAGAAAGTAGAGCTGTTTAGGTGTGGCAATCCTATCAGAGGTAGCATAGACATGATAGGTTTGGGTACTTGTGCTGGGGAGTTTATGTGGACTTATCATCCTTGGCGTACCTTAGTTTTAGGTACAGATAATAAGTTGAGAGAGAAAACCAACATATTTACTAAGAGGTGATATGGACGTGGTAAATATGAGGTTGATGGTAGAGCTTTCCTACTCAGAGGTGATATAGACATGGTAGGAGTGAACTCGGTAAGGAAACACAGAATAACTCAGATGTGATATGGACGTGGATGTTCTATGATTGATACGCCACAACGTAGGGATTGTTGCACGGGGTATTTACTCAGAGGTAAGGTGGACGTGGTAAACATTTGTTTTTAGCATAATCTGCTTTGTAAGGGGTAGGAAAGCAACTCAGAGGTGAGGTGGACATGGTTGTTCTACTACTGGAGAGTGAATGCAACGAAACAACTGGGCTCCAAAAGCATATGATTATGAGGGAAGGGGTGCTTGTACTAGAAGACCTAATACAGCATTTGTGATTGGCAGAGGACATCCTACTTGGGGGACTTTTTGTGGACCTATTACCCGTTTCTGTATCTGTGATGCGAGTAAATAGATTCGAAATAATTTTCAGTAGACCTAATACCCTTTTACGTACTAGTGGTGCGGGTAATAGATTTGAATTTTTTTTGTGGACCTAATACACTTTTATGCACCGGTAGTGCGAGTAATAGATTTGAACGATTTTTTGTGGACCTATTACACTTTTGCGCACCGGTAGTACGAGTAATAGATTTTGAAACAAAACCTAATAGAGATAATGTGAACCTGATAGGTTCTGTGGCCTTAACACCGTAGCTTTATCCCAGATTGGGTACATGTGTTAAGTTAGGAGATTATCTATATCAGAGGTAATATAGACGTGATAAAGATAGAATCTATGGGGGGATATAACGACTCAGAGGTAATATGGACGTGAAGGGTTCTATAAATGACAACTTTGGAGGATTATCATAGAAAGGGTGCTTTACTCAGAGGTAATATGGACATGGCAAGCATCCTTCTTCTAGAATAACAGTTCAGAGGTAATATGGACATGGCTGTATTCGAGGGAGTTATGACAACTTTGGGGTTATCGTAACGGGGATGACTATTCAGAGGTAATATGGACATGGTAGACACGGTTATAGAAGGACACTTCAAAGGTGATATGGACGTAAAATATTTTCTATGTGGTCATGATGACACAGAGTCTTCACGGGAGATGCAACTACTCAGAGGTGATGTGGACATGGTAGATGCACAACAGGATATAAGAAAGCAATCCAAAGGTAATATGGTCGTGGAGGGCTTTACTTACTGAGATTTAGTATAAAAAGGTTGAACATGTTCTCACCGGGATCTGCGAGCACGCATGAGGGCGCAAGAGCTCATGTTGGCATTGTTGATGAAGATAGGTTTCGCGGAAGTTGCATCCCCTAAGTCGCTCTGGACGACATCATCCTCGGTAGGAGGCTCTCGCTGTTCGAACCGCCATTCCTACTGAGAGCTGGGTGATGAGCTCAAGGTTCTTCTTCGAAGAAATTGAGTGCCTGGTCTTCTTCCTCTACGGGATCGTTTGTGGAAACCATGTTGATGGATAGTATCTGTAGGTCTCGGTTATTGGTGGTGCCGCCACTATTGTTTGTTATTGGAGGTGGTACTAGGACGTTTGCCCTTGTCCTCTCCATCTGGGATGTGTAATCCCAGATGGCGGGCCTTCTTTAACTTTACGTCTACATTGGTAGCGCTTATGATGAAGGTCGTCCAATCCCTGAACTGATCTTCTCTCATTCAGAGGCTGATTATGGGGAGCAACTTCTTCTGGCAGATTTCAATCAAGGAGCTTTCGGGGTTGCCATGGGGCAATCTCATCGCGGTTTGGCAAAACCGTTTGATATAGTTCCTCGTTAGCTCCCTCTCTTGCTGAATGACGTCCATGAGGGACGATATTGTCACATCATGTCCCACTTTATAGAATCTCTCTAGGAACATGTGCTTAAAGCCGTCAAAAGAATGGATACAGTTGTCTGGATGGTTGCGGTACCAGTTGAACGCGATCCCCTCCAATGCTCCAATAAATAATCGTGTGAGGATGGCATCGCTATGAGCAAGTGGTCGGTTGTGACCTCGAAATAAGTCATGTACCGACTAGAAGAGGTCTTCCCGTCATACGAATCGATATGAAACTGTTTGTACCATGGCGGAAAAGAACATCTCACCACGCAACGGGCTACGACTGTCGTATTCTGAGGTCTCGGGAGGAGTCTCGGTCATTGAACATTGCTCGAAGCTCCTGGACTGTCCTCATTGCCTTTCTGGCTTCATCTGCAGCTGAAGGAGCGGATGCTCCTAGAGGATTATCACCACAAGGAGGAGCGGTCGTGTTGGAGTCCGCGTTGACTGTGGGTCCCAAGCTTGTTTGTCTTGGCGTCCTTGCTGGTTGAGTAGGCAAGGCAGCTTTGATTTTGTCTACTGACTTGACCAAGGACAAGAGCATGTCTTCAAGTACTTCTAATAGTTGTCGATCAGTAGGTCCTTCATTATCATCACCAGCCATAAAGACTGTCCGTACGTGGGTAGACGTGGAAGAGACCATAGAAAAGGTGCTCTCCGTGTCGTACCCTCATACCGAGAAATCATCGGGAAATATCGGAATGTCCTCCTCCTCAGATTCATAAGGGGTGCCATCCCCTGTGCAGGAAGCTGCAACGTCTTGGCGAAGGCGGTCATCCTTGGGGACGTCCAAGTCCGTTGCATAATTCCAGTGGATCGTTACCCCCTGTGTATGTTCTTGGAACACCGAGTTGTCGCATATATTGAGGGGACTGCTACCCCCAGCTTCATCTACCCCTAGGGAGGTCGAGGGTGCACCCTCGGGTGTTGGAAGCTTCTTTCTGGATCGAGTGCCTAGGTAGACACCCCATGTGGATGTTGGCGGCAATCCTCCGGATGAGAGTTTCCCTGCAGTGCTGGCTGAGATTGCCGAGCTGGAAGTGCCTGTCTTCTTTTCTACCTTGCCGAGAAGAACCTTCCGAGTTGAATTACATGAGGCGAAAGGAAATTCTTCGTCTCCCAAAATTTGCACATGTTCCTCAAGCAGTAGTCGGACAGGTACTGGCTGGTACAGTCGTTGGAAAGCGGACTGCCGATCTTTAGGTGCTGTCGACTTGTTGCAGCAGTAGTTGATGATGACCTGGGTGCAACGACGTCCCAAAAAGGGCTCATCACATGCCAAGGTTGCTTCTTTCTCCTTGCGTTTGTGAGTAATCACCTCTCGCAAGTCAATAGCAGACTGATCTACCGTTGCATCCAATTTGTGGACTCGGGTATCCCGAGCACACGGGTGCGTAGGTATCATGTTTGTTCCATGGTCCGAGGCTAGTAAAAGCACTTCCTCTCGATCGTTAGAGAGAGACTTTTGAGACCTACCCTATCTGTTAGCCCTGGGGGACTAGACGCGGGTGGTTTTGTACAACTTTCCATCAGGAGCCCGTATAACAGTTAACGGTACCCGCTGACGGTCAGCAGCTTTGACAGTTGACTGGGCTAGTTGGGCCCGAACTGCCGTAGACTTCTTCGGCTTAGCACCCGAAGGCGCATAGTAAGAAGAGTCAAGATTGGAATATTCTATATTCTCAATGGACCACATGGGGTCGGGCTCGTATGAGAGACGATCGAATACAGAGCTTCTGATAGGGCCGCATGAGGCACCCTGTCTGCGGCCAGGATTGGCTGCCGCATGGGCCATCTGCCTAAGGCCAGAGTTGGCTGCCTTATGGGCCATCCGCCTGCGGCCGGAGTTGGCCACCATATGGGCCATCTGCCTGCGTCCAGAGTTGGCTGCCGCATAGGCAGACTGCCCATTTCCATTATACGGCCTCTTCCTCGTCCGTATGGATTTTCTTTGTGCCCCTAAAAGCTCAACATCGTAGTATTTTTCTCTGCTAGATTTAGGCACAGTGGGGTTCTCTGCGGTCGGAAGCAAGGCCGCAGGAGAGCTTTGATCACCGTCTTGGGTCACAGAAGGAACTTCTTCAAGAACCTGGTCGGGGGCAACAGTTTTGCGCTTCGACGTCTTGCGGTTTCTCTTTGGGTTCGCTCGCTTCTGCGACGGGCTGGTGCTCCCTTTAGTGAGCATTTCTTCGAATGTTCGTTGGTCAAAATGAACTACGAGCATTTGCTGCGTAGAGCCGAGCTTGGACGCGTCGAATTGCGTCACCAACTTTTCATCAGAGGAGAAAGAAGTCCCAGCAGAGTCGCCATCGTATTTGCCATTGAATATCAAGAACAAAAATTACAGAGGAATTGAACTTGATTGCAAACTCGCTTGTACAAAAGAAAGCCTAGAAAGAAACCCTAGGAAACAATCTAAGTACAATTGTTTAGTTTTTTATTCTGGGGGTGACGATGGAGGCTCGGGAAAGTGTAGCAACTCAGCCTTACTCCTTGGACTATTAGACATGGACTTTGCTCTCGAAGAAATTTGCCAGCCTTTGATTGCCAACCTTTTGCAGGAGTGTGGCACCCTGCTATTTATAATGATTCCTGAAATAACAGATTTTGGGCCGCATAAAGGGCCACGTGGCCACGTGTCTGTAACAGCACACAAAGACATGATCTTGGGCTGCCAACTGGTGGGGTGGTTGAGATTTTGTTGTAATGAATCTTGGTGGATGAGACTTGGTCAAATTGCCATGTGTCCCTCCCACAACAGAGTAAAATCAATCTTTTGCGGCCCGGATCAACTTGGCCACATGCGGTACCAAGAGACTTTCTTCTGCGGCCTGGATCGACTTGGCCGCATGAAATCTCAAGACCCTTCCTTCTGCAGCTCAGATCATTTTGGCCGCATGAGGTCTCCAGAGTCTTCCTTCTGCGGCTCAAATTGGCTTGGCCGTATGGGGTCTCCAAGAGCCTTGCTTCTGTGACTTGGTTTCACTTGGCCGCATGGGTTCTTCGGGAGCCTTGCTTCTGTGGCTCGAGTCAACCTGGCCGTATGGGTTCTTCGAGAGCCTTGCTTCCGCGGCTCGAGTCTACTTAGCTGTATGGGGTCTCCAGGAGCCTTGCTTCTGCGGCTCGATTTTACTTGGCCGCATGGGTTCTTCGAGAGCCTTGCTTCTGCGGCTCGAGTCAACTTGGTCGCATGGGATCTTCGAGGGCCTTGCTTCTGCGGCTCGAGTCTACTTAGCCGTATGGGGTCTTCGAGAGCATTTCTTCTGCGGCTCGAGTCTACTTAGCTGTATGGCATATCCAGGAGCATTCGTTCTGTAGCTTGGTTTCACTTGGCTACATGGGATCTCCAGGACCCTTGCTTCTGCAGCTCGAGTCCACTTAGCCGTATGGGGTGATGATCCGCATAAACACATACTTCCTAGGTGGTGGAGCCACTGTCTTGTGGCAACATTAGTTGATGGCGGCTTGGATGCAGTGATGTCCTGGAAAGGGATCCTCACACATCAAGGTTTCTTCTCTCTTCTTGCGTTTGTGAATGACCACCTCTCGCAAGTCGAGAGCAGATTGATCTACCTTTGCATCCGTTTTGTGGGCCCGGGTATCCCGAGCGTCCGAGTGCGTTGTATCATATTTGCTTCCTGATTTGAGGCTAGTAAAAGTACTGCTCTCGATCGTTGTAGGAAGACTTTTGGGACAATCATATTTGCTCCCTAATTTGAGGCTTGTAAAGTACTGTGCTCGATCGTTGTAGGGAGACTTTTGGGACCATCATATTTGCTCCCGGATCTGAGGCAAGTAAAGCACTGCTCTCGATCATTGTAGGAAGACTTTTGGGACATACCCTATCCGTTTGCCGCAGAGGGCTGGACACGGGAGGTTCTGTACAACTTTTCGTCAGGGGCCCGTGTAATAGTTAACGGTACCCGTTGACGGTCAGCAGAATGGACAGTTGATTGGGTTTGTTGAGAGCACACTGCCCTAGACTTCTTCGACTTAGCACCCGAAGGTGCGTAGTAGGAAGATTCCAAGTTCGAAGGAGGGTAGGGAAGTTGGTGCCCTTTTCAAAGGAGGGAAGGGGACTCTATATATAGAATAGAGTGAGCCCTTTCTTCTTCTCCTTTCCGATGTGGGACTAAAAGCAATATCCTCTTTTCCATGCTTCTACTTACATATTTTTAGAAAAATGTTTTAATTACGGATTCTATTTATATAGGATAGTTTTCAAAATAATATTATAATTATTTTTAATTACTTAAAGTGAGATTTCCAAAATACTATTTTGATTATTTCTATTTTATTAGAAAACTATTATTCTATGAGACATGGAATTTAATTCATGTCCACTTTGGTTTCGGAAGTGCTAATTGTTTACCCAAATATCAAGAACGTATTTGAGGATATTTACTACTAACATTTAAATATTTATTGGAATTTTTGAAATTAATTATTTATATAAAATATCTTGAAGTATTTGGTGATAATTTGAAACGTAAGTAGATTATGTTTAAATAAATTATTTAAACATATGATAAATCTATATTTGGGTAAGGATAAGCATTATCTAAAGTAAAGTTTGATTTTGATTTAAAGTCGAATTTGGATTTGATGGAATTAGTTTATATTAACTTAAACTAAAAAGTGAGTTATCCATAGGGGTTTAAATTCGTCCTAATCCATATCTATCTAGGAGTCCACCTCCTATATAAGGAGTGCTCCTCTTTGCTCTTTTCCATAGAATCCTAGAAATTCCACGAGTCCAAATCTTATTCCATATTTACAGATACATTATTTTTTTGTGTCAGACATCCCCCGACACAATCAAATCCTGAACATAACCCTGCATCCTCCTTCTGCTCGAACCTCGATGTATCGTCTACGCTTCAGTCGCAGCCCTTACCACCATTTGCCACCACCATCTCCGCCACCATCCCGACTCCCGCCATCTCCACCACCCGGCCACTCCCTGTCCTTTCCGCTCTTCCCGACAACTCCCCAAGCCCCGCCGTTTCTCCCAACAACGTCCACCGACAACATCACCTCGCCCCGGCACAACCAGGACCACACCGCCTGGACCCTCGCCAGGACGACACAGTTACAATACCCACACCGCCACCGCAGTTTATCCCGACCACCTTGGTCGATACCTCGACCACCGCCAAAATTCATCCAACCCTCAACACCACCGCCATCAAATCCGAACACCCAAATAAAATAATAATAATAATAGTAAAAGTAAAACCCACCCCATACCTGTCCGTGACCGCCTCATCTCTCCAGCAGCCTCGTCCCCACCACCGTGCCTCAAGACCGGTGCCGGCCTCTCCTCCACGAGCTGAATGGGCCGCCGTCCCAGCGCCGAAACACCGCCACCTTCCCAGATCTCGCCGGCCCGAGCTGCCTTCCCCACAACTCACCTCCCGCGGCAGCCGACCCTCGTAGCCTCCAGGTTCATGGCCGCCACTGATGCGATTCTTCAGAGCGCCGCTAGTATTCCGGCCCCTGCCGACGCCACCGAACCCTTCCTGTGAGTCTCCCCCTTCTCCGGTTCTCTCTCTCCCTCTCAAAATTTTATAACTCCTTATTATGAGTTCCTCACCAAACCCCCCTTTGTTATTACTCATCCCCAATTGCTTAGCTTTTTGTTTGCTGGCTATCTTTCTCTTCCTCGAAGGAAGGAACACCAGCTGTGTTGAGTTTTGAATGTTATTACTTTTGTGGTTGATAGTTTATATTATTTTTTATTAATTAAATTGTTTTATTAAAATTATTAGTTATCTACTATTAATATTATAAGTATTATTATTAGAATTGTTACTATGATTATTTTGTTGATTGTTAGATATTATTGTCCTTGTAGGACACAGTAGGCGTATTGGTTCTTTTATCATTATTATGTTCTTTGATACTTAGTACCAATATTTTGGCCATTTAAATATTGGTATTATCCATTTGGAATAATGTAAAAAAATATAAAAAATAATCTAAATATTAAATACTTTCTAAAAATTTACTTGAACAAAATATAGTATTTTGTTTGGACAATGTTTTTATATACTTCAAAGAATTTGGGAATAGAAACCCAAAATATAGTAAAACATTATTTTTAAATATAGACTACTTATCTAAAACATTAATTTGACAAACTTAGCATATTTTTGCTTAAAGAAATTTTTATATTCTTAGTATATTTATCGATATTTTTTTACTAGTAAATACAGTTCAAGTATGTTTCCTATAAATTGTTTTGACTAAGGAAAATATATTTTTAAGTATTTGGAAAAAATTTCTAAAATAATATAAATACTCTTCTCCTCAAATTCCCACTATTTGTCAACCTTACTTATGACTAAATCGTGTTTTTCCTATTTTTCGCAACCTCGAAACATTACACACCGAACATGGCTATTGGACAATCGAAACTTGCCGGATTATCGCACCACACCAAACGACGCACCAGGCAAGATACCTTGCCATTATTTACTATTTATAATTAGTTTGTATTTCATTTTAGTTATTGCATATTCATGTCTTTATTTCCAGTTCTTCTAGTGTATCATTGTGATAGTTCATGATTTAGTTATTTGCTTTCACATTATACTTCCTACTTGTCCTTGAAGTTGCATACGGGACTAGAGTTAAGTGACTACCATTAATTTAGTGTATTACAATTGACACTAATGTGCCATGAGATGTGTGAGTTGAGAGTAGCATATAGCCTTCAGACTTGAGTGTTGGCTGATCACCGATGCGTATGGGACGTGCTTTGGGTCTAACCGTCAATAGATGCATGTTAGATGACTTGACGGTTAGTAGTGTTACGTGGTTGTGGATGCGACTTGGATAGGTGCACCGGGTGGGGAGAACAATACCTGACGTACAGGCTTCTCTGAACTTCCCGGATTACCTATGTGCTCCTTCGGAGACGCAGGATCCAGGTGCCCTCTGACGTTTTCCAGCACGTTATGGACGTAGCACCTTGCACATGATGCCCTCTGACGATCATCGGACGTTACGGATGTAGGCCCATAGTGCCCTATACGGGAACTATGTCGATCCCATTTTACAGCAGGGCTCATACGTCGAAAGGATTGTTTCTCAACTGCATGTTCACTTTAGTACGGTTAGGTTACCTTATTGATGTATTGTCACTTAATTTTAATTATGTCATATTTTATATTCAGTACTTTGGCATATTCTTTCTGTATCTTGTTACGTCCCTCTAAGGACCTGGTGATCTCTCTTGGTGTACTTTTGTGATTTTTGCAGGTGTTCTAGCAATGGCCATGATCTACTCTATTTACTCGAGGATGATTGCACTTGGATCTTCTTCGCATCACTAGGCAAATTCTTTTATCTCTCATGTATTCCGCTCTTTGTGATTGGTAGAGGATTTGTCTCCGCCCAACGATTGTATACATGACAATTCTAAATGATTTTATATGATTATTTCTTTACAATTGTGGATGAGATTTCGTTTGCCTTGGATTACTGCATTTTACAGCTTATGTATACATACGAGCGTTCCCTATACTTCGTATGTATACAGCTGGCATGTCTACATACTCAGTCCTAAGTATTTTGGAACTGGACGTTGTAGAAGCATGGAAAAGAATAAAGAAAGAAGTATGCGGCTCCGACAGAAGGATCACCATGCGGCTCAGGTTCCCCATGCGGCTCAGGGGTCCATGCGGCTCAGATAGATCCATGCGGTTCAGAAAGAAGCCACGTGGACTTCAACAGTTCTTCTCTACATTCGGCTGCATTTAATGCCCTGACGGCTACTCTGACAAATAACAGCTGTGACAGCTCTGACATAAGGACGTAATAATGACTCTGACATAATGGCGTGATCCTAGGAAAGAGGAGAAAATCCCCTTACAGCTGGCAAAATCCACCAAGTCTTGAGGCCACTCCATGCGGTTGCCCATCTGCATGCGGCTGCCTATATCCATGCGGCTGCCCATCTGCATGCTGCTGCCTATCCCCATGCGGCTGCCCATCTGCATGCGGCTGTCTATCCCCATGCGGCTACCTATCTACATACGGCTGCCTATCGCCATGCGGCTGCCCATCCACGTGTGGCTGCCCATCCTCATGCGGCTGTCCATCCTCATGAAGCTGCATGTTTCATGCGGCTGAGAAGATCCCCCATATACGGCTCGGCCAGGACAGTCCAGTTGAGACACGTGGTGCTCTTCGCTGCAATTGAGACACGTGGCAGTCTTATCTTCCCTGGAGTTATGGGTGCTAACCAATCCTAAGAAAATCAGATTTGTTGCGATCGTCATAATGGCCCAGATCAAATCAAATCAAGCAAATTGGACAAGTGGCAGGCCATCACAAGTCATAAATATTCATGGCAATCAATATTTATTGTCCACAGAGATTTGATGCAATCATATTAATTGCTCAAATTCATTATATTCAAAGATGAATGGCCCAGATTGAGCGATCCTTAACCGCCGACTTTTGAAGGAGGCAATCATTTGCAAACCCTAATGATGACCCCACTCCTATAAATAGCAAGGTGCCATTCCCTTGCAAAAGAGGACATTATCTTATAAAAAAGAAGCAGCAGAAAAAAAAAGCAGCAGAGGAGAGAAGAGCAGAGAGAGAGCGAAAAAAAGGAGAGAGCACTACAGAGACATCCAGAGAGCCAGCAACCGAAGGCTCAGAGGAGTCTCCCACACGTCCAAGAGCATTTCTTCACCAGAGCCAAGGCTACATCCGATCGTCCAAGGAGTAAGGCAGAGCTGCCGTCGCTTTCTCGAGCCTCTACAGTCATCCCCCAAGAAAACTAAACAATTGTACTTAGATTGCTGTACCTAGGTTTTCGTCCCTAGGCTTTCTTTGTACGAGCGAGTTTGTATTGTGAAGTAAAAGTCCAGTCCTCCAATATAATTTTTCTGTTCTTTTATAATCAATGGCAAACACGATGGTGACTCTGTTGGGGACTAACATCTCTATGGCTGAGAAGTTGGTGACGCAATCGGATGCAGCCAAACTTGGCTCCACACCACAGAAGATGGTCGTCCGCTTCGACCAACAAGCGTTTCAAGAAATGCTCTCCGACGGGAGCGTTGGCCCGGTCCAGAAGCAAACCCGCACAAAGAAGGCTCATATGGAGTGGAGGCCAAAATCATTTGCTCCTCCCCAAGCTCTGGACGGTGTACTTTCTGCTGCCCAAGACGACGAAGGCAACTCTCATGCGGACCCACTTCAAGCCATAGAGGACTCTGCTGTCCCCAAGTCCGATAGAGGAAAGCACTACGATGCTGGACTTGCAGGGGCAAAGAGTGATTCTATGTGCTCCAGGAAGAAGTCGAACATTCATGTGGCCAAGCTTGCCAGACGCATGCACGATGTTCATGCGGTCGAAACTGCCAGCCAGATGCAGAATACCCATACGGCCAAGATTTCCAGCCGCATGAAGAATACTTATGCGGCCGAGACTTCCAGCCGCATGAAGAAAGCCCATGCGGCTACGATTGCCAGCCGCATGAAGACTGTTGATTCCTGTCGCATGTTGTCTGCTCCACGCGGCTCAGGCTCAGTCTTCGACCGCCTCTCCTATGGTCCTGATCTCTCATGCTCCCGAGAAAATATGTCTGACTCTCTGCAATACTGCTTAGACTCTTCCTATTACGAGCCCTCATGCACTAGAGTGAAGAAGTCTAGGGCAACGCGAGCTTGGCGAGCTCAGTCCGCTGTCCCGACCTCTGACCTTCCGAGCGCTCCACATAGTGTTATGCGGGCCTCCGACGAGAAGTTGTACAGAACCACTCGAGTCCAGCCCACGGCGGCAAACAGACAGACTGGTTTCCAAAAGTCTCCCAAAATCAAGAAAGCAAACATGGTCATTCCAGACCCATCTGACTTGCGTGAGGTTATCGTCCACAAGCACAAGGAAAGATAAGAGGCCTCGGTGTGCAAAGAGTCCTCCCACGAACATCACTGCACCCAAGTCATTGTCAACTGCTGTTGCAACAACACGACGGTACGAGAAGACCGCCAGTCCGTCTTCCAAAGATTACAATAGCCGAGCTCAGGGGATGAGGCACCTTCCGTCGTCTCTTGCAACTCTACTCAGAAAATCCCCGCCGATGGGAGAGGGAAGAAGATAAACGTTTCCAGCCCGAAGATTTCAACCACTGTGACTAAGAAACTGTCGTCTAAACGGTCGTCCACCACCGGAGTTTTCCAAGGAACCCGTTCAAAGACAAAATCTGCTACAGTGGGAGATTCATCATCCGTATTACTGGGGGTCGCTGGAACTGTGGGTAGCACTCCTTCGAACATCCACGACAATCCGATGTTCCAAGGAGACGAGCCCGGGGAAACAACTCTCCCATCAGATGCAGCAAGTGTCGATGTCCCCGAGGACGTCCACGACTCTCAAGATGAAGCAAGCTCTGAAGCTGGTGGTACTATTCCTTCTGAGTCGGAACCGGAGGAGAACATCCCCACATACCCCGATGACTTTTCGGTACGGGGGTATGATTCGGAGGGCACGTCATCCACCGTCCCTTCCACTTCTACTCATGTGAGGACTGCATTCATGACAAACGACGAACAAGATGGTCCTAGTGATCGCCAACGCATCGACACTCTAGAGGCCATACTGCACACTTTGGTCAAATTGGTGGATGAGATCAAAGCAGCTCTCCCTACTCTGCAAGGAGGGACGCTTGGCCAAACAAACTTGGGTCCCGCAGTCAATACGGACTCGAACTCAGTGACACCAAACCTGGGCAATAATCCTCTTGAAATGACGGCTCCTACCGCTGCAGACGAGGCCAGGGAGGCAAGAAGAGAGGTCCAGGAGCTCCGGGCCATGTTCCATGCCCGAGAAAACTGCCAAGACCTCAGGATACGACAACCGTATCCCGCTGCGTGGAGAGATGTTCCCTTCCCACCAAAGTATAAACCATTCCACATCAATCCGTATGATGGAAGGACCTTCGCAAGTCGGTACATCACTTACTTCGAGGTCACAATCGACCATCTGCCCCATGACGATGCCATCCTTATACGATTATTCATCGGGACAGTGGAAGGGGTCGCCTTCGACTGGTACCGCAACCTGCCAAACAACTGCATCCACTCCTTCGCCAGCTTCAAGCGCATATTCTTGGAGAGATTCTATGAAGTAGGATAAGACGTCACAATGTCCACCCTCATGGACATCGATCAAGTGGAGAAGGAGCTGACAAGGAGCTATATTGAGCGATTTTGCCAAACCGCAATGAAGTTGCCGTCTAGTAATCCGGATTCCTCCTTAATTGAAATTTGCCAAAAGAGACTGCTCCCAACAATCAGCCTCTGGATGGGCAAAAGTCAATTTAAGGACTGGAAGACGTTTATCACCAGTACCACTAGCGCCGAAGACAGGTTGAAGAAGGCTCGCCAACTGGGATTGCACATCTCGAAGGGAGAGGACAAGGGCAAGCGCCCTAATACCAACAACAACAATGGTGGTAACGCCTCCAACAATTGGGACAACAAGGGCAAGCAGCCTATGGTGGCCGACACAGCCCAGAAACCTGAGTTAAAACCGGCAGACAAGCAATGGCCACAAATGTCCTACTCCTTCGAAGACGGCCATGTCAAGCCTATTTTGGATATGCTCATACAAGGAGATAGAATTCAGCTCCCTCCACCAAGACGGGAACCTCGGCCGGCAGAAATGGAGAGTCCGAAGTACTGCCATTACCATCGCTACGTCCACCATGCTACACATGACTGCTACCAACTAAAGCGATACATCCAACATCTCATCGATTCGAACGCTCTGGCCATTGATTTCGAAGAGGTGACCGTGGCAGCCAATATGGTGTCAGTACAATTCGACAGCTTCCCTCCAACAGAGGCTTAAGACGGCGTGATACCCATCCCTCGGGCGACAATGGAGATTGCTAATCTTACACCTCCTCGAGATCAAACTGCTGGTCTAGTGCCCCTCACCACATCACGAGGGGAGGTCATGTGGGTCCATCCAGACTTGGTATCTGAAGTGACTCAGTCCACACCACCCTCCATTGGCAAGAAAAAAAATAGAAAAGTCAGATCCTGCCGCACAATCTCGGTAGATGTCGAAGAAGCCATAGCTGTCGTCACTCGGTCTGGTGCTCAATCCCAACCTACACCAGATAACACAGCTGAAGAACATCAGCCGGCTACTGCTGACGCTCCGGGACCTTCTCAACCTCCGACGACCGACAAGCCTAGGCCGAAGGAGACTCGCTTTGACAAATCCCTCCGAAAAGAGGCATCTCATGGACTGGAAAGGCCCTACAACTTTGACATCCTGGCACAATTGGCCAACGCACCTACCAAATTGTTATTATATGAGCTCCTGAGACTCTCCAAGGATGTTCGCGTGGCTTTGAGTGAGGCACTTCAGAATGTCGACGCATATCTAGCTTAGGTCAACCTCACAAGAGAAAGCCTGCCTGCAAATCTCCAAGACAGCGCTTGCACAGGAGCGATGCCCAACATTGTCTTCACTCCACAGGATATGCTCATCAAAACCAATCTGTATGATCGTCCATTATACTACACTGGATACATCGGTGACGTAAAGGTGGATCGGATGCACATTGATCCTGGTTCTTCCATAAGCATCATCCCGAAGGGTCTGTTACATCATCTCCGCATCCCTATGCATCGTCTGATGCCGACAAGCACCGCCATCAGCGGTTTCAATTCGGGCAGGAGCTACCCGATTGGGAAGATTCGCTTGAAGTGCCAAATTGGCGACCTTCAGTCAGAAGTGACCTGTTACGTTATAGATGCGGACACCTCCTACAATATCTTCCTGGGGCGCCCTTGGATACACGATTACATGATCGTGCCTTCCATGCTGTACCAATGCTTCAAGTATGTCGACAAACACGGCTTCGTGAGGACAAAATTTGCCGACATCGATCCCTTCAAAGGGGTCGAATCCTACTACTCAGACTCCTGTTTATACGAAAAGTCAAAAAGGCACCTTGGCGAAGGAGATGTGCAAGCTCGAACTGAGACAGCCACAGGATCAGAAGAACCTCTGACGATCCACCTCCAAGCTCGCAAACCTGGCAAGATCGCACCCCTTACGGCCGCTCTGTATAAGGATGCAATCAGCCTCTCGGCACAAGAGGGGCAAATGATAATCCGGCTGCCAAGGTCCGGCCAAGCGCCAAGACCCGAAACGGAGCCACTGACAATCAGACTACCTAGAGTTGGCCTGCCACAAACGAAGAAGCTCAATTCCTCCGGCAAGCCAATGACGATACGTCTTCCCAAAAATAATCGTCAGCCCGATACAAAATCTGGGGCATCTAGCGAGCCAACAACTCCCCGCCTAGCATCGAGTACCAAACTGGGGTCGCTAGTTTTCCAATGACTCTACGTTCAGCTCCACCAGCAGAACCCCTGATAATCAGGTTGTCCAAGTCATCCTCTCAGCCTTCATTTATACAGGGGGTGGCCGAAGAAGAACCAGAACTGGCCAAGTATGTGGCTGCTCACACTGATGTTTCATCCGCAGTTGATGTAATTCCGTTAGAAAAGATACCTTACTTCATCAATAAAGGGCTATCTTTCAACTACATCGAGCTTAGTAAGCTCTGTACAATGTATGCTATAGAACACGGTATAGGTACTCACCTACACACACAGGTGACAAATGTTTACACCACAAATCAACTTACTCCCGTGGATGACGCTTACCGCATAATCGAAGGTGGGGACCATCCAATCATCTTCGGTCGGAAGAATAATCTACAGCCCTTCAAGATGGAAGAAGTTGAGCACGAACTCGACACCGGGAGATTGCCCCTTTATCTGTATAGTTCCCAATCCAAGTACCTTATGCAAAAACAAGGATATGACCTGGGAACTACACCAGGCTTGAACTACGGCACTGGACGGCGGTTACCCTTACAATTGCCGATCCCAGCTGGAAAACCACGAGATTACTATAACAAGACCAGACGTGGGCTAGGTTATGTCACACCTGTGACAACACCCGAAAGCTGAGACGAAAAATGCGACTGGCACTCACATTCAACCGGATCACCCACTTCTGATTCAAATATCAGCATCGGGGACATGCTCAGGCAAGTCTGGTCCATCAATATGGCACTTGTCGATGCCTACGAAGAAGATGAAGACATTCTCGAACTTCTTGAGCTAGAGCCATGGGCACAACAACTAGATACGCAGTAGGAGAAGCGATTCGAACAAAGAGAGCCTCCCACCGAGGATGAGGTTGTACAAGTTGAGCTCGGTGATGAATCCTCCCCAAAACCCATCTTCGTCAGCAAGAATCTGACTGATGAAGAGCGAGAATCACTACTGGAACTTGTCAAAAAATATATTGATGTGTTCGCCTGGAGCTATGAAGACATGCCGGGACTAAACCCCGATTTTGCTCTTCACAAGCTCAACATTCGGCCAGATGCAAAGCCAGTCAAACAACAGCAATGCTTCCATCCAGGCATCATGGATGCGATCGAAGCCGAAGTCAACAAACTGATAGCCAGCGGCTTCATTCGTGAGAAACAACATCTGGGCTGGGTTGCCAACATAGTACCGGTCCTCAAGAAGAATGGGAAGATTTGAATCTGTATCGACTTCCGCAATCTGAACGAGGCATGTCCCAAAGACGAGTTCCCCCTCCCTATCACAGACATCATGATCGACAATACATGCGGCTTCGAATGTATGTCGTTCATGGATGGCTTCTCGGGGTATAACCAAATCAAGTCTTCCGATGATGAAAAGCATACATCATTCCGAACACCAATAGGCACGTTCTGTTACACATTCATGCCTTTCGGTTTAAAGAATGCTGGCACCACGTATCAAAGAGCCATGAGTATCATCTTCAGGGACCACTTGTGCAAGACCGTGGAGTGCTATATTGATGACATCGCCGTTAAGAGTCGCTATAAGGGAGACCATCTGCAGGATCTGAGGATGGTATTCAACCTTATACGAGCGCATAACTTAAAAATGAAATCTACCAAATCCTTCATGGGTGTATCCAGTGGAAAATTCCTGGGTTTTATCATCACCTCCCAGGGTATCCATGTAGACCATGAGAAGACGAAGGCAATCATGGAGATGAGTCCTCCGAGAAATCTCTGTGAACTCCGAGGCCTTCAAGGGAGGCTAGCCTACATCAGGAGGTTTATTTCTAACCTCTCCGGGCGATGTCAGCCATTCATCCATCTCATGAAGAAGGGCGTCTCATTCATATGGGATGAAGAATGCCAAAGTGCCTTCGACAGCATCAAAGAATACTTGTCGAACCCTCCAGTCCTGGTGGCCCCGGTCGCTGGAAAACTATTCCTGCTCTATGTACGAGCAATAGAGCATTCCCTCGGCGCTCTGCTAGCACAAAACAACGATGCAGGCCATGAGCAGGCTATATATTACCTCAGTCGAATGATGATGTGGCCGGAACACTGATATACTGCCGTAGAGAAGGAATGCCTTGCCCTGGTATTCGTTATTCAGAAGACGCGATACTATGTCACGGGGTAAACCATACATGTGATATCACGAGTCAACCCCCTCAGGGTCCTCATGACTAAACCAGGGGTGCTCAGCTCACGCCTCGCTACATGGGCAATATTACTGTCCCCCTACCATATGATCTTCGTCCCGCAAAAGGATGTTAAAGGTCAAGCTCTGGCAGACTTTTTAGCAGCCCACCCAGGCTCGAAGTCGGCCCGAATATATGAAAAAATCCCAGATGAGACCCCGACTCGCATGCTGCCTCTCACGATGACATATGGCGAATGTTCTTCGATGGTGCTTCAAGGACCGGACCCAAGGGTAACATCATCGTCGGAGTCGGGGTGGTGCTGGTTTCTCTTTCTGGACTGGTGATCAATCGTACTTACTCTCTCAAAGAATCCTGCTCTAACAAAGTGGTCGAGTACAATGCTTTACTCATTGGCCTCCAACTTGCGTGAGAGCTGGGGGTAGAATATCTTAAAGCGTACGGCGATTTACAATTAATCGTCAATCAGATTCGGGGTACGTACGAAGTCCGCCATGAAGACATGATCTCCTATCACCAAATAGCGATCAACATCATCTCGTCATTTGAAGGGTTCTTTATCGAACACGTCCCCAGACTCCGAAATATCGAGGCCGACGCCCTAGCAGGCCTTGCCGCTTCCCTAGCAGTGCCAAACAATATTCATCATTTGGTGGACGTGATAGGCCATGAACTGGTTTGTCCCAAGAACAAAGTTCAATTTGTGGCGAGTTATTCCGCTCAGACGATCGATGAAGTACCAGACTGGAGACAACCAATCATTGACTTCGTAGTCTACGACATCCTGCCCGAGAACCCAAAGGAAGCCACCTCCATCAGAAGGCGTTCTCTCAGATTCTTCTATGATACAGAGACAAAAATGCTATATCGCCAATCCTACGATGGATTATTGCTTCGATGTCTGTCAAACGCAGAAGCCAAAGAAGCCGTACGTGAAGCTCACGATGGTGTCTGTGGGGCCCATCAGCCTGGCCTAAAATTGCAAGATTATCTTCGCCGAATGGGCTACTACTGGCCCACGATGGTAGCAAATATGATAGACTATGCAAAAAAGTGCAAAGCCTGTCAAGTCCATGCGGACTTCATCCACCAGCCATCCGAATTTCTACATTCGACAGTGGCGTCCTGGCCATTCGAAGCATGGAGAATGGATATCATTGGTCCGATCACTCCACCTTTTTCCCGAGGACATCGATTCATACTCGCAATCGCAGATTACTTCTCCAAATAGGAGAAAGCTGTTCCGCTTGCAGAAGTGAAGACTTCAAACGTTATCAGCTTCCTCAAGCATCACGTCATCTATCGCTTTGGACTGCCCCGAAGGATCATCCACGATAATGGTCCGCAATTCGCATGCTACGCCTTCTATCAATTCTGCAACAATCATCGAATTCAGAATATTGCTTCGACGCCATACAATCCGACAGCGAATGGGTTGGCAGAAGCATTCAACAAAACCATCATCAAGTTGCTTAAAAAGTTTGTGTCGTCCAACAAACGCGACTGGAACGAGAAGCTTGGTGAATGCTTATGGGTGTACCGTACTACAGTCCGAACGTCCACTGGAAACACACCATTCTCCCTGGTGTACGGGAGTGAGGCAGTTCTCCCATTGGAGACTCAAATACCCTCTCTCCGCGTCACTCTCACTTACCAATTGACGATGGACGATAACTACCGTCGCCGGCTACAAGAGTTGGAGGCCTTAGATGAAAAGCGCCTCTTGGCTCAGCAACGTATCGAGCTGTACCAAGCACGCTTCTCCGGAGCCTTCAACAAGAGGGTTAGAATCAGAACATCCCAAGTGGGCGATCTCATTCTGGCAGTTCGGAGGCCGATGGTTATGACTCACAAAACTGCCGGCAAATTCCAGCCAAAGTGGGAAGGGCCATTTATTATTGAGGCTGTATTCTCCAACGGTGCTTACCGCCTCACAAAACAAAACGGAGACTTGTTCATGTTGCCCGTCAACGGCAAGTTCCTGAAGAAATATTATGTCCAAAAGACATTCTCCAAATTCCAGATTAGTGAGTTATGTACCCGCCGGTACCGCTGAACTCACATTCTCCAAATTCCAGATTAGTGAGTTATGTACCCGTCGGTACCGCTGAACTCACATTCTCTAAATTCCAAGATTATTGAGTTATGTGCCCGCCGGTACCGCTGAACTCATGTTCTCCAAAATCCCAGATTATTGAGTTATGTACCCGTTGGTACCGCTGAACCCACACTCACAAAATCCCAGATTATTGAGTTATGTATCCGCCTGTACCGCTGAACTCATATTCACAAAATCCTAGATTGCTGAGTTATATACCCTCCAGTACCGCTGAACTCACATTCTTCCTCCAAATATCCCAGATTGCCGAGTTATGTACCCGCAGGTACCTCTGAACTTACATTCCGGTTACTCTTTTAGGTAGTAAGTCATGTATAACCATACCTCTGAACTTATTCTTTTGAAAGAGCTCCTCCCTCATGATCCACTACCCGTACTCTCAGTGCACAAAAAGGGTAACGGATCCAGAAATTTCCAAAGCGACCACGTCGATGTTACCTCTGAGTCGTTTCACTTCCGCCAAAAACAAATCACCCCTCTACATAGAACTTCCATGTCCACATTACTTCTGAGTCGTTTTATGTACCCCTTCATGGAGCCCACTCCTACCATGTCCTCATTACCTCTGAGTGGGAAGGCTCCATCGAAGAAACCTTCATGCTTGCCATGTCCTTATTACCTCTGAGTAAGTATGCTGGTTCCCTTTCGACTTATTATCTATACCAAAAAAAATCCCAGGGTACGCCAAGGATAATTGGTCCACAAATGTCCTCTGTTGACCACAAATATCCTTCGCTGAGTCCACTCCTGCCATGTCCGCATTACCTCTGAGTAGGAAGATTTTGCGGTAAAAAACCCTCATGCATGCCACGTCCTCATTATCTCTGAGTAAGTATGTTGGTTATATCTCGTCCTATTATTCGTATCCTGAACCGGGGTACGCCAAGGATAATAGGTCCACAATGTCCTCTGTTGACCACAAATGTCCTCCGCTGAGTCCACTCCTGCCATGTCCTCATTACCTCTGAGTAGGAAGACTCCGCGGTAAAACCCCCATACTTGCCATGTCCTCATTACCTCTGAGTAAGTATGGTGGTTTTCTCTCGTCTTATTATCCATATCCTGAACCAGGGTACGCCAAGGATAATAGGTCCACAAAAAGTCTCCTATTGGGGCAACTACTACAAGCAAAAAACAGAGCAAATGCTTTCTATTCAAAATCAGTTACAATCACATGAGCAAGCCAGAAAAGTTTTCTATTATTTCTTTCAGACAAGAAGGAAAAAAGATTATATTGATGTCCAAAAAGAAGCAAAACATAAACTGCAGCTAAAAACAGACAGAAATATCAAGACAAAAGACGGACGTTTGTGAGAGACTACGAGTCCTAGTTGCGGGGGCGCATATACCAATCCCTCAACCATTTTGCATATAAAGGATGTACTTGAGCAAAATCCTCGTCCGAAGTAGGAAGGTCAGAACTTCCAGTACTACCGCCGTCAGACTGGGGCTCCTCCTTTACAGCAATGGGCGCCAGCTCTCCTTTCTGTTCCTCCGTTTTTGGTATTACCTCCTCCTTAACAAGCGATGACTCTTGTTTGAAAGAGGGCGGCAGCTCTTCCTTCACAACGATCTCAGCCTTCGGCAGGGTTTCTGCAAGTATCAAAGAAACAAAGTTAGGAGATGGTTCGAGCCTCATGCGGCCCAATCCAGACGAGCTTATGCGGTCCCGTTTAAATAGGGGGACTCATGCGGCTCTGTTCAAAAGGTCATCATGCGGTCCAGTTTATGAAGCGTCTAGACAACTCCCATGCAGCTCGGACATGGGATATACCCCCATACGGCTTGAACGTGGGATGCACATGCGGCCCATACAGCTTGAACAATTTGGTAAAAGACGCATAAAATATACAACAGAGCCGTCTTCGTTAGGGGTTCAAAGTAGATGATCTTACCAAGACCTTACCCTTAATGACAAGGTGAGCGTCGGTATGAACCCTAGGCGCCGCAACCGACGTGGAGGCCACTCCCTTTCCCTTCGCCGAAGCCTTCGCTGCAACCTTGGAGGACTTGGGAGCCATTATTATGATCAAAAAGGGAAGACAAAGATAAGAAAAGCTAGGGCAAGAAGAATCGAAGACAGAGAGAGAATAAAGAAGTCTCTTCTTTCCAAACACGCTTCTATTTATAGACGAAGCCCATAGACAGACGCATCGATCCATGTGCAGCGTAACTGACTCTTCGGTTATCAAAGCGATCCGACTATCAAAGCGATTCGACTATTCAAGGCTAAACTCTTGGGACTCTCCTCCAAAAAATAGCTCAAATCAAAGGTAATCAATGCAAAGATTTGCACACGTGGCATGAAGACGCGGGAAGGAGCCTATACGGCCAAGCAGCCCATGCGGCTCAGATGGCCATACGGCTGAGGAGGCCATGCGGTTGAGACATCCATGCGGCCATAACATCCTATACGACCCGAAGAATTTTTACATGGTCATGCTTCTTATTCAAAGTATTTCAATTTTGCAAATTGAAAACTTTGAAGGGAGTCTTGTAGAAGCATGGAAAAAAATAAAGAAAGACCTATGCAGCTCCGACAGAAGGATCCCCATGCGGCTTAGGTTCTCCATGCGGCTCAGAAGTCCATGCGGCTCAGGGGTCCATGCGGCTCGGATAGATCCATGCGGCTCAGAAAGAAGCCACGCGGACTTCAACAGTTCTTCTCTATATTCGGCTGCATTTAATGCCCTGACGGCTACTCTGACAAATAACAGCTGTGATAGCTCTGACATAAGGACGTAATAATGACTCTGACATAATGGCGTGATCCTAGGAAAGAGGAGAAAATCCCCTTACAGCTGGCAAAATCTACCATGTCCCGAGGCCACTCCATGCGGCTGCCCATCTGCATGCGGCTACCTATCTCCATGTGGCTGCCCATCTGCATGTGGCTGCCTATCCCCATGCGGCTGCCCATCTGCATGTGGCTGCCAATCCCCATGCGGCTATCCATCTACATACGGCTGCCTATCCCCATGCGGCTGCCCATCCACGTGTGACTGCCCATCCTCATGCGGCTGCCCATCCTCATGCGGCTGCATGTTTCATGAGGCTGAGAAGATCCCCCCATATGCGGCTCGGCCAGGACAATCCAGTTGAGACACGTGGTGCACTTCGCTGCAATTGAGACACGTGGCAGTCTTATCTTCCCTGGAGTTATGGGTGCTAACCAATCCTAACAAAATCAGATTTGTTGCGATCGTCATAAAGGCCCAGATCAAATCAAATCAAAAAAATTAGACACGTGGCAGGCTATCACAAATCACGAATATTCATGATAATCAACATTTATTACCCACAGAGATTTTTTGCAATCACATTAATTGCTCAAATTCATTATATTCAAAGATGAATGGCCCAGATTAAGTGATCCTTAACCGCCGACTTCTGAAGGAGGCAATCATTTGCAAACCCTAATGATGACCCCACTCCTATAAATAGCAAGGTGCTATTCTCTTGTAAAAGAGGACATTCTCTTATAAAAAAGAAGCAGCAGAAAAAAAGAAGCAGCAGAGGAGAGAAGAGCAGAGAGAGCAAAAAAAATAAGAGAGCACTACAGAGACATCCAGAGAGCTAGCAACCGAAGGCGCAGAGGAGTCTCCCCACACGTCCAAGAGCATTTCTTCACCAAAGCCAAGGCTACATTCGATCGTCCAAGGAGTAAGACAGAGCTGCCGTCGCTTTTCCGAGCCTCTACCGCCATCCCCCAGAAAAAATAAACAATTGTACTTAGATTGCTGTACCTAGGTTTTCGTCCCTAGGCTTTCTTTGTACGAGCGAGTTTGTATTGTGAAGTAAAAGTCTAGTCCTCCGATATAATTGTTCCGTTCTTTTATAATCAATGGCAAACAGGCGTTACATAGCTTGCCTCGGTCATTGTGCTGGTGGTGACCCGACAGTTCTTGGCAAGGTAAGTGTGGGCGTCATTCGTTGACCACGGTAGTAGTATGCGGTGCTGGCCGGCCGAGGCAGTAGATGATGGGTTGGCCATTGGCGGCCGGTAGGTGGTTGGCAACTAGTCGTGTAGGTACGGTAGGAGGCTGGATAGTCTAGTGGCGTGTGGCCATGTGGAGGAGTGGTGTTGTTGTCACGGCGAGATTCAAACAAGACAGTACCGACAGCTAAGGTTAGGTTACTTTTAGGGTACGTGTTCGGGATGTGTCGGGTGTCCGACAGGAAATTATGATTTGTGTTGGACACGTGTCCGGTGTGTCCCACCCGCAAGGTATGGATTGAGTGTATGTGTAAAATATCATATAGTAAAAAGACACCGAGATTAGACCCGAGACCGTCACGGCTGACACGGAGAAGGTAGACACGGACACGATGCACAGACAGTTTTGGATGGATAAAAACTTTAGGTTATAAAATTTCTAGGAAAAAGAGCAAATGGAGCTTCTCCTTAAATAGAGGGTGTGCTGCTAATTAGATAAGGGTTAGTAATCCTTTAAACCCCTAGATAAATCTCACATTTAATTTAAATCAATTTAAAAGTAATTTAATAAAATCTAAATGCTAATTTAAATCACCACAAATATTTAAACATTAAAATAAATATAAAATACTTTTTTATAATTTAAAATAATTTTAAAGAATTTTTAGAAATCAATATTTACAAATATACATGAACTTATTTTTATGTACATCTCATGCAGAATAGTACACATTATTTATGAAGGAAAATTATTATTTTCTAAATTATTATCTATACTTGTATAACAAATAAAATAGTAGTTATATTATAAAACAAATAAAGTTTGGCAAATCTGGGACGACATATTTTATACTCGAACAAAATAGAAAATATTTATCTTATATGAAACAAAATATTTATTTTCTATATTTATTGAAAATCGATAATAAAAGTTTTGTATAAAAATAAACAAATACTTTTTTATACTTATTCGTAATCGATGTACAAATACTAAAATAAAAAAATCTATACTGAAATTTAGGAGGTATATATGACTTTATGATGACTTCTTGCCATACCATACTTTATTAGACACATCACCTTGCAAAGGAGCGCTAGAAGAAATTAATTGTATAAGCAGCAGTACTGAGAGCCTCACCCAATAACTTTTCGACAAATTTGCTTTTGATTGCAAATATCATACCCTCTCCATCTATGTCCTGTTCATACGCTCTATTATACTATTGAGCTGAGGTATCTTTGGTGGAGTCTTCTGGTTTCATCACTCTTTCTCTCTGTAATATGTACCATAGGAACCAATGTACTCGCCGCCATTGTCTGCCCGAACATACTTCAACTTCTTGCCCCTTCCTTTCAACAAAGGCATAAAAATCATTAAAAGTAGACAGCATCTGATCCTTGGTCTTTATAGCATATACCCCAACTTTTTTGGAACAGTCATCAATAACAGTAACACAGTAAGAAGCACAACCAATAGATTTTGCCTTCATTGGACTGCAGACATCCGAGTGAACTAACTTGAGCAACATCGAGTTCCTTGAAGATGGATGACTTTGGAAAGACACCCAATTTTGCTTTCCTGCCAAACAATGCATGTATCTATCTAACTTTCCAGGCTTGAGCTCCAAAATTACTTTCACGTTCAACAAGTACCTCTTCCCTTCTCGCTTGTATGGATAAGACGCTTGTGTCTTAACTCTGTAGACACATCACTGATTGCATTAACCTCATGTGCCGCCTGCATGCTCCTTTCTATCTAGTGGAGACCAGACTTCTTGCTTCCTCTGGAAATGCCCATAGAAACCCTATAAAGCTTCCACCGACCATTTCCAAAGAGATTGAAGAATCTCTTGTCATCCAACCTTCTAACCGATACTAGGCTGAAATGAATATCAGGGATATGATGGACATCTTTGATAACAAGAATTGCACCCGTCTTCGTTCTCAAATGCACATATCCAATAGCAACAACCTTTGACACATCTCCATTGTCCATCTTCAATACTCTATAATGTCCTACTGTGTAAGTGGCAAATAGTGCCCTATTGTGAGATACATATGCTAAAGCACCCAGAGTCCACTGGCCAACAATTGTCATAGCAGGCAAAGTTTCTGACTACCTTATCACCTACAACGATCACATTGCCTCCATATGTTGAGGTAGTTGCTGTTGAGGTAGTTGTTGTGTTCTTGGTCAGGTTCCCCTTATCGCCCTTCTCCTCTATATTCCAAGCAAAATAGTTTGGCTTGATGTGGACCTTCTTGCCGCAATTGTAGCACTCTGAGTTTTTATACCGACCCTTGGACTTGCCCCTGCTCTTGTCTCTGTCATTGCTGGAACCCCTGATGTTACTCATTTTGCGAGTCTATAAAATAAGCGTATGTGAGTGAGATATGGATGAAATGTCCTAAGAACGTCTCTGCATCTCTTCATTTAGTACCCTGCTCTCGACGTACTCCAGACTGACCACGTCTTCTGGTACTGAAGCGATCATAGACCCTCGTATAATTTTTCGCGAGTCTGGCAATATACAAAAGAGCTATAGTCCAATAGTCATAGTTCTTGTACCTCATCGTCGAACTTAAGTCCCAACGAAGATAGCTGGTCAACTATGCCCTTGAACTCACTCAAGTGATCTATGATAGATGTACCATCATTTTACCATAAACCTATTATAGAAGCATGGAACTCATGTCCCCCCAAAAGCCAAATACGTTACGTATCGTAAGCAGCATACGCCATACGCGAATATTAAAGTTGGCGCATTAAGACAAACAGAAGGGGAAAAGTAAAAGAAGTGCATAAAGATTTTCATTTACTGAAAATCTATTACAAAGGATTTTCAGTCATTAGAAATCTATTACATACAAAAAGAATTTTTTATTCATTGGAAATCTATTACAACGAAAAGTCTTACTCTAGGCGCTGCACTTCTTCTATTACTGATGGCGTAGGCGTATCACTATGGTCAAATTATGAGCAGCAGGTGCAGTTAGCATAGGCACAGTTAGCGTAGGCACACCGTATGACCTTATCTTCTACCATATGGATTAGTCGTTGGCAGAAGACATAGGGAACGAGGGTGCACATGATTAACATTATCTTCTTCCATGTGAATCAGCCACTGGAAGAAGGCACAGGAAGTGTGAGCCCACAACTTTACCTTATCTTCGTCCATGTGAATCGGCCTAAAACAGTGGGCACAGCTCTCCCGTACAGCTCCCTACACAGCTCGCCACACGTGTGAAGAGGAATGAGTCTGGAATGGCAATCAATCCAAATCAAGTATCTTGCCCCTCGAAGCAGAACGCAGTTAAGATGTTGTTCAGGTTCAAATTACATCTCCAAACACTCAAGAGTATCTCAAATCTCTGAAATACTTCTCTGTCAAGACTACTACTTCTTTGAACGAGGAGATCTATAATCAATAGTCGACTTATGTGCCAAAGAGGAGGCTCACTGCCATCCAAGGCTAAGTCGGGGTCAAACATGAAGGAGGAGTGTGAAGAAGGAACGAGCAAAGTCATTCGTTCTCGAGCGAACCTATTTATAGGCAACGGTATAACCCTACGCCTACGCCAAGTGGCAGTCAATCAAAGCTCCGAGATTGACGTAATGAATCTTGTATTAATGGCAATGAACCTGCCGCCCTTCTGAATTTAATGCGATGAATCTCACATTTATTACAATGAACTTGCCACCTCGATATTGTCCAAGTCAGCATTTCGAGCCCCACGCCTTATGCAGTGGCTAGAGTTTAAAGAAAAGTTAACCAAATCTAATAAGCTAAACGCCACTTCGCCAAAACACCTACGCTCTCAAAGGCTACTACGCCCGAAGACATCTACGTCCTAGAAGTAAGCTACGCCATTTGAATGGCTAAAGCTCTCTAAAAATAGTTATACTTCTTCTCTTTAATCAAGGTGCATCTAATGTAGTCTGACATCAAGTTCTAGTTTCCATGCAAAAATTTCTAGTAGAGTGCAAGATCGCTTTGTCTGCGTGCCTAAGGGCACTATATCGTGCACTGACGCAAAAGAGAATGCGCCTCAGGTGATGCAGAACTAAGGCGAGCAATCTACGTCCATGTTGTCCCTCCCCGTTGCTGACTTAGGTAGCAAGGTCACTGCCACCTCTCAAGCGATGCATGGATCTAGGAAGCGAGGTGCTGGCCACAGTTCCCAGTCTATGGCATTGGGAAAGGAGAACAAGGGCACGTCTACCCGCCCGCGTGGAGAATCCACTACACAGAAAGGCTTCTATCTTCGACATGATCACTTGCCATCTTTGCAAGGAAAAGTTGGACTCTAAGTACTATGCACCTTCGTGGGCTAGTACGAAGAAGTCCAAGGCAGCACGAGCCCCACACGCTCATTGTTCTATACTAATAGTGAACCAGAAATATGTGTTGACAGTCACACGCACGACTGATGGTAAACTATATCGGACTGACTCAGGTGCTTCTGCATCCCGAATAGGTCAGTCTCCAAAGTCCCCCTGCTACTTGGGTACAGTTCATACGCATGAACCAAGCCAGGGGCAAATTTTGTGATAGGCCCATACGCTCAGTCTAACTGCACGTGTGAAGTTGGTCTTCCTCATAAAACTCCCACCAATGACTCAGGTGTATTTTATACGCCCGAAATGAGTTAGGGAGTTTATTTTCCTCAATCATACCCATGCATACCGCTTGGCCGCGCGCATAAAGTGGGTGTGAATACAGACTTCCTCTCGCATGACTTACGTAACGTTACAAACACAAGGCAGGGGAGATAAATACTACACACAGTACACCCTCTGCTGGGCATACTTGTGCTAGTATTACCATTTACTACTACTATTACAAAACAGTTGCCCCGCCAATGTGGCAGTCAGTATTCCAACGATTAAAGCCAGTTGAACCCATCCGATGTCATTTCGAAAAAAGGGTGCCAATTGAAGATGAGGAAGAACTTTCCATCGCTTCGAGCCATGTTATTTTCAGTTCTCTTTTACCTAGTAGAAATTCCAAAACCACTAATCCTCCGGTCCTGGCTAGCGCATCAACGAGCTGGCCCCGAGGGAATAAGGAAATGATATCTACTGTCGGGTATTCAAGAATACTCGACCAAAAGTGATGTCTGCATCAACAGTACAGGCTAGTGGTAACCAGGCCCCGATCATCCACAAAAATCCCTCATTGGATGATGAAGACATCTATCAAGAAACTGACATCGATTCGGTTGGGGGTAGCCAACTCTGGGACTTAAAGGAGGAAGCCTCGATACCTACTTTCCCGCAAGAGAGCCATGATGAAAGTGAAAGGTCCACCGTTACATCTACTTCATCCCATGTCATGCCAGTCTATATGACAGGGGTAGGAACGGAGAAAAAGGAGAAGCCTCAGCCCCAAATCTTCTGTATCGCATCGATACCTTAGAGGCGGGGCTCCATACTTTCACCAACTCCTTGCAGGGCTTGACACAGGTCGTACATGATATTAGAACTACCTTAACCGCTCATCCTCCGTCGAGTGTTCCTACATCCCCGAGTCTCGCCCAGGTACCAATGCGGAAATCAAATGTTCCACCCCAGCGTATACACTTGGGAATGGATTATCACACTCTGCCTCGATCATCCTCTACTTTAGGAATAGATCAGCATACCCTGCCTCGATCATCCGCTCCTTCGTCAGTAGAAGAATTATTTGAGATTGTGAAGGACCTACGCATTCGCGTAGAGGAAAAATATAAACAGGAGGAGCGCCTGAAGCTTAAGATCAGGCAGCCTTATTCTCCTGAGTGGAACAACATAGTTTATCCTCCCTGTATAAACCACAAATGCTAACTCTGTTTGATGGGAAGGAGTCTCTTCGTCGATAATTGACACACTTTGCCTATATGATGGGGCACTTGCCAAATGATGATGCCCTACTCACAAGCCTATTCATCGGGGCATTAAAGGGAGTATCGTACGAATAGTTCTGCGGACTCCCTAACATTTGCATATCCTCCTTCGAGGATTTGAAGCACCTTTTCCTCTCCTTATTCTGTGAAAGGGAATGGACATGACAATGTCTTCCCTCACGGACCTCACTCAGAAGGAGAAGGAACCAGTCTGATCTTACATCGAACTTTTCTTCAGGCGGCCCAGAGGTTGTCTCCTGGCATCCCGAAGCCCGTACTAATGGATTCCTGCCGAAAAAATATGTCGCCTACAGTCAAACTTTGGGTTCATTCCACCCAATACATAGACTTGACTTTGATCATCATCGATTCTAGTAGCGCCAAAATAAAGGCCAGAGATGGTCGTCTTCTGGGGTCAGCTTCCCTGCAATGGATGATAAAGGAAAATTCAAATTCAATAGCAATAACAGCGGGCATGAATCCAAGGAAAACAGGTGTGGACACACAAAAAAAGAAAAAGAAACGCTGTCTTTTCTTATTGGCGGAAGGCACCACAAATCGAGTACGCCTGAGAGATCCTGCACTGAGGATCCCCGAGTACAAAAAGTATTTTAGGGAATGAGACAATGGAGATCGAGCGGTAGTTGCTCTTTTACTCCGTTGACACTCCGATTACAAAAGCGGAAGAAAACCTAAGAAAATTGCTAACACTCGGCTCACTCGCAAGAAGGGCAACAATATGACTCTTGAAATGCTCTCCGTTCCGTCTTTCTTTGTAGAGGGGGACGCCCTCTATTTATAGTCATTTGGCACTGAAACGACTGTTATACGCCATATGTGGAAAATACACTGATTTCACTGTAGGAGGATAACACTCCTTTGGGCACATATGGTGTAGGCACATGGACACTGGATGATCGTGGGTAGATCATGGTGTTGGCGTGGAGATTGACGTGGCCGCATGCTTTTGTGCACGATTGCTCGTGGAGACTGACGTGGCCGCATGCTTCGGTGCACGATTAATCGTAGATTTTGACTAAGTCGTAGGGATCTGCTTCCTTGGGTGCATATTGTAGGTGTAAGTTTATACACCCATACTTGGGTGCATGTTTGATCTGCATAAAAATAATATGGCCACATAGACCCTCTTCGATCATGTGGGCGCATAGCTCCTCATCTATCATGTGGGCGCATAGCCCCTCATCGACCATGTGGGCGTACAGACTCCCTTTGGGTCTATGGGCGTATGGCCCCCTTTTGGTTGTGTGGGCACATAGCTTCTTTTGTCTTCTTCATATGGGATACATGGTCTTGTATTTTTTATGCTTCTACAAGACCCCCTTCAATGTTTTTGAGACTCGAACGAGTATCGGAATACTTTGAAAGAAGCATAGGAAAAACTGTCTCCACCAGTTTCATGGGCGCATGATAGGAATGACCCCTTTGGGTGCATAGATGTCTGCCAGGTTGTCGAATTTTTGCTATTGAAATCTTTCTTGGAAATCTGAAGCGATAGGCTTATTTTGGAACAGAATTTGAAAAGGTCCGCTCTTTATGCGTAGTCTGCATCATATATTGCTTTATTTGTCAGGTTCAGCTTCCTTCCAAGTAGCTCTCCCTGGTATAGAAGATCCCCATAAAGCTTCATCTCCAACGACCTCTTCTGAAGATGATGAGATGGCCCAGGAGGTCATAAGAGCTTTCTACTCCATTTTAAAAGTAAAGCTTCCTGGAGTTTTGAACCAAAATATCGCCTTTGGGCCTGTGAAGGCTGTCACTGAATGCCAGGCGATAGCTCTTGAAAGCATTGTTGGCAATGAAGATCGAGCTAATGCTTTAAGGATGGCCATGGCTGACCTGGAATTCAACACAAAACTCAACCAATTTCTTTAAGAAATGAAACCCTGTATATAACATATATGTGTAGTAATGTAAGCAAAACTAATAATATAAAATTTAAATTTAAATTATGAATTTAATATGGAGAAACAGAGAACTAGTCACTGATACTGCACTATATTAGAATACTAGGATTTTGAGAACTTAACATCAATAATATTAACATACATTTAGATAGGTTGGTGATCAAGTGTAGCATGCATACGTGTCAGGCAAGCACATGTGTCCACTATATTATATATTCTAAGGTAATACAAGAAATAATGGCAAGCGCATATGTTGTCGAAGGATTTCATGCGGCAAGTTTTCATGGGCACTTGAAATTTCTGCCACGTGGCGTGACAAACTCCGAGAGGTCAGTCAGTGAAGCCCAACATTATCGTTTCTTGAGGAGGATGAAGCTCGGATTGCAGCTGTTGAGAAGAAGAAAGCTACTTTCTAGGCGAGGAAGGAGGCGCTGGCTAAAGATATTCATGAGCTGGCTGATTAGTATGAACAGTTTGATGCTGCCGGTAGGGCTTGTATTGCCTCAAAGAAAAAGCTGGGCATCCAGATCGCTGAAAAGTACAACCAGATTGTGCAGCTTTGTGAAAAGATTGCTCAGCTTGAGGCTAACTTGCGAACAGTCGCATCTGAGCAAGAAGACTATATGTTTCAGGCTGCTGCGACTGCCACAACTTTAGACCAACTGAAGGCTCAGCTGGTGAAGTTGGAAGATGAGCATATGAAACTGATTCCTTTCGAGGATGAAGCTGCTCGACAGGAAGTAGCACGTCGTCGTGCCACCGTCAAATCTCAAGCTAAAATTAAGGCTGTGAGAGATAGCATCAATCGATTATGTATCCCTTAAGTCTTTTGTTTGTAACTGTCGGTTTTAGTCGTCAAGACTCTTATATCTTTTTCTTTTCTTCATCTTTTGATAGACGTTTTTAATAAACAATCTTTGGGTTTTCAAAACTCATGAATGAAGCTTGTGAAATATCAGAATAAGAGGTAATATGGACGTAGTAAGAATATTTTTGGTGTGTATTCTGTTGGGGAATTTGATGTAGACTTATTATCCGTTTTATATTCAAGGTTCATGAATATAAATAATAATTTGAAAGAAGCTGCTAATAGAGGTAATATGGACGTAATAGCAGAGAATGTTCTATATCTAACCAAAGGTAATATGGATGTGGAAGGATATATAACATTAGGTAGGAGTGGATAATTTCAAGGTAATATGAATGTAATCATCTTTGATGAATGTTTTGCTCAGAGGTTATATGGACGTGGAAAAACATTTCTTAATTATCCCACTAGGAAAATAATTATCGAAAAATAGTTCAGAGGTAATATGGACGTGACTTGTTTTCGTCAGAGCAAGTTTGGGCAGAGTCCAAAATGGAGATAATTTTGCTGGGGAATCTTTTTAAAGGACCTATTATCCATGCCGTATTCAAGATTCTTGGAATACAGATAATAGTTAGATGATTTTTTGAATCACATAAATATTGTACTGTACATTTATACATGACTGAAACAGGGTATATGTGAACGTTGTTCATGAAGGTTACACATAATATTTCTTCAGGAATTTGCCGTTGATCGGCATCATGAGCAAGTCACCATTAGGCTTGGTTTGTCGATACGTACCGTTAGAATACACTGATTCGGTAACGAAAGGACCTTCCCATTTAGGCTAGAATTTTCCTTTTGTCTTGTGTGTCATGACCATTGGTCTTCTCACTGCTAAGACCAGATCACCAACTTGAAAGATTCTTTCCTTCACCATTTTATTAAATGCTCTGGAAAGGCGTGCTTGGTATGGTTCAATACGCTATTGAGCTAATAAGCATTTTTTTGTCTTGTGCTTCCAGCTCTTGTAGTCGTAGACGGTAACTTTCTTCGGCAGTCAACTCACTAGCTAAGGCTACTCGAAGAGAAATAATCTTGATTTCTAGGGGAAGAACTGCTTCACTCCCATAAACCAGAGAGAATGGCGTACTGCCTGTTGGAGTTCGGACCGTTGTACGATAGGCCCAGAGACATTCGTCGAGCTTCTCATTCCAATCACATTTGTTTGAAGACACGAACTTCTTGAGAAGTTTGATGATAGTCTTATTGAAGGCTTCTGCTAACCCATTCGGCGCTGGATTGTAAGCAGTAGAGGCTACATTCTGAATTCGATTCTTATCGCAGAACCGATAGAATGCATGGCTCGCGAATTGTGGACCATTATCATGGATGATCCTACGAGGTAGGCTGAAGCGATAGATAACGTGATGTTTGATGAAACTGATCACGTTCGACGTCTTTACTTCGGTGAGTGGTATAGCTTCCACCCATTTGGAGAAGTAATCGATTATAGCTAGGATAAACCGATGTCCTCTGGAGGATGGCGGGCTGATTGGGCCTATGACGTCCATTTCTTAGGCTTTAAAAGACAAAGATGCCACCGTCGAGTGTAGAAACTCCAAAGGTTGATGAATGAAGTCATCGTGGAACTGATAAGCCCTACACTTTTTTGTATATTCAACAACATCTGCTATCATCGTGGGCCAATAATAACCTATTCGTCTAAGGCGATCTTATAATTTGGGGCCTTGTTGATGTGCACCGCAAGTTCTGTTGTGAGCCTCACGGAGTGCATGTTTGGCTTCTGTGTCTGATAAACATCGTAACAGTAGCCCGACGTAAGAGCGTCGATACAACATTTTGGTAGCTGTATCATAGTAAAATCTGAGGGATCGTGTTTGGACAGATACTGCTTCCTTTGGGTCCTCGGGGAGGATTTCGTAGATGGCGTAGTCTATAAAAGGAAATCTCTAGTCTTTAACGTTGACGTTTGTTTTTGTTGCGTAACTGTGATGAATATGCAAGGCAACTTGCACATATAATAGTTCTCGACCAGACACCATGATCGAATGTTGAGTATTGGTAGGGACGGTCAAGGAAGCAGCAAGACCGGCTAAAGCATCTGCTTCTATATTCTGTAATCGAGGCACGTGATCGATGAAGAATCCAGCAAAAGTAGAAGCCAATTCGATTGTCACTTTGTGATATGGGATGAGACCTTCGTGGCGAACTTCATAATCCCTTCGGACCTGACTAACTATTAGCTTAGAATCGCCATAAGCTTCTAGATAGTCAACTCCTAGTTGTTTTGCCTGTTGAAGGACGATCAGTAGGATATTATATTCGGCCACGTTGTTAGTACAGGATTCCATGAGAGAATATGCACAGTGTATAACTAGATGGTCGGGTGAACCAAGCCCGATGCCTACTCCGTCCATGATATTTCCTTTAGGTCCTGTTCTTGATGCACCATCAAAGAACATTCGCCAAATGGTGATTTCCTCAGTTGCAGTGTTAGACTCCACTACTTCATCCAGAATTTCATTGTAGAGTTTGGAAGGTTCTGGCACCGGATGAGCTGCTAGGAAATCAGCTAATGCTTGGCCTTTTACTGCCTTCTGAGGGACGAACAACATATCGTATGGAGTCAAAAATATTGCCCATGTAGCTAAACGGGAATTAAGAGAACCCGATTTAGTCATGAGTATTCTGAGATGATTAACTTTAGATATTATGTGGGTAGTCTGCACAGACACATAGTGGCGTGTTTTCTGGATAGCAAATACCAGTACAAGATATTCCTTTTCTACAGGTGCGCATCTATGCACGGCACCCACCATCGTGCGGCTGAGGTAGTAGATTGCTTGTTCATGGCCGCCTTCATTCTTCTTAGCTAATAGGGCACCAAGGGCATGATCCATAGCGCGGACATATAACAAGAAGGGCTTTCCCATTATTGGAGCCACCAACACTTGGGGGCTTGTGAGATACTTCTTGATGTCATCAAATGCGCATTGACATTGTTCAGTCCAGACGAAAGATACTCCTTTCTTCATGAGCTGAGTAAACGATTGACACCTTCCAGAAAGATTTGAAATGAATCGTCAGATGTAGGCTAGCCTTCCTTGAAGTCCGCGTAGGTCTTTAAGATTTCTTAGGGGACGCATATCGAAGATAGCTTTTACTTTCTCCGCTTCAAGATGTATACGCTTTGAAGTGATAACAAAACCATAGAACTTGCCGCTGGAGACTCCCATAAAAGACTTGGTTTGATTCATCTTGAGTTGTTGTGCACGCATTAGTTCGAACACCGTTCTCAAATCTTGGAGGTGGTTGCCCTTGAGACAACTTTTAACTGTGATATCGTCTACGTAGCATTCCACTATTTTGTACAAATGATCATGAAAAATTATGCTCATAGCTCGCTGGTATGTCGCCCCTGTATTTTTTAATCCGAAGGGCATCACCGTATAGCAGTATACCTCCAACAGTGTTCGTAAAGATGTTTATTTCTCATCATTGGGGAACATCTTGATCTGGTTGTAACCTGAGAACCCATCCATGAAGGACATTCGCTCGAAGCTGCAAGTATTGTCGATCATTACGTCGGTGATCAGTAGAGGAAACTCATCTTTCGGGCATGCATAGTTCAAATCGCGGTAATCGATACAGACTCGAACTTTACCATTCTTTTTTATAACTGGCACAATGTTAGTAACCCAGTCAGGATGTTGTTCTTCATGAATAAACCCGCTTGAAATAAGCTTCTTGACTTCACTCTCGATAGACTCCATGATATCTGGTCAGAACTGTCGTTGCTGCTGCTTCACTGGCTTAGCTTTGGACGAGATATTTAGGCAGTGCATAGAAACTTTAGAGTCCAAGCCTGGCATGTCTTTATCGCTCTATGTAAAGACGTCAATGTATTCTCTTATAAGCTGTATAAGAGATTGTCGTTCTTCGCCAGACAGACTTTTACTGATAAAGATTGGTTTAAGAGATGATTCATCTCCTAAATTAACTTGGATGACTTCGTCTTCAGTAGGTGGTTCAAGTTGTTCGAAAAGTAACTCCTACCTAGTATCCATCTTTTGAGCCCATTGTTCAAACTTGATCGATTGGACATCATCTGCAATTTGGTCACCTAACACCATGTTGACGGACAAAGTTGCTTTGAACATGTATCCAATGCTGAAGTCTGAATCCCAGAGGCAGGAATCAGAAGAATGAGAACAAAAATCTCTTCTACGTTTGATCCTTCAAGAGTTGTTAGAGGAGTAACATAACCCAAACCAACACCGTTTTGTTGATAATAGTTCTCCGGTTTGCTGGAAGGAGCAAAGTGGCGTATGACAATCGTCGCCCTTGACCGTAGTTTAGCCCCTGGTCACTTTTTATATCATATCCCATATTTTGGATGACATTCTTCGCTTGCCAACTATATCAGTAAAGTTGCATTTTTCTAGAATCATAGTCAGCTTCAGTGTTGTGATTAGGAGAAGTAGAGTCCAGAACGAACTTTATTTCACCAATTATTTGACCGATGATGATCAATTCTTCACCTTTCTTTCTAGTTGGGATGATGAAGTAGTTTATATATCTTCTGGCCAGACTTTTTTTTGCAGATAAGACGTTGTAACCGGCATGCAGAGATGTGGTCCTATGCCATGCTCTAGGCATATATCGTATTTTTGTACTAGTTTACAGATTGGTAGATATCGAAGTAATTCAAAGATAAACCATTACTTAGACAATATGCAAGTTCTTCTTCAAGGATAACATCATCCACTGAAGGTACATTATTTTGAGTATTGATATACTCATTGAGGAGATCATTGTCTAGAATAGGAGCTACAGACTTGGCCAAGTTCGCCACATAGGGTAACTCTTCAGGATTTGGAGGACGGACTTTGGCAGGTTCCATCCGAGTTGTTTTGCGGAGATGGTCAATGATTTGACCTTATTAGGATTCTTCTTTTTGACCCAGATTGTGAGAGGCTTTGGAGTACTCTTAATACGTCCTTTGACTCGGATAATTACGGGACCATCACTGGCGGATGAACTCACTTCAGCTTCATCGTCAGCTTCATTGTCGTCATCCTTGGAGGGCTGAGATTGGTAATGTACCGAATCTCCATAGTAGGCTTCAATACCCTAAAATGGATCGACATCGACAAATTCCGTCTTCACGATGCCATCGATGTTACCGTACATGAAGCACTGGTGAAGGATAGAAGGAACAATCATGTTTTCGTGTATCCATGGACGTCATAACAAGACATTGTAGGACACATTGGCGTCGATTACATAGCAAGAAACCTCCGTTCGGAGATCACCAATCTGGTACTTGAGATGGGTCTTGCCCAGCGGGTGGCTTCTCCCAGCATTGAAAGACATGATAGTTGCATTGGTTGTAGACAGCTTGTGCAGAGGGATCCCTAGAATTTGGAGTTGACTTCTAGGAATGATGCTGAGGGAGGAACCTGGATCGATATGCATCCGATCCACCTTAATCTCCCCGATATACCCTGTATAGTACAGAGGTCTATCATGACGATTATTTTTTAGTAGCATGTCTTCTTATAAAAAGGTGATGTTGGGCACTACTTTCATAGTGCTGTGACAGTGAGGATAGGAGACGGGATCTTCGGTAGGGGCTTTGACTTCAGCGAGATAAGAGTCGGCATGTAGTAATGCCTCACTTAAGTCTTTCTACGTCTCCTTGGAGAGTCGCAACAGATCAAACAAAGACAACCTGGCAGGTGTATTGGCCAACTATGCCAGTATGTCAAAGTTGTAAGGCCGATCCATGCCTTCCGGAGTTGGTACCTTCAGAGACTTGTCAAATCGTGTCTTCTTCTGCTCAGCTTTGTCGGTAGTTGAAGACTTAGATGGACCAGCTTCTGAACTTGAGGGGGTAGCAGGAGCTTGAGAAGGAACTGTATCTTTTTGTGCGGGGCCATAAGTCCGTAGGTAGGCCTTCCAGATCGCGTCTCGCCCGATAGAACTTCGTAAATGGGATAAGACACCATATTGCATGATTTGTATTTTTTGTGCCTCTTTACTTTGGAAGACACCACCCCCTGCATCATTTCTTGCACAAGGTCTGGATGGACCCATATGATCTCACTACGTTCTGTCGTGTGTGGCACCAAGGTTGAGTTGTGAGATGGCGGCAGGTTGATGACTTCCATTATTACCTTGGTGATTGGGACTATGCCGTCTGGGACTTCTATGGGAGGAAAGTCACCAAATTAAAGAGAGATTATTTTAGAAGATACGACCTTGTCTTCAGCTTTGAGGTTCATCACTTGGCTGTCGATAAGCTGTTGTATCTTCTTCTTCAGGACGATGTATTCCTTGGTAGAGTGGTGCACGTACTGATGATAAAGACAGTACTTGGAATCGATGAGTTGGTTCGCCTCTGCAGTACGTCGTAGTTGAGGCAATGTCAGTTTATTATCCACCATCAGTGTGTGAAAAATGGTAATAACATCATCTTAGTCAAAGGAGAAAGTCTCCTGAGGTTTGTTAGGAGCATCCTGAGAATTGGAAGCTCCCTTGGAAGTGTCGACCTTTAAGACTTCTTTCCCTTTACCCCCACGGACAGGGATAGTTTGGGGGTGCTTGCTTTTGTCTTCAAATTTGGGTGTCTTCAACCCTAGTAATTCCAGATTAGGGACGTCATTTTCAGCAGCATTAGTAGCCCAGATGAAAGCAGGCCATGTATCATACTTATGTATACCCAGACAAAACTTCACTGTAGAAAGGAAGTTTTATCGAAAAGTTTCCATAAGTTCTGAGTCTGGTATACCGAAGGGCATCTTCAATGCTAGTCGCCCGAAGCGTTCGATGAAAGCAATAACTGACTCAGTCCTTCTTTGCTTGGTCTCGATAAGGGTGGACATACTAACATGCTTGCCACTCTTATAAAACCTGTTGAGGAATAACCTCTCCAAATCTTTAAAGGAATTAATACAACCGTTAGGCAGACTGCAGAACCATTCCAAAGCTACCTCCTGCAAGGTGCAAATAAATAGCTTTGACAAGAATGGATTGTTCCTTGGTAAGTGTAGAGTCTACATGTTGAAATATATCATGTGTTGGCGAGGAGAAGTCATCTCGTCAAATGAATTTAGCGTCAGTGGCTTCTAGTTAGAAGGGAAAGTAGCATTCTCCCATTCAGGAGGATAAGGTTGAGATATCCCCATTTTCTGAAGCTCGTCTTTGTGTGAGATGTTATCGAGACAGAAAACAAGAGAATCAATTGCATCCTGCTGATTGAACAGATGTTGAAAAACGACTATTGTACGGCTGTCAGGCGTCGTTTGTGAAGGACCACCCCCAGCATTTACAAGATTTGGAGGAGGTGCAACAGAATGATACTCCTTTAGTAGTAAAGGAGAATTATTGCTATGAGCCGGACTAACGTATGCTAAGATGTTCGGTTGAGGTGGAGGAACAGCCCCAGTAGTTTGGACTGCCATAATACAGGTAAGCATATCAGTGATCTTGGCAAATGCTGTTTCAAGACTCTTTAGCCACTTGTTGGTCTGATCACTGGATTCTTCAGGTCTCTCTCCATCCGCCATGTACGTAGATAACATGCGAGGATGATTAAAGGAGACAATACAACTGGTGCTGATATTGTCTGTCTCTGAATTGAAAAGACCCTCGTCTTCAGGTAAGGGAGGTAGATAGTCACCGTCAGACTCGAAGAGATCATCGTCATATGGAAGGCTACCCCCGGTGTGAAGGTCATCTGCTTCAGATTCTGAGGGAATACTACCCCCCAGCTTGGGAGTCTTCCTCATCTATACGAAATCTCGTCCTTGATCGAATACCCATACAGACTCCTTCAGATGTAACAGCTCGCTGGCTATCTGTTGGCAGACTTCTTCTTCTTCTGTTCGCAGAACTGAGAGAAAAAGTTGGGTTAGTGGTCCACCTTCTTTGATTGGGGCTCCCGTAAGGAGGACCCCATGAAGCCATGTTGGATGAAACACATAGCAGATTTTTATCTTCATAGTGATGTAGTCGTCGAAACACGGACAGCCTCCGAGGCACTTTCGTTGCTTTGGAGCAGCAACAGTTGATGATAATACTGGTGCATGGATGTACGCCATGAATTGTAGTAGCCTCCCTCACTTTACGCTTATGATTTATCATGTCGTGTAAATCAGCGGAAGGGAGTTTTGCCTTAAAACCCATGTCACATGCATCGCCGAGCTTTACATATGGGTTTGTAAGGGGAGTTGGCGCATCCGAACTTAGTTCACTTGCAGGGGCACTCCCCACACCTAAGTTTCTTAATGACCTTGAAGACAGCCCCGTGCTATATGCGGTGGGGTCTAGCTTTTTGCTGTGGGTGCATAGACCCTGAAGCATACCCTTGGGTGCATGCTTCCCTGAAGTCCTGGCAGCATGCCTGGCCCTCCTTGATGTGGGCGCATAGAATGGGTCATCAGAGCCCGAGCGCATGTCCCTGGGTGCATATCCTATCAAAGATAGAAGTCCTCGGGCGAGAGTTATGCGCCCACATACTGCCTTGGGCGAATGACTCTGAGCGCATGCTTTGGAAAACAGCGCTATTTTCTCCCAATTTTGCCTTCTTCGTTTGTGAGCCTCACTGAGTTTGTCCAGAGCGTCGAACACTTCAATTCTTGGCATCGTAGTATTTTTCTTTACAAATTTTTGAGTGTTGAACATTCTGTTATTGGTTACACAAGAGGGAAGTCGCTGGGCTAGTAGATCCCTGAACGGTATGCTCCTTCTTCGTGTCAGAAGCCTCTGTGGCAGAGCTATACGCCCACAGGGGAGCTCTATGCGCCCACGTAGAAGGCCTATGCGCCCACGTGACAGAGTTCTTCGGTTCCATATCTTCTATGACACTGCCAGGATATGCACCACGAGCCTTCGGAAGCCAAGTCTAGCGAGACTTGTTTGGCTTCACTGATTTTGAGGGAGTAGAGCCGTCCCTAGAGGGCATCTCTTAAAATGCCAGCTGATCGAACTTCACGATTAACATCTTCTGAGTGCTCCCCACTTTATCGGTATCGGATTCCATCACCACCTTCTTGTAAGAGAAAAAGGTAGTCCCCAGCAGAGTCGCCATTTTTGTGGACACAAAAAAAAATGTTGTCTTTTCTTATTGGCACAAGGCACCACAAATCGAGTATGCCTGAGAGATCCTGTGCTGAGGATCCCCGAGTACAAAAAGAATTCTTGGAAATAGGACGATGGAGATCGAACGGCAGTTGCCCCTTTACTCTGTTGACACTCCGATTACAAAAGTGAGAGAAAACCTAAGAAAATTGCTAACTCTCGGCTCACTAGCAAGAAGGAAAGCAATTTGGCTCTTGAAATGCTATTCATTCCGTCTGTCTTTGTAGAGGGGGACGCCCTCTATTTATACTCGTTTGGCACTGAAATGACTATTATGCGCCCACAGGTGGAAAATACACTGATTTTACTGTGGGCGCATAACACCCCTTTGGGCGCATAGGGTGTAGGTGCATGGACACTGGATGATCGTGGATAGATCGTGGGGTTGGCGTGGAGATTGACGTGGTCGCATACTTCGGTGCACGATTGCTCGTGGAGACCGACGTGGCCGCATGCTTCAGTGCACGATTGATTGTGGAGTTTGACTGAGTCGTAGGGATCTGCTGCCTTGGGCGCATAGTGTGGGAGTAAGTTTATGCGCCCACACTTGGGTGCATGTTTGATCTGCATGAAAACAATATGGGCGCATAGACCCTCTTTGATCATGTGGGCGTATAGCTCCTCATCGATCATGTGGGCGCATAGCCCCTCATCGACCATGTGGGCGTATAGACTCCCTTTGGTTGTGTGGGCGCATAGCCCCCTTTTGGTTGTGTGGGCGCATAGCTTCTTTTGTCTTCTTAATGTGGGATACTCGGTCTTATATTTTTCATGCTTCTACAACAGGCATTGACAGTCAATCCCTCTAAGGGAGCGTCAGGTCCACCCAAAAGCTACTAGCCGTACCACGGCAAAAGAAGGCCTACTCCTTTAATAATGATGACACTCTGCAGCTCTTCGAGGTACTTATACAGGGCGATAAAATCAAATTACCTTCCCCAAAACGCCCTGATGAGGTTGACAAACTTGGCAACCCGAAGTATTGTCACTACTATCGTTTTGTTGGGCATCCAACTCGAGACTGCTACATACTGAAGAACTACATCTAATGCTTGTTCAATGCGAATGTCCTCAATCTCAACTATAAGGAAAAAATAGTTTCGACAAATATGGTGCACGTTCAGTTTGGCACCCTTCTGCCAACTGAGGCACAAGATGATGTCATTCCCATTCCGAAAGCGACAATGGAAGTAACCAATTTTCCTCTAATCCGTGACAATGTGAGTGAGCTGGTACCACTCACAACGTATCGGGGCGAGATCATTTGGGTTCACCCAGATCTAGCCCCGGAGCTGACTCAATCGGTGGCATACTCTACCACCAAAAACAACGGCAGAAGCTCCAAATCCTACCATATGGTCACTTCCTGCTCAGAAGAAGCCTTGTCCATTGCGACAAGGTCGAAACAAAATACTCAGTAGGAAGAGGTTACCACTGAAGAAGCGCCTCCCACCGCTTCAGGTGAAGGTCCATCCCAGCCTTTCGTGGTGAAAAAACGAAAACAGAAATAGGCTCGTTTTGATAAGCCTCTATGAAAAGATGGTACTGTGGGGTTGTCCAAAACCTATAACTTTGACATATTGGCACAACTAGCCAATACACCGACTCGGTTATCTCTCTTTGAGCTCTTTCGACTCTCTAAAGATACTAGGGATGCTCTATGTGAAGCATTGAAAGATATCGAGTCTTTTATAAGCCAGCTCCAGCAGCCTAAAAAGGATGCAACTACATTTTCGTACTGTCATAATGTAGGAGAGATGATCCCCAATATTACATTCTCTCAGCAGGACATGCTGCTCAAGAATAACTGGCACAATAGACCGTTGTATTATACAGGATATATTGGTGCTATTAAAGTGGACCAGATACAAATTGATCGAGGTTCTTCTCTTAGCATCATCCCCTAGAGTTTAATCCAGACTTTGGGAATACCGTTGCACCGGTTGACTGCATTCAATACCACAATCAACGGTTTCAATACCGAAATGTAATCCTTTAGGCAAGATCCGTTTGAAGTGCCACATAAGTGATCTCCAGACAAATGTGACCTGCTATGTCATAGATGTCGACATATCCTGTTAACGTCTTGCTGGGTCGTCTGTGGATACATGAGTACATGGTCGTGCCATCCCCCTCTGCCAATATATGAATAATGTAGCTGGCAATGGCATCGTTAGAATACAGTTCGCTGATGTTGATCCCCTCAAAGGGATCGAGGCATACTACACCGACTCTGATCAGTAAAAATTAGTACACCTGGACAATAATGGCAATGATGCTGATGATGAGGCAGAAGACGAGGCAGTGACGGAAGAATCATTGAAAGTACGAATAAAAGGGAAACAGCCAAAGTGTCAGCTCCTCTCGTAGCCAAGCTACATGGAAATGCTACCACTCGTATGGTCATCAAACTCACGGGCAGGACCCAAGCCTATTAGGGTCAGATTGCCGAAATGGTCTCTTGAAGCTCCTCCTTCTAGGACATCAGCTCCGCTGGTGGCCAAGATACGACAAAAAGCCCCCACACATCCTCCGACGGCTGTCCCGGTTCTGACAGATGAAGAGCTAGGGGATTATATATCTGCCAATACCGAGGCACCCTCACTTGATGATGTAATCCCTCGATAGAAGATCCCTTATTTTATCAATAAAATGATTTCTTTGAACTACTCTAATCTTTGACATTAGAATGCTATGTATGCTCTAGATAATGCCTTAGGAGAGTTACACACATAAGTAATGACAGTCAATAATGTAAATCGGCTCGTCCATATGGAGGAGTCTATTATGTGGTTCTGTCCAAAAAAGGACGAAAAACCTATTATCTTTAGCAAAGTCGAACATCATCAAGACCTTCCTCCAGCAATACCGGAGCCCGATAACGACAAATTGCAAATATACCATTATACCCCTCAAACAAAATATCTCATCCAAAAGATGGCTTATGACTTGAATAGCGGTAAAGGCTTGAATTACATCAAAGGTCGATGCCTTCCCTTACGACTTTCCGTTCCAAAGGGGAAGCCTCCAGACTACTACAATCGCACTCACCGAGGGGTAGGGTGGGTTATGTAATACCACCAACGACCCTAGACAGTTTAAAAACTGAGGCTAAGATGCATTCTCATTCATTTGAAGGCTCCACTTGGGACTCCGATACCAGCATCGGTCCAATCTTCAGGAAAGTGTTGTCGGCCAATATGACATTTGTACATCCTTCAGAAGAAGATGATAACCTAACATTGTAATTCTTCGAAGAAGAACCTTTGGGCTCAATATCTAGGGTCTCAATGGGAATCACGTTTCGAGCAATGCGAGCCTCCCACCGAAGATAAAGTCGAACAAATCAACTTAGGAAATAAATCCTCGTCCAAGCCCATCTACATTAGCAAAAGCCTGTCAGGGGAAGATCGGGAGTCCTTGGTACAACTTATTAAGGAGTACATCGACGTCTTTGCCTGGATCTATGAAGACATTTTGAGATTGGATCCGCAAGTTGCAATACACAGACTTAATATCTTACCCAATGTTAAGTCTGTTAAGTAACAACAACGACGATTCTGACCCAATATCATGGACGTCATTGAGAAGGAAGTAGATAGACTCATAACAAGTAGGTTTATCCGTAAAGAACAACACCCGAACTATGTAGCCAACATCGTTCGTAATACCAAAAAGAATAGGAAAATTTAGGTCTGCATAGAATTTCGGAATCTTAACTCTGCTTGTCCGAAGGACGAATTCTTCCTGCAGATAATCGATTTGATGATTGACAATACGTCCGGCTTCGAACGGATGTCCTTCATGGATGGATACTCGGGATATAATCAAATCAAGATGTTCCCGGACGACGAGAAGCACACATCGTTTCGAACCCCAAAAGGAGTTTACTGTTACACAGTGATGCCCTTCGGATTAAAGAAAGTAGGTACAACATACCAACGAGCTATGAGCACCATCTTCCACAAACATCATCCTAAAACAGTTGAATGTTATGTTGATGACATCGTATAGAAGCATGGAATTTTAGGCGCATCTAAAGGTCAGATCTCCTGTGCGCCCCAAAATGCCATGCGCACCAACACATCATGCGCCAAAGAATTCAAAGACCGAATGTTGGTGCATCACTCAGAAGGCAGCAAGTAGAAGAGGCATATGAAGATTATTTTTTATTCCATATAAAAAGTCTATTACATGTCCTTTGTTACTACAAAAGTTTACTGCAAAAAAAAGAAAGCCTAAAAATACAGCTAGGCACATCACTCTAACGTCTGAGCGTAGGCGCATCACTCCTCCTCATTAGAGAGAATCACTTCCTCATCAACGCACGAGTGCTTCGGCTAATGAAGCACTTATTGAGCAGAACGTGGGTTGGCAATTAATCCGAACCTAGTGTCACTTTCAATATAATGGAGGTCGGGGTACGACGACCCCGATCTTTGGATGCAACAGGCACCCAACGCCGTCCTGTAGAAGAACACTGCCGACAAAGGGTTCGAACATAAGATGTTATGTCCATAGCTCTCCTAGAGCATCTCAGTCTTCTGTAGGAGTTCATCATCAAAGCTTCTCCGAATGAGGAGATCCACAACCCACAGTGCAGCGTTTGGCCAAGGAGGACGATCAGTCGAGTTCATCTTCATCAAGAACTCGTGTAAAATACGAGCAAACTCTCTCTCGCCACTACTACTTATAGGCCAGGGCAAATCAAACACATGCGCCAAGTAGCGACTTCCCCGATGTCAGTATAATGAACTTGCATTAATGGTGATGAATCGGCCACCTCAAATTCATCTAAGTCAAAAATCATCAATTTTAGTCTCGAAAGACTCAATAAAGCTGACCAAAGAAGATGCGCCACGTAACGGATGCGCTCCTCAGCACCATGCTCCCCATGCCGATACGCATAGTGATGAACGGACAAATGTACCCACTTAAGCTCGTCACCCATCAAGCATTTAATGTTATGTGACAGAGTCGTCATTATGCTTCCCGAAGGCTGAGCAGTTGTCAGCTTTTGTAGAAAACGAACAGCCACCGACGTCAACCTCATCATTACCTATTGTGTCGGTTACAGCTGTTTATGCCACGTGGCCCAAAAATCACCCGCATGTGCCTCCATAGCCATGCGCCCAAAACTCCGCATGCGCCTCTGCAGCCATGCGCCCAAAGCTCTGCATGTGCCTCGAAAGCCATGCGCCCAGACTTGTTTTTGAGCCGTAAAAATTGTGGACCAAGTCTTCTCAGGTGCCAGATCCTGGGCGCATCCAGACAGATCATCCCCTACAAAATTTGAGATCTTTAAGCCATAAACACGCGCCATGTGTGATTGACTCAGTTCTGCCTACGAATGGGTGCTAACCACCCAAGATCTCAGCTACAACTGAATCTCCACAACGGCCACGTGTCAGCTCCTCCGTAGCTCAATTGTGTAGTTTAAACAGATTCTGCTCCAGCTCCATAGTGCATCGTCCATGCGCCCAATGAAGTTAGCCACGTGGCTTCCCTACGAGCAAGTTCTCCAATCGCATATCATATATGCGCACATAAGTAAATCATGCTGCTGCCTATAAATAAAAGGATCATTCCTTTATTTCAAGCCCCAACTCTCCAAGCTCGAAGTCCCACTTATTGAACATTTTTTAATCACTTCAGCATCGGGAGCTCTTGCAAGAGTTCCAATCCTCTTCAAGTCATTGTTTGTTCCAGAGCAACCCAGACCTTCAGAGAGTTCGAGATTGTTATCAGATCATCAACGGAGTCAAAGGATTGCCACTCGCTCCATCGCCAAGGTTCCCAAATAAAAATAAAAGTTTACTTCTAGGATTACATCTAAATCCTACAGTGTACTCTATTTTGTTTGTAATTAAATACAAAGTTTAATTCAAAACCCTTAGGCTCAATGCCTAGCTGCACAATGGGAATCTCGCTTTTAGCTACGAGAACCACCTACTGAATATAAAGTCGAACAGATCGACTTAGGGACGAATCCTCCTCTAAACCCATCTTCATCAGCAGAAGCCTGGCAAGAGAAGATCGGGAATCCTTGATTCAACTTATCAACGAATACATCAACGTCTTCTCTTGGAGCTATGAAGACATGTCAGGGCTCGACCCACAAGTCGTAATGCATAAGCTTAACATCTTGCCTAACGTTAAGCCTGTTAAGAAGCAACAACAATGCTTTCGTCCCAACATCGTGGACGCCATTGACAAAGAAGTCTATAAAATCTTGGGCAGTAAGTTTATTCGTGAAGAACAACATCCAGATTGGATGGCCAACGTCGTTCCCGTTACTAAAAAGCATGGGAAGATCCGAGTCTGCATCGACTTCCGGGACCTCAACTCCGCCTGCCCGAAAGACGAGTTCCCACACCCGATCACCGATGTAATGATCGACAATACATGCGGCTTTGAAGGAATAACCTTCATGGACGGATATTCGGGCTACAAGCAGATCAAGATATTCTCGGTGGACGAGAAACATACGTCGTTCAAGACTCCAAAGGGGGTTTACTGTTACACAGTAATGCCCTTTGGCTTGAAGAATGCAGGTGCCACATACCAACGACCTATGATCACCACCATCTGCCAACACCTCCACAAGACTGTCGAGTGCTACATTGATGACATTGCCATGAAAAGCCGCCTATGAGGTGATCACTTACTAGATTTGAGGACTGTCCTCGATCTTATCGGGCACATCAGCTTAAGATGAACTCCTGGGCTTCATCATCACTACAAAAGGCATACATAATGATCCAGAGAAGACCAAAGCCATCTTTGACATGGACCCGCCAAAGAACCTTAGAGAACTTCGAGGCCTACAAGGATGTCTCACATATATCCGAAGATTTATTGCTAATCTGTCCGGAAAATGCCAACCCTTTACTAAACTCATAAAGAAGGGGGTTTCCTACGTCTGGGCGAAAGAATGTCAGAAGGCATTTGACGACATCAAGCCTTATCTCACAAGTCCTCCAGTACTGGTAGCACCTGTTATAGACAAACCCTTTATGCTCTATGTCCGTGCAATGGATCGCTCTCTTGGCACTTTACTCGCTCAGAATAATGATCCAAGCTACGTGCAAGCTATCTACTATCTGAGCAGGATAATGATCGGGGCCGAACATCGGTAAAACCTCGTAGAGAAAGAATGTCTAGCTATGGTATTCGCCATCTAGAAGACCCGTCATTATGTCTTGGGTCAGACGATACATGTCATTTCCTGAGCCAATCAACTCAGGGTCCTCATGACAAAGATAGGAGCGCCAAATTCTCGATTGTCTACTTGGGCAATTCTATTGACACCATATGATATAGTATTTGTCCCACAATAAGTTGTCTAGGTCAACGCACTAGCCGACTTCTTAGCTGCAAACCCTATTCCAGAGTCGTCCAAACTCTACGAAGACAATCAAGACGAGGTGCTAGAGTCCAACATGTCTGAAAAAAACTTCGTCTGGCGGATGTTATTCGGCGGCGCTTCAAGAACAGGCCCCAAGGATTAGATCATCGCAGGAGTAAGGGTAGTCTTGATCTCTCCCGATAAGCTGGTCATCTAGCATGCTTATTCACTCACAGAACTATTCTCAAACAACGTGTCATAATACAATGCCCTCATCATGGGACTCCAGTTAGCAAGAGAGCTGGGGGTCGAATACCTCGAGTCTTATGACGACTCGAAACTCGTCGTCAACCTGGTACGAGGACAATACGAAGTCTGCCATGAGGACCTGGTCTTCTATCACATAGTAGCCTTGGACATCATCTCAACCTTTATTGAGTTTTTCGTAGAATACGTACCTCGACTACAAAACCTGGAGGCCGATGCATTTGCTACCTTGTGGCCTCATTGGAGGCACCTATCGGGACTCAACACTTTATTACAGTGGTGGGCCAGGATTTGGCGTGCCCCAATAATAATCAACGCATGTCTTTGAACCATACCCAGCCTACAAACGCTAGTGTCAACATCATTGACTGACAGTTCCCGTTCATCAACTTCGTAGATTATGGAATCCTTCCAAACGACCTGAAGGAGGCAGTCTCTGTCAAAAGGAATTCTCTCTGGTTCTTCTACGATACAGCCTATAAAATGCTGTAGTACCGCTCAATCGACAGGCTTCTCCTCCGATGTTTATGAAACGAGGAAGCAACCGAAGCTCTTCGAGAGGCTTATGATGGGACCTACGGAGCTCATCAACCTAGTCCTAAGGTACAAAACCGACTCTGATGTATGGGCTATTACTGGCCCACTATGATGGTCGACGCTAATGAGTATACAAAAAAGTTTCGTGTTTGTCACCTCCAAACTGACTTCATCCATTGACCTTCGAAACTCCTATCCCCTACTGTTGCCACCTGGCCATTCAAAGCCTAGAGTATGGACATAGTGGGACCAATTACCCCTCCATCATCAAGAGGGCATCGCTTCATCCTGGCAATCACCGACTACTTCTCCAAGTGGGCGAAAGCAGTACCGCTGATAGAGGTGAAGAGCTCAAAGGTGATCAGTTTCATCAAACATTACATCACCTTCCATTTTGGGGTACCCTGGAGGATCATTCACGACAATGGTCCACAATTCATAAGCCATGTGTTCAACAGGTTTTGTGACAAGAATCACATTCAGAACGTAGCATCAACCGCCTACAATCCGGCAGCAAACAGATTGGCTGAAGCTTTCACAAAACAATTATGAAGCTACTCAAAAAAGTCATGTCATCTAACAAATGTGACTGGGACGAGAAGCTGGGCGAATGTCTTTGGGCCTACCGTACAGTGGTACAGACTCCAGCAAGCAATACACCATTCTTTGTAGTCTATGGCAGTGAAGCAGTACTGCCTCTGGAAATCTAGATCCCCTCGTTACGAGTGGCTATTACAAACCAATTGACAGAGGAAGACAATCAGCAACGCCGTCTGCAAGAATTGGAGGCGCTGGACGAAAAATGCCTCTTGGCTCAACAGCGCTTTGAGATCTACCTTGCTCGAATCTCACAGGCTTTCAACAAGAAAGTCAAAAAAGGACCTTCCAAGTGGGCAACCTTGTTCTGTCAGTCAGAAGACCAATGGTACTTCCCATGTCCCCAGCAAGAGAACCTATGAGCTCGACTAACCGTGTTCATCCCCTTCACAATGATGTGCCTATGTAGCCCAGTTGCTCTAGTGCACTATCTTCTTGTAGAAAACTTTTATGTCCATATCACCTCTGAGTTGTTTCTCTACACTCCCACAAAACTAAAACTTACATTACATAAGATGACGCTAAATGATATGTTTACCACGTCCACATTACCACTGAGTAAACATCCCACCTAATAACCCCTGCATTGTTACACCGTAATCATAGAACATCCATGTCTATATCGCCTCTAAGTTGTATTATGTATCCCTACCAAGTTCATTCCTACCACGTCCATATTACCACTGAGTAGAAAAACTCTACCATCAACCCCGTATTTACTACGTCCATATTACCTCTGAGTAAATATGCTGGTTCCCTCTTTTAATTTATTATCTGTACCTAGAAACCAAGGTGCGCCAAAAGATAATAGGTTCACAAAAATCCCAAGTTCATGACGAATTAAACAAACCAAAGTTCTTTATTTATTCATCCGATAAAGTAAAGGACTTATCAGCATTGAAAAGAAACAAAAGTGAACAACATCTCAAGATATCGAAAGGAAACACTAAAACAAGAAAATGAAATTGGCTTCAGCTTTATTCCCCAAAAATGGCAGCTACAAGACGGACGACGAAACCCTACAGCCACGGATGATAGTTACGTTGAGACATATACCACTCCCTCAACCATCGCCTATATAAATGCTCCAATTGGTTAAAATCCTCTACAGGAGCAGGATGACCAGAGCTCCCGGTGCCACTTTCTTTCGATTTTGGTTCTTCCTTAATAAAAACTTCAAATTTTGGAATTTGCTCTTCTTTGACGATCATTGGTTCTTCTTTGACAAAAGAGGACAGCATCTCCTCTTTCACGACAGCCTCAACTTTCGGTATAGATACTGCAACAACATAAGAAGAGGAGAAGGAGAGTTAGCAAAAGAACTCAGCCTAAGGATATGCACAGTCTGGCATCGGCACATGCAAACAACTATACATCAAAATCTTGGCACATCATTAGGACAAAAGTCTGTATGCACTAATGTCCACCGCGACGCTTATACAAGACTAAAAGTCCATGCGCGTTGGAAGGATAGCTTCGGCACATCATCAGGACCAAAGCCCATATGCGTCAGCAGAAGAAACTTCGACGCATATACAGGACTAAAACTCCATACGCATTGGAAGGATGGCTTCGGCGCATCATCAGGACCAAAGTTCATGTGCGTCAGCAGAAGAATCTTCAGCTCATCATCAGGACCAAAATCCACACGCGTCAGTAAGAAAAGCTTTGACGTATCACCAGGACAAATTCTATGAACATCAGCACAAAAACCATAGGCATATTCTCAGGATGAGACTTATATAGCCACACCCATGCGCTTCAGCAGAATGGTTTGAAGTGTGCAACAAAGTGTCTGTGTAAAAACTACCAAGGCAGCAGTTCATCTACCGACCACTTTCGGCCGTACGACGGTATGCATCGTCTCGACAGTGGGGGCCTCCTCGACGTCAGCCTCGATGGTTATCTCGCCTTTGCCTCTGCCTCGACCAGCACCACCACGGGGAGTCTTGGGAGCCATCTCTCACGAAGCTAGGGTTTTTTTAAAAAACTCTTAAGGAGGAAGATGGAAAGAAAGAAGAAAGAGTTTTCTCTCTCCATGGATGCCTATTTATAGGTTCAAGCCAAGTGCATGAACCGATAAAAGCATGACGTCAGTGTCTCTTCGAGTTTCGAGAAACTGACGGCTGTATATCTTATAAAAGAGGTCATCATTAATCTTTTGGGATTCGAGGCGTTATCTTCATTAATTAAGAAGATCATGCGCCACGATAGCCATGTACAAAAGGGCAATGCGCCCAGACAGGGTATGCACCCAGAACCACTATTTGTCCACGCTTTTTGGTCTAAAGTATCCTAAAACTCAGTAGAAAGTTTTGAAAACTTTGAAGGAGCTCTTGTAGAAGCATGAAATTTTATGCGCATCTAAAGGTCAGAACTCCTAGGCGCCCCAACACATCATAAGCCAAAGAATTCAAAGACATAATGTTGGTGCATCATTCAGAAGACAGCAAGTAGAAGAGGCACATAAAGATTGATTTTTTATTCCATATAAAAACTCTATTACATGTCCTTTGTTACAAATAAAGTCTACAACAACAAAAAAGCCTAAAAATACAGCTAGGCTCATCACTCTGACGTCTCAGCGTAGGCGCATCACTCCTCCTCATCAGAGCGAATAACTTCCTCGTCAACGCACGAGTGCTTCGGCTAATGAAGCAATTATTGAGCAGAACGTAGGTTGGCAATCAATTCGAACCCAGTGGCTCTTCCAGCATAATGAAAGTCGAGGTACGACGACCCCGATCTTTGGATGCAACAGGCACCCAATGCCGTCTCTTAGAAGAACACTGCCGATAAGGGGTTCGAACATAAGCCGTTATGTCCATAGATCTCCTGTCACATCTCAGTCTTCTGAAAGAGTTCATCGTCAAAGGTTCTTCGAATAAGGAGATCCATAACCCATAGTGTAGCATCTTGCCAAGGAGGAGGATCGGTCGAGTTCATCTTCGTCAATAAGCCGTATGAAATACGAGCAAACTCTCTCTCACCACTGCTACTTATAGGCCAGGGCAAATTAAACCCATGCGCCAAGTACCAACTTTCCCGAAGTTAGTGAAATGAACTTCCAATAATGGTGATGAATCCGCGACCTCAAATTCAGCTAAGTCAAAAATCATCAATTCGAGTCTCAAAAGAATCAACAAAGCTGACCAAAAGAGATACGCCACATAGCGAATGCGCTCCTCAGCACCATGCGCCCCATGCCGATGCGCCTAGTGATGAATAGACAGATGCGTCCACTTAAGGTCATCACCGATCAAACATTTAATACTATATGACAGAGTCATCATTACGCTTTCCAAAGACTGAGCAGTTGACAGCTTTTATAAAAAATGAAGAGGCACCGACGTCAGCCTCATAATTACATGTTTTATCGGTTACAACTGTCCATGCCATATGGCCGACAAATCACCCGCATGTGCCTCTACAGTCATGCATCCAAAACTCTGTATGTGCCTCAGTAGCCATGCGCCCAAAGCTCTGTATGCACCTCGAAAGCCATGCGCCCACTTGTTTTTGATGCCTAAAAGTCATGGACCAAGTCTTCTCATATGCCAGATCCTAGGCGCATCCTGACATATCATCCTCCACCAAATCTGAGATCTTTGAGCCATAAACACGTGCCACATGTCATTGACTCAATTCTGCCTACGAATGGTGCTAACCGCCCAAGACCTCAGCAACAATCGAATCTCCACAACTGCCACGTGTCAGCTCCTTCGTAGCTCAATAGTGCAGTTCAAACAGATTCAGCTCTCGCTCCTTGGCACATCGTCTATACGTCCAACAAAGTCAGCCATATGGAGTCCCTAAATGAAAGTTCTCTAGGCACATATCGCATATGCGCGCATAAGCAGATCATTCTGCTGCTTATAAATAGAAGGATCGTTCTTTTATTTCAAGCCCCCACTCTCTAAGCTTGAAGTCCCACTTATACAATATTTTTCAATCACTTCAGCATCCGGAGCGCTTGCAAGAGTTCCAATCCTCTTCAAGTCACTACTTGTTCTAGAGCAATCCAAACCTTCTGAGAGTTCGAGATCATCGTCAGATCGTCAACGGAGTCAAAGAATTATCGCTCGCTCCATCGCTACGGTTCCCAGATAAAAACAAAAGTGTACTCCTAGGATTACATATAAATCCTATATTATACTCTGTTTTGTTTGTAATTAAATAAAAAGTTTACTTCAAACCCTTTATTTTAATGGCAAACACATCGCTGTTAAATGTCGCTTTCGATATGATCTCCAGCAGGATCTAAGGACAATCTTCGATCTTATGCGTGCACATCAAATTAAAATCAACCCAGCTAAATCCTTTATTGGGGTCTCTAGCAACAAGTTATTGGGTTTTATTATCATTGCAAAGGGCATCCATATTGACCCAAAAAAGACCATGGCTATCCTTGACATACGCCCCCGAAGAATCTGAGAGAACATCGAGGCCTATAAGGACGTCTCGCATATATCGGAAGATTTATAGCAAACCTTTCTGGACGATGCCAACCCTTCACCAACCTTATGAAGAAAAGATTTTCCTACTTCTGGACCGAAGATTGTTAGCAGATGTTCGACGATATCAAGGCTTACCTCCCAAACCCTCCGGTCCTGGTAGCACCAGTGGTGGGTAAACCCTTCATGCTCTACGTCTATATGATGGACTATTCTCTCGGCACCTTGCTGGATCAAAATAATGATGCAGGCCATGAACAAGCCATATACTACCTAAATAGGATAATGATTGGGGCCGAACATCGATACAATCCTGTCGAGAAGTAGTACCTAGCTTTGGTATTCGCCATACAGAAGACTCGCCACTATGTGATGGGCCAGACGATCCATGTCATCTCCCGAGTTAATCCATGTAGGGTCCTTATGACGAAGCCGGGAGCACCAAACTTTCGATTAGCAACATGGGCAATATTGTTAATACCATACAAGATGGTATTTATTTCACAAAAAGATGTCAAGGGCCAAGCACTAGTCGACTTCCCAGCCGCACACCCAATACCGAAAACATCAAAACTCTACAAAGACATTCCGGACGAGATATTATAATCCAATATCACCAAAGAGAACTCTGTTTGGCGAATGTTCTTCAATGGTACATCAAGAATAGGCCCTAAGGGTTAGATCATCCCAGAAGTTGGGATAATCTTGGTTTCTCCAAACAACCTTGTCATATAGCATGCTTATTCCCTCACAGAGCTATACTCCAACAATGTGGCTAAGTATGATGCTCTCATTACCTAGCTTCAATTAGCAGGACAACTAGGGGTTGACTGCCTCGAGTCCTTTGGTGATTCGAAACTCATAATCAACCAGGTTCGAGGACAGTACGAGGTCCATTACGAATACCAACTTCCCTAACATAAAGTGGCCCTAGATATCATCTCTACCTTCACCAGGTTCTTCATAGAACATGTGCCTCAGCTATAAAATCTGGAGGCCGGTGCTCTGACAAGCCCCGCCACCTCTTTGGTGGCCCCTGTCGGGAGCTAACTCTTCGTCATAGTGATTGGTCAAAAACTGGGGTGTCCCAGGAACAACTTGTGTATGTGCCTAGACCATACTCTACAGATAATTACCAATATCGACGTTAGGGATTGAAGATTTCTGTTCATAGACTACACAGTCTACAGAATCCTTCCAGATGACCTGAAGGAGGCAATATGCGGTAAAAGATGCTCTTCTAAATTCTACTATGACACAACCACTATGATGCAATATCGTCGTTCATATGACGGACTTCTCCTCCGATGTCTATCGAATGAAGAAGCAACGAAAGCTCTCCAGGTGGCCCATGCGGGTACCTTTGGAGCCCATCAACCCGGTCCTGAGCTGTAGGACCAAATCTGACACATGGGCTATCACTAGCCTACCTTGACGGCATACGCTGTCAAATACGCCAAAAAATACCGAGCGTGCTAGTTGCACGCTGACTTCATTCATCGACCTTTAGAGTTCCTACACCTATGGTCGCCTCCTAGCCTTTTGAAGCCTGGGGTATGGACATATTCGGACGGATTACCGCTCCGTCATCCAGAGGTCACCGCTTTATTCTGGCGATCACCCATTACTTCTCTAAATGGGTGGAAGTAGTACCTCTGTCAGATGTAAGAGTTCAAATATGATCTGCTTCATCAAGCATCACGTTATCTACTATTTTATGGTACCCCGGAGGGTCATCTATGACTATGGTCCGTAATTCATAAGTCATATGTTCAGCAGATTTTGTGATAAGAATCATATTCAAAATATGGCATCAACTGCCTACAACCCAGGAGTGAACGATTAGCTGAAGCCTTCAACAAGACAATCGGTAAACTCCTCAAGAAAGTCTTGTCATGTAACAAACATGACTGGGACAAAAAGTTAGGAGAACGTCTTTGGGCTTACTGTACAACTGTCCGAATCCTGACAGGGAATACGTTATTTTTACTGGTGTACGGGAGTGAAGCAGTCCTTCCCCTTGAATCCAGATCGCCTCGCTGTGAGTGGACATTATGAACCAGCTAACGGACGAGGACAATCAACGTCGTCGGTTGCAAGAACTGGAGGCACTTGACAAAAGACGTCTTATGGCTCAACATCGCTTTGAGCTCTATAAAGCTCACATTTCTGGAGCTTTTAATAAAAAGCTTAAAGAAAGAACATTCCAAGCAGGCGACCTTGTCCTATCAGTTAGAAGGGCAATGGTGATGACTCACAAATTAGCAGGAAAATTCGATCCCAAGTAGGAGGATCCCTTCGTCATAGAGACGATATACTCTAACGGTGCCTACCGCCTCGTGAAACCCAATGGAGACTTGTTTATGATGCCAATCAATGGCAAGTTCCTTAATAAATACTATATATAACACCTATCATCATATATTTCTGTAGTCTGTATCCCCAACAATTATCTATAAAATAATCGGTTAGGCTTACCTTACCCCCCAATGTATTTCATTCCTATAGTCCTCAATTTAATTGGAAGAATGATTATAGCAATTATCGCTTGCCTTCAGAGCCCAGCTGCTCTTGCACATTCCCTTATCATTTCCCTCGTAGAAGACATCCACGTCCATATTACCTATGAGTTGACTTCTATACCATGTAGAGTTTTATCTTAACCTATGAGTAAGCTAACTTTAAAAGAAGGTTTACCACATCCATATAACCTCTGAGTAAACATTTCTAAATTAGTAACCTATGTGTTGCTATATCAAAAAGCAGTCATGTCCACATTATCTCTGAATTGTTTATTAAAACATCTCTATATAATGTTATCTTATCGTGTCCGTATCACCTTTGGATATGATATATGTTCCTTTATTTATGTTTTGCCACGTCCGTGTCACCCCTGAGCAAAACATTAACACCTACTATCCATATCCAGCCTTTGGTATATTAAAGATGGTAGACCCATGAAAATTCTCTAATGATGTCATATAACTCGTTAATTCCACATTACCTTTGACATGTTATTCATCATAAACAAGAATCATGGTGTTATTAAATATGAAGTGGACAAGAAAAGCAAATTTTGTATTTTTTTTGTTAAATACAAAGCAAAGTTATATAAAAAAGTTGCCTTTTTCTAAAATAACAAAAGAAGAGAAAAATACAGAAGACTATTGAGAAGGATCATTGCTTAGTTCTTCAATTCGGTGGCGAACCAAATCAGCCTTCGCTTTAGCTTTGGCCAACGCCCGACGGTCGGCCTTTTGTCACAATACCGTCTCATCTTCAAAGGCAGTGAGTTTAGCAGGGACTGTGTCCAATTCAACATTTTTGCTCAACAGACGAGCCTTCGTTGAGCTTGGGCCTCTATCTGCTACCGAAGAGATTTAGGGCACGCAGCAACACGAGCTCAATAGATGAGCGTTTTGCTCAACAGCCGGATCTCATCTAGAGCTAGAACTTCCTTACTAGCTCGGGCACGCAGCAATACGAGCATATTTGGGGCCACAGTTTTGGTAATCACGAACGACCGATCTCGCTCTAAGGTACCTTTTATACCTCGATTCAGGATGGTGTAGAGTTCTCGAAGATGTGTCTGGTGTACACATCATCCTCAGCAGTCGAAAGAGGCGTTATTAGAGGTGCCATACTCGGAGAACTCACCAAAACTAGAGTATATGTGGCGGCCAAGGTAGCCACCAGGACAAAATCCAAAGGTCAGGTGGCAGACACCGAGCCCGGTGATATAGTCCTAAAAGGAACTGCAGTTGACATCTTGGGGTCTCTCGGAAGGACAAAATCACCAGGACTAGTGCCAACCAGGATAGAGCCTGTAGAAAGCTTCGTTGGAGCTAAAGGTGACCTAATCTTGGACCGATCACTCACCACAATCTCATCCTCCCTAGAGGGTGGCCCACTTGCATCAAGGGGTAACGCAGGCTTGTAACTCCTTTTCCCGAATTTTGAAAAATTATTTTTATTTTAATTATTGTGTTTAAAAGTAATCATTCGTCAATATTTTATGAAAGATAATTTTTTATTATTTCATATTTCGAAAAGTACTTTAAAATTTATGGTTTAAAAATATAGTTTAATTTTATAAAAATACTTATTCTTGAATTTTGGAATTATAAAATAAGTTGCTATTATTTTTGGTCCTTCAAATTTGGTTTCTAAAACTAGTTTTAAAAATCATAAATATTTTTGAACAGAAGGATTTGCATATATTTTTTAAAATAGATATTTGTATTTATAAAAAAATAATTTGCAATATTTGATGATACCGAATACTATTTTTAAATTATTGGGATAATCCATTCTTTTGTTACAAATTTAAATTTATATGATTTAACTTATTTGATAAAATAGAATATTACTTTAAATTACTGTCCTAATCCTTTATAGGATAGCGATTAGATCAGAATTTAATTTAAAATCTATTTGATTAAATTTTATGGGATAATTTGTCTATTAGACTCCTTATCTAATTGGGAGTTCTCCATCTATTTAAGGAGACTAGTTTCCAGTGTTTTGCTGTCAAGAACAATTCCCAAAACAAAACCAACAACTCTTTTCTCATCTGTGCCTCTACAACAATCCCCGACCACTCTAATCATTCCCGCTACTCGACCTCTTCCTCCCCTAAATCGAGAACCACCACAGAACCCGATTGCCACCAATAGCTTTAGATCCCTCCGCAAAACCATTTATAACCACCACAAACGCTGTCAATAGCCACCACCACAAAATCATGTCCAATAAATCACAATTTGTATCCACCCCCAAAATCTATACCCGTTTCCACTTGTGTCAACAAAGTGCCAGGCCTCAGGTCCGACCCCGGATGTCGTATCTATTATTATGTCCATATTATATCCCACCGTACACGATATTATGTGTCTGACACACCGTGCATAGCCCGTCACACATAAAATCCATGTTTCTGTGTCCGACACCCCAACACAAAACTAAAAAATACATAGGAAACCAATATCACTAACCCTATCCTAACTTCCTTGGAGCCATCATAGCCATTTCCAACAACCAGAACTGCCGGCCACCGTGCCTTTCGTACTGCCATCGTGTCAACCAGATCCGCCGTGTCATCGTTGTTCTCCACCTTTTCTCCATGGCGTCCCCTCATGACATCGACCATCTCCGTCGACCCACATCCCGGCCACCACTGTATACCCAAACCCCCCTCACACTATCCAGCATTCTGTGCCCCTTTTCCGACCGTCCCCACACATTGACCATGTCAGCCACCCCGTCCTCCGCACGGCTCCGTCCCGATGGCCCATCCTCTAGAAAAGACGACGACATTCTTCTAGCGAGCACCTGTCCTTCAATGCCGCTGAGAGATCTCGCTCCGTCGAACGCACGTCGTGTCGAAACACTAGGCGAATACCCCTTTTTCTCCGCTCCTCCTTCTCGTTTTTCTATCCCTCTTTAAGTTCTTTTCTCTCTCTCTTGCACTGGTAAAAAAAAATAAGCGTTGAGTATAAGTTGGTTAGGTTTTTGTTGGGCTGGGAGATTGCCAATTTTCTTGTACTAGTAGATTATGGCTATATTAGTGGGCTTTTGGTTTAATAGGCTAAAATAACTGGATTTTATTAACTAATTTATGGGCTTTATAAGAAAGTACAGATACTATTACTATTATTATTATTATTATTATTATTATTATTATTATTATTATGCTTTACAAATAGAGAAGTAGCCAGCTTGATGTTTTATTTATTATTTTTATTTGGGCATTTATCTGTATAGATTTTCTTGTGGGCTAATAAATTGGTTTGGGCCTAATCCAAGAAAAAGAGCTTATAGTTTATATATATATATTTTTTGTATAGATTTTATCTATATAGATTTTATAGTCATTTGTTACTTGATTAATGAGCCTTAATAGTTCACTAGTTATATAAAACTAAATTTTGGACTAGTTTATATGTTGAGCTTATATAATGGTCTTATTTTTAATAGGGGATTTATATATTTAATAGATTGAAATATATTGTTTCTATCTAAAGGGTAATATTGTTGGGCTTTTATTTTGAATAATATTTCCAAAATATAATTCTATATGTGGTTTCCCTCCAATAAAGTTTTATACAAGTATTATAAAAAAAAATCTTGAAAAGGTTTTAATATACCTATACTTCTAAATATGTTTCTAAATGGTATATATAATATTTTCTAAATAATTTTCTTAAGATCGGTTGGGATTAAAGGAATAATTTTCTTAGATAAAATTCCCTCCTAGATTAACCTTGACCATACTAATCATACTCCCTATTCTTCTTACAAATTTGAACTTCTGCATATCAATCTTAGCCAGATGAACTATTCTGGACCCAACGAAATTATCTGTTCCACCAGCTAAGGATCCCAGGCGAGTACATTTCTTGTTTGTTTTCAATATTGTTAATTAATATATTTACATAAATAGTGATGCATATTTGATTCTTAACATGTTCGTTACATGTGTTAGTGGCATATTGGATTTAGTCATGATACCATATTTTATTGTGTTTATTTACCACATTTCATGACTTATTGTTGAGACTTTATCCATGTGTAGTAGTCGGGCGGAAAAATACCAAATAAATATGTGATCAGACCTTAGACCTTGCTGTATGTCATACATAGTAAACCTTGTAGACCATGTGGTGTAACTGTTCCAGATCGATCACACGTTGAAAAGTGTACTTCAAATCACGTAGATGGTTATGTTTCCTTATTTCATGTCTTATAACTCATGTTAACTGTTTCGCTTTACCTTCCATGCCATGATTTATAGTTTGCTTATTCATCATATATGTCATTCTCTATTCACTATTTTTATAGTCGTCATCATATATTTGGAACTGCATACTTGAATTGTACTCGTTCTATTCCTGAGTGGAAGCCATTTTTCAGATTAGTCGCTTGCTATGCTATGCATTCAAAACTTGGAAAAGATACGAGTATATACTGAGGTCGACCATAAAAGACTAGCTAGATAGATGAGTTGATCATAAAAGTTTAGTTAATTATTTTTTTATTCTTGTGAGACATTGTATTTTGCATGAAATGTAATCTTGGAATATTGTAATTTGATTTAGTATTATGAATGAGCAAAAAAACAAATTATGAGCACATATTGTGACTTCGATCATTGAGTTCTAGACATCGTTCAATGTCAATATCGCGGTGTAGGTTGGACTTGTGCATGCACTTGCATCCCGAAAAGCGAGTACGGGTCGTGACAAGACTGCTCCCACGAAATAGGTTTTGACCCAAACTGGATCACTGTCAACCTAATTTAGGGAATTAACAAAATGATATATGATATGATCCACTATGACACATCAGGATCAAGACTAAACATCGTCTACAACGTATCATGTTCAAGACAGACGTCATCGACAAGTTGCTACATTATAAATATACTTGTATTCAGTCTGTAATTTTTATTTTATTCAGTCTAGGGACATGTACGTTGAGTCCCACTGAGTCATCTCAACCCTAGACTTAATTTTCCAAGCTTTACAATACAAAACAACATAATCCCTGAACCAAACTAAACCATTCTAGTCCATATAAACATTCTGACCCAAGGGAATGAGAATTCGGGCCGAACTCTGCCCTAGGCAGAATTTGGGCCGAACTTTGCCCCCTAATTTTTAGGAACCTAATTTTTAGGAAAACCATGATCCAAGCTATCTAACGTTCAAATTTTTGAATATTTGGGACAGAATTCTGGCCGAATTCTGTCTCCCCAGACTAGTATAAATAAGGCTTAAATTCTCTCATTTCAAATCATCTGTCACTCTCAATCTTCTAAGCCTTATACATTCTAAGCCTTACTCTTCCTATCTACTAGCCACAAAACTTCCTAAGCCCTAAGGTGCTCAAGTGCGATTCAGCTAGAAGTTCTGTGCAAGAGTTAAAAAAAAGTCATTTGGATAATTCCAAGTTTTACCTCTGTAAAGTTGTAAGAAGTTGGTGTGCTCTTCTGAGTAAAGGCACGTATATGTACCCTATTTCACAAATAGTGAATTTCAATCCTGGACGAGAGTTCTCAGGCCTGGACTAGTCCTCCACGAGGGAAACCAGGTTAAATTGTTGTGTTTGCATATGCTCTTCCAAGCTCTCTTAATTTCCGCATTACTACTCTGATTATATATTTCTATTGGTATTGCTTCTGGACTGGCATAGAGTTGATTTTTAATTGGTTATTTTTAACACAAACTCTATTCACCCCCTCTAGAGTTGCCTATATGTTACTTCAATTGGTATTAGAGCTCTGTTCTCTTGATAAAGGATTTACATCCTAGAGCTGATCCATGGCAACCACACAACCTATCTTTATCAACTATGGTGAAGGACAGTCTACAAGAAGGCTATCCCTATTTAATGGAACCAACTACACATATTGGAAGACCAGAATGAGTTTCTACCTAAAGTTTCTAGACTTTGATTTATAGCATAGTCACAGATGGTTATAAGAAGCCTGCTAGAATTGTTGTTGAGGGGAATCTCATAGATAAACCCCAAGACAAATATACTAACCAAGAAAAAAAACATGCTAGTCTAGATGCTAGGGCTATTAATAAACTCTTCTGTGCTATAGACATGACTGAATTCAACAGGGTCTCTACATGCTCCACCTCACATGAAGTATGGAAGCTTCTGGAGGTGACTCATAAAGGAACCACACAGGTTAAAGAATCAAAAATTAGTCGTCTAACACAAGAGTACGATAGATTCAAGATGAAGCCAAATGAGACGATCGAACAAATGATTACTAGATTCCTCGACATCGTCAACACTCTAGCTTTCCTCGGTAAGAACTACTCCAACCATGAGAAGATACGCAAGGTGCTAAGGGGACTAACAAAGAACTGGAACCCCAAAGTCACGGCAATCATCAAAGGTAATGATCTCACCACCATGTCTCTGGAAACTTTGGTGGGAAAACTGATGACGCATGAGCTCGATCTCAAAGACTTTGAAGAAACGGCTCCAAAGGAAAAAGAAATTGCTCTAAGCGCTCATCGCCGAAAGGCTACTCCGGAGAAAACAGACGACGATGACTCTGAAGGTGATGATCAAGAATGCATGGTTCGCAACTTCAAGAAGTTTCTTTGCTTCAACCAAAGAAAGAAGGAACAATACAAAGAGGACGATGTAGAGTCTATCTGCTTCGGCTGTAAGAAGATGGGGCATGTCAAGAAATATTGCCCTATAACAAAGAAAGGAAGCCGATATGAAAGATCGTACAAGAGGCCAACCTCTCGAAAGTAGGCTAGTGTGCTGTAGCAGGCACCCAAAAATAAAACCTTACTCTTAAAATTATATGTAGTAGAGAGAGTAAGGATCGATCCCACGGAGAGTAATTAGTATAAATTTTATGCTATGTGAACAAGGATTGGGGGAGAGATTTTTGAAAAGAAAATTTAAGAAGAGCTAAAGCAATTAAAGTATTAAAATCAATCAAGGAACAAATATTGGTCTCAGTGAACATTCACCATTGGAAATCATAAAATTGATCATTGATGCAAGCATAAATTAAATCATACATTGAACATTTACCGTTGGAAGTATCTTCCTATCTCTCTTAGGCTTAGTTAATCAGATACAAGCGACCTAATTAACTTTACTTACTAAATAATCTAAGACAAGCGCTATAGATTTAATCTAGCAAGTTCTTAAAGAACAAAGAGATCGATAAAGCAAAACAATACAAGCACAAGCGGTTTTATTTAATTTTGTCAAATGTTTTTCTCCTAAGATCTAATAAAACAAAGCAGTTTATTCAATCTTGGTTGCTTCACAAATTAGAAATATCAAACTATTACAGATTTGATATCTAATTTAGCGGTAGATCAAAATGAATAATAAACTAGTAGGCCTCCTAGTAATTAAAAAAAACAATCATAAAAGTTGGCACAGAAAAATATTCAATATTCAAAGTATAACACAAATATATAAAGCAATTTAGATCTCACAAGTTTATTGATTCCAAGGCTTTCGTACACTTCGACCAACAAGACTTCTAGCCGCACATGTTCTTCAAAACTTGAAAAGAAAAGTTGGAGAAAGAGAAGAAGAGTTGTGTTGTGTTGTGTGTTTCTTCTCATGATTTCTACCCCCTTTTATACACCATAAATTAGTTGTGTCAAGCCCACAATATCTCCCCACATATCCTCTAAAAGTTACAACTTCTCAAACCAAATAGAATAAGTCATAGAACAAGTAGGAACATGGTTGTTTTGGTTCCTATTTTTGTTCACAGTATCTTTGACCCAACTTCAGGTCTGATTTCGTCCATGCTGCAGCTTGATTTGCGAAAAACACAAAATATAAAAGTTTTAGCCCTGTGTCTTAGCTTTCCAAAACTTTTTGAATCACCTCCATTGCTTTTCGGATGAGAAAGTTATGTCCATTTTGGTAAAAGGTGTCAAAACTGTCCAGAATTGCATTTTAGCTCCATTTTGCACATAGTGTCTCCAAATTCATTCTATAGCAAAATATAAATTTAATGAGTACCTATAGTCATAAAATGAGCATAAAATTATGAACATTAAGGGATAAAAATATAACATTTTACGTTCTCATCAAATATCCCCACACTTAACTTTTGTTCGTCCTCGGACAAAACTCTTATTTATTTATTTTCAAAACAAAAATCAAGGTTGTAATGTCATAAATAAAGAATAACCATGCTCTTCAAAACTCATAACATATCATGAAAACATATTCTTAAACAACTTCTAATTACTTAGTAAGTAATTTTATTTGAAGGTAGAGTAAACTAAATTGGTAGACCCTCACAGGAATATACACTCAACTCTCATATATTTGAAGGGTATGTGTTTCGCTCAAATTTATTCCAAAAGAAATGATCTATCATAAGCTTGCATATCTTCTCATTCTCCACCACTTGGATCACATGCATAACACAAATCATAAAGACTTTTTATGGGTTGTAGCGGGGCTTAGGATTAAGGTAGGATATATTTTGGGAGTGTAGCTCAAAATCCATTAAGACTAGTGGAGCAAAAATGATTTAACTCAACCTCACATATATAAAATATATAAAACTAATCACCCCTTTTAGCTTCTTCAAATTGACTTTAAAGCATTCAACATACCCCTTTAATGGAATTGGAGGAAGAATTATGAAAATGAATATAAAAAGTAAATTCCTCCATCACTTTTTTTTATTACTTCTTTCTTTCTTTCTTTCTTTTTCTCATCATCTTTTTTTCATTTTCTCCTCTTTTTTTTCTTTTTTTTTCTTTTTCTTTTTTTCATTTTTTTTTCATTTTTTTTTTCATGATGGAACTCAAGAATTTGAGAATAAAAATATGTAGCCAAACTAGAAATTCAAATACCCCCACACTTATTTTTATACACCCATACATATCATAATGCTCCACTAGTATTTTGGCCTGGGTAAGGATTTTTTTTTTCAGGTTTAAAGCTTGTAATATGGGTTCACAAAAATAGAAACAATAAGGCTCAAAGGGGTTCAACCAAAGGAATTAGGGTAGGCTATTTGGCTTATGTAGCGTATAACAAAGATGGCCTTAATCATATTCATGTATGCATGTGTCGATGTGACCTCGAAGAGAATCTAAGCAAGTTCTAGAGAAACAAGTCCATGAAAGAATAACTCTCATCAAAGAAAATAGTAAGACTGATGTGGCAGTCTAAAGGCTCAAAATCTCACCGGCTTTTGTCTACCAAATTTAGTCACAACCATCCTCAAGGAAAATAACTATACTAATTAATTCTAAGTTGAAAAGCGTATTTATTCAATCATGTTATAAATTTTTTTTTAAACTTAGTTAAATCTTCCTCATGACATATACAACCAAAAATTATTGAAAAGCAAAACCTTTTTTTTTTTTGAAAATAAAATAAAATAAAACTTTATTGAAAACCACAAAAAAAAAACTCTTTTTTTTGAAACATAAAAAAAAACTGAAACTGCTTAAAGTAGTTAAATTCACATTTAAACTTACATTGTCCCAATGTAAGGCTAAATGCAAAGAAAAGACAAAAATAAACAAAAAAAAATTACAAGAATAAGAACAAACTCCCCTTGGGTTGCCTCCCAAGCAGCGCCTTTGTTTAATACGTCGTTGGCTCGACTCTATGCACACTTGAGACAACTACGCAAAGATTTTACATCTTGAATAGAGTCCTGCAAAATATAAGGTAAAAGCATCTTGTTAAAAATTGGCAATGCCATATAAGGAAAGTTACCTGACTGTTGCATTTTCAGAAAATCAGTAAATGTTGCTACAGTTTCCTGTAAATTAGATATCAAAGATAACTTCTCATGCACTTCCTCAAGTTGCTCACTGACGGCAACATCGAATCCATCTTTGCCATCAAGTTCAAAAACATCCTGTGCTAAAGAATCAACCACATCAATAGAATAAACAGTATTATCATCATCAGGATTTTTCATGGCATCATAAATATTAAATTTAATAATTTTGCCATCAAATTCCAAAGTAAGTATGCCACTATGCATATCTATCTTAGTCTTGGATGTCTTTAAAAATGGTCTTCCTAACAAAATAGGAGCAGTTTGATCACCATTTTCCATATCAAACACATAAAAATCAGCAGGAAAAACTAAATTATCAATTTGTACAAGAACATCCTCAATTAATCCCTTGGGATAGGCATTAGATCTATCAGCCAATTGAATTACAACACAAGTTTTATTTAGAGGTCCAAGATTTAGAGATTCATATATAGAATATGGTATGACGTTGATAGAAGCTCCTAAATCTAACATGGCTTTCTCATATTTATTGTTACCTATCTTACAAGGGATAGTAAACATTCCTGGGTCTTTGCATTTCGTAGGGATTTTTCTTTGAATTACTGCAGAAACACTCTCCCCTACTTTCACTTTTTCATATCCTTTAAGTTTTTGTTTCCTTTTTATTGTACACAATTCTTTTAAAAATTTAGCATAACGAGGTACTTGTTTGATAGCATCTAAAAGTGGAATATTTACCTCACATTTACGAAAAGTCTTATATAACTCATTATTTTGTTCAATTTTTCTAGATTCTGCTAAAGCCTGAGGAAAAGGAGTCACTGGTTTATAATCAGAAAGAGGTGGAAACTTACAATTGGGTACCTCATCATCGTTGGGGAAGTTCGTGTCTGCAACGGTTGTTTTCTCTTCCTCTTGTTTTGACGATGTAGGTGCTTCTTTTACTTGAATGTCAACCTCTTTACCACTTCTCAAAATGATTGCACTTGTATTTTCTTTCGGATTTATTATCGTTTGAGATGGTAGCTTCCCTGAACTTCGTGCCTCCAGCTTATTAATTGCTGTAGCCATTTGGCTCATTTGATTGTCCAAGCTTTGAATACTGGCCCTTGTCTCCTGAATACTGGCCCTTGTCTCCTGTTGAAATTGTAAATTATTAGTGGTAAGAGACTTAACAATATCTTCTAAAGACATACCAGAGTTAGAAGTTTGGCCCGATTATTTTTCATACGGAAATGGTTGCTTGTACTGTTGGTAACTTGGCCGATTTTGATTGACGGGATGATTTGATTGTGGTCCTGGATTGTATGTGTTTGAGTAGGGATCATACTTTCTTTGTGGTTGTCCAGGAAAACTACCTACCACGTTTACTTGCTCATTGGGCTCCTCTTGAAGAGTTGGGCACATGTCAGTTGGATGCCCCGTTATTGAACATATCCCACAAGCCTTCGCTGTTTGTATGTTACCTACAGCCATTTGACGAACAAGAGAAGTTAAACTAGCAATTTGTTGTTCTAAGGAAGAAATATTTACCTCGTTGGCATGTTTAGATGGAAGATCTAGCCTAGTGCCAAATTGTTGAGAATTGGCCGCCATATTTGCAATTAAATTTCTTGCGGCCTCAGGAGTTTTATCTACCAAAGCTCCTCCACTAGCAGCATCTCTCATGCTTCTATCATTTGATAGAAGGCCTTCATAGAAGTATTGAATAAGTAGTTGCTCACTAATTTGATGATGGGGACAACTTGCACATAATTTTTTGAAACGTTCCCAGTACTCGTGGAGAGATTCTGTATTGTGTTGCCTTACCCCACAAATTTCTTTTCGGATATTGGCCGCCCTTGAAGCTGGAAAGTACTTTTCTAGGAACAATCTTTTCATCTCATTCCATGTGACAATACTTCCGGAGGGTAGGTAGTAGAGCCAATCCTTAGCCGCATCCTTTAAGGAAAATGGAAAGGCTCTTAATTTAATTTGCTCTTCAGTCACCCCCGTTGGCTTCATACTTGTGCAAACCACATGAAGCTCCTTTAGATGCTTGTGAGGGACTTCACCTGTAAGACCATGAAAAGTTGGCAATAAATGTATAAGTCCAGATTTTAATTCAAAAGTAGTAGTAGCATCTAAAGTAGAAAACGTTATGCATAAAGGTTGTTGATTCAAATCTGGGGCAGCGAGTTCTTTCAAAGTTCTATTTGCAGCCATGGCTCCTTCTTCAGGATTAGAATTGGAAGAGAATACGAAATCCGGAGCGAGGTTGTTCTCGTTAGATTCTCTTTGAGTTTCCTTCCTTAACCTGCGCAAAGTTCTTTCTATTTCTGGATCGGTCTAAAAATCACCTTGATTAGAAGATCGAGTCACAACCATAAACAATAAAGAACAATATGAAAAGCAGTTAAAAAAAATGAGAATGATAACTAATGATTTTTTTTGTAAATGAATGAAAATATAATTAATTATAAAAAATAAAGATCACAAAAAGCACAAAAATTAACTAAGATTACTCCCCGGCAACGGCGCCAAAATTTGGTGTGCTGTCGCAGGCACCCTAAAATAAAACCTTACTCTTAAAATTATATGTAGTAGAGAGAGTAAGGATCGATCCCACGGAGAGTAATTAGTATAAATTTTATGCTATGTGAACAAGGATTGGGGGAGAGATTTTTGAAAAGAAAATTTAAGAAGAGCTAAAGCAATTAAAGTATTAAAATCAATCAAGGAACAAATATTGGTCTCAGTGAACATTCACCATTGGAAATCATAAAATTGATCATTGATGCAAGCATAAATTAAATCATACTTTGAACATTTACCGTTGGAAGTATCTTCCTATCTCTCTTAGGCTTAGTTAATCAGATACAAGCGACCTAATTAACTTTACTTACTAAATAATCTAAGACAAGCGCTATAGATTTAATCTAGCAAGTTATTAAAGAACAAAGAGATCGATAAAGCAAAACAATACAAGCACAAGCGGTTGCATTTAATTTTGTCAAATGTTTTTCTCCTAAGATCTAATAAAACAAAGCAGTTTATTAAATCTTGGTTGCTTCACAAATTAGAAATATCAAACTATTACGGATTTGATATCTAATTTAGCGGCAGATCAAAATGAATAATAAACTAGTAGGCCTCCTAGTAATTAAACAAAACAATCATAAAAGTTGGCACAGAAAAACATTCATTATTCAAAGTATAACTCAAATATATAAAGCAATTTAGATCTCACAAGTTTATTGATTCCAAGGCTTTCGTACACTTCGACCAACAAGACTTCTAGCCGCACATGTTCTTCAAAACTTGAAAAGAAAAGTTGGAGAAAGAGAAGAAGAGTTGTGTTGTGTTGTGTGTTTCTTCTCATGATTTCTACCCCCTTTTATACACCATAAATTAGTTGTGTCAAGCCCACAATATCTCCACACATATCCTCTAAAAGTTACAACTTCTCAAACCAAATAGAATAAGTCATAGAACAAGTAGGGACATGGTTGTTTTGGTTCCTATTTTTGTTCACAGTATCTTTGACCCAACTTCAAGTCTGATTTCGTCCATGCTGCAGCTTGATTTGCGAAAAACACAAAATATAAAAGTTTTAGCCCTGTGTCTTAGCTTTCCAAAACTTTTTGAATCACCTCCATTGCTTTTCGGATGAGAAAGTTATGCCCATTTTGGTGAAAGGTGTCAAAACTGTCCAGAATTGCATTTTAGCTCCATTTTGCACATAGTGTCTCCAAATTCATTCTATAGCAAAATATAAATATAATGAGTACCTATAGTCATAAAATGAGCATAAAATGATGAACATTAAGGGATAAAAATATAACATTTTACGTTCTCATCATAGGCCAACACAAGTATTTGGCACGAGAGCGAAACCAGTGACCTAGAAGAAGAAGAGGACTCTCCCCAAAATACAACAAACCTCTGCCTAATGGCAACGTCCGAAAAGGTAACAAATGATCCACATGATCTCTTTACTTTTGATGAACTTGGAGATACTTTTAGTGACTTACTTGAAGATCACAAGAAGTTACTTAGCAAGATAAACATGCAAGCACAAGATCAAGACTCATAAAGTTGAGATTTATAGACTTTCATGTTTGCTTGATAATGTTAGAGACACACCACCCACGGAGAACACTGAGGAGGTATCCAAGATTAAATTAAGCTTACACGATGCCGAATTTCTTATTGAAAAACAAACACGTGATATTACACACTCAATAAAGAACTCCTTTACAAGAAAAAGAAATATAATATTGTTGCTGTAAGAATTGATGCCTTGACTGCCATGTATGATAATATGTGCAATGCCTCTAAAAGATTAGAGATCAGATTGAGGAAACAAGTTGTACAGCCCCAAACTCAACCTTACAGTCACAACACGTACACAAGACAAAAGATTGCTCAACACAAGAATACACGTCATAAGAAAACCACATATACTCATCTGCTGTACACAATCATGCCTTTATGTACACATATTAACATACATCACGATAAACACATAGACATACACATTGCACATACAGTACAACAAACACGTAGACATCACTATTATCCTATAACTAACACCAATATACATGCTACATGTCACTACTGTGGTAAACATGGACACATTTCACCATAGTATAGAATTAGAGGACTAGTTGATTTAAAACTATATGCATGGGTACCGAAGACTAACTTTCCATGACCCTCAAAGATTTGGGTACCAAAGGTCACATCTACTCGTGGTGTAGGTGGACCTTCCTTCGTCCTCTAGAAGTAAGTGGATTCTCGATAGCGAGTATTCGCGACACATAACTGGAAATGCAAATCTTTTCGTAACACTATCGATGAAGAGTGAAGGATATGTATCCTTTGGCAATAATCTGAAAGGTTATATAATTGGAAACGATACTATTGGTAATCTTCCTTCTCCCGTCATTAAGGATGTCTGTTTAGTAACAGAGTTAAAGCATAACTTGCTTAGCATTAGTCATCTTGCTGATCATGGATATGACATTAACTTTGGGAAAACTAAATGCTCCATATATGATAGATCATCTAGAGATATCGCTTTTAAAGGGATAAGGGAAGATAATATATACATATTATATCTGTCTAGAGATACTAACAATGCAGAAAGATGTCTCTATGCTCAGAAAGATGAAAGACTACTATCACATATGCGTCTTAGACATGCAAACTTGGATACCATATGAAGACTTTCAACCAATAAGCGGGTGAGAGGACTACCTGACATTACATTCAAAAAGGATACGGTATGTGCCGAATGTGAGAAAAATAAAGCAACCAAATCCTCTTTTAAATCCATCAAATTTGTAAATACTACTAGACCTTTGTAACTACTTCATATGGATTTATTTGGTCCTAGTAGAGTAGCATGTCTTGGTGGAAAATACTATGCTTTTGTAATTGTTGATAATTTTTCTCGATTTACTTGGTTTTCTTTCATACAAACAAAAGTGATACTATTTTTGTGTTTATAGTTTTTGCTAAAAAGGTTGAAAATGAAAAAGGTTTCATGATTACTCGAATTCGAAGTGATCATGGTGGCAAATTTGAAAACTCTGATTTAAAAAAGTTTTGTGGCTCAAATGGTTTTAGTCATGAATTTTCATATCCTAGAACTCCCCAACAAAATGGTATTGTGGAGCGGAAGAATAGAACTGTTGACGATATAGCTAGAGTCATGATGAATCAATATTTACTTCCGAAATATTTTTGGACAGAAGCTGTAAGTACAGCATGCCATGTCTTGAATAGGGTTTTGATTCGACCTATTTCGAAGAAAAATCCTTATGAACTTTGGTTTGGTAGAATACCAACTATTTCCTATTTTTGAGTGTTCGGTTGTCGCTGTTTTATCCTGAATACCGAAGACAACTTAGGCAAGTTTGATGCCAAAGCTGACAAAGGTATTTTCTTGGTTATGCTGACAACAGTAAAGTATACAGAGTGTTCAACAAGCGCTCTATGATTGTTGAATAATATGCTAATGTAACCTTTGATGAGAATAATAGTACACCTGCTATTCCCGATGACGACGATGACATACACATCAAATCATTAACTTCTACACCTGTGGATACAACACCTGGAACCATTTCTCTGGAAGGCTTACCTAAGAAGTTTTATTTCACACCATCACATCCGAAAAACTAGGTAATAGGTGAGGTATCAAAAGGAGTAAGTACTCGATCATCAGTTAGAGACTCTATTGCTAGCACTGTACTTATTTCACAAATAGAACACAAAAACGTTTTAGAGGCCTTCTATAATAAATTTTGGATATCTGTAATGCAAGAAGGACTCAATCAATTCGAAAGAAATCAGGTTTGGGAACATGTTCCTAAACCTGCTGATCATTCGATCATTGGTACTAAGTGGGTTTTTCGTAACAAAGTCAATGAGGACAGTTCAGTCACACGTAACAAGGCCCATCTCGTAGCTCAAGTATGCAACCAAGAGGAAGGTATCGACTATGATGATACGTATGCTCCTGTAGCACGACTTGAATCAATTTGCATGCATTATGCCTTTACAAACTTCCAAAATTTCAAACTTTTTCAAATGGATTTCAAAAGTGCTTTTCTTAACGGTTTTATTAAAGAAGAAGTGTTTGTAAAACAATCACTTGGTTTTAAAAATTACAAATTTCCCTATCATGTTTGTTGGCCCATTCCATGGTCACACCCGATTTCGATAATCAACATACACTTTAGTCAATACACAAAATATAGAAAATGCTGCTAATCATTTCAGGATTCATGAAATAATATTCAACGGACGATGTACCACATCAATCAAAGCGTCAATATCATCAAATCTTCTGAAGACTAATTTCTCATTTTATTCTGTATTTTATATTTTATTGAGTCTAGGATTTATTCTGTAAAATCAATTATGGTAATACTGGCTTAGGGTTAAAACTGTCCATATTCCAAAAACCTACCTATTTACCATTCGTATTTTCGGTTACAAATATTTCAAAAACATATTTCGAAAATAGTCTTTCAAAATGATTTTACAAATAACCAAAAACAAATTTGAAAACTATTTTTGCAAAAGATTTTCAAATATCTCCTGACAGAACTCGTAACCGAGTTCGGCCCGAGTTCGGTCCGAACTCTGACCGAGTTCGGTCAAAAGTTATTCAAACTTCTGTTGCCTCCAAATCAACGAGCAACGTCTCTTTGCGAGATATTTGCATCCGAACTCTGTCCGAGTTCTGCCTGAGTTCGGTTGAAGAAAACACCTATCAATAGAGAAGAACTTTTCATTTCAAATCATTCAGTCATTCTTCATTCTCTCTTCTCTACTACTCAAGTGTTTTCAAACAATCTAAGATTTTCAAATCTTACCTATACATCTCTTAGCCAAAAGCCAGTACTATCAGAGTTGATTTAGAGTATTTTGGTATTCCAAGAGTTGTAAAGAGGTCGTTCTAGTTCAACAACCTTTTCTGTTGAGGAGCTGGTCGTGCGCTCGTCACCAAGCACGGTGTTGTGAAGCTGGTCGTGCGCTTGTCACCAAGCACGGTGTTGTAAGAGACTGCAAGCTCTCAGTTAAAGCTTGTGCCATAGTGGATTAACATCGAGCAAAAGTACTCGAGACTGGATTAGTCCTCTCAGAGGGATACCAGTATATATCGCTGTGTTACTGAGTTTGAATTTTCTATCTCTATTTACTGTCTCTTACATATCTGCCATAGTTTATTTTTAATTGGTGATTATATTTCGCTGCACACACGCACTCTATTCACCCCCCCTCTAGAGGTGCTCAACGGTCCTACAATTGGTATCAGAGCAGGTTATATTCTTATATAACAAACCTTAGAGAGTATATATGGCAGTCGTGAAATCTATATTCAACGGTGAAGGGCAATCCACAAATAGACCTCCCCTATTTGATGGAACAAATTATACCTACTGGAAAACACGAATGACTTTCTTTCTAAAGTCTCTCGACTTTAATCTTTGGTCAATAGTCATTGATGGTTATAAGAAACCAGCACCAATAGTGGTTGAAGGCCAGCTGGTGGAAAAGACCCATGATAAGTACACTGAAGCTGAAAAGGCTAAAGCTAGCCTAGATGCTTGTGCCATCAATGCACTATTCTGTGCAATTGACAAAACCGAGTTCAACAGAGTTTCAACCTGTAAGACGTCTCCCAAAATTTAGAAACTCCTTGAGGTAACCCATGAAGGGACTTCCCAAGTGAAGGAATCCAAAATTAGTAGACTGACACAGGAGTATGAATCTTTTAAGATGAAACCCGGTGAGTCAATTACACAAATGTTTACTCATTTCCTTGATATAACTAATCCTTTACAATCTCTTGGTAAGGATTACAGCAATCACGAGAAGATCAGAAAAGTGCTGCGGGCTCTAACAAAGAACTGGAATCCAAAAGCCACAGCAATCATTGAAGGAAACGATCTCACAACTATGACTCTGGAAACGCTGATGGGCAAACTCATGACCCATGAACTCGACTTGAAGATTTTGAAGAAGCAACACCAAAGGAGAAATCTATTGTCTTCAAAGCTCAAGCAAGAAAATTAAAGTACAACAATTCCGATGAAGAATCGTCAAGTGGTGATGAACAAGCCCTACTTGTGAAGAACTTCAGGAAGTACCTAAAGTTTACAAGCAGAAAGAAGAAAGCTATCCAAGAAAGCAATGAAGATGAAACCATATGCTTTGGATGTAAGAAGTCAGGGCACATAAAGAAGGACTGTCCTACCACAAAGAAGAGCAGTCCATATGACAGATCAAGATCAAACAGAAAAGCAACAACCGGTCGAAAGTATTCTAACACAAGCATCTGGCATGAAAGTGATGCCAGTGATTCTGAAGAAGAGAATAGACCCTGCGGCAATGCAAATGTCTGTCTTATGGCATTTGATAAGGTGGACCCTCAACCCTCTCATGCTAAAAGCAAATGGATTCTCGATAGCGGATGTTCGCGACACATGACTGGTGATGCATCTTTATTCGCTACGCTATCGATGAAGAAAGAAGGATACGTCTCCTTCGGAAATAACTTGAGAGGTGATATAATAGGTAATGGTACTGTAGGTATTTCTCCTTATCCAATAATAAAGGATATTTATCTAGTAACTGAATTGAAACATAACCTACTGAGCATAAGTCATTTGGCAGATAATGGTTATGGTATCAATTTTGTGAAAGATAAATGTACCATATATGATATGTCATCTGGTGATCCCGTATATAAAGGGATTAGAGAAGACAACATTTATATTTTCTTTTTGGAGAATACTAATAATGCAGGAAGATGCCTAGTAGCCAATCAAGATGAAAGCTGGCTGTGGCACATGAGACTAGGACATACAAACATGGATACTATCTCACGTCTGAATACAAAGAAGTTGGTAAAAGGACTCCCTGAAATTCCATTCAAGAGAGATATGGTATGTGCTGACTGTGAAAAGAACAAAGCACATAGGTCTACTTTTAAATCCATCAACGCTGTAAGTACTTCGAGACCTTTGCAGTTGATTCATATAGATTTATTTGGTCCTAGTAGAGTCGCTAGTCTTGGCGGTAAGCTCTATGCTTTTGTTATTGTTGATGATTTCTCTCAATTTACTTGGGTTTACTTTTTATCAAACAAAAGTGATGCTATTTTTGAATTTTATATATTTTGTAAAAAGGTACAAAACGAAAAAGGCTTTATGATTACTCGTATTCGAAGTGATCATGGTGGCGAATTCGAAAATTCTGACTTCAAAAAGTTTTGTGATGATAGTGGATATTACCACGAATTTTTTTGTCCTAGAACTCCCCAACAGAATGGTGTTGTGGAGCGGAAGAACCGTACTCTAAGCAAAATGGCTAGAGTCATGCTGAATCAGTATAATCTTCCTAAATACTTTTGGGCAGAAGCCGTTAGTACAGCCTGCCATATTTTAAATAGGGTGTTAATTCGACCAATCTCGAAGAAAACACCATATGAGCTTTGGTTTGGAAGAATTCCAAACATTTCTTATTTTAAAGTTTTTTGGTTATCGCTGCTTTATCCTGAACACCAAGGATAACTTGGGAAAGTTCGACTCCAAAGCAGATGACGGAATATTTATCGGATATGCTGCTAAGAGTAAGGGATATAGAATTTTTAATAAAAGATCAATGATTGTTGAAGAAAGTATTAATGTTACCTTTGATGAGTTGAATAGTCACAGATCTAGCGACAGTGATGATGAAGATGCACCTAAAAAGAACAAGAAGAGTTCTGAGAAAGATCTGACCCAAGAGGCAAGGACTGATAAAAGTTCCAAAGATGCAGGAACTGAGAAAAGCCTTGTGAAGGATATGGCCCAAAGATTTGAATCATTGAGATTCAAGCCAGATCATCCAGAAACTCTTATTATAGGTGATGTATCCAAAGGTGTACGTACACGTTCATCTCTTAAAGATTCTGAATTAGCAGCAAATGTAGCATTTATTTCACAAATAGAACCTAAGAACGTAGAAGATGCTTTTTCTGATGAGTTTTGGATTTTTGCCATGCAAGAAGAACTTAATCAATTTGAGAGAAACCAAGTTTGGGAACTTGTTCCTAAACCAATTGGTCAATCGATAATTGGTACCAAATGGGTGTTCCGAAATAAACTCAGTGAAGATGGACAAGTTCTACGCAACAAAGCACGTCTAGTTGCACAAGGTTATAATCAAGAAGAAAGAATTGATTATGATGAGACCTATGCTCCTGTTGCTAGACTAGAAGCCATCCGCATGTTTTGCGCATTTGCTTGTTTTAACGATTTTAAACTTTTTCAAATGGACGTGAAAAGCGCATTTTTAAATGGATTTTTGAAAGAAGAGGTTTTTGTGAAGCAACCCCCTGGTTTTGAAGATTTTCAAAAACCTGATCACGTCTTCAAGCTTAAGAAAGCACTTTATGGACTCAAACAAGCACCTCGTGCTTGGTATGAACGCCTAAGTGCCTTCTTACTTGATAATGGATTTTCGAAAGGGAAGATTGATACTACTCTATTTATAAAATCTATGAATGTTGATATACTTCTAGTGCAAATCTATGTATATGACATTATATTTGGTTCTACTAATAAACAACTCTGTCAAGATTTTGCCAAGTGTATGCAGAGTGAATTTGAGATGAGTATGATGGGAGAGCTGAACTTCTTCCTAGGACTGTAAATCAAACAACACTCGAACGGAACATTTATCAACCAAGCTAAGTACACGAAGGACATACTGAAAAAATACGACTTCGAAAATATAAAACCAATCGGGACGCCTATGGCTACATCTACAAAGGTTGATGCTAATGAAAGTGCAAACCTGTCGATCAGCGTAAGTATCGAGGTATGATTGGTAGTTTATTATATTTAACTGCTAGTCGACCTGATATTATGTTTAGCGTTTGCATATGTGCACGTTATCAGGCAAACCCTAAGGAATCACATCTTAGTGCCGTTAAGTGTATCTTCCGATACCTTAAAGGAACTTCTATAGTTGGCTTATGGTATCCCAAAACCAAATCCTTTGACCTTATAGGTTACTCGGATGCGGATTTTGCTGGATGCAAAGTGGACCATAAAAGTACCAGTGGCACATGTCATTTCTTAGGAAAGGCCTTAGTCTCTTGGTTTAGCAAGAAACAAAATTCAGTAGCATTATCAACAACTGAGGCTGAATATATCGCCGCAGGACGTTGTTGTGCTCAGATTTTGTGGATAAAGCAAACCTTAGAGGACTACAATCTGCACTACACAAATGTTCCTATTTATTGTGACAACACGAGTACAATAAATCTGACTAAGAACCCTGTTTGTCATTCACGCACAAAACACATAGAAATTAGACATTATTTTCTTCGTGATCATCAACAAAACGGAGATATTTGCCTAGAATTTATTGACACTGATCATCAACTAGCAGATATATTCACTAAACCATTGGCTGACGACCGTTTTAACATTCTGAGGCGTGATCTCGGCATTCTTGAATTCTCGGACTCATAATGCATATGGTAATTAAAATTGAATTTATGACTTGCTATTTTATTTAACGAAAATTATTTTTGCGTACAAACTTAAAAAGGGTATGTCTGTCACCACGGCTACGGTCGAAGCGAAGCGATATTTAAGAGTTCCCCGGTGAACCTCCGTTAGCTGGGACAACCCCTACAGTTAACCCAGAAATAACAATCGTTATTTAATAAAACAGTCAAAGTTATTAAATTTCACTTTTAAACTTACCAGACTGTACTGTTTATCTCGGGAATGCAAGTGGCCGAACTCGGCCCGAACTCTGACCGAGTTCGGACCGAATTCGGACTGAGTTCGATCGGCGCTGTGGTAACTTCCAGAACCGAACAGCCGGCCCTAGTGCCTATATATTCCAACTTTTCTTCCACTTTTTCTTCACAACAAAACGTGGAAAGCCTTCCTCTTCTCCTAGAAGCCTCTCCTCCTCCTTCTTTGCAAGGGTTTGACGAGTTCCAATGGGCGGTCATCTTCCTTCTTCTTCCTTTTTCTTCGATGATATTTTCTTTCCATCTCCTCATGGCCCCCAAGCGTCAAAGAGGAAACTCTTCCCAAGGTGCCTCCTCTTCCTCTGATTACACCCCTGCAAGTTTATTCAGTCCAGCACGACCTAGGGATCCCGAAGAATATGTCTCTACTTTGTTCCCGGACAAAGAATTTTCGGATCTCTGGTTCGACTCTTTCTCTAGTCGTCGTATTTGCTCTGGAGCTTTCGTTAATTTTACTACTTTCTTTGAATATGCTCCAATTTTTGACCAACTTGGATACCGCAATTTCTTCGAGGTCCAAGAGAGCATTTATGACAACGCAGCCCGTATGTTTTACTGCAATCTGCAGGTAAAACTAAACGGCAATTTCTATTCTTGCATTGCTGGGCAAGAATTAGAATTTAGTGCCACCGACATCAGCGAATTCTTTCATATTCCTGATCTTGGTGATGCATTAGTTGACATCTACCACATTCAGTTCCCTGCTGATGTCACTCTTGCTTCCTTTCGGGAATTAATTTGTCATCCTAACCCTCCTCCCCGAAGAATTTTTGCTAAACATCTGAACCAAACATTCTATGAGCTTCATCGTATGATATTTTCTACTCTTCTTCCGAAGAAAGGCTCCACTGATGAAGTTACCTTTTTGGAACTATCTGCTCTATATCACATCCACTTTGGCATCCCATTCTCCGTTTCCAAAACTATGATGTCCTGGATGCTTAACTGCAAAAATGCAGGTAGAAATCTAGTATATCCTAAGCACCTTGCTTCTATATTTTGACGTTTCGAGATTGATCTTGAGATGTGTGCCATCACCTCTCCTCCTGTTGAGCTGACTCGTTCTCGTCGATTTCCTGCACCACCTGGAGCTGCTCCTCCTCCAGCTGCTGATGCTGAAGTCCCTCCGGCTGATGCTCCTCCTGCTCCGGCCCCTACCCCAGGATTCGATCAGACTTTCTACCAGCGCTTCGATGATTTTGTTGCGGTCTCTACGCAACGTCATCAGGACTCAGAGTTCCGGCACATTTCTTAGGCCCAGGTGATAAGAAATAGTATTGCTGACCTCCACTATAGCCTGGCTCAGGATCCAGTCCATCCGGTCACCATCCTACCTCACCCTGCTTTTTCCGGTCCTCGATTTACTGATGAGGTTACTTTTCAGTATTTCGACCCGACTACAGCTTACTTCCCTCATGATCCTCTCGGTGCGGACGACCCCACGATGTGACGTGGATTCAGCTATGGGATAGTGGATATTGATTTGATTAGTTGATGCAGTTGATGTAGTAGTTTTTTTCTCTTTATGTCTAAACTGTTTAGTTAGACATTATCAGTTGTACTTTTTGATTTCTAGTGAAAACTTCTATAATATTTTTAGTTTATTATGAGATAGTTCATTCTATATCATTTGTTTCCTTATATGTCTATGCTGTGATTATTACTTTTTGCTTCACTTTGTCTTGCGTTTGTCTATTGTTGGCTTCACGATTTACGGGGGAGCCTATTCATTTTACTACTTGACAAAGGGGAAGAAAAAGAGTTAGAGTTATACCAATTTTTTCAGGTACTTTGTATTTTGTTATATTTGATATAAATATATTTTGGTATAGACTCAAGTTTGTCAATTATCAAAATAGGAAAGATTGTTGGCCCATTCCTTGGTCACACCCGATTTCGATAATCAACATACACTTTAGTCAATACACAAAATATAGAAAATGCTGCTAATCATTTCAGGATTCATGAAATCATATTCAACGGACGATATACCGCATCAATCAAAGCGTCAACATCATCAAATCTTCTGAAGACTCATTTCTCATTTTATTTTGTATTTTATATTTTATTGAGTCTAGGATTTATTCTGTAGAATCAATTGTGGTAATACTGGCTTAGGGTTAAAACTGTCCACATTCCAAAAACCTACCAATTTACCATTCGTATTTTCGGTTACAAATATTTCAAAAACATATTTCGAAAATAGTCTTTCAAAATGATTTTACAAATAACCAAAAATAAATTTGAAAACTGTTTTTGCAAAAGATTTTCAAATATCTCCTGACAGAACTCGTAACCGAGTTCGGCCCGAGTTCGGTCCGAACTCTAACCGAGTTCGGTCAAAAGTTATTCAAACTTCTGTTGCCTCCAAATCAGCGAGCAACGTCTCTTTGCGAGATATTTGCATCTGAACTCTGTCCGAGTTCTGCCCGAGTTCAGTTAAAGAAAACACCTATAAATAAAGAAGAACTTTTCATTTCAAATCATTCAGTCATTCTTCATTCTCTCTTCTCTACTACTCAAGTGTTTTCAAACGATCTAAGATTTTCAAATCATACCTATACATCTCTTAGCCAAAAGCCAGTACTATCAGAGTTGATTTAGAGTCTTTTGGTATTCCAAGAGTTGTAAAGAGGTCGTTCTAGTTCAACAACCTTTCCTGTTGTGGAGCTGGTCGTGCGCTCGTCACCAAGCACAGTGTTGTGAAGCTGGTCGTGCGCTTGTCACCAAGCACGGTGTTGTAAGAGACTGCAAGCTCTCAGTTAAAGCTTGTGCCATAGTGGATTAACATCGAGCAAGAGTACTCGAGACTGGATTAGTCCTCTCAGAGGGATACCAGTATATATCGCTGTGTTACTGAGTTTGAATTCTCTATCTCTATTTACTGTCTCTTATATATCTGCCATAGTTTATTTTTAATTGGTGATTATATTCCGCTGCACACACGCACTCTATTCACCCCCCCCTCTAGAGGTGCTTAACGGTCCTACAATGTTTTCAAACATAAGAAAGCTCTCTATGGCCTCAAACAAGCCCCTCAAGCTTGGTATGAACGCCTTAGCACTTTCTTACTTGACAAAGGCTTTTCAAAAGAGAAAATTGATACGACACTGTTTATAAAATCTATTGATGACACCATTCTCTTAATGCTAATTTATATGGATGGCATCATTTTTGGGTCTACTAATGACGTTTTATGCCAAGAATTTGCCAAGTGTATACAGAATAAGTTCGAGATGAGCATGATAGTTAGGCTTAACTACTTCCTTGGATCACAAGTTAAACAAAACTCACAAGGAGTCTTCATCAGCTAATCAAAGTATAAAAAGGATATGCGGAAGAAGTTTGATCTTGACAACATCATACCAATCAGTATTCTGATGGCTACTACAACTAAATTAGAACCTGATGAAAACGACAAACCAGTCGATCAACATAAGTATCGAGGTATGATTTGTAGTCCACACTATTTAACTGCTAGTCATTATGATATCATGTTTAGATTTGCCTATGTGCTCGCTATCAAGCCAACCCTAAGGAATCACACATGACCGCAGTTAAGTGTATCTTTCGATACCTTAAAGGCAATGTTACGGTGGGCTTATGGTATCCCAAAATCACATCCTTTTACATGATCAGATATTTCGATGCCGATTTTTCTGGATGCAAAGTCGACCGTAAGAGTACTAGTGGCACATGTCATTTATTAGGCAAGGCTTTAGTCTCTTGGTTTAGCAAGAAGCAAAATTTTGTAGCGCTATCTACAACAGAAGCTGAATACATAGCTGCAGGACGTTGTTGTGCTCAGGTTTTCTGGATGAAAAAAAAACTTTGAAGACTATAATTTATCTTTTAAGCACATATCTATATTTTGTGATAACACTAGTGCAATTAACCTGACCAAGAACCCAGTATGTCACTCACGCACTAAGCACATAGAAATTCGACACCATTTTCTATGTGATCATCAATTACACGACACTATTAATCTAGAGTTTATTGATATTAATCATCAGCTTGTAGACTTTTTTATTAAACCACTTGTCGAAGAGCGTTTCAACTTTCTTCGTCGAGAATTAGGAATCTTGAATGAAAATGTCATACAATGAGTCGTACCTGAACAAATAATTGTTAAATCAAAATCGTACATGGTGCATTATTTTAGGTACAAGCCGAAAGGGCCCTTTTGACAACAAGACGTAAAAGCCTAAGCAACACGGTGTACTAGTCTTACTAGTCTTCGGACTACCGCTAGCGGGGATCCAGCCCCTGCAACTAACCTGAGGCGATTAACCTGTCCTGATCAATGATTCACAAAATTTGTCGCATGTTTCATTTATTTTATGGCTCATATAATCCAATATTGTTAATTCAAGGCCATCTTTTATCCATCTTGACAATATTTTAACCTTGTTGGAGCTCTAGAACCACCCACACGGAGCTCAGGACGAACTCTGCCATTGGCAGAACTCGGGCCGAACTCTGTGCAGTAAGTTCCAGAACTTGTAGCCATTCCTGGCCGTCCAAGGTATTTGATCAAGAGCCCACGATTTGCTAGTGCAGTCGGCCCAACTCTTTAAAAACACGAACTTGGCTTCTCTCTCCTCATTGCCATCATCTTCCACCTTTCTTCAAACTTATTTCTCCAAAACCCTAATCCTAGAAATCTCTCGTTTCGTGCTCTCCACTCTCCAAACTCAAGCTTTTAAAGTTTTGGGTGGTTCTTTTCCATCCTCCTTCCTTATTTTTGAGGTATAACTCTTACTTCTCCATCTGTACTTCAATTGTAGTTCTTCATATCTATTTTTCATTAGCTATTATCAATGGCTCTTAGACTTTTTAATAGAGGGAAGAGGATTAGGACTGATGGAGCTTCATCATCCAATCCTCATTTTTCTCCTTCAAATCCCATTCACCCATTGTTCAACCCTTCTCCTCCTCTCAATGCCAATACTTATAATGAGCATATTTTTGTATCATTAGAAGCCTCTATAGAGTGGTATTCCGATTTTCGCTCACGTAGTATTATACCAGGACATCCTATCAATTTTACTATATTTTTTAAATTTGATTCTAACTTCAAGGATCTCTGTCTTGATGTACTTGTGTTGACATCTTCACTTATTTATCTCAATGCAATTCAAATGTTCTATTGCAACATGACCCATGACGACTGTAAAATCTATTCTCGGGTCATCGACATTAACATTGTGTTCGATGACTTTGATTTAACTGAATATCTTGAACTCCCTGACCCAATTCTTGGGAGCGTATCATTGATGCTCGTGAATTCCAATTTGTTGGTGATATCACACTCGAAGGCTTTAAGGATATGATGTGCGCACCCAATACTCTCCTTCGGAAACTTCGTGCTAAGTATCTCAACAACCACTTCTATAAACTTCATCGCATCATTTTCTTTTCCATCCTGCCCGAAGCTGGATCTACCGATGAAGTTACTTATCATGAGATTACGGCTCTTTACTATCTTCACTTCATCATCCCCATCAATTTTCCTTGCATGATAATGGACTGGATGATTCGTGCAAGGAATAAGCCAAAATCGCTTGTCTATGCGATGTATCTTCTTATGATGTTTGCTGCCTTCCATATTCCTTTAGATGACTGTCAATTTCTAGCAGCTCCTACCTATTTATCTGTAACGCTCCAGTCCCAAAATACTTAGGACTAAGTACGTAGACATGCCAGCTGCATACATACGATGTATACTCCAATATGTGGAACCATCATATGTATACATAAGCTGTAAAATGCAGTAAACCATGATACTAATCTCATCCACAATTGTAAAAAATAGTCGTATAAAATCACTTGAAATTGTCATGTATACAATCGTTGGGCGGAGACAAATCCACTACCAACTAAAAAAAGGGAAAACACATAATAGAGGAATTTTTGTCGAGCGATACGAAGGCGATCCAAGTGCAATCACCTCAGAAGAAGAGATGTAAACATGGCCATGGAGAGAGCACCTGCGAAAATCATAAACACACACCTGGAGAATTCACCAGGTCCTCAGAGGGACGTAAAAAGATACATAAATAACATGCCATGTAAATAATGAATATAAATATGCCACAAATAAAAGTAAGTGACAAGACATCAATAAGGTACCTAACCATTCTACTGTGTTCATGCAGTTAAGAACAAACCATCAACGCATGGGCACCCTATCTATCTAAGGCTCGTAGGAGTGCTTCTGCTCTTGTTCCTCCTACTCCTGTTAAGGAAGAATCTTCTGACTCAGATGCCCCTCAGCCTGAGCCACCTTCCACCCTCGACTCCATCCGAGATATGTTGTGCGACTGCTTCCGTTTGGAAGACGATTGCTATACCCGGCTAGACTATCGGACCACTCTACAGATGAGCTCCATCAGCAACACCCTGTATGACATCCAACACAACATGGCCCATTATCCCACTATGCCATTTCCTACGGGTCGGGACCCTTCTCGCGAAGGCTACCAGATTGACGACCTATAGACCATACGGTATCTGAATCCTGATGCAGCGTTTGTTGATCCTCATCGCTCTGCCAGCGAGCCATCTGATTCGGTCGGTCCATCCCTTTCTCATGCTCCGAGATGGTTGTGGTCTCCTACCCGCTGTTGCTGTTGATGCTTTTATTTTTAGTTACGCTTTGTAGTTTGTTATTTTCATGACTTTAGCACTATTTCTACTTTTTTTAGTTCATGACTTCAGTTTGTCATTTCATATGTATGACTGCTCGTTTCATTATTTCTGGATTATCAAAACTGCTAGTTGTCTCTTTTAAAAAGTTTGATTATGGTTAAAAGTTGTGTGATTGCTCTCTTACATTTGTTTATCTTTTTGCGGGGGAGCTATGATATATTTTGCTAAATGACGAAGGGGGAGAATAATAGATATTTGATGTGATCTTATATATGATGTTGGATTTATTATTATGAATTGTGTTGTGCTTGGATACGATCTTTATATTAGGACGTAAACCAAAATATTTATTTTGCGGGGGAGCCGACATATCTATTTGCAGGAGAGATACTTCATACGTACAAAAGTATTTTACTCCCTTCAACATGTATCCAGGTATGAATGTTGCGACATACAAATATCATTTTGTCAATTTTCAAAATAGGGAAGATTGTTGACCCAAACTGGATCACAGTAAACCTAATTTAAAGAATTAAAAAAATGATATATGATATGATCCAATACGACACATCGGGCTTAAGATAGAACATCGTCTACAACGTATCAAGTTTAAGATAGACGTCCTCAACATGTTGTTACATTACAAATGTAATTGTACTCAGTCTGTAATTTTCATTTTATTGAGTCTAGGAACATGTATGTTGTGTCGCACTGAGTCATCTCAACCCTAGACTTACTTCTCCAAGCTCCACCATACAAAATATGACAATCCCTGAACCAAACCAAACCATTCTAGCCTACATAAATATTCTGACCCAAGGGAATGAGAAGTCGGGCCGAACTCTGCCCCTAATTTTCAGGAAGCATATTTTTAGGAACACTATGATCCAAGCTGTCCAACGTTCAAATTTTTTAATATTTGGGACAGAATTCTGGCCGAATTCTGCCTCCCCAGACTAGTATAAATAAGGCTTGAATTCTTTCATTTCAAATCATCTCTCACTCTCAATCTTCTAAGCCTTATACATTCTAAGCCTTACTCTTCCAATCTACTAGCCACAAATCTTCCTAAGCCCTAAGGTGCTCAAGTGCAATTCAGCTAGAAGTTCTGTGTAAGAAATGAAAAGAAGTCACTTGGACAATTCCAAGTTTCACCTCTGCGAAGTTGTAAGAAGTTGGCGTGCTCTTCTGAGTAAAGGCACGTGTCTGTACCCTATTTCACAAATGGTGGATTTCAATCCTGAGCAAGAGTTCTCAGGCATGGACTAGTCCTCCATAAGAAAAACCAGGTTAAATCGCTGTATTTGTGTATGCTCTTCTGATCACTCTTAATTTCTGTATTACTACTCTGATTATATATTTCTATTGGTAGTTGCTTCTAGAGTAGCATATAGTTGATTTTTAATTGGTTATTTTTGACACAAACTCTATTCACCCCCACTAGAGTTGTCTATACGTTACTTCAATGGGTACCTTCTTTGAGTCGGTGGTCTTTAAGACGTTTCTCAAAGAGCTGGTCGAAGGGGTAGTCACTCGTTCAGTACGAAAAACATTTTCTAGCTCTGTCTCCTCAGCAGTCGTACCCTCAATGGATGATGGAAGGGTGCTACCCTTCCCTTCTCCTTCAATTGGAGTGGAGGCTCGAAAACAGCCTCTTCTTCCACCAATACGATGTCTTGCGAAGAGGGTTCGTCACTAGCCGGCTCCTCACTCTTTTGGACATCTACGGCAGCCTTGCCACTCATCGTTACCAGCTCAACCCTGGTTGTTCCTCTTGACATCTTTTCCCCAGAAGGTCTAGGGACTTCATCTGAAGCAAGAGTGGAAGAGGGAACTACTCTACCCTTAACTGTGGTCTTTCCACGGGTAGCGATGACCCTATATATAAACCAGGAATATTGAGGACAATAAAAAAATGTTAGCATCATGGACGGTCACCCTGTAGTAAAGCAAATTTACTTACCAGAAGGACCCGTGTTAAGCAGCTTCTGATTATAGACATCTATTAGATTCGAGAAATACTCGATCGAATAGTCCAATGTGGAGTCATCATATATCACGGCTTCTACATCCACTAAAGGATTCTCCTCGTCAATGATGGGTGAATTCGCTGGTGGCAGATCCTCCCCGTGGCTGGACGTGGATGGAGGGCTAGGCGCCCTCTGCCTGCGCCTGGACTTTCCTTTGGCCGACTGCAAAAATTAAGATAGACGGAGTTAACAAAAAAAGGTACTTCCAAACCACAACATCGGTTAAGACGTAAAGTCCACTTACTAGAGAAGTGATGGCCGAGGAAAAAGCCTTCTTTTGTGAAGACAACCGCTGTTTGGTGGCCAACAACTTCCTCTTTCTTTTCTTTAGGGCGATGGGCTAGTCGCAGCTGGGGTGGCCATTTCTGACCAGGGTCATCCGGTTTGGTCACGTACGCATCAGACACTAGCTCCATGACCTGTTGCACACCGCTTGGTATATAGAGGCGAGTCTTTATAATCGTATCCCCCGATGGTTCGTATCGAACACCCAGGAGAAGACTCTGCTCTCGATCATACTCTGGAGGGTAGGTATTCGACGAGTAGTAAATCTTAACGATGGAATATAGGTTATACGTCTCAGGTCTCCGCGAGAGAGCCACAAATCAAACCCTAGTATAGCCCGTGTTGAAGTACTGCCAAGCCCATGCATCGTCAAGAAGTCCTTCTTTGAATACAAGGGAGGTGTTAGCGTTGATTAACAGCAGATGACTCTAACCGAACTACTGAGCGAACCGGCTCAGCGCAAGTATAGCTCTAAAAATACTTCATTGCGGTTCCGATACACTAAGTGAGATAGATGTTCCAATCATAGCCAACAAAAAGCCTCCTCAGAAAGGTTGGAAAAGCGAGTTCAACCGTCCACCAACTCGCTTCTCTTATCGAATTCCGCGTAGGAAAGAGAGATTTTGTAAAACTTGTACCCGTCTATGTACGCTAACGCCTTTCGACACACAGGAACCTATTTGACGAACCAGGCCTGCTTTCAGTAACGACGAAGGAAAGCGTCTTTGGGATGAACAGATACCTCTGTACCCGGAGCCATAAGAGAGGGGTAGTGCAAGATGAGCCACCCCATCAAATCATGGAAAGGGAGTTCTGACTGAGGGAACTCACCCTTACCCTCATAATTTACTGTCTTCTCTATAAAGCGTCGCAAACCCCTTTGGAGGTTGCACACCATGGAGGAAAGAAGAGCCAGCTTATGCCCAAATACAAGTCGAACAGCTGGAAGTATCAAATTCTGGCTTACTCGCTCAAGCGAGCTCGAACCACCAGGGACCACGCAATCGTGTAGCCATATCATCATATAGGTAGCCAACAACGGGTTTGACGATAGCTGGTACGCGTCATGGTAGAAGAAGCTATAGATAAGGGAGGTTGGATGCTTGAACTCATCAAGCTTAGATGTTTCTCCTTCTTCTTTGCCATCTGCCCCTCAACAACATCCGATGGAGATGAAGAACGAATGCCAAAGGCATAATTACCTGGCGGTGCCAGCCCTTGCTTAAAGATATGCCGATTCTAGGCATGGACGTGGAGACTGGATCGTTGGCTGTCAAAAACTTGACACATCATATGATGGCATAACAGTTCTCTATAAACTATTGCCATATTAACGTCCTTCTTTTCTTAAGTATGGAGCTGTTTATTTGTTGGAGTGTACTCTTCGTAGGGTTCGGACCCCCAGGACAGTTTCGAGATAGCATGCATCTCATGAAGCGCCAAGCCTATTTCTCCACATGGTACGAAGAAGGTACCAGCTTGTGGGTTGTATATTTCAACTAGCACTAAGAACATAGGCTGGTTCACCTCGATCCCTTGCTGGGTAGCCCTGAAAGATTAAGCTTCTTCAGAAGATGTAACATCCCAGTCCCAAAATACGTAGGACTAGAAATACGATACATGCCAGCAACACTTTACTAATGGGATAAATCCCATAGAAAGTCCATTAGCGAAATGCTTAAGCGGTAAATCATGATAACAACCCAGAATATAATACATGTCATAAGTACATAGCAAATCTCATCCACACAGAAAATAGTAATGTAGGAACGAATTTATAAAACACAATACTCTAGAGGGGTGGTGAATAGAGTAGGCAGCAGAATATAGCTAATTTAAAAAGTTAGCAGTAAGATCACAGAGAAATATATATATCACAAGTATATAACTGTAAAAGCAGAAATTAGAAAGAAAACGCAAAGACGACGATGTATACTAGTTTTCCTCTTATGAGAACTAGTCCAGTCGGAAGAACTCTAGCTTCCAGTTGAATCTATTATTGGAAAATTCTGCAAGTTTTCGTACGAAGTCCTTGCAACTTCTAAAAATACAAGCTTTGATTCAAAGTCGTTGACCAACTACAATTGTGAAGAGTCTTTCTTCAATCAAGCCTCTGATTACAATCGCTCTGAAGCTTCTAGACCATACCGCATTAGCAAATCGACTAGAGAATTGTAACTGGCTTAGGATTTGAAAAATAAAGCTTAGAACTCTTAGGAATAAAATAGTAGACTTTAGAGAGAAGAGATGAAAGTGAATGAGTGAATTGAAATGATCGAAATCCTTTCCTATTTATAGTTTTTCCAAAGGCAGAACTCTGGCAGAATTCGGGCAGAACTCTATGAGAAAATCTCGGTAGGATTCGTAACTGCAGGGAGACCAAGTTTCAAAATGTTCAAAAGCCAACGGCCACTAACCAAACTCTAGCCGAACTCTGGCCGAGTTTTGTCAAGGTTGGTCAGGGTTTTTGCAATTTGATTTTGGGGCTTTTTAAAATTATTTTAAGCAGTTAGGAGCTTTTTATAAATAAGGGGCTATTTTTCAAAATATGGGATATTTTTGAAAATATTTTTAGGGTAGCTTATTTACTAGTAAGACTCGGTGTACAATGTATTCCTAAACTCAATAAAAGTGAAAATTATACTGCATAAAGGAAATACAGACTCGAGTGGCATACACAGCTTCGATCTTGAACAGAATGGATAGCAGATCTTTGGCAGTGTCCAAGTGTCCAAAACTTCTTTAAGTAGCTCGTATATCGAGACAGAGTTTGATCAATTATTAAAATCAGGTTTGACCATGACCAATGGGCCAATAATTTCCCCTATTTTAATAATTGACAAACCTTAACCGATATAACATCTTCGATCAGTAAGATTTGAAAGATAATCAAAGATAATCAAAGATAATCAAAATTATACTGTATCCTGAAAAAAATTGCTCTTGTATCCTGTAAAAGATGTTAGTTCCTATTTTTCCCCCGTAGTCATTTAGCAAAATAATTGCAAAGATAGAAGCTCTCCCGCAATGTATGCATAAGAAACAATCTTTGAAGAAATATAGAAACAAATAACATTTCACAGGCAGTTAATATTGAAGCATAAAGAGATAGTGCTATATCAAGAAATATGAATCTAAACTAAAATGATATAATATGATAAGCAGAGCATAAAAATATGTTCACAATACATCAGCTCAGAAAGTCACAATCTCAAATGCAAAAGTAAACTAAAAGATAAAGTACTGATATCTTGGAATGTCGGAGCATTTTCAAGTAAACAAAGGCATAATAAAGTCTCAAAAAGTGTGATATCTAGACAAAATGTTATGCGTCTAGATCATAAATCCTCATCATCGTCGCCATCAGCAGTGTTAGTATGTCTACCATGTCTGAATGGACCAGCTCCAGAAGCGTAAGCTCCAGAATGGTGTGGAGTAGCACCAGAACCACGATACCAGTCATAAGCGATACCGAGCTGAAAGAGAGAGTGTACCGCCTCATCCTCATAGCGGTATCCGGAGACAGCAAAATCTCTGGGAAGAGAACTGGTAGAGTGTCCAGTCTGGGCAAAATGGAGATCGACAAAGGAGTTGGTGAGTGCCTGAAATCGACTCACATCACGGAACTCGTGTTCCCTGGATGTGTCAGTGATGAATGTCCACAGATCAGAGAGGTGCTGATGAATACCCTCAAAAGACATAGGGTATTCCTGAGGAGGTAGAGCAGGTACAGAAGGAGGAGCAGGAGGAGCGACTGTGCTGCGACAGGACAGCTGGAGATACTTTGGCTCAGGGTCCAGAGCACAAGTAGACAGATCGATGTCAAAATGATAAAAGATGCGTGGAATAAACTTCGCATAAGAGAGATTTCGATATGTTGCACGCCATCGTCCCATCATCTGGATAATAGTCTTGGGAACCGAAAATAGAATTCCCTTGATGATGTAGTAGAGGGCAGATAGTTCAAGATTGGTAACATCATTTTTTGAAGTAGATTTTGGAAGAATAGTGGAATAGATGATGCGATGTAACTTATAGTTAAACAAATTCAAGTTTGCAGCCTTGAACTTTCTAGAACGAACACGCGCACATGTACAAAGATCATTCGTGAAGCTGAGAAGAGTCATCGCATCAAGAAAATCAAAATCAGTGATATCATCGAGCGGGGCACCTTCGTTAGGGACACCAAGGATTTTCGCTAACAAGACGTCATTGAACTCGATATTAATACCTCCGACACAAGTCTTAACATCAAAAGTGTCTAACACAAAGTTGCAGTAAAACAATCTAATGGCATTATTAGCTATAGGGAATTTTTCGGTAACAATTTGGTGTAACCCTAATGCCTCAAAGTAAGGACGGTGGTCAGGAAACATAGTCTACTTAATTGGGGTGCCAATGCATATTAGTGCGCATGATAAAATCACCATACCATATTAATGATTGGTCACGAGTTTCAAAATAAAACTCATTGTATGCACCGTCGACCGATTGGACCGGAGAAAAGAGGGAATCCTCTAGTGGATTCGAAGACGTTACCTCTTCACTGGCATTGGTCTTCTTCCTCTTGGAAGGAGTGAATCCCTTAGGTATTTCTTCCAAATTTGAATAGAAACTAATGAAATTGAAGGAGATGGAAGGAGAGAGTTATACCTTCCAGAAATTGAGTATGTTGTAAAGACATGAATTCTCCGCACGAATCAAAAATTTGGATAGAAATCTCCAACCGAATTAGGAGCAAGGAGTTGGAGAAAAGTTAGGGTTTTGGAAAGGTTCGGGCGGTTGCTGCTGTAATTTGGAAGAGTTTGGAAGAGATGAAGAGGAGGGGGCCTCGGTTTCTGACTTAAAAACATATACCACCAACAGAACTCGGATCGAGTTCGACTTGGGTTCTTTTGACGAATTTAAAAAAATAATTTTGTAGGCCACATCCTTTTCATCATCCCCTTTCAATTATTTAATTCTAAGTTTTAGTAATTTAAAATTTTAATTAATATAATTAATATTATTTTATAAATTAAATTTTGTTACACAGCGACTGTTTCAGATTAGCTGTTGTGATACTGTCTCAGCTAACGGGAGTTCACCAGAAAACAATTAAATACCGCTTCGCTTCGACCATAGTCGTGGTGACAGATCCTTTGTAGGCTTGTCTCAGTTTTTGAGTATTGAAAAATAATTGTTATAAAAGAAAATTAATTAATATTGTTGACATCTAAAAGTTCTAATTCTCGACGTAAATAATTGAAACGATCTTCCGCTAGAGGTTTTGTGAAGATGTCAGCTAATTGATTCTCCGTGTCTATGTATACAAGGTTTATATCTCCATTTTGTTGATGATCTCTAAGAAAATAATGTTGAATCTTGATATGTTTAGTGCGAGAGTGAGATACTAGATTCTTAGTCAAATTGATAGTGCTAGTGTTGTTACAGAAAATGGGTATATGTGTGTATAGTAAGCCAGAGTCTTCTAAGGTTTGCTTCATCCATAAAATTTGTACACAACAACGTCCTGCAGCGATATACTCAGCCTCATTTGTTGATAGACAGAATTTTGTTTCTTGCTAAACCAGGTGACTAAAGCTTTTCCTAGGAAATGACACGGGCCACTGGTACTTTTTCTATCTACTTTGCATCCAGCAAAATCTGTATCCGAATAACCGGTTATGTCAAATGACGTGGTTTTAGGATACCATAAGCCGACAGAAGAAGTACTTTTAAGGTATTGGAAGATACGCTTAACTGCGCACAGTTGTGATTCCTTAGGATTGGCTTGAAAACATGCACACAAGCAAACACTAAACATTATATCAGGTCGACTAACAGTTAAGTAAAGTAAACTACCAATCATACCTTGATACTTATGTATGTCGACAGGTTTGCCTTGTTCATCAATATCAAGCTTGGTTGAAGTTGCCATCGTAGTGCCAAGTGGTTTGACTGCTTCCAGATCGAACTTCTTTAATAAATTTTTTGTGTACTTGGCTTGATTTATGAATGTCCATTTATTGGTTTGTTTGATTTACAGTCCGAGAAGGAATTTCAGCTCTCCCATCATGCTCATCTAAAACTCATTTTGTATACACTTTGAAAATTTTTGACAAAGAGATTCATCAGTAGATCCAAAAATAATATCATCTACATAAATTTGAATCAAAAGAAGATTGCCATTAAAAGGCTTTATAAACTGTGTAGTATCAACCTTCCCTTTTGAAAAGCCATTATCAAGTAGAAAAGAGCTTAGACGATCGTACCAAGCACGAGCGTCTTGTTTCAAACCGTATAATGCCTTCTTCAACTTGAAAACATAATCAGGATTTTTGAAATCACTAAAACCTGGAGGTTGAGCTACATAAACTTCTTTTTTTATAAAATCATTCAAAAATGCACTTTTAACATCCATTTGTAATAACTTAAAATTATGAAAACATACAAATGCACATAACATGCGAATGGATTCTAATCTCGCAACTGGGGCATAAGCCTCATCATAGGCGATACCTTCTTCCTGATTGTATCCTTGAGCTATGAGTCGAGCCTTGTTACGAGTCACTACGCCATTCTCATTCAGTTTATTTCGGAATATCCAGCGGGTGCTAATGATTGGTTGATCAATGGGCTTGGGAACAAGTTCCCAAACCTGATTCCATTCGAATTGGTTCAATTTCTCTTGCATAGCATCTAACCAAAAATTATTACTACATGCTTCTTCAATATTTTTGGGTCCAAGCTGTGAAAGAAACGCAAAGCAGGAAACTATATCTTTACAAGAGGAACGAGTACTTACGCCCTTGGTAATCTCACCATTTACTAAGTCTTTTGGATGGTCTGCCAAAAATAATATTTCTTTTGGCATATCCTCTGGATTGTTGGTTCCGACTTCTGGTTCTGTACGTGATTTGCTTTGAGACTCAGCTGGTACTTTATGTGTGGGTTCTGCAGGAGCAGTACTAGGTATACTTATGTCATCATCATCATCATCGACAGAATGTTGATTGAGTTCGTCAAATTTACCATTTATTAATTCTTCGATGATCATCGTTCTCTTGTTGAAGACTTTGTACCCTTTGCTTTTCGCCGCATAACCTAAAAATATAACTTCATCAGCTTTTTTGTCAAATTTTCCTAAAATATCTTTTGTATTAAGAATAAAGCATTTACAACCAAATACTTTGAAAAAAGAAACAGAGGGAGTTCTATCAAACCATAATTCATACGGAGTCTTCTTCGATATAGGTCGAATTAGAACCCTATTGAGAATATAGCACGCTGTATTTACAGCTTCAGCCCATAGGTATTTAGGTAGACTAAACTTATTTATCATTACGCTAGCCATTTAGGATAGAGTCCTGTTCTTGCGTTCCACAGCTCCATTTTGTTGCGGAGTCCTAGGGCTAGAGAACTCATGCAAATAACCGTGGGTCACAAAATTGCTTGAACTCTACATTCTCAAATTCGTTGCCATGATCGCTTCGAACACGAGTGATCATGAAACCTTTTCATTTTGTACCTTCTTACAAAAGGTGACGAATTCTGATAATGCATCATTCTTGCGTACAAGAAAATATATCCACGTGTATCTAGAGAAATCGTCTACTATAACAAATGCATATAACTTACCACCTAGGCTAGGAATTCTACTAGGTCCAAATAAATCTATATACATCAATTGTAGAGGTGTAGTGGTACTTACAACATTCTTGGACTTAAAAGAGGATCGGGTAGCTTTGTTCTTTTCATATTTGCTACATACCGTATCCTTCTTGAAATAAATGTACGGTAAGCCTCGTACCAGTTTTTTTGTGGATAGTCTTGAAATTGTGTCCATGTTTGCATAATCAAGTCTCATGTGCGATAGTTGACTCTTATAAGTTTTAGCCATCAAGCATCTACTTGCTTTGTTAGCATCTTCTAACAGATAGAAAACATATATGTTGTCTTTCCTGATACCTTCAAAGATAATACTGAAGAACGGATAGACAACTCTAGAGGGGGGGTGAATAGAGTTTATAACAATAATTACCAAATAAAAACTAACTCTTTTCACCAACAGTAAATAATCAGAGTAGTAAATGCTAAAATAAAAAGATCAAGAGAGCATACGAAAACACAGTTGTTTTAACCTGGTTTCTCTCGTGGAGGACTAGTCCTGGCCTGAGAACTCTAGCTCAGGATGAAATCCACTATTTGTGAAATAGTAGTTACACCCCGTGCATTTTCTTCAGAAGAGCATGTCAACTTTTTCCAAAGATCGCTCTGGCGATGCTGGAAATTTTCCAAGCGACTTTCTTGACTCTTACACAAACTCCTAACTGAATAGCACTGAGCACTTTTAGGCTTATGAAGCTTATGGCTAGTAGATGGGAAGGTTAAGGCTTCTATGAGGCTTATAGAGAAGAGAAGAAGAGATAATCGGATGATTAAAAATGAAAGAATTAAAGGCCTATTTATACTAGTTGGGATAGACAGAATTCGGCCAGAATTCTGTGTCAAGAATTCAAATTTTTGGCCGTCGGATAACTTGCATACATCAAACCCTAAAAATTAGGGTCCTGAAAATCATGGGGCAGAGTTCGGCCCGAACTCTGTGGGGAGGCAGAGTTCGGCCCGAACTCTGTCTCCATAGGACAGAATGTTTAAATGGGCTTTTGTGGGCAAGTTTGGCTTGGTGGAGCTTTGGGTTTGTTTGGAAGATAATGTTTTAAGCCAAGAATACCCAGTGCTACTCAGTTTACATTTAGCTAGACTCAATAAATATAAAATAGTACAGACTCTGAAAATGTGTACGCTGCAGGAGAGAGACGACGTCCGTCTTGCACTGAGTTCTATCTTGATGTGTCATATTGAATTATGACAAGTATCATAATGTCAAGTTGTCAATATTTGGTTGACTGTGATCCAGTTTCGGTCAACAATCTCCTTCATATTGATAATTGACAAAAATGATATTTGTATATTCAATGTTCATACCTAGACACAAGTATAGAATAAAGTAGCTCCCCCGTAATCATAGCTCCCCCCATAAACATAGCTTCCCCGAAAACAAATGTGCTTTATCATGATATACATTATCTTCTCCAAAATACAGATAGATATCACACAATATGATAGGGATATAAATATCAAATATATCTCCCCCTTTTTGGCATTTATAGAAATAAATCACAAGACAGACAGGCAGAAGACTGTATAAAGGATTAACTAGTAAGCACACAATAATAATAATATGATAACTGCATAGAAAATATAAAGATCCACCCAAACAGAAAATGTACTCAAACAAGAAAATGGAACTACATAAGCAGAAGTCCATAATGCATAAAACTAAATAAGGTCATCAGCAATAGCAGCAGCAGGTACTGAACCACATCCATCATGGAGCACGAGCTGGTCCAGCGGTGTCAGATGGATCAGTATCCGAACGACGAGGATCCATAAAAGCTACATCCGGATCCAGATATCGTAAGACCCAGGGGTCGTCGATACGGTAACCGGCGCGAGATGGATCCCGCTCCATAGGAAGAGGCATAGTGGGATACCGAGACATGGTGTATCGGAAGTCATGTAATGAGTTACTGATGGCACTCATCTACAAAGTGGTACGATAATCGAGCTGGGTCCAGCGGTCGTCCTCCAATATGAAACGATCATAAAGCATGGACTGGATAGACTCGAGAGTAGCAGGAGGTGTAGGTACAGGTTGCCTAAGAGCAGGTGCATCAGCCTGAGCGTCAGACCCGGAATGCTCGGACTCAGCAGGAGACTCGACAGCTGCTAGAAGCCACCTCGCCTTAGACAGAAGGGCAGGGGCTGAAAGAAACTGGCACTCATCAAGAGGAACGTGGAACACACGAAAAACTATTGGCAAATAAAGAGCATAGACCAATAATTTAGGCCTCTTTCATGTACTAATCATCCAGTCCATCATAGTGCGCTGGTAGTTAAACGGGACATAGAAGTAAAGATGATAGAGTGCAGAGATCTCAAAATAAGAAACTACATCAGTCGATCCTGCTTTGGGCAAGATCGTAGAGAAGACGATACGATGATGTTCGTAGAAATATGGGTTGAGGAATTTAGCAAGTAACTTGCATGGACGTGGCTTTGGAGTACACAAATCATCGTTGAAACTCTCAAGGAACGACCCATCGAGAAATTGAAACATGCGTGCATCGACAAGTTTTTCCCAAGAGTTGGATTCCGGAATCTCGAGATATTCCGCAAGTTCAAAATCATCAAAAGAGATATCAATTCCGATAACACGAGAATAGATTCGTGTGACGTCAAATGTAAGATTATAATAAAATATTTGGATAGCATTCAAGTATATGAGTGAATTTGTAGAAACTAACTCATCGAGACAAAGATCATGAAACAAAGAGTCATATCTAGAAAATATTATGAAATTGATTATATGACCCGCATACACACTCCTTGACCAAAATTCATTGAACCATGCATTGGAAGCTTCTAATGAAACAAAAATTTGATCATTGAATGTGTTGGGGTCATTAAATGGTGGTGGATTGAAAAGTAGATGAATGGGTTGAACATCTTGAGGAAAAGGATTCGATGAGGAAGCATCCTCGGTTCTAGCCCTCTTTCCTCTGTTGTACAACCTAGGTGCCATTGATAATGATAGAAATTTAAAATTTGAGATGGAAAAGAAAAGAGAGTTATACCTCAATAGAGTAGTAGAATATGGAAGAAAAGGATCCAAATGCTATGCTTCGTGAGTTTGGGGAAGAAAGCCACACTAGATTGAGAATTCTATGGTTAGGGTTTGGAGAGGATGAAGTTTGAGAGGGTTTAGAGGTGGCAATGGAGAAGAGAGAGAAGGAATTCCCAAAAATATGAAAGGGGGTTCGGCTGGTCGGGTTGATCCTGGACCGTAGGATCAAAATAGATGAATGGCTGAGAGCAATGAGGAGTTCTGGGAACAGCAGACCGAATTCGGCCCGAACTCTGTGTAAGGCAGAGTTTGGCCTGAGTTGTAGGTGCTGAGGCTAGAACTCAAGACAGTCAAAAAATGGCTAAGTGCTGGAGATTAAAAAAATAAATGAGGTAAAATTGTTTGATGAAAATGAAAAGTGTGATTGTGAAAGAAACCATGAATGTAACAAAATGAAATTGAATTTAGAAAATTTTGAATTAACTAAGGTATAAATGAAATTGAACCATATAGTAAACAAGGATTTATGACAACAATTATTACGATAAAACTGCCATGGGGTAGCTGTAGGGGCCGGATCCCAGCTAGTGGTAGTCCGAATACTAGTGCACCGTGTCGCTTAGGCTTTTACGCCTTGTTGTCAGAAGGACCCTTTCGGCTTGTACCCATAACAAAGTCACCATAAAGATATATGACATAATCGATATTTACGTAGGCCAATTTAATGAATAACCATTTCATCCAAAATTCCTAATTCACGACAAAGAAAGTTGAATCGCTCTTCGGATAATGGTTTTGTAAAGAAATCTGCCAACTGATGATCAGTGTCAATAAAATTCTAAATTTATACTGTCATTTTGTTGATGATCACGCAAAATATGGTGACAAATTTCAATGTGTTTTATGCGTGAGTGATATATAGGGTTCTTAGTAAGGTTGATAGCACTAGTTTTATCACAGAATATAGGAATGTGCATAAAAGATAGGTTGTAGTCTGCAAAGGTTTGCTTCATCCATAGAATTTGTGCACAACAACGACCAGCTGCGATATATTCAGCTTCTGTTGGGGACAGTACGACAGAATTCTGCTTCTTGCTAAACCATGAACTAGAGCTTTGCCTAATAAATGACACGTACCGCTCGTACTTTTACTGTCGACTTTGCATCCCACAAAATCAGCATCCGAATAACCAATAAGGTCAAAGGATATCGATTTGGGATACCACAGGCCCACTGTAACAGTACCCTTAAGGTATCGAAAGATACGCTTAACGGCAAACATGTATGATTCCTTAGGACTAGCTTGATAGCGAGCACACAGACAAACACTAAACATGATATCGGAACGACTAGCAGTTAGGTAAAGTAGACTCCCAATCATAACTCGATACTTACGTTGGTCAACAGGTTTGCCGCTTTCATCAGCTTCCAGCTTGGTCGTAGTAGCCATGGGAGTGCTGATTGGTTTGACGTTTTCAAGATCAAACTTCTTTAGCATATCCTTTTTGTATTTTGACTGGCTGATGAATGTTCCTTGCGAAGTTTGTTTGACTTGCAGTCCGAGGAAGTAATTGAGCTCCTCCATCATGCTCATCTCAAATTTGTTCTGCATACACTTAGCAAAATCATGGCATAGATTTTTATAGTGGACCCGAATATGATATCATCAACATAAATTTGAACTAAAAGAATGGTGTCTTGAAAAGTTTTGATAAAAAGTGTAGTGTCAATTTTCCCTTTTGAAAAACCTTTATCTAGTAAGAAATTGCTCAGGCGTTCATACCAAGCTCTGGGGACTTGTTTGAGGCCATAGAGCGCTTTCTTAAGCTTGAAAACATGGTTGGGAAATTTATGATTTTCAAAACCAGGGGGTTGTTTTACAAAAACTTCCTCCTTAATAAAACCATTCAGAAAAGCACTTTTGACATCCATTTGAAAATATTTAAAATTCTAAAAGTTTGCAATGTTACAAAGCATCCGAATGGATTCAAGTCTTGTAACTGGAGCATACGTCTCATCGTAGTCGATGCCTTCCTCATGGTTGTATCCTTGAGCTACTAGACTCGTTTTTTGCGAGTGACTTAACCATCTTCATTTACTTTGTTACGAAAAACCCATTTTATACCAATAATCGAATGGTTAGCCGGTTTAGGGACGAGTTCCTAGACCTGGCTTCTTTCGAATTGGTTGAGTTCTTCTTGCATAGCGAAAATCCAAAATTCATCATTAAAAGCTTCTAAAACATTTTTAGGCTCAATTTGCGAAATGAAAGCAGTGCTAGCAATAGAATCTCTTAAAGATGATCGAGTACTTACTCCGCATGATACCTCACATATTACCAAGTTTTCTGGGTGTGACGGCTTGAACTCAAACTTCTTCGGTAAGCCCTCAGAGAATTGGTTTCAGGGGTGGTATTCATCGGTGTGAAAGTTGATGGTTCAACATCATCGTCGGGGATAGCCGCTGTACTATTTTCCTCATCAAAAGACACATTAGTAGATTCTTCTACAATCATTGAGCATTTGTTGAACACTCTATATCCCTTACCCTTGGCAGCATATCCAAGAAAAATACCATCATCAGCTTTGGCATCAAACTTGCCTAAGTTGTCTTTGGATTTAGGATAAAACAGCGACAACCGAACACTCTAAAATAAGAGACATTTGGAGTCCTACCAAACCAAAGCTCATAGAGTGTTTTCTTCGAAATAGGTCGAATAAGCACCTTATTTAAAACATGGCAAGCTATACTGACAGCTTCTGCCCAAAAATATTTCGGAAGTGAAAATTTATTCAACATGACTCTAGCCATATCGCCAAGAGTCCTATTCTTCCACTCCACAACACCATCTTGTTGAGGAGTTCTAGGACAAGAAAACTCATGATCAAAACCATTTGTTTCGTAAAACTTTTCAAAAGCAGAATTTTTGAATTCGTCTACATGATCACTTCGGATTCAAGTAATCATGTAGCCTTTTTCGTTTTAGACCTTTTTGGCAAAGATTTTGAAAATTGAAATAGTATCGCTTTTGTTTGTAAGAAAGAAAACCCAAGTAAATTTTGAAAAATTATCTACAATAACAAATGCATAGAGTTCTCCACTATGACTGGCTACTCTACTGGGACCAAAGAAGTCCATGTGCAGTAATTACAATGGTCTAGTAGTACTTACAGTGTTTATGGATTTAAATAAAGATTTGATTGCCTTATTCAGTTCACATTCGGCACATACCGTGTCCTTCTTGAATGTGATGTCGGGCGGACCTCTTACTAGCTTCTTTGTCGATAACATGGATATAGTATCCATATTGGCATGACCAAGACGCTGGTGCCACAAAAGTCTTTCATCCTTGTGGGCATAGAGGCATCTTCCTGTACTGTTAGTATTTCTAGATAGATAGAAAATATAAATGTTATCTTCTCTTATCCCTTCAAAAGCACTGTCTCCCATTGACCTATCATAAATGTAGCATTTATTTTTTTCAAATTTAATATCATATCCATGATCAGCAAGATAACTTATGTTGAGCAGGTTATGTTTTAACTCGGTCATTAAGCAGATAGCCTTTATTACAGGAGAAGGAGGATAACCAATAGTACCATTACCTATGATGTAGCCCTTTAAATTGTTACTGAAGGATACATATCCTTTCCTCTTCATCGATAGTGATGAGAAAAGATTTACATCTCCCATTATATGTCGCGAGCATCCACTATCGAGAATCCACTTGCTTTTAGTTGAGGAAGGAAGGTCCACCTACATCACGAGTAGATGTGACCTTTGGTACCCAAGTTCTTGTGAGTCCTAAAATGTTAAGTCTTTGATATCCATGCATATGGATTAATTTTGACTAATTTTATAATTCTACACTGTGGTGAGATATGACCATGTAATCCACAGTATGTACAAGTAGCATGCCTATTTGTGTTAGGAGCAGGTTGATAGTGATATCTATATGCAGTATGGTAATAGTTATGTGAAACAGCAGAATAGTAACTGTGTATAGCAATAGGATAATAGTTATGTCTATGTGTAGTAGCAGGATAATAGTTATGAGTAGATTGAGAGTGATATCTACGTGCATGTGGTTTACGTGCTGCATGGGAGTATATGTACATATAAGCATGGTTACGTGCTGCATGTGGGTGACGTGTTTTACTATTATGAGTGGTCTGGAGTTTTGTGCGTGTTTTGTGACTATATGATTGGGTTTGAGGTTGAGCAACCTATTTCCCCAATCTGATCTCTAATTTCTTAGTGACAGCATTCAGTTCATTGCACATAGCACTCAGACCATCAATCTTAGCAATAGAGATCTTGTGTTTATTCTTTTCTTCAGCAAGCTCTTTGTTGAGTGCCGAGATCTCACGTGTTTGCTTCTCAATAAGTGTTTCGGCATCATGTTAGCGTAATCTAAGCTTGGACACCACATCAGTGACTTCCGTGGGTGGAGTAAACATTATCAAATAAAGAAGAAAGATTTTGAATCTCTATTTCATAGCCTTTGATTTTCTCCTTGGCATGCTTATATTTATTAATGACTTTCTTGCGACCATTTAGTAAGTCATTAAAGGCATCGCCAAGTTTATCAAATATAAAGTCATCAAGAGTTTCGCTAGTTACCTTCTCGGATGTTACCATTAGGCAGACATTAGCATTGCCTCGAGGAGAGTCGTCTTCTTCCTCAGAATCACTGGCTTTGCTTTCGTGCCAAATACTAGTATTGGCGTACTTCCGCGAAGAGGGCTTCTTGTAGGGCTTCCCATATCTGTTACCTTTCTCTGCAAAGGGACAGTCCTTTCAAACATGTCCAGTCTTTTTGCAGTCGTAGCACGTTGGTTCATCCTCGTCGTCTTCTTGTTGTTCCTTCATCTTTCGATTAAAATGAAGGAACTTCTTAATGTTACGGACTAAAAGATCTTGATCATTACCTTCAGAATTGTCGTCGTCAGTCTCTTCAGGATCAGCCCTTCGACGATGAGCTTTTAGGGCAATCTCTTTTGCCTTTAGAGCAGGTTCGTCAAAGTCTTTGAGGTCGAGCTCGTGGGTCATCAGCTTTTCCATCAAAGTTTCCATAGACATTTTAGTGAGATCATTGCCTTCTATAATTGCTGTTAACTTAGGGTTCCAGATCTTCGGTAGCCCCCTAAGTAACTTACGGATCTTCTTATGATTGGAGTATTATTTGCCAATAGATGACAGAGGATTAATGACGTCAGGGAACCATGTGAACATTTGGGTGATCGTCTCATTCGGCTTCATCTTGAATGCCTCGTATTCTTGAGTTACTGAGTGATCTTAGATTTCTGGACTTGAGTGGTTCCTTCATGCGTCACTTCTAGAAGCTTTCATACTTCGTACGAGGTGGTGCATGTTGAGACCTTGTTAAATTCATTCATGTCTATTGCACAAAAAAAGCATTAATAGCTCTAGCATCTAGACTCGCCTGTTTCTTTTCCTCGTCAGAATATTTGTCGTTGGGTTTTTCGATGTGATCTTCCTCGACAACTATTCTGGCGGGCTTTTTGTAACCATCGGTGACAATGGTCCACAGGACAAAAGTCTAGAGACTTGAGATAGAAACTCATCCTAGTTTTCCAATAGGTGTAGTTGGTTATATCAAATAGGGGTAGCCTTTGAGTGGACTGTCCCTCACCATGGTTGGAAAACATAGGTTGTGTGGTTGCCATGGATCAGCTCTAGGATGTTTGTCCTTGTTAAGAGAACCTGGCTTTAATACCAATTGAAGAACATATAGGCAACTCTAGAGGGGGGGTGAATAGAGATTATAACAATAATTACAAAAATATAAATTAACTCTTTTTACCAATAATAAATAATCAAAGTAGTAAATGCGGAAATTAAAAGATCAAGAGAGCATACGCAAACACAGTCGTTTTAACCTGGTTTCGCTAGAGGAGGACTAGTCCAGGCCTGAGAACTCTAGCTCAGGATTAAATTCACTATTTATGAAATAGTAGTTACATCCCGTGCCTTTTCTTCAGAAGAGCACGTCAACTTCTTACAAAGATCGTTGTGGCAATGCTTGGAATTTTCCAAGCGACTTTCTTGACTCTTGTACAAACTCCTAACTGAATAGCACTGAGCACTTTTAGGCTTAGGAAGCTTGTGGCTAGTAGATGGGAAGGTTAAGGCTTCTATGAGGCTTATAGAGAAGAGAAGAAGAGATAATTGGATGATTGAAAATGAAGGAATTCAAGGCCTATTTATACTAGTTGGGATAGGTAGAATTCGGCAAGAATTCTGTGTCAGGCATTCAAATTTTTGGCCGTTGGACAACTAGCATACAGCAAATCCTAAAAATAAGGGTCCTGAAAATCAGGGGCAGAGTTCGGCCCAAACTTTGTCTCCATAGGACAGAATGTTCAGATGGGCTTTTGTGGGCTAGTTTGGCTTGGTGGAGCTTTGGATTTGTTTGTGAGATAATGTTTTAAGCCAAGAATACCCAGTGCTACTCAGTTTACATTTAGCTAGACTCAATAAATGTAAAATAGTACAAACTCTGAAAACGAGTACGCTGCAGGAGAGACGACGTCCGTCTTGTACTGAGTTCTGTCTTGATGTGTCATATTGAATTATGACAAGTATCATATTGTCAAGTTGTCAATATTTGGTTGACTGTGATCTAGTTTGGGTCAACAAGTACTTCCAGTTGAGCTATCAACTATAGTACATTTGTCTTTGACAAAGTTAATGCCATAACTGTGATTAGCTAAATGGCTTATGCTGAGCATATTATGTTTTAACTCAGTAACTTGACAGATATCCTTAATCACAGGGTAGGAAGCCTTACCAATATTACCAATACTAATTATGTACCCTTTCAAATTATAACGAAGGAGACGTATCCTTCTTTCTTCTTCGACAGTATTGCGATTAATGAAGCATCACCAGTCATATGCCATGAGCAACCACTGTCGAGGATCCACTTGCTTCTAGCATGTGTAGGGCGTTTCACCTACAAAAGAATTTGTAGATGAAAACTTTGGTACATATTTCTTATAGGGTCTTGGAATGTTAGTTTTTGGTATCCATCCACAGATTTTCAAATCAATAAGCTTTCTAACTCTACATGAAGAAGAAATATGATCAATGGTGCCACAATAGTAATATCTAGCTTGCTGAGTGTTGAAAGCAGAGTGCTGTGCATTATTTGTAGGTCTAGGTTTTCTAGTGTAAAGGAATGCATGCCTATTTGGCTTCTTGGGCAATAGTTTGGTTTGGCTAGGTCTGACGGTGTTGGGTTTGACCGTATTATGATGATTCGGTAAGTGACACGTGTTAGGGTAAGAAGCAGCAACTTCAGGATGTTTTCCTATCCTAATTTTCAACTTTTTAAAGGTGTCATATAACAAGCTATATTTAGCAGTGAGTGCATCATTTCTAACAGTAGCTTGCTGGAGACTTTTCTTCTCATTGAGTAAGTCTTCCTCTAATTGGTTAATGGTCTTGTCCTTCTCTTTGGATAGTCTGTGGGTCTCGTGTAATAACAGCTTAACAAAAGAAAGCTCACCTTCCTCACTAGAACAATTACTACTTCTAACCTCAGCTAGTAGGTCGGTAAGTCTTTCTATTTTACCTTTGTACTCTTTGAGTACCTAATTAGAGGTCTGGTATTTACTACGCAGTCTTCTGTAATCCCCTAAGAGGTCAGTAAAGGCTTTTCCTAGTTGCTCAAAGGTAAAATCATCATAAGTATCAAACAGAGGGTTAGTGGTTACCTGAACATACGCCATCAAGCATACATTTACAGCAGCATCTGATTTCTCATTTTCTCAGTCGCTAGCTTCAGTTTTATGCTATATGCTTTTATTGGCATATCTTCGAGACGTAGACTTCTTTAGGTGGCCCTTGTCATATTTGTTGTTCTTCCTGGTTGATGATGATGTGGTTGGACAATCTTTCCTCATACGTCCTTTCTTCTTACAGCCATAGCAAATAGGATCTTCATCATTGTTGTTGTTGTTGCTGTTGTTATCCTTTGTTCTTCTGTTGAATCTCATGAACTTCTTAAATTTTCTCACCATAAGAGCTTGATCCTCAATGTCAGAGTCACTATCGTAGGAATCATCTTCTACAGTTCTTCTATGGTGAGCCTTGAAAGCGATCGACTTCTCTGACTTCTCCTTTGGTGTAGCATCTTCAAAGTCTTAATGTTCTAGCTCGTGAGTGAGTAGCTTACCCATGAGTGTTTTAATAGACATGGTTGTGAGGTCGTTCCCTTCAATGATTGCTGTAGCCTTTGGAATCCAGTTCTTTGTGAGAGCTCGCAGTAGTTTACAAATATTTTAATGGTTACTGTACTCCTTGCCTAATGATGACTGAGGATTTATAATATCTAGGAATCTCGTAAACATCTGGGTGACAGATTCGTTTGGCTTTATCTTGAATGCCTCATACTCCTGAGTAAGTTTGCTGATCTTTAACTCCTTGAATTGTGTTGTTCCTTTGTGGGTTACCTCAAAAACTTTACACACTTCATTTGATGTTGGGCATGTAGATACTCTGTTAAATTTAGTCCTTTCTAAAGCACAAAATAAAGCGTTAATAGCACGTGCGTCAAGACTGGCATTTTTCTTTTCATCCTCAGCATATTTATCATGTGGTTTTCAACCAAAACATCTTCAACAAGAATACAAGGAGGCTTTTTGTAGCCATCAACAATTATAGACCATAAGTCAAACTCTAGAGATTTCAAGAAGAAACTCATTCGTGTTTTCTAACAGGTATAATTTGTACCGTCAAACAGAGGAGATCTGTTTGTGGCTTGGCCTTCACTTATGAACTTCACAGTTGCCATGTGTTGTGTTGTTATCTATGTAACAGTTAAGAATAGTAAAATTATAACTGTAATGTTACCTTGCTTTACCTGTATAACCTGTTCTGATACCAATTTTAGGAACAAATTTGTAAAGGACAATACTCTAGAGGGGGGTGAATAGAGTAGGCAGCGGAATATAGCTAATTTAAAAAGTTAGCAGCAAGATCACAGAGAAATATATATATCACAAGTAAATAATCGTAAATGCAAATATCAGAAAACAAACACAAAGACGGCGATGTATACTGGTTTCCCTCTTGCTAGGACTAGTCCTGTCGGAAGACCTCTAGCTTCCAATTGAATCCACTATTAGAAAATTTTGCATGTTTTCATATGAAGTCCTTGTAACTTCTACAAACGCGAGCTTTGATTCGAAGTACTCGACCAACTTCAATTGTGAAGAGTCTTTCTTCAATCAAGCCTCTGATTACAATTGCTCTGAAGCTTCTAGACCGTACCACAGTGGCAAATCGACTAGAGGATTGTAACTGGCTTGGGATTTAAAAATAAAGCTTAGAACTCTTTGGAATAGAACAGTAGGCTTTAGAGAAAAGAGATGAAAATGAATGAGTGAATTGAAATGATCGAAATCCTTCTCTACTTAAAGTTTTTCCAAGGGCAGAACTCTGGCAGAATTCGGACAGAATTCGGGCAGAACTCTATGAGAAAAACTCGGTAGGATCTGTAACTACAAGGAGACCAAGTTTCAAAACGTTCAAAAGCCAACGGCCACTAACCGAACTCTTGTGGAACTCTGGCCGAGTTCTGTCAGGGTTGGTCAAGATTTTTGCAATTTGATTTTTGGGCTTTTTGAAATTATTTTAAGCGGTTAGGAGCTTTTGTAAATAGGGGGCTATTTTTTTTTTGTCAGTACCACTCGATGTACAATGTATCCTAGACTCAATAAAAGTAAAAAGATTAATTGCATAAAGGAAGTACAGACTCGAATGGCAAATACAGCTTCGGTCTTGAACAGAATGGGTAGCAGATCTTTGGCAGTGTCTAAGAGTCCAAAACATCTTTAAGTAGCCCGTATATCGAGACAGAGTTTGATCAATTATTAAAATTAGGTTTGACCATGACCAATGGGCCAACAAGTAAGATACAGGATATCAAAGTCCAGAATATAATAATAAAAAAGATCTGTCCAACAGGCAATAAAAATAATCACTGTACGAGAAAAGTTGTCCCGAAACCACAGTAAGAGTAATGAGATAAAAGTCAACTACAAGTTTGATGAACTGAAATAAAGTAAAGTAGCAAGTCTAAATTAAAAAGACAACATTGTAAGCCCCTTGGATTATAGGGTTTGTTTTAAATTTTTAAATAAATTATTTTTAATAAGTATTTTATTATAATTAGTTTTGATCATTCAATATACTTTCCATGACTTTGATTTTTGGAGCACCAAAGATGTCAATCTCTCGAAACGTCCTTCGTAAGTTTTTATCTAAACAAGTTTATCTTCATTTTCATATATCATGACCCACTCAAAAATCCAATGGATAACTCCATTGATCATATTCCTAAAATATGACTTAACGTAGCACTCTCTAAACCTCCTCTCATTCAAACCAACCCAAATAGGGGCTAACCATATGGTGGTTGCCACCTCTTCCGTCATTCACTCATACATCCTATTCCTTGTCTTACACTCAACCATCATACTAACAAACCTATTTCTACCACACAACTTCCCACACTCTTCCTTCCTTCTCAAGGTTTTCTATTTCCATGCAACTCAATATATCACTTGGATAACAACAAGACTTCTTATTAACCGCCAGGCTACTCACTCTCCATCCCGTATTTAATGCACTCTATTCCAGGTTATGCTATGCATTACACTCACCCTTCCCATTTTTAAAGAACACACAAACACACATACCCTATTAAGCCGACAACTCCCCCTCCTTCTACTGCTCTTCTTATTTCTCCTCTTCTCCTTCTTTACTCCATGAAGAACCCCAACCCTAACTCCTTCTTCTCCATCTTCTTCTCCTTTCCATCTCCTTCCCAACTTCTCCTCCGTCATATTCTCTTTCATCAATTCGCATCATTGTCTTCTTCTCCTTCTCATTGGCTGCTACTGCCGCCGCTTATAGCTGTTGCGTGCCCTCCTCTGGTATTTCCTTGGAGATCATATCGTCTGCACACCCACGTGCGGTAGCACCATGCGTGCAGTAGCTACTGCTACGACTGCTGGTGTTGTAGCTACTACCGTGGAGGACCACCTCCCCTCCGTTCATTTATCAATGGCCACCGTGCGTCGCTCGATGTGCCACCCCCTGGTCTCCACCCCCGCAATGCCCTACCTGTGGTGGTAGCACCCTTTGTGCGCCTTTCCGTACGCACAAGCACGACCGTACCACGACGACACACTCGACAGCGCCTCCCCATGCACTGTGCTCATCCGAGGCTGCAGCCTTACCATCGTGTATGCCACCACGAGCATCCCTGGCATGTCACGTCCCTCCTAGCAGTCGTCGAAGATGATTCCTGCGACTAGGAATCAAAATCCCTACGGAATGCACGAGATCGAAAGTCAAAAATCATACCTCGAGATACCAACTTTGTGCAAATTTTTTGGGCGATCCGACCATTGAATTGTCAAAATCTTTCCTTCATTGCAAGGTCGGTATATAGCTCTATCTTCACCTAAAATTTCAGCCGTTAAATCTGTCATTTGCTATGTCAAAATCGGCCACCAAGTTGCCCGAATAATTGTATTTATTTTGGAAAGTTTTATGGAGCCAACTTCGTGGATTTGTTTCTTCACTGTTGTAGCTCCATTTTATGAGCCACTTATTCCTATGCATAGCTGGTATAACTCTCTCATTGTGATAAAAATTTCATTTTATTTTGTGGTTGTTTGCTTAGTTGGAATCGATGCCAATGTTGGTTGTCCGAATTCATAATTTTCAACTTGTAAAATTCTAATTTTGGACCTAGGACTCCTAATTCTAATTCTGACACAACTAGTAGACTTGTGGAGTTATTCTGCCCCAAATTAATATATAGTTTGCTAGATTTGGAGGTCATGTGCCCCGACACGCATTTTGGTGCAAATCGGGTCCCCCAATTCGAGTCAACGGGTCATTTTGAGATCAGCTCATCGGAATCCAATTCTGGATAAATTGTTATGTTCGTATTGTTACTCTGAACTTGTTAACATATACTTTGCTAGATTTAGTGGACTTTGGCTCTAGTACGCATTTTCGTGCAAACCGGATCCTAACATCCGGGTCAACGAGTTATTTTGCGATCGGCTCATCGGAATCCAACTCTGGATATACCATTGGATTCGTATCATCATTCTGGACCATAGACATATAGTTTGCTTGATTTTGATGGCTTTAATCTGGATACAAATTTTGGTGCAAGTAGGTCCAACGGCGAACCGTATTTTGACCAAAATTACCATTTTGCCCCTGTGTCCAGAATTGGACTTATGGGTAGTATATCCTAGCTATTTTTCTTATTTTGAAAATGTTGGTGATGTTTGTTTCAGCATCTGGAGACATTCATGGAGACTCCTATGTTGTTACCTTTCTTGGATTGACGATTTGCCTACAGGATATCATTTGATCATTACTTCACACCAGGCAAGATACCTTGCCATACTTGTTCTATTTACATTATTCATATCTATTCTTGTGTTGTTAGTTGGTAACACTGGTAGTATATATACAAAGATAACTTGGGTTTTATCGATGATGGCATCGATGTTACGGGTGCGTGTTAGTAGACGTACCTGGAATAGTAAAGTTATCCCGAATAACTTCTATAACTTGTCACGAGACATTACACGATATTGTGATTGGGATTCATTATGTTGGCACGAGCTTATGCATTCGACTGATCATCGGTACGAGCGGTTCATGTGTAGGTACATATAGAGTTAGATGGTGTCTAGGTTAGAGACTTGCATTGAGATACATATTATTTGAGTCATGGATACGACTTGCACAGTTCATGGGCGGAGAAGACTATTAGTAGGCGTATGAGACAACCAGATATATTTTTCAGCCTCATGGTGGTCCAGGTAGGGGCATATGTACTTACTAGTATGTATATCCAGCAACGGCCACTAGCTGCACGTTAGGTACGGTCGGGAGGTATGCTAGTATGTGTACTAATCGGCTCGTGATCCAACGTCAGCCCATGTTTCTAAGAAATTCCTTATTCACCAACCCATATGCTCAAAATTATCTTCAACATGCATTCACATAGAATGGATAGTTCGTGTACCTATGCCAGACCGTATCATGGGATAATAACTTATTATGGGTTGGTATGCCATTCATTGATCATAATTGGTCAGAGATATGGTTTACTGATTGTTGATTGGATATTGGACCATGTTATGATTCGGGTTGTTCATTTTATTCGGTTCATATTATGGCATATATTTATGTATCTTTTTACGTCCCGCTGAGGACCTAGTGATCTCTCCAGGTATTGTTGAGCAGTTAGTAAAGAGTAGCTGGACAGGTGCTGCATGATGTACCGAGATTTTAGGTGTATATATATATATATATATATATATATATATATATATATATATATCTGTGTGTGTGTGTGTTTTTTTTTAAAAAAAATATATATATATATATGTGTGTGTGTGTGTGTGTGTGTGTTCTCAAATATTTTATTTACTCTTCCTTGTATATATTTCACCTTTAATTGTTTCATGCTACTATATAGCCTATTAATTGGAAGCTTATTCCTTTCTCGAGCTTGCTCGAACATGTATATTACTGGACGGATATATTATGTTCATTCTTGGTATTTGTTTCATTACTGTGGAATGAGATATATATGATCAGTTACTTTTAGTATCCTTGACAGCGTAGTACGTCTAGGGAAAAGTCCATTAAATTGGAAACAGATCCTAGATCGTATTAGCTATCATGCTCGCATCTCAAGTTCATGTATATTTTAAAACTGGGACGTGACATGTTTTTTAGGTGGCCCATGCAGTTCGAGATGAATCATTTCGGTTACTTTACTATACCAAATGAGCCTGCATTAGGATAATGTATTAGAATCTCAATCCACTACTGCTATTGAAAATTCCTTGGACTTCTACTATCGCCCTTGAAAATTCGTATTTGTGCTCAAGCATACCATTCTTGAATTCCTATTTATGAATTCTCGTCTTTCCTCCATCGGAACGACGAATATTTGTGTTGATGATCACTTCGTCATTATCTTATTATTGATTGTGACTAAGATAGATAGAATATTTCTTAGGTGATTATTTAGGATATGTAGAGGTCTGGATAGACCCCACTACTAGATGGACAGATATAATATGAATAACATTTTTATCAAAGTTTACTTTCTATAGGAAAATCATTTTATTGAAAGAGAGATCCCTTTACTAGAACATATGGAATCAAATTAGAGATTTACGTACTTATAGATAATTAGCTGAGGTAAATTTCACGGGATGATGAAGATGACTCCGTATATGATTAGAAGACTACAAGGATCAATTTGGGACTAAACCAAAAAAGAATTGTGCTAATTCTATAAAGAATTTTTTTAAGGATATGACTTGAAGAAAGGATAATTCGATAAACCGTGAGTTGGTGATTCAATTTTAGCATATAAATCTAGAAGGTCTTACTTGGAGGTTATTAGAACTGGGTGATTAGCTACGGTAGGTAGGCCTGTAAAAATGCTCATCTAGGATAGGATATGGAATAGTGATAGTGCAGGTTTAACCATAACTGGAGACATGAGGACCATTAGGCCAAACTATGCCAACCTCTGCTTGAGTTAGATAGGTTTATGGAGAGAATTATTATAAACCCATATAGGTTGACTAGGAAGGTATAGGAAAAAAAATTGATCGCAAGGATTAAACTTGAATGGAGACAACTTGGAAGTTTCAAAGGATAATAGCAACTAAAGTTCGAGGACCCGTTAGGATGAACGAATTGACGAAGCATGATGATCATGACTAGATATAAGCTTTGAGAGTTGTATTTGAGGAATTTTTGCCTTGAGGATGCAGAAATGAGGAATATAATATATTAGAAAAAAAAAGAATTTATGGGATGATAAAGAACCATCTTAGGAATATTATTATCGATTTAACAATACCAGAGAGAAATACGATCGATGAGTATGTAAGACTAAGTTGGACTAGTCAACCATCTCTATATTAGCTGAGTCCACCTTGAATGACCTATCAGAGATAGGGATTGGAAGAATGACCAATAGAGTTAGACTATGAAAGAGGTATTAGATATAAGTACTTATTTGACCAAGCCTCAATTTTTTACTAGTATATAGTTAGGCGTGCTTGTGAGAAGCGTATAATTGCTTATTGATAGATAAGGTAGATCATTGGTCATGATGTTATTCGTATGACTGAAGAATTGTAAAAGTATACCATGAAGTTTAAGGGTTGATCAAGTTTAAGACTTGATCATGATCTTCGATGATTAATCGTAGCCAAGGATCTAGGAATAGAGTTAGCACCGTACCTCAAGAGGCAGCCTAGTAAACCCTTTGTTGATGCAAGTTTGTTGGAGGCCCTAGATGAATTATAACTAGAATCTTGTGTTAGTTTGAGGATAAGTAGTGGGTATACAAGAAGAGAGAATTACAAGAAATAATACATTTAGTCTGAATAAATAAGATGAATAAGATTGAAATTTCAGGAAAAGTTATTGAGACAAGGATTATGACCATGATTATCTACGATGACATAAAGAGGATTACAGAGGGTACCATACCTTAAGCATGATCTTCAAATTATAAAGAATGAGTTGACTATCCCGAGAAGATAGATGATACGAAATTTACGACAGAAAGAAACAAAGAAATAAGTTGATATAAAAAAATTATGCCATGAAGTATTGTAAGCACATGACCAAGATTATGGCATGAGATAAGAAGAAAAGGTTTCAAGATAGAGATGTAGAATAATCCTAAATAGATTGATAAGTCGGATCTGGAGTAGAGTTGTGCATAATGGATGATACATTCCGGAGAATGAAGACATTTTATATAAGGGTAAAAGAGGTTAAGAATTAAATGCGATATATTTTCAAGGATAGGGGATATTTAAATACCTTGGCAGATCACATTATGAGCAGCCTAATATTGAGTTAGCAAAAATTACAATTGAGAAGAAATAGTGTGTACTAATGGAAACTGGATGATATCAAGAACTTTCGAATGCTATGATTCTGGAATAAGATTGGCTAGCCGTATTTGAGGGACTATATGTTATCCTAGGAACCTGATAGATAGGCTAAATCATAGTATGATTTGGTGTACAATTACCTTAGCCCGCTTGATTTTCAGTTTATTCTAAGTAACTGAAAGTTGTTGACTTAGACGTATCCATATTCTTTTCCTTTCTATTTCTAAGCTCGTAAATCACGGTTGTGTGATTTAGCCATTTTGTCAAATACGAATAAGAAGACCCTATTCTTACCTAGCTACGCCTTGATTTTAAACCAAAACCTTGATTTTATATCTCTTCTTCCTAATGATCATATCACCCTAGACACCATCCCTTCCAAATTCCTGATCAAGTATCTACCTAAATCGTGTCCCATTCTAATTAAAATTTTGTTGCACTTATCAAATCTTCCTTACCATGATCAACAACTTCCCTTTTCGCAATCCTCTTGAACTTATCTTTCCGTTATTCAAATATCTATATGCTACAACACTCAAGTTTTGACCAACCAAGTCAATTTCTTCTAACCCATTGAAGCCGTGATCCATATAGAAGAAGTACTGAATTGATAGTAATTCCCTTATAGAGTTATTGACCAACAGTACCATAATAGTACCTAGGTCCCCTTAGTTATTGCAGACTGTAATACCTAAATCCTGGTATTGCCTTCCAAACCTTTGTTACTAAAATCACGACCATAGTTGTTGTTGCCTTATAAGGTTGAGATGCACTCTAGTACTTGGTAGGTTATGTAACCTAGATACTAGTGGCATCAGCATCCCATATGAACCATGTACGACTACTTGTACCTGACTCCTTTAAAACATTAATCTTCTATCATGTTATCCTATGCCTTAGCATAATTTTGAGGATAAAATTCTCTAAGGTGGGTAGGTTGTAAGCCCCCTGGATTTTAGGGTTTGTTTTAAATTTTTAAATAAATTATTTTCAATAAATATTTTATTATAATTAGTTTTGATCATTCAATATACTTTTTTGTGACTTTGATTTTTGGAGCGCCAAAGATGTCAATCTCTCGAAACGTCCTTCATGAGTTTTGATCTAGACAAGTTTATCTTCATTTTGGAATATCATGACCCACTCAAAAATCCAATGGACAACTCCATTGATCATATTCCTAAAATATGGCTTAACCTAGCACACTCTCAACCTCCCCTCATTAAAACTAACCCAAATAGCGGCCAACCATATGGTGGCTGCTACTTCTTCCATCACTCACTAATATACCCTATTCCTTGTCTTACACTCAACCATCACACTCACACACCTATTTTTAGCCCACAACTTCCCATACCCTTCCCTCCATCTTAAGGTTTTCCATTTCCATGCAACTCTTTCTATTACTTGGACAACAATAAAACTTGTTATTAACCACCAGGTTACTCAATCTCCATTCTGCATTAAATGCACTCTATGTCATGTTATGCCATGCATTACACTCACCCTTTCCATTTTTAAAGAACACACACACCCCGCAATTCAGCCGACAACTCACCCTCGTTTTACTGCTCTTCTTCTTCCTCCTCTTCTCCTTCTTCACTCCATGAAGTAAAGGAACGAGATGTAAAGCGCTATACTCTAGAGGGGTATAACGTCCCAGTTCCCAAATACGTAAGACTAAGTACGTAGACATGCAAGCCGTATAATAAATATACGTAAGCTGTAAAATGCAGTAAACCATGACAACTAATCTTATCCACAAATAAGAGAATAAATATATCATAAAATCAACCATAAATTTGTCATTTTGTACATAAAGTTGGGCGGAGAAAATCCACTACCAACCATCTTAAATGAGAAGAAAATTATAAAAAAGGATTTGTAAAAGTAACAAAGGACGATCCAAGAGCAATCCTCCTACATAAAAAAAAGAAGACCACGATCTTGACCAGAGCATCTACGAAACATCATAAAAGTACACACCTGAAGAATTCACCAGGTCCTTAGAGGAACGTAACATAATACAGAAAGAACATGCCATAAAAACTGAATATAAAATGTGTCACAAAGTAACAAGAAAAGTACATAATCCAAATCAAAGCCCTGCACAATTTCTCATCATTGAAACAGTAGACTACCCATACAACCAAACAAGGACAAGGTGTCTTGACCCGCACTCTGTTAAGGGGTACGAGAACATGGGTACGTCCAGCCTACGTCGAAGTATTGGAGCTAGAACGTTGTATAGGTCATCTACAATATCTATCAACTAACAATATGAATAATATAACCTGTCATATCCGTACGGAGGTATAATACGACATCTCAACTATATAATCTCAATCACAAGGCTAAAGAATATAGAGCATGATATAAAATCAGATAAAAGAAAGAAACTGAAAAAATAGTAGAGTTATCACAACACACAAGTCTAGATGTCCAACACAAATAAGTACATATCCTGAATATAATAAATCTCATCTAACAATCGGAATAACCCGACACAACATGAAAACCAATACTTCTAAATTATAACTAGGACAATATCTACTGAGCTAAAGCCTTCTCAGGCTTTTGTGTGCCACCCTCGTATGCCTCGTAGAAGGTAGGACAGTCATCTATATCATCTGTAATATTTTGTCAACATATCCAGTCAGGATGGAACGAGTACATCTTATCTAGAAATCCCAAGTAAATGACAAGGACTGTAAAACAGTTATAGACAGTTATATTAATGAACATGGTAAGATAGACAAAAATCTGTGACAACAAATAATAGAAAAGAACTACTATATCAAGATAGAACAATGTAATGGGGAACTGAATGTATACAACTGTAATAGACAATGTGTTTTGGAATACCAATTGGATATGTGATCGGCCTTGGATATTCAATACTTACACTAAGGCAAGCTCAACCATACGTGTAATATATGCTTAGCTAGTAGCCGATGATTACACTATTTGTCGATAGGTCTTGATCACATATCTAACTAGTATTACTCCTGCCCCAACTGATATGATGGATCCAACCAAGACATGTTACTAGCCAATGTTTACCAATATTTATCCAATATTATCCAATACCAACAAAAAAAGTATTCGATACCAATATATCCAATGTTATCCAATACCAACAAGAACAGTATTCGATACCATCGCAATGAGTTAAGGTAACATCTTATGACTAAAAATCCAATGACAATACCAATCCGTGTACAATCGTGCCAAGACTCATAGTAGACATCAAATATAACTAACTAGAACTGAAATACAGTAATTAGTAAGTAAATGAAAGAACTATCAGAGAATGTACTCGCCTGATATCCTGAGCGACTGATGTATACATATGTCCGAACTGGAGTCACAATGTCCTATTTAGAACAATAAAGGTTACAATACATTCAATGTATAATAATTAAAGTGTACAATGAAATCTAAATGATACTATGCCTCTCTAGGTCAAAAGTCAACCCTTTATCAACTCTTAGTCAAACTAAGTCAACATCTAGGGTTTGGTCAACTGTGCAGTCAAAGGGGTCAACTCTATCTAAGCTAGTCATAATTCTAACCATAGACCCATATACTCTAGCATCCCTTATAGTACTATATCATATACATATATATCATGCATTTATTCTCAATAAACTACATATACTATGGTATCCCAAATCACATATATCATCTATAGATACTATCCACTTACCCTTAGCCCATATCTCAAATACCTTAACTATTAGTTAATACCTTAGTTCTAAGGTCAATACCTCATAAACTAGATTTTCTAGTCCATACTAGTCAATACCTCATTTCTAAGTCTATACCTTGAAGGTATTAGCCATAATAGCTAATATTACCAAGTATTAATACATATACCTTACATCTCTACTAGTTACCTACTATCTAGGATTACTTTAGCCAATTTATCCTTTATATATGTATATGGATGTACCCAATGCCTACTATATATACCATTACCATTACCTACCCATAACATATACCAATATACCTTGGTCCTATTGGTATCCCAATACCAATACCTTAGTGGAAAGTCCAATACCTTAGTCTAGGTATAAATACATTAGCTACCAATATCAATTTTAGATATCTAGTATCTACCCTAAGCTACTAGTTAACCAATATCTTAACGTCTAACCTTAGTATCTAGGCAAACCCCTTTACCTTGAAGGTAAACCCAATACCTTACCTTGTATGTAAACCATTACCTTACGGTAAAGGTAAATCTAAGAAACACTATCCACTCCTAAGATACTAACATCTAGTATCCTAAGATACTATTTATCTTAACTCTAACATCTACTAGACTCTAACTAACTAACCATCTAATCTTATAACTCTAATATATCATAGATACTAAGATATCTATATACACTAATTTTCGTAACTTCTAAGATAACTCTAACATATCTCGACTAACTCTAATACTAATACTTGATACCAAATAGGATACCTTACTCAAGTTCCAATACTCTCTTATCCTTACCCATGATACTTGAGTGTGACGATACCAATATCCTCAGGGTACCCAAGTATCACACTAGTACCTTACCCAAAATTTTAATGCCTTGACACATAACTTATCTACATTTGGCTTACTTGATAACCATTTTTATCAACATTAATACACACTAACTAACACATATTACCTAACAATAATATATATAGATATATATATATATATATATATATATATATATATATTATATATATATATATATATATATATGTACTATATCATAAATATACTCGACAACCTATGGTACCTACATTCACTAAATATCTATACTACATAGGCTCATAGGTTACACAATTGCCTATGTCGTATAGTCACTTTTCTACTTAAAATCAATACTGTACCAATTAGACCTTCACTAAATTCTAGTATTAAAATATGTCGTAGCCCTTCGTATTAGCTTTCCGAAACTTTAAACGGATCGTATTTTCGTGTTCGAAAGCTCCCGGAATCACGAAAACACCGAAACGCCTTCGTCTTTCGGACAACTGACACTCAAACAGTTTTTTAGAAAGTTGTAGAACGATTTTGGCCTATTAATATATATTTGGAAAGCTAACTTTGATACGATTCTTTGAAAAAAAAGAGAGATATTAATCGGAGTTCTGAGCTAAAAGTATAGTATTTCTAAGTTGCTATGGCTACTAAAAACATGGATGAATATTATGACGAATTTGGGTTGTTTGGACAAAAGAAACACATGTCTATAACCAAATCTAACCACATGTATCATGATATACCATGACAAAATACCATGTATCCTATTTAGAATACGTACACCCAATCTCGACTCAAAAAGGACACGAAGTTCCTTTGGGGATACGTATCGAATACTTGGTGGTCACAAATTCGATTTCCCCAATTTGTATCAAAATAAAATAGTAAAAACCTTCAAATAGGAAGTGGAGAACCTCAACTCCTCTTTAATGGTACCTTAATGTAAATGGGGTCCTAAATGAATGTACTTATACTAATGAAATGAAATGGAAGGGTTTAGAGAGCTCATACCAAAATGGAGATTGATTTCCAATATAAAATTTCTAGATCTAGATATCCACCAAGCTTCAAGGCTCCAAATCCTTCCAATCCCTTCTTAGCTAGCCAATATAGGCTTCTCCTCTCCAAGGAAAAGGAAATGAAACAAATTTGGGTTCATTTGGAGAAAATTTGGGTGTAGGAGCAATTTGGGGAAAAAGCTCCTAAATTGGGGCTTGAAATGAAAAATAGAAGAAGGAAGAAGATGAAGTAGGATTTTATAAAAATATGGGCTGCCATATGATGTTAGGATTAGGATTTTGGTCAAGGGAAAAGGTCCACTACAGCCCTCTCTTTAGTCATGACAAGTTAGGGATTAAAACTCTCATCTTAATTAGGTGTTTAGTCAAGTTTTCTAACTAGATCTTCTAATCTAGCTAGAGACTAACTAAAGTTCATTTAGGCTAGTCCTCATCATCTTATTGGGTGGTTATGACAAGTGGGTTTGGGTTTTCTAGGACTACTAACCAGTATTCAAGTCAAAGGCTAACCATTAGTCATATTCAAAATATAACACATGCACCATATTAACTATTTAAATAATTAACCAAAATATAAAGTTTAGTTTTCAAAAATAATTAGCACTCAATATATAATATGAAACCACACTAATAACAGTAATTAGAAAAAAGTCAAAAATACCCCTGTTCCAAGAAAGTGGTAGTGACAAATCTACCCCTTAGAAAAATTTCGTCCTCGAAGTTTAAAGTTGGTCATACTCCTTCTAGGTCAAACCCCCAATAATCAAAGTCCAGAAAATTTTATCTAATAACATGCATGATCATGGTTCCACTGGTTATGATTTCACAATCTCAAACATAGTCACTATACTATCTAGCACAATACAAAATATCCTGACATATACTAATGAAATCACAAAACAAGATGGAAAAGAAGAACATGAAAGTCAGACCTGCTAACTCCTCACCCATAACGTCGGTCTCCTCGACAGTAAGCGCAGAAGCCCTGCCCCTCTGGGGTATATCCCTCTGATGGTGCAGGGAATGGTGCTGCACCACAGGTGGCCTAGCTCCCCCTATATACTTTATGATACTCAAGTAACGTCCACACTAATATTCTACTCCATTATACTAGGGCATCATCTATATGATATCTATTTTGTAATCTGATAATCCTACTCGTCTATCCAGAACCATGTTACCATAATCCTTGTTACGCTAGTAAGTAAGGCTGCGATAATCCATATTGTCCGCAACTAAGGTACATATCTCTAGAATCATCGTAATTAAAATTTTTGTATTGTCGCATGCTTGGCTGCAAAAACTTTAAATTCCCACACCCGAGAAATACATCCAAAATCAGACTCTATCACATCGCCATGCCAGCTAATATGGCTGTAGAAGACTCTAGATTCCATAACTGAGGCAACCTAGCCCATAAGTTTTACATGGATAGAAAATCAAGTCAACAATAAACACGAAGAATCAAATTCAACAACGAACAAGGAAAGTAGACAGAAACTGTTGGAATCGAATTTCGAGATAGTTTATAATGAGATTCTTAAGGGTCATCCTGCGAATCTTCTCAATTAGTCCTAACTGTGATTGAACAAGAAAAGTAGACAGAAACAGTTGGAATCGAATTTCAAGATAGTTTATAGTAGGCTCGTAGCAGCACTCTAAGTCAAACACCACTACAAAATCGCACTAGTTGCGACTCTGACCTGCATGGGCCACCACAAAAATGTGTCACGACCCGTACCCTATTTTGGGGCACGATAATATGGGTATATCCAGCCTACGCCACTGGGTCGATGGTAGAACGCTGTATAGGTCGTTTACAATATCTATCAACTAACAATATGAATCATATAACTTGGCATCTCCGCACGGAGGTATAATATGACATCTCAACTATATAATCTCAATCACAAGTCTAAGGAAGATAAAGCATGATATAAAATTAGAGAAAAGGAAGAAACTGAATAAATAGTAGAGTTATCACAACACATAAGTCTAGATGTCTAACACAAATAAGTACATATCCTGAATATAATAAGTCTCATCTAATAATCGGAATAATCCGATACAACATGAAAACTAATACTTCTAAACTATAACTAGGACATTTTCTACTGAGCTAGATCCTCCTCAGGCTCTTGTGTGCCACCCTCGTATGCCTCGTAGAAGGTAGGACAGTCATCGATATCATCTGTAATATCTTTTCAACATATCCAGCCAAGATGGAACGAGTACATCTCATGTAGAAATCACAAGTAAATGACAAGGACTATAAAACAGTTATAGACAGTTATATTGATGAACATGGTAAGATAGACAGAAATATATGAGAACAAATAATGGAAAAAAATACTATATCAAGATAAAACAATGTAATGGTGAACTGAATGTATACAACTGTAATAGACAATGTGTTTTGGAATACCAGTTGGATATGTGATCGACTTGGGATATTCAATGCTTACACTAAACCTAGCTCAACCATACGTGCAATATATTCTTAGCTAGTAGCCGATGATTACACTATTTGCCGATAGTTCTTGATCACATATCTAACTAGAATTACCCCTACCCCTACTGATTCGATGGATCCAACCATGACACGTTAATAGCCAATATTGACCAATATTTATCCAATATTATCTAATACCAATAAGAACAATATTCGCTACCAATATATCCAATGTTATCCAATACCAACAAGAACAATATTCGATACCATCGCGATGAGTTAAGGTAACATCTCATGACTGAAAATCTAATGACAATACCAATCCGTGTACAATCGTGCCAAGACTCATAGTAGACATTAAATAGAACTAACTAGAATTGAAATACAGTAATTACCAAGTAAATGAAAAAACTATTAGAGAATGTACTCGCCTAATACCCTGAGCGACTGATGTATACAAATGTCCGAACTGGAGTCACAATATCTTATTTAGAGCAATACAGGTTATAATGTATTCAATATATAATAATTAAAGTGTATAATACAATCTACATGATACTATGCCTCTCTAGGTCAAAAGTCAACCCTTGGTCAACTCTTAGTCAAACTAAGTCAACATCTAGGGTTTGGTCAAATATCTGGTCAAAGGGGTCAACTCTATCTAAGCTAGTCATAATTCTAACCATAGACCCACATACTCTAGGATACCTTATAGTACTATATCATATACATATATATCATTCATGAATTCTCAACAAACCACATATACTATGGTACCCCCAATCACATATATCATCTATAGATACTATCCACTTACCCTTAGCCCATATCTCAAATACCTTAACTGTTAGTAAATACCTTAGTTCTAAGCTCAATACCTCGTAAACTAGATTTTCTAGTACATGCTAGTCAATACCTCATTTCTAGGTCTATACCATGAAGATATTAGCCATAATAGCTAATATTACCAAGTATCAATACATATATCTTACATCTCTACTAGTTACCTACTATCTAGGATTACTTTATCCAATTTATCCTTTAAATGTGTATGGATGTACCCAATGCCTATTATATATACTACTACCTTTATCTACCCATAACATATACCAATATACCTTGGTTCTATTGGTATCCCAATACCAATACCTTAGTGGGAAGTACAATACCTTAGTCTAGGTATAAATACCTTAGCTACCAATATCAATCTTAGATATCTAGTATCTACCCTAAGCTACTAGCTAACCAATATCTTAACATCTAACCTTAGTATCTAGGTAAACCCCTTTACCTTGAAGGTAAAACCAATACCTTACCTTGTAGTTAAACTATTACCTTAAGATAAAGGTAAATCTAAGATACACTATCTACTCCAAAGATACTAACATCTAGTATCCTAAGATACTATCTATTTTAACTCTAACATGTACTAGACACTAACAAACTAGCCATCTAATCTTCTAATTCTAATATATCATAGATACTAAGATATCTATATACACTAATTATCTTAACTTCTAAGATAACTCTAACATATGCCAACTAACTCTAATACTAATACTTGATACCAAATAGGATACCTTACTCAAGTTCCAATACTCACTTAACCTTACTTATGATACTTAAGTGTCACGATACCAATATCCTCATGGTACCCAAGTATCACACTAGCACCATGCCCAAAACTTTAATACCTTGACACATAACTTATCTATATTTGGCTTACTTGATAACCATTTGTATCAATATTAACACACACTAACTAACACATATTACCTAACAATAATATATATATATATATATGTACTATATCATACATATATTCGACAACCTATGGTAACTACATTCACTTAATATCTATACTACATAGGTTCATAGGTTACACAAAATGCCTATGTCATATAGTCACCTTTCTACTTAAAATTAATATTGTACAAATTAGATCTTCACTAAATTCTAGGATTAAAGTATGTCATATCCCTTCATATTAGCTTTTTGAAACTTCAAACGGATCGCAATTTCGTGTCCGGAAGCTCCCGAAATCGCGAAAACACCGAAACGCGTTCGCCTTTCGTACAGCTGACAGTCAAACAGTTTTACAGAAAGCTATAAAACGATTTTGGCCTATTATTATATATATTTGGAAAGCTAACTTCGATACGGTTCTTTAAAAAAAATAGAAGATTCATCGGAGTTCTGAACTAAAAGTTATGGCCTTTCTAAGTTGTTGTGGCTAATAAAAACGTGGATGAATATTATGACGAATTTGGATTGTTTGGACAAAAGAAAAACATGTCTATACCCAAATCGAACCATGTGTATCAGGATATACCACGACACAATACCACGTATCCTAATTAGGATACATACACCCAATCTCGACTCAAAAAGGACACGAAGTTCCTTTGGGGACACGTATCGAACACTTGGTGGTCACAAATTCGATTTTTCCAATTTGTATCAAAATAAAATGGAAAAAATCTTCAAATAGGAAGAGAAGACCCTCAACTCCTCTTTAATGGTACCCTAATGTAAATGAGGTCCTAAATGAATGTAGTTACACTAATGAAATGAAATGGAAGGGTTTAGAGAGCTCATACCAAAAGGGAGATGGATTCCCAATATAAAATTCTTAGATCTTGATCTCCACCAAGCTTCAAGGCTCCAAATCCTTTCAATTCCTTCTTAGCTAGCTAATAGAGGCTTCTTATCTCCAAAGGGAAGAGAATGGAACAAATTTAGGTCAATTTGGAGAAAATTTGGGTGTAGGAGTAATTTGGGAGAAAAGCTCCTAAATTCGGGCTTGAAATAACAATAGAAGGAGGAAGAAGATGAAGTGGGATTTTATAAAAATATGGGCTGCCATATGATGTCAGGATTAGGGTTTTGGTCAAGGAAAAAGGTCCATTACACCCCTCTCATTAGTCATGACAAGTTAGGGATTAAACCTCTCTTCCTAATTAGGTGTTTAGTCAAGTTTTCTAACTAGATCTTCTAATCTAGCCAGAGACTAACTAAAGTTCATTTAGGCTAGTCCTAATCATCTTATTGGGTGGTCATGACAAGTGGGTTTGGGTCTTCTAGGATCACTAGCCACTATTCTAGTCAAAGGCTAACCATTAGTCATATTCAAAATATAACACATGCACCATGTTAACTATTTAAATAATTAACCAAAATAGAAAGTTTAGTTTTCAAAAATAATTAGACTCAAGATATAATATGAAACCAGACTAATAACAGTAATTTAAAAAAAGAAAAAAATACTCCTGTACTAGAAAAGTGGTGGTGCACAAGGGGTAGCACAATATTCTGTGATGTGACATTGTATCATGCCACTATTGGAACGGGGGTGACATAATATCAACTAAGGTCACCTAACCATTATACTGTATTCATGCAGTTAAGAACAAACCTTCGACGCATGAGCACTTCTGGCTATAAATAGGATCGGTATGTTCCCTACTTGGGCACCAGTGGCCTACGTCCGTAACGTTCCATGATGTCAGAGGGAATCAGTAAAATAATACGTCTGTAACATTTTGTGAACGTCAGAGGGCATCAATATAGGGGTACGTCCATAATGCTTAGTCAACGTCAGAGGGCATCAACGACCAGCGTCTCCGACGGAGCTCACATATTTAAAAGGAAAGTGCAAAGATGGCCCATACGTCAAGGAACTGTTCTCCCTACCTAAATACCTATCTCTGTCATCTCCATAACATATATGAACCTCTAATAACTGCCAAGTCTCCTATCATGCATCTATTGGCAGTTAGTCCAAATGCATGCGTACGGGTTATCAGCCAACACGCAAGTGTCTCTATATGCTACTCATATCTCACACATATCTTGTGGTTCAACTGTGTCAAAGTTTATGAAATATCTACTAACAAGGTAGTCCCTTAACTCTAGGTTCATATTCAAGTTTAAAGGCATGAATAAAAATAAGACTGGCACTTGCATCATGTATAATAGGAAGCAAGTAAATCGTGAACAACAAGCAAAGGTGCAACTGGGTGAACTAGAAATAACAGAAAGTAAATATATTGTAACTAATAAAAATGCATACAAAATATAAGTAGTAAATATGACAATGTATCGTGTCTGAGGGGGTGTGCAAAGCGATAGTATCCAGTATCTCAAACCGACAGATTAGTAAAGCAATGAAAGTCAAATACCGCAAACATCCTCGGATGCTGAAATAAACATTACGAACATTTTTGGTATAAAAAAAATGTCTAAAAATGACCGCACAAAAGTCCAATTCTGGACACAGGAGCAAAATCGTAATTTTGGGTCAAAATGATGTCCGCCATTGGACCCACTTTGTACCAAAAAGCATGCCAGTACCTACGATCTCTAAAGTCATCAAACTATATGTCTACAGATCTGGTTTGACGATACGAACCCAATAGAATGTTCAAAGTTGGACTCCGGCGGGCCGTGCACAAATTCGCCCGTTGGATCGGGTCGCGGGCCCGCCAAAATAGCGTTCCGGTCAACCTTCTCAAAATCATACCAAATTTGGCACACAGGAACAGAAAAATGACACGGTCTTTATGGCATAAGTTTTGTCTCGAGATGATGAACGTGCACGAACTTAGGGGCTAGTTTGCAAAAGGGCCGATACGGGGTATCTCGACCGATACGCCTCGATTTCGTCACGCACGCACAACGAAATTGAGTTCCGTTGAATCCCATCCATACGCGTCTTTCGATGCTCATTGGTTATGATCACGTCGCCTGGTTTGTCGGGGCGCACGCCGTATCAGTAGAAATTTCTAAAATTCTTCGTTTTCAAAAAACTATTTCTCTAAAACTTTGCAAAGGATTTTCTTTTTGTCGGTATATGAAAAATAATTCTACAAACTCCTATAGGTTGTCTAAAGATGGGTTAAAGTAGATTTTGAAAACAGTTAACAAGTCGACAATAATCGACCTTCCAATTATGGCTCAAGGAACCGATTTATGTCATGTTTACGGCAGAATTTCGTCGATGTTTACATCAATTTTTAGGGAAATCTAGGCAGCTACAATTAAATCTACTTGAACGATTACGTAGATGGTTATGTTGTCTGTACGTAGGAATTTATGGATAAAGAATTGATCAAATAGAATTAATGAAAAGTAGAAGGGAAGTAAGGTACCTGGCTGCGAATTGATAACAGAGTTCTCTGCTATATAGTTCCGCCAAGTGACCTCGACGACGCTCCAACGGTGGCGCGGCTGTAGAAGCATGGAAAATATTGCTTTTAGTCCCACATCGGAAAGGAGAAGAAGAAAGGGCTCACTCCATTCTATAAATAGAGCCCCCTTACCTCCTTTGAAAAGGGCACCAACTTCTCTTCCCTCCTTCCAAACTTGGACTCTTCCTATTACGCACCTTCGGGTGCTAAGTAGAAGAAGTCTAGGGCAGCACGGGCTCATCGGGCTCAGTCAGCTGTCCCAACCTCTGACCATCAAGAGCGTCCCGCTAAGCGGGCCTCTGATGGAAAGTTGTACAGAGCCGCACGTGTCCAACCCTCGGCGGCAAACGGACAGAGTGGTTCTCAAGAGTCTTCCAACAAAGATCGAGGGCAAGTGTTTCTATTAGCCCCACATCAGGGAGCAAACATGATACCTACGCACTCGTGTGTTCGGGATACCGGGCCGACAAAGCGAGTGCACGGGCTGATCGAGACATTCCTCATGCGAGTCATGAGACGTCCTTCATACGGCTCGGTCATGAGACATTCCTCATGCGGATCGGTCATGAGACGTCCTTCATAAGGCTCGGTCATGAGACATTCCTCATGCGGCTCGGTCATGAGATGTCCTTCATGCAGCTCGATCATGAGACATTTCTCATGCGGCTCGGTCATGAGACGTCCTTCATGCGGCTCGGTCATGAGACATTCTTCATGCGGCACAGAACCCAGGAAGCTTCATGCGGCTCAAAATCAGACGAGCTTCATGCGGCTCAAGAGTATCAGGCGGCTCAAAAGTCACCAACATGGACATGCGGCTCAAACAAATAGGCAGCTCGAGTGGACTCCATGCGGCTCAGAGAGAGAGGCTACGTGGCATTCAAAACAGCTGTGCCCAACGTCTGGACGCATTTAATGCTCTGACGGCTGACAGTTGACAGATGACAGACCTGACATAAAGTTGTCATAATGACTGACACGAAAAGCAGAATTTTCTTAAGAAATGAAGAAAATCTTCACCAATACGGCGCTGTCTACCAAGTTTCGAGGCAGGTCTATGCGGCCAGACTAGACGAGTTCATGCGGCTAGTGCAGAGAAATCTATGCGGCTCAAACCATGAAGGTCCTCCATGCGGCTCAGCCATAAACAAACCCATACGGCTCGGCCATGAAGACCCTCGTACGGCTCGACCATGAAGACCCCCATGCGGCTCGGTCATGAACATATTCATGCGGCTCGGTCATGACAACCTTCATGCGGTTCGAGTATAGAGACTATTCATGCGGCTCGGTCATGAAATCTTTCATGCGGCTCGGTCATGACGACCTTCATGCGGCCCAAATATGAACGCTCCTCATGCAGCTCAACAATGATGATAGAACACGTGTCCTAAAGATAATCAAATTTTGGGTCAGATCCCAATGATTTGGGATACGTGGCAAGAGAATGAATTAAATTGATTTATTTAGATTTACGGATATCAGCAAATCATCATGATGGGGATTTATTGCAATCAACATTAATGACTGACATGATTTGGCATAATCCTCATTAATGGCCCAGATCCTTCACGCTCAAGATTAATGGCCCAGATTAATCACTTATCAGGCCGCCGCCACTTTGAGAATGGACAATCATTGCAAACCCTAATAATGCTCCCCATTATTATAAATAGCAGGGTGCCATTCCCTTGTAAAAAGGAGACGTACAGAGAGAGATACATATACACAGAGACCTTCCCCCCTAATAATCAGAGAGGAAATACACACAGAGAGAGAAGCCAGAAGAGCAATACGAGGAGAGCCAGAAGAGTGTTTCTTCGTCAACGCCAAGCAGATCTTCCCCAAGCCAAGGCTGCATACCGATCGTCCAAGGAGTAAGGCAGAGCGGCCGTCGCTTTCCCGAGCCTCTATCGTCACCCCCCAGAATCTAACATAAACAATTGTACTTAGACTGCTGTACCTAGGTTTTCGTCCCTAGGCTTTCTTTGTACAAGCGAGTTTCTAACGTGAAGTAAAAGTCCAGTCCTCCGATAATTGTTCTGCTCTTTTATATTTCATGGCAAACACGATGGCGACTCTGCTGGGGACAAACTTTTCCATGACTGAGGAGTTGGTGACGCAGTCGGATGCAGCCAAACTTGGCTCCACGCAACAAAAGATGGTCGTCCGCTTCGACCAACAGACGTTTGAAGAGATGCTCTCCGAAGGAAGTGCTAGCCCCGTCCAGAAGTGCACCCGCGGGACGAAGGCTCGCAAAGAGTGGAGGCCAAAAACATTTTCTCCTCCCCAAGCCCTCGATGGGATGCCTTCTGTTGCTCAAGACGGCGAGAAAGACTCTCCTGCGGCCCCACTTCAGACCGTAGACAACTCTGCTGTCCCCAAGTCCGGCAGAAGAAAACACTATAATGCTGGACTTGCAGGGGCAAAGAGGAACTCTATGCGATCCGAGCCGCATAAGGGTATTACCCGCAGGGAGAAAGCTCATGCGGCTACATCCGGCAGCCGCATGAAGAAAACTCATGCGGCCACATCTGTCAGCCGCATATCTTATGCGGCTACAGTCGCCAACCACATGGATGAAACTCATGCGACTATGGAAGTCAATCGCTTGCAGAAAACCCATGCGGCCACAGTTGCCAACCGCATGCGGCCAGCCTGCACGGTCGTGGCTCCCAGTCGCACAAGAACAACTCATCCAACAGCAGAAGACAACCGCATGCAGACAGCCTGTACGGTACCTAATTCTAGCCGTATAGCGTCCGTTCCAGGCTTCTCTCGATCAGTCTTCGACCGTCTCTCATGCGGTCCTGACCCTGATGGTTCTCTGGGTGATAAGCCAGACTCTGTGGTATTCAACTTGGACACCTCCTATTACGCACCCGCAAGTGCTAAAAGGAGGAAGTCTAGGGCAGCGCGGGCTCACCAAGCCCAGTCAGCTGCCCCAACCTCTGACCATCGGGGCGTCCCGCTGATTATCACGCGAGCCTCTGATGGAAAGTCGTACAGAACTACTCGAACCCAGCCCCCGGCGGCAAACGGACAGAGTGGTTCCTCTGACCTGCGTGAGGCTATCCTCCACAAACGCAAGGAAAGAGAAGGGGCCGTGGCGAACAGAGAGTCCTCACACGGACGTCACTGCACCCAGATCATCGTCAACTGCTGTTGCAACAACGCGGCAGTGACAGAAGATCGGCCTTCCGTTTTCCAAAGACTACAGCATCCGAGCTCGGAGGACGAGGCACCTCCTATTGTCTCCTGCAATTCCACTCAGAAAGTCCCCGTCGAGGGGAGAGGAAAGAAGACAAGCATCTCCAGCCCCAAGATATCAACCACTACAGCTAAGAAACTATCGTCTAAACGGTTGTCCTCCACCGGAGTATTCCAACACACCCGTTCAAAGACGAAATCTGCTACAATGGGAGATTCATCGTCCACATCGCTGGGGGTCGTGGGAACTGGGGGTAGCACTCCTTCGAACATCTACAACAATCCGATGTTTCAAGAAGACGAGCCCGGGGAAACAACTCTTCCATCAGATACAACAGACGCCGATGTCCCCGAGGACATCCATAACTCTCAAGACGAAGCAAGCTTCGAGGCTGGGGGTACTATTCCCTCCGAGTTCGAACCCGAAGAGAACATTCCCACCTACCCCGATGACTTCTCGGTGCATAGGTATGACTCGGAAGGTACATCCTCCACCGTTCCTTCTATCACTCCTCATGCTAGGACGGTGTTCATGGCGGACAGCAACAAAGGTGGCTCCAGTAATCGCCAATGCATCGACACTTTGGAGGCCATACTGCACGCCTTGGTCAAGTCTGTGGACGAGATTAAAGCGGCTCTTCCTACTCTGCAGGGAGTAACACCTGGCCAAACAAGGGCGGGTCCCGCAATCAATATAGATTCAAATTCAGCGGCACCGAACCCGGGCAATAATCCTCCCGAAATAACGGCCCCTACCGCGACAGATGAGGGCCGAGAAGTAAGGAGAGAGGTTCAGGAGCTCTGAGCCATGTTCCACGCCCGAGAAAACTCTCAAGATCTCAGAATACGGCAACCATATCCTGCTGAATGGAGGGATGTTCCATTCCCACCAAGATATAAGCCGTTCAATATCAACCCATATGATGGTAAGACCTCAGCAAGTCGGTACATCACTTACTTCGAGGTCACCACCGACCATCTGCCCCATGATGATGCTATCCTCACACGATTATTCATTGGGTCATTGGAAGGAGCCGCCTTCGACTGGTACCATAACCTGCCAGACAACTGCATCCACTCCTTCACTGGCTTCAAGCGCTTGTTCTTGGAGAGATTCTACGAAGTAGGACAGGACGTCACGATGTCTACCCTCATGGACGTCGTCCAAGGAGAGAAAGAGCTGACAAGGAATTATATTGAGCGGTTTCGTCAAACCACAATGAAGCTACCGTCTAGTAATCCGGATTCTTCCTTGATTGAAATTTGCCAAAAGAGATTGCTCCCAACAATTAGTCTCTGGATGGGCGAAAGTCAATTCAAGGACTGGAAGGCATTTATCATCAGTGCCACAAGTGCCGAAGAACGGTTGAGAAAGGCTCGCCAACTGGGGTTGCACATTTCGGAGGGAGAGAACAAGGGCAAGCGTCCCAGCACCAACAACGACAATGGGAGTAGCCCCTCCAACAATCGGGACAACAGAGGCAAGCAAGCCATGGTGGCCGATACAGCCCAGAAGCCTGAGTCACAACCAGCAGACAAACAATGGCCTCAAATCACTTATTCTTTCGAAGATGGCTACGTCAAGCCTATCTTGGATATGCTCATACAAGGAGACAGAATTCAGCTTCCTCCACCGAGACGGGAGCCTCGGCCTACAGATCTAGAGAATCCAAAGTTTTGCCATTACCACCGCTACGTCCACCATGCTACATACGACTACTACCAACTGAAACGATATATCCAAAACCTCATCGATTCGAACGCTCTGGCCATCGATTTCGAGGAGGTAACCGTAGCAGCCAATATGGTATCCGTACAATTCGGCAGCTTTCCTCCGACGGAGACTCAAGACGGGGTGGTCCCCGTCCCTCTAGCGACAATTGAGATTACCAATCTTCCACCTCCCCGAGATCAGGCTGCCGGTCTAGTACCCCTCACCACATCACGAGGGGAGGTCATGTGGATCCATCCAGACTTGGTGTCAGAAGTGACTCGGCCCACACCATCTTCCACCGACAAGAAGAAAAGTGAAAAAGTCAGAACCTGCCACACAATCTCGGCAGACAACGAGGAAGCTACAGCCGTCGTCACGCGGTCCGGAGTGCAATCCCAACCTGTGGTTGACAATCCAGCTGAAAATCATCAACCCACTACAACTGATGCTCCGGGACCGGCTCAGCCTTCGACGACCGACAAGCCTAGGCCGAGGGAGACTCGCTTTGACAAATCCCTCCGAAAAGAGGCAGCCCAAGGGCTAGAGAGGCCCTATAACTTTGACATCTTAGTACAATTGGCTAACACACCGGCCAAGTTGTCACTGTACGAACTCCTAAGACTCTCCAAGGACGTTCGTATTGCATTAAGCGAAGCACTCCAAAATGCCGATGTCTATCTGGCTCAATCCAACCTCACCGGGGAGGACTCACCCGTGGATCTCCAAGACAGTGCCTGCACGGGAGCAATGCCCAACATCGTCTTCACTCCGCAGGAAACGCTCATCAAAACCAACCTACACGATCGCCCGCTATACTACACGGGATACATCGGCGACGTGAAGGTGGATCGGATGCACATAGATCCTGGCTCTTCCATAAGCATCATTTCGAAGGGTCTGCTATATCATCTTCGCATCCCAATGCATCGCCTGACGCCTACAAGCACCGCCATCAGCGGTTTCAATTCGGGCAGGAGCTACCCTATTTGGAAGATTCGTCTGAAGTGTCGAATTGGCGACCTCCAATCTGAAGTCACCTGCTACGTCATAGATGCAGACACTTCTTACAACATCCTCTTGGGGCGCCCTTGGATACACGATTATATGATCGTGCCTTCCATGCTGCACCCGTGCTTCAAGTACGTCGACAAACACGGCTTAGTGAGGACAGAATTTGCTGATATCGATCCCTTCAAAGGGGTCAAATCCTACTACTCAGACTCCTACCTGTACAAAAAGTCAGAGAGGCACCTTGGTGAAGGAGATGGGCAAGCTCGTACCGAGACAGCCACAGGATCAGAAGAACCTCTGACGATCCACCTCCAAGCTCGCAAACCTGGCAAGTCTGTACCCCTTACCACCACTCTACGTAAGGACGCAATCAGCCTCTCGGCACAAGAAGAGCAGATGATAATCCGGCTGCCAAGGTCTGGCCAAAGGCCAAGACCCTCAACGGAGCCATTGACAATCAGGCTGCCAAGAGTCGGCCAGCCGCAAACGGAGAAGCTCAATCCCTCCGACAAGCCAATGACGATACGCCTTCCCAAGAAGGATCGTCACCCCGATGTAGGGCCTGGAATTTCTAGCGAACCAACCACTCCCCGCCCAGCACCGAACACCAAACTGGGGGTGGCTAGTGCGCCAACAACCCCACGTTCTGCTCCACCCATGGAGCCCCTGATAATCAAGTTGTCCGAGTCATCCTCTCCGTCTGTATTTACGCAGGGGTGGCCGAAGAAGAGTCGGAGATGGCCAAGTATGAGGCTGCTCACACTGAGACTTGCTCATGTTGCCCATCAATGGCAAGTTCCTGAAGAAGTATTATGTCGGAACGGTATTCCAGGTCATCGAGTCATGTACCCGCTGGTGCCACTGAACTCGCATCTTCAACACATTCCAGATTATCGAGTCATGTACCCGCTGGTGCCGCTGAACTCGCATCTTCAACATTTTCCAAATCATCGAGTCATGTACCCGCTGGTGCCGCTGAACTCACATCCACAAATATTTTCCAAATCATCGAGTCACGTACCCGCTGGTGCCGCTGAACTCATACTTTCACAATACTCCAAATTATCGAGTCATGTACCCGCAGGTACCTCTGAACTCACATCCCGGTCACTCTTTCAGATAGTAAGTCATGTATGATCATACCTCTGAAATTTCTTCCTGGAAGAGATCCTCCCTCATGATCCACTACCCGTACTCCCAGTGCACAAAAAGGATAACAGATCCACAAATTTCCAAAACGGCCATATCCTCATTACCTCTGAGTCGTTCCACTTCCGCCAAAAACAAATCACCACTTACATAGAACTTCCATGTCCTTATTACCTCTGATTCGTTCTATGTACCCTCCTTTATTGAGCCCACTCCTGCCATGTCCTCATTACCTCTGAGTGGGAAGGCTCCGTCGAAGAAACCTTCATGCTTGCCATGTCCTCATTACCTCTGAGTAAGTATGATTGGTCCTCTCTCGTCTTATTACCCGTACCCTGAACCAGGGTACGCCAAGGGTAATAGGCCCATAAATGTCCTCTGTTGACCATAAATGTCCTCTGTTGACCACAAAAAGTCCTCTGTTGACCACAAATATCCTCCGCGAATCCATACTTGCCATGTCCTCACTACCTCTGAGTAAGTATGATGGTCCTCCCTCGACTTATTATCTGTACTCACGATCTGAGTACGCCCAAAGATAATAGGCCCACAAACGTCTTCCGATGACCACAAATGTCCTCAGTCAACCACAGATGCTGTACTGGGTTTCCAGGATACGCCCATCCCTTCCCTATCATGCCTAGGAGCCCAGTTGCTCCCTGGCATTCTCTCGAATACCAAAAACTTCTATAGCTGTCTTATCGCGAAGTTGTTCTAGGTATTCTTCTCCGAAACTTGTTACTCGTACCTAAAAACCAAGGTACGCCCAGGGTAACAGGTCCACAAATAATCCTCCAGCAGGTCCAATTCCACAAACACCACAAGTACAAGAAAGAGAAGATGAGTTGAAACATGCTCATTTATTCAAAATTTAAAGTACTACATCATTTGGGATCACATCCCTTGACAAAAAGAAAAGAAAAACAGTGAAAGAAAACAGAAAACTGATCACTGCTCCATGGCAATCTTTCGCCCGATACCAAGAACCTCCATATCCGCCTTACCGCGAAGTTGTTCTAGGTATCCCTATCAAACTTATTATCCGTACCAAAAACCAAGGTATGCCAAGGATAATGGGCCCATAAATGTCCTCTGCTGACCACAAATGCCGTACTAGGTCCCTTAGTACATCTACATCTTTCCTCATCATCACATGCTTTTGGAGCCCAGCTGTTCCACAGCATTCTTTCACCCAATGCATAGAACTTCCACGTTGATAGCACCTCTGAGTTGTTCTATGTATCCTCATTCAAGTTCAGTCCTACCATGTCTATATCACCTCTGAGTAGGAAAGCTCTACCATCAACCTTATATTTACCACGTCCATTCCACCTCTGAGTAAATATGATGGTTCCCTCTCTCAACTTATTATCCGTACCTAAAACTAAGGTACGCCAAGGATGATAAGTCCACATAAAATCCCCAGCGGAAGTACCCAAACCTATCACGTCTATGCTACATCTGATTGGATTGCCACACCTAAACAAATCTACTTTCCATGCTTCTTATTCAAAGTATTCCAAATTTGCAATTTGGAAACTTTGAAGGGGGTCCTGTAGAAGCATGGAAAATATTGCTTTTAGTCCCACATCGAAAAGGAGAAGAAGAAAGGGCTCACTCTATTCTATAAATAGAGCCCCCTTACCTCCTTTGAAAAGGGCACCAACTTTTCTCCCCTCCTTCCAAACTTGGACTCTTCCTATTACGCACCTTCGGGTGCTAAGTAGAAGAAGTCTAGGGCAGCGCAGGCTCATCGGGCTCAGTCAGCTGTCCCAACCTCTGACTATCAAGAGCGTCCCGCTAAGCGGGCCTCGGATGGAAAGTTGTACAGAGCCGCCCGTGTCCAGCCCCCGGCGGCAAACGGACAGAGTGGTTCTCAAGTGTCTGCCAACAAAGATCGAGGGCAAGTGTTTCTATTAGCCCCACATCAGGGAGCAAACATGATACCTACGTACTCGTGTGTTCGGGATACCGGGCCGACAAAGCGAGTGCACGGGTTGATCGAGACATTCCTCATGCGAGTCATTAGATGTCCTTCATACGGCTCGGTCATGAGACATTCCTCATGCGGCTCGGTCATGAGACGTCCTTCATACGGCTCGGTCATGAGACATTTCTCATGCGGCTCGGTCATGAGACGTCCTTCATGCGGCTCGGTCATGAGACATTCTTCATGCGGCATAGAACCCAGGAAGCTTCATGCAGCTCAAAATCAGACGAGCTTCATGCGGCTCAAGAGTATTAGGCGGCTCAAAAGTCACCAACATGGACATGCGGCTCAAACAAATAGGCAGCTCGAGTGGACTCCATGCAGCTCAGAGAGAGAGGCTACGTGGCATTCAAAACAGCTGTGCCCAACGTCTGGACGCATTTAATGCTCTGACGAACACAGCTGACAGATGACAGACCTGACATAAAGTTGTCGTAATGACTGACACGAAAAGTATAATTTTTTTAGGAAATAAAGAACATCTTCACCAATACGGCGCTGTCTACCAAGTTTCGAGGCAGGTCCATGCGGCCAGACTAGACGAGTTCATGCGGCCAGTACAGAGAAATCTATGGGGCTCAAACCATGAAGGTCCCCCATGCGGCTCAGCCATAAAGAAACCCATGCGGCTCGGCCATGAAGACTCTCGTGCGGCTCGGCCATGAAGACCCCCATGCGGCTCGGTCATGAACATATTCATGCAGCTCGGTCATGACAACCTTCATGCGGTTCGAGTATAGAGACTATTCATGCGGCTCGGTCATGACGACCTTCATGCGGCCCAAATATGAACGCTCCTCATGCGGCTCAACAATGATGACAGGACACGTGTCCTAAAGATAATCAAATTTTGGATCAGATCCCAATGATTTGGGACACGTGGCAAGAGAATGAATTAAATTGATTCATTTAGATTTGCGGATATCAGCAAATCATCATGATCGAGATTTATTACAATCAACATTAATGACTGACATGATTTGGCATAATCCTCATTAATGGCCCAGATCCTTCACGCTCAAGATTAATGGTCCAGATTAATCACTTATCAGGCCGCCGCCACTTTGAGAATGGGCAATCATTGCAAGCCCTAATGATGCTCCCCATTATTATAAATAGCAGGGTGCCATTCCCTTGTAAAAAGGAGACGTACAGAGAGAGATACATATACACAGAGAGCTTCTCCCCTAATAATCAGAGAGGAAATACACAGAGAGAGAGAGAGAGAGAGGCCAGAAGAGCAACACGAGGAGATCCAGAAGAGTGTTTCTTCGTCAACGCCAAGCAGATCTTCCCCAAGCCAAGGCTGCATACCGATCGTCCAAGGAGTAAGGCAGAGCAGCCGTCGCTTTCCCGAGCCTCTATCGTCACCCTCCAGAATCTAAAATAAACAATTGTACTTAGACTGCTGTACCTAGGTTTTCGTCCCTTGGCTTTCTTTGTACAAGCGAGTTTGTAACGTGAAGTAAAAGTCCAGTCCTCCGATAATTGTTCTGCTCTTTTATATTTCATGGCAAACAGCGGCCTAGTCAGGCGGTCAAAGGTATATATACTTAGGTAAAGTTGGATTGCTCTTGGCCCATATATATATATATATATATATATATATATATATATATATATATATATATATATATATACAGAAACATATTAGTAAAAAAAAATACTACATGCTATGGTATTTGAAATATATATATATACACCTACAAATGGTAAAAAAATTAACATATATATAAAAATATTCCACATTTATTCTAAAATATAACCTAATGTTAATAAACTTGGCTTGATGAAAATTAAATAACTATTTTTCTAAAACTGCAAAAATCTTATAAACACTTGATAAGTTCTAAACATATTCTAAAAATTTAACAAACAAAACAAAACAATAAATTCTAAAATAAACTAAAACTATTTATTTTTACTTAAAGAAAAAATAATTTCCATTTCATATATCTTACATAACATGTTTGATATTAAATAAAAATCTAATACTCAAAAATATATATATATTATATATATCATACTATGGGCCCATATATATATATATATATATATATATATATATATATATATATATATATATATATATATATATATATATATATATATATATATATATATTTTTATATATATACAGAAACATATTAGTAAAAAAAAAAATACTACATGCTATGGTATTTGAAATATATATATACACCTACAAATGGTAAAAAAATTAACATATATATAAAAATATTCCATATTTATTCTAAAATATAACCTAATGTTAATAAACTTGGCTTGATGAAAATTAAATAACTATTTTTTTAAAACTGCAAAAATCTTATAAACACTTGATAAGTTCTAAACATATTCTAAAAATTTAACAAACAAAACAAAACAATAAATTCTAAAATAAACTAAAACTATTTATTTTTACTTAAAGAAAAAAGAATTTCCATTTCATATATCTTACATAACATGTTTGATATTAAATAAAAATCTAATACTCAATTTAAATAAGTACCAAAATCTTCCCAACAATAAAAATACCTAAAGTAGAAAAATACTTTTGAAAATTCAAGGGGTTTACATCCTATCCAACTTATAACAATTTTGTTCTCTAAATTAAAATAATTCTAATATAAAAATAATGAGATTTAATATAAGAGAGGGCAGGTACGTCAATTCGTAACTCGATTTTTGAAACGATGGAGGAGGTGGTTATAAATGAATTCCAATTTGACGTCATATCCTACAAGATAGTGTATTCTTGGTTCAAGGCCCTACCCAGCTTATAGAACTTGGTTTTTCGAAAAAAATCGTAGTTACAAGACTCCTGAGTATGGCAGTTTCTAAGGAGAGGCACGATATTCTTGGACCCTTTTTATCGTAGTCACGGATTCTAAGTGAGTCTAGTTGTTGTCATGACGTTCTTGGTCAATAACTTCTATTGGAGGATGGTTACAATTTAGAATCGTTCCTATCGGCCATGCTTTCAACAAGATGGTGGGAATCTTTTGTTCGAATATAACTAAAATGTGTCAGTTCAAAGGAATTTCAGACTTTGCCTAACACGGTTAACTAAGAGATGAGGCTGAAGCACTTAGGTAAAGTAGTATAAACGGGCCAAGAGTTGAGTACCTATAGTAAGTACAGAAACCTTGCTATTGACTATGGTAGGTAAATGTTTGGAATCTTTAAGCCATAATGACTAGGTATACGGGTTGGTGTTTGGTGTTGTGTAGGCAGCATGTCCTTGCTTGGGTGGAATGCATATGTCTTAGGTGTGATGCGACTTGCATGGATCATGGGTATTCAGTTTATTTGGGAGAATGGGTCGATATTGCTTGGTTAAATCAAATAGAATAAAATAGGCCTCTTTGGTTTCTTCTACGAGAAAATATGTCATACATGTCGTGCAATTGAAATAGAGCACGGAAAGGTGTGTTCGTGTGGGACATGTATGTCATGTGTGTAGAGTGGCTCATATAGTTCATGAGTGCAAAATTTTTTTAAAGGTAAAAGTTTGTGTTGGGCTCCAAACAACAAAGTCACGATCGAGGGTATCAAATAATACGGATAGGAGTGAACACAATAAAACCCTGGTTATTAGTTCAATTGGAACCAATCTATTCCAATCGCTTGATAATTCAAGGAAACCCTATGTTTCTTAGAGAGGCTTGTAATCTATGCACTATATAACTTCCATTCTTGAAGCTAAAACTAATACACGATTCTACAATATTATGGAATTTGAAGAATCACGGTCGTGATCCTTATACCTTCATTGTTGGAATAACCACACTATAAACTAGAAACGTTATACAATACGAAGAAAAGTCACGTACGGAGCTTGCATCATGATTTTGAGCAATTGGAATAAATAGTTGTATATGTCATCCAAGCATTCCCAATTTTGTGAGCATTACAATAATAACACACGAACCGAGGTGTGGCGTCTTTAACTCTTCTTACGGCCTATGCAAGATTATAGTTGAGGGCAACGACTTCTATAGTCCGTCAAGAAATACATTGGGTGACTAATTCCCTAATTTCCTGCTCGTAACAAGCTTACTCGTTTACGACTATAAGGCTACTAATGGCGTCAAAGGTAGTACTTTGTGATACTACTGCTAACTAATGAATCTAAGTATTTTTCTAGGAAATTATAGGTCAACTATATTAAGCAGGACAAGTAAACTCTTGTGGGTGTTGCTTCCCATCACTAGTGTCTTAATAATAAATGGCATATCTAGGACAAATGCAGTATGTGATTGATCTATGTTGCTACTGAGGTTCTACAGATCATCTATATAGAAGCATAAAAAATCTTAGCTGAAGACATCCCTTCGTCAAAGCGCAGAAAAGGCAAAAAGACTCAGACTCAATACTAAAAAGACAAAATAGAAGATATGGAGAGAAGTCCCTTTATTGTCATGTCTACCAAAGTATAGTACAGATACATTAAGACAATACATAAGGGACTAATTCTGCTATTCTACAAAGGACTAGTACAGATTCGACAGAAGCCTAGAGGGATCTACAAGGGATGCAATCTTCATCGAAGCGCAGCATTCCTTCTTCTTTATATACACGCTGGAGGATTGACCTCCACCGAAGCATGTTCTGACATTCTAGTGGGTGCAGCCTCCCAGAAGTATATCAGTAACTCAGCCCTTTGAAGAAGCCAGAGCCTTCGAGCTAGAGGTACAGCCACTTGCCTACTCCATCCTCAGAAACAAGATGGTGGTAGGCCATCACCCCTTCTTTTATTCCCGAAGCCAGTGTCTTCACTCCACTGGTGCAGGTATCTGCCTGGGCCAATCTCAGACGCGCAAGGGTGTCATACCCTTACTTTCGCAGCTGACGCCTTCACTGTCAGTGGAGCAGCTACTTACCTACGTCCGCATGAGGCACAAGATGGTGATATGCTTACACCATCTCCATTCCTACAGAATAGTCATCTGCTCCGAATCAAAAGCTTAAGTCACTTCTCTACAAGAGAATTGGGAACTCCCATCACAAGCAATGCAAGTCAACCTGTCGCTCCAAAAGCACCGTAACCTCGCCAACCTGAAGCACAAGCCTACTTGTCGCATACAGCACAGTGACTCTGGTTGCCCGAAACACAGCTTCATAAGTTGCTTCATATGTAAAGAAGTCTCGTCGTCATTCGAAGCCAAGTGCACTCGTCGCTTGAAAGCACAAAGGTTCCGTCTTCTCCAGAAGCACGGTCTATTCGTCGCCACATAAGCGCAGCAACACTTAGTCCTCCCAAGAGTTGCAGAAAGCATGGGTACACCTCAATTGGTTTGTTTAAACTGCCTCTTTCAAAGAAGATTGGGATTAATTCATGATTGATATCATATCAGATTGATTTAAATCTTAGACGAGGATCAATTAGACTCCAAATCTAAGATAAAATCTCAAGATTTACTCGGTTGTATCTAGCAAGCAAATCGGCACATGCCACATGTCACCTTCTTCGATTATGTTTATAACCACCAGAGATCTCGTTTGAGGGGAATCTCGATGTCCGCCACGTATCAGTGCCGTAGAAGTCCGTATCGTGCAATGACAGCAGATTATTTCATATCTCAGGAACCCTAATGCACATCGTATATGTGCTCGATTCTCTATAAATAGAGGAAGTTCTTCTTCTACCAGAAGAGGAATCGATCGATCGACGGAGGAAAATCGACAATCGACAATCTTCAAAGGAGCAGCGATCTCCATCCACGAAGAGTCGACCACCTGCATCCACCTATCAACCAAAGAACCAACCAACGAACCATCTTCAAGGGATTTTCTCATCCAGACAGCCCCTTGATTGCCAGAGTCCTATCAAAGGTGCCAGAGAGCCATAGCAAGGTTGATTCATCGTCAGATTGTCAATGGAGTAAAGGAGCCGCTGTAGTGCTCGATCTCCACCGTCACACTTTCCCAGAAAACTCTTCTTCCTGTACTTAGAATATCCTATTTAGGACTTCCTTCTTTGTACGCAAATACCTTATACATTCAATAAAGCAAAAAAGTTCGTTTAATACATCGAACAGTCTAACCGACATGCTCCGAGTTATTCTAGCAGTAAATAAGGCTGGGTTGATCAAAACATCAGTCTTTGATTGAATGAATCTTGGGTTTTAGCTATATTGGCTGGATAAAATTCCATAAAATCAATCTGAACCATTCCTATTAGGTTAGGGTAACCTAGAATAGGTTTCAACCCAAATGGTTGGGCTAATTTCTAATCGGGTTGGTTAACAAGGTTCCTTAAGCCCAAAAATGCGCCTTCTGTGACTTTTGTGTTTAAGTAGCACATGGGAACTCTATTGAGTGGCACACTAGTGGCATGTGCGTAGTGGGCTTTGAATAGATCACAACCATATATTAGGTCGAAAGAATGGGTCGAGGTTGTATCTCTAATTGACGTCGAAAAGTACATCGGTATTACGGTAAGGGTTATAGTTAGCCTTTTTGACCTGAAAGTCGTATCATAAAAAATATAGTACAAGGGGATATGTTTGAGTGGGACATAATATGCCTAAATGAAGGTGGAGTTGTCTATGTCTTGCATGTGAAATTTTTTGGAAGGTAGCAACTGGTCTCGTGCACCGAATATCAATGTCACGGTCGGGACACCAAATGATCTAAATAGAAAGTAGGTGTTCATGAGGCACTAATTTATCGTCCTAACAGAAACCAATTTATCCTAATCAATCGATAATCCTACTAAATCCTAAAATTTAGAAGGGCTTACAATCTATTCATTCTAGAAACTAGACACAATTTTAGGATTAATGAGGTTAGAAAATTCAAAACTCGTAATATTGTACCTCGACTCTTGATTATAAAAGAATGCTATACGACGTAATAAATGATATGATACGGTGGATATGATTCAATTTTGAAAATAGTTCATCAATTTCGAATGGATGGAAAAATGGTTGTGTATATATGGCTTTTATGGCCATAGGTGGTATGGTGAACTAAGGGGGCATTATGTGCCTATCTTCCCTTAGATACGAGCATTTGTTTTTCCGAAATAAGTAAACATGGAGAGGGAATCGAATGCGAATACGAGGTTCCAAGGGCGATTGATTAATTCAAAGAGAGTTGTCAAGGCAGTTACAGATGAGATCCTAGAGACATTTATATCTTAATCCACGTAGGATAATAATATGAATAGCGAACCAAGTGCACTAAGGTTGATCAGACCATAATACACCGATTCTTATTAGACATATGTTATTTGGCTCCCCAATAAACACATGTCTTGAACAAGCTCGATAAAGAATAAGCTTGCAAAATCTAGGCTATAATAGCGACGTTAGTCAAGATAGTCAAAAATATGGGTGCGCGAGATATATAATTGAAAGAAGGCACAGGTAGTTCAAGTTCCATAAGAATCTAAGCCTTGTCCGGTGTTCGTGCTTATATAGCCGTCCTACTGTCTTCTTATCTAAGGCCTAGGTTGAACTAATGGGGTATGGGCCCTTAAGCTCGATAGTCTAGTTAAGCCTATCAGGGTCATTAAATTTTACATTATTAATGGGTCATAAGGACGATGGGATGCTAGGTTATGAGGCATAGTATCCAACTTATAAGAGTTCAACTAGTAGTGTGATCAAACAATAGAAAAAAATTATTGTCATGACCCGCACCCGGTATAGGGGCACGAGTTAATAACAGCGCCCAGCCTATGCCACAGAATCGACGATAGAACGTTGTCTAGGTCACTAACTAACAACTCACACAATGATATAATGTACCTGTCATAGATCTCAACTTTGAATGGATGACAAGTATAAAGATAACATTGAAATACTCAATCACAATCTTTAAGCTCGTTAAGATATCAAGGAAGTCTAAATACTACAAGGAAGTCTAAATACTCAACAACAACAACAACAACAACTAATACAATATCAAAATACAAGTCCTAAATTTAAATAACAAAATCACTATTATTACAAGTCAAAAGTTCTAACAGAGAATCTAAAACAAGTCAAATCTAGAACTAAGTCTCTCGGTCACTCTTGAGAATCTGGACCCATGGTAGCTATTCCTTCCTCTGATCCATATTAGATAGGACACAGATCCCCTGGATAACCATCAAAAAAATATATCCAGTCAGGATGGAACGAGCACATCTCCTCTAGTAGTTCCAAATAAATGATAAAGACTATAAAACAGTTATAGACAGTAATATTTGATGAACATGGAAGGTTTGAGACAGAAAATAAAATAGAACAACAGTTTAACTAAAAAACAAGGAAAGTAATACTGTGAATCAGAAGAGCATGGCAATAGAGATTATAAATAGAGATAGCTGAACTAGAATAGAGGTGATGTGAGTCCAAACAGTCTAAGATGAGGCAAATGTGAATCAAGTACAAGACGCTAATCCAGTGTGTTTTGAAATACCACTTTAGACATCTAAACGGCTATGGGTTAAATATGGCACATCGCACGCTTGGCAAGCGTGCGACGTCTATCTTTCCAGATTAGACCATTAGGAGTGGTTTCAGTACGATTGGAAATGTTTACATGTCTACTCGAGTTTTTCCCCACCCCGACTAGTACAAATGAATCCATATTCCGATATATATATAGAGTACAAGTCTAGCCAGAAAGTAAGTGGTGCCAGTAGGTATTTCCAGTAGGTAGTTCCAGTGTGTGATTCCAGAAATAGGGGCCAGACGAGTAAAATATGTATATCGCATGCAATGGATCCAGAAATACTAATTTGTGTTGTGTCAGAGAATCAAATAATACTATACTAGAAGCTGAATCATAATGATCATCAAATAAATGAAAACAATCAAAGAATGTACTCGCCTGTCGTCTAGATAAATAAATGAGGATCGATGCCCAAAGTGGTGTCACACAAACCGATATATGAGATATACAAAATTATCTGGTGTTATAAAGTAAACAGTGTATTTAAATGCACTAGCTATATGCTTCTAGGCCTTTTTAGGTCAATACAAGTCAAACTAAGTCGATTGACATTAAGGGCTAACTTTTAGGTCAAACTAGTCAACCTTGGTCAAGTCATGTCAAATCTAGGTTAAGTTCACTTATTTAAATATATAGGTAAAGCCTAATTCCCATTACCTACATCTCTCTTTATAAACTACCTACGTATGATATATTATTCTAGTTGTAGGTACTACCCTATAACTTATTCATGAAATTACCTTGCCCTGAGGTGATACCATTTTACCTTATCTATATACATTACATATTACCCATTGCCTATATATATGTATTAGTCAAAATATAGATAGATAGATAGATAGATAGATAGATAGATAGATAGATAGATAGATAGATAGATAGATAGATAGATAGATAGATAAATAGATAGAAAGATGGATAAATATATGACTAGATAGGTAATTAGATAGATAAATAAATAACCAATACTTACATATATAGTATATATATATATATATATATATATATATATATATATATATATATATATATATATGCCTTCCCTTTACACTCATCCTAACTCTCCAACATAACTGATACCAACACTCCAAATCTTAACACACAGGTAAGTTCCTATTTTCCCCAACTTTTCATTCTTGCTAAAACTACCTACTCTTCATTCTCATGAAAATCCCCTTATCCCCTGTACAGTGGTTTGACACAAGTTCCTCCCTTCTAACCTATGCATCAATTGCTAAAAGCTACTCACTACTGAACATGCTCACTGTCTTCACTCCCTCACCAATAAATATATGTATTCCCTTTATCTCCTTAACTAAATGCAACTAAACCCCCCCATCTAACTAAGTGATACATTAAGGGGAAGATTCAAATAAGGGTATGTACTGACAATTGAAGGTAAGTTGGAAAGCTAATGAGATGGAATGACCTAAGGATTTGTTCACTGTAGGAACATAACAAGGTATCCACCGACTTATATAGCAATGGGAACTAAAATGTAAGGAATGGCTGATACATTAAGAAAAGAAGCAAGTGGGACTGAAACATATAATGTAACTGATACTTAAAGGCTTGAACTGAACATATTGATGTTCAAGGGACTGTTCCATCTGGGAATTCTAAATGAAATGGGACTGATACTATATACTAATACCCAATATGGTTAAGTCTGTGTTCTTCTTTCACTCCTCTATTCACCACTCATGAAGTTATATATCTAAACACACACACAAAGATACACTCAAATTCACCCACTAACTCAAGAATACATACCCCTAACATTCCTACATTACCTGTCCCCCTCTAATTCTCTCAAACCAGAACCTATTTACTGATATAGATGATACATTAAACCTGGACTGATACCTAAAGGGAAATGGACTGAATGTAAGCATTCATTGGGACTGAACTTCTAATGGAAATTCCTACTGATACAAAGGGGCTGATCAAAGAACAAATGGACTGAGCAGTAAGGCATAAGAGGAGGACAGAACAATGAAGTGTATTGGATCATTAATGTAAGGTAGGGACTGGAATATGGTCCTAACTGAGCATTAAATGGACAAGACATGATGGTTATGACAGAGCTATAGACACAAGGCATGAATGAACTAAGGATGGACTGCTCGAGCAACTACCTTAACTGATACAAAGAAAAGAATGAACCAAATGCAGGGAACAGAGTTAAACCTAATGACTGGACTGAAACATATAGTGAATAGGTAATGTTCAATAAGTTTAAGAATGGACTGAATACCATTAGTGAGTATGGACTGATACTTAAATGGGTAATTCAAATAAGTAAGGAACTGATACATTAAGAAAATAGAACTGAACCTTAATGAGGAGGTGCAAGACATATCCTATATTGTTTATGATGACTGATACTTAAAAGAGTATCTGTCAATTGATCAGTCAAGGGCTGGACTGAACTAACATATAGATATGTAAGTATACAGAACATTAGGTAAACAGGGACTAACACAATTGGGAATGAATAAATAGTGATATAGGGATTTAACAAATGGATGCAGGGGACTCGACTGAACCTAATGTTCAGGTATCAATTGAACCCAAAACAGCTTACACCATTTCCAATATTTGACTGGACACAATAGAGTAGAAGCATGGAAAAGAACTAGAAAAGCCCATGCGGCTCACAAAAGAAGAAGCCCATGTAGCTCAAAACAGAAGAAGCCCATGCGGCTCAAAACAGAAGGAGCCTCCTGCGGCTCAGGAATCTATCAGAGCCTCATGCGGCTCAGAAACTCTTCAATAGCCTCATGCGGCTCAGGCAAGAATCACGTGACCCTATGCAGCTTGCCTTTACAGCTGGCCATAAAGTGACTGTCCCCATTAAATGCTCTGACGTAAAGTGATAACTCTGACATTAAAGCTGAAATGATGACATGACGGCGTATTCCTCGGGAAACGAAGAAGATCTTCCCTGCAGCTGGCACGATCCACCAACTACAAAGCTCCCTATGTGGCTGCCACCATCCCATGCGGCTGATGCTCGTATGCGGCTTGAATCGTGGAGACTCTCGTCATGCGGCTCAAATTATAAGAAGTCACTTCATGCGGCCGCTGTTCTCATGCGGTTCGGATAATGGGGATCATCTCCATACGGCTTAAATATGGAGAGGCCACGCCCATGCAGTCTTGACACATGGCTAGTTCTATGTGGCTCAATTAGAAACCATCCCCATGCGGCTCAGATGTCGGAGGCTACACCTATGCGGTTGCCACCTTCATGCGGTTCAAAACCTAAGAAGCTACCCTCATGCGGCTTTGGCTCGCGGTTATGACACGTGGCAGAAGATCAGCTTCCCACGTGGCATTAAATCAATCAAGAGTCATCAACAAATCTCGACGACTAGATTTAGTACAATCATCATAATTACCCGAATCAAAGCAGATTTATTGCAATCGCGACATGTGGCAGGAGATCCGAGCTTCCAAAGATTCATGACAATCAACATTAAATGCCCAAACGGATTTGACACAATCAGCATTAATTGTCCAGATTCGCTGTATTCAAGATTAGTGGTCCAGATTAATTGCCAAAAAAATAGGATCAAGGAAAATGGCAATTAAATCCCCAAGCCGCCGACTTTTTAGGGTAATCCTTGCAAACCCTAATGATGACACCCCACTGCTATAAATAGCAAGGTGCCACTCCCTTGCAAAATATTCCCGATCAAAAACTGAAAAAAATATAGCAAGGTGCCATTTCCTTGCGAAAGAGATCCTCTCCACCCGGCTGGACAGACAAAGAGACAAAGGCGCGCACAGAAGAGTCTTCACATCTTGAGAGCAGTTCTTCACCGGAGCAAAGGCTACGTCTGATCGTCCAAGGAGTAAGGCAGAGCGGCCGTCGCTTTTCCGAGCCTCTATCGTCACCCCCCAGAATCAAAAATAAACAATCTTACTTAGATTACTGTACCTAGGTTTTCATCCCTAGGCTTTCTTTGTACGAGCGAGTTTGTATTGTGAAGTAAAAGTCCAGTCCTCCGATATAATTATTCTGTTCTTTTATGATCAATGGCAAACACGATGGGGACTCTGCTGGAGACTAACTTCTCTACGGCTGAGGAGTTGGTGACGCAATCAGACGCAGCCAAACTTGGCTCTACTCAACAAACGCTGGTCGCCCGGTTTGACCAGCAGGCGTTTAAAAAAATGCTCTCCGACGGGAGCGCTGGCCAGGTTCAGCAGCAGGCCCGCACAAAGAAGGCCTGCAGGGAGTGGAGACCCAAAAATTTTGCTCCTCCCCAAGCTCTCGAAGAAGTACTCTCTGTTGCCCGAGACAACGAAGAAGTCTCGCCTGCGGCCCCACTTCAGATCACAGAAGACTCTACTGTCCCCAAGTCCGGCAGAAGAAAACACTATGATGCCGGACTTGCAAGGGCAAAGAGGAACTCTGTGCAATCTAAGCTGCATAAGGGCGCCAGCCGCATGAAGTCTCATGCGGCCGCAACTGTCAGCCGCATGCAGAAAGCCCATTCGGCCAGAACTTCCAGTCGCATGCAGACAGCCTGCACGGCCACGATTTCAAGCCGCATACAGAAAGTTTATACAGCCACAACGGATAGCCGCATGCAGACAGCCTGCACGGCCACTGATCCCAGCCGCATATCATCTCTCCCATACGGCTCACGGTCAGTCTTTGACCGTCTCTCATACGGTTCTGACCACGAAGGCTCTCTGGAGTATATACCAGACTCTGTTGTGACCAGCTTGGACTCTTCCTACTATTCACTCTCAGGTGCTAGAAGGAGGAAGCCTCGGGCAGCGCGGGCTCGACAAGCTCAGTCGGCTGTCCCAACTTCTGACTATCAGGGCATCCCGCTGACTATTACGCGGGCCTCTGATGGAAAGTTGTATAAAACTATCAGTGTCCAGCCCCCGGCAGCCGATGAACAGAAATGTCATCAAAAATCTCCCAACAATGATCAGGGGCAAGTACTCGTACAACCACCACATCAGGGAGCAGGTAGGAGACGGACACGCTCATGTGCTCAGAAATCCTGGACTCATAAAATGGGTGACTTGTGCAACGTGGTTCTTCTCAAGCGCAAGAAAAGAGACGAAGATTTGATAGAGTCCTGTCAAGGACATCAATGTACCCAAGTCATAGTCAACTGCTACTGCAACAAGGCGGCAGCACAAAAAGATCGGTGGTCCGTCTTCCAAAGGCTGCAACGCCCAAGCTCAGAAGACGAGGCGCTTCTCATCGCCTCTTGCAATTCCGCTCTGAAGATTCCTGGCAGCGAAAGAGGGAAGAAAACAAATGTCTCCAGCCCAAAAATTTCAACCGGCGTAACCAAGAAAGTTTCTTCTAAACGGTTGTCTACCACCGTTGCAGGAGGAGTTTACCAAGGTACCTGCTCAAAGACGAAATCTGCCACATTGGGAGATTCGTCCATATCTATGGAAGACGCCGAAGCTGGGGGTAGCATCCCTCCAAACATCCACAACAACCCGGTGTTCCAAGAAGATAGTCCGAGGGAAATGGTTCACCCAACAGATGCAGCAGATCCCGACGTCCCCGAGGACGTCCACAATTCTTAAGACGAGGCAAGCTCTAAAGCTGGGGGTACCACTCTTTCTGAGTCCGAACCAGAGGAGAACATTTCCACATACCCGGATGACTTCTCTGTGCAAGGGTAAGACTCAGAGGGCACGTCCTCTACCGTTCCTTCCATCTCTCCTCATGTGAGGACGGTGTTCATGACGGACAGCAACCAAGAGGGCCCCAGTGATCGGCAATGCATCGACACTCTAGAGGCCATACTGCATGCTCTGGTCAAGTCTGTAAATGAGATTAAAGTGGACCTTCCAACTCTGCAAGAAAGAATGCCTGGCCAAAAAAGCTTGGGTCCCGCGGTCAATGCGGACTCGAACTCAGCTGCACCAAACCCGGGCGATAATCCTCCTGAAATATCGGCTACCACCACTGCAAACGAAGCTAAGGAGACAAGAAGAGAGGTCCAGGAGCTCCGGGCCATGTTCCATGCCCGAGAAAACTGCCAAGACCTCAGGATACGACAATCGTATCCCGCTGCGTGGAGAGATGTTCCCTTCCCACCAAAATATAAACTATTCCGCATTAATCCATATGACGGGAAACATCTACAGGCAGGTACATCACCTACTTCAAAGTCACAACCGACCATCTGCCCCATGACGATGCCATCCTTAAGCGGTTATTCATCGGAGCCTTGGAAGGGGTCGCCTTCGACTGGTACCGCAACTTGCCGGACAATTGTATCCACTCCTTCACCGGCTTCAAACGCATGTTCCTATAGAGGTTCTATGAAGTAGGTCAAGACGTGACAATGTCCACTCTCATGGACGTTGTTCAGGGAGAAAATGAGCTAACAAGAAATTATATCGAGCGGTTTCGCCAAACCGCGATGAAGCTGCCTTCTGGCAACCCCGATTCCTCCTTGATTGAAATTTGCCAAAAGAGACTGCTTCCCACAATCAGCCTCTGGATGGACGAAAGTCAATTCAAGGATTTGAAGACGTTCATCATCAGTGCCACTAGCGCAGAAGACAAGGTGAAGAAAGCCCGCCAACTGGGATTACACATATCGGAAGGGGACGACAAGGTCAAATGCCCTAACATCAACAACAACAATGGTGGTAATTCCTCCAGCAATCGAGACAACAAGGGCAAGCAGGCTATGGTGGCCGACACAGCCCCAAAGCCAGAATCAACACCGGCAGAAAAGCAGTGGCCACAGATGACCTACTCCTTCGAGGATGGCAATGTTAAACCCATCTAAGACATGCTCATCCAGGGAGGACGAATTCAGCTCCCTCCTCCCAGGCGTGAGCCTCGTCCTGCAGATATGAAGAGCCCCAAGTCTGCCACTATCATCGCTATGTCCACCATGCTACACATGATTGCTACCAACTGAAGCGATACATCAAGAATCTCATCGATTCTAAGGCCCTGGCCATTGATTTCGAAGAGGTGACTGTAGCAGCCAACATGGTGTCAGTACAATTCGATAACTTCCCTCTGACAAGGACTCAAGATGGAGTAATACCTGTCCCCTGAGCAAGGATGGAGGTCGCTAACCTTCCACCACCCGGAGACCAAGCTGCTGGTCTAGTGCCCCTTACCACATCACGAGGGAAGATCATGTGGGTCCATCCGGACTTGGTACCTGAGGTGACTCAGTCCACACCTCCCTCCACCAGCAAGAAGAAGAATGGAAAAGTCAAATCATGCCGCATGATCTCGACAGAGGTCAAAGAAGCTACTGTTGTTGTTATTCGCTCCGGCGCACAAACCCAATCTCCACCGGGTAACTCAGCTGACGACCATCAGCCGACAGCCGCTGATGCTCCCGGACCTTCGCAGCCTTCGACGACCGACAAGCCTAGGCCGAAGGAGACTCGCTTCGACAAACCGCTTCGAAGAGAGACACCTCATGGGTTGGAGAGGCCATACAACTTTGATATCCTGGCACAATTGGCCAACATACCGGCCAAATTGTCGCTATATGAGCTCCTGAGACTCTCTAAGGATGTTCGTATCGCACTAAGCGAGGCACTCCAGAATGTCGACGTATATCTGGCTCAGTCCAATCTCACTGGGGAGGACACGCCGACAGATCTCCAGGACAGCGCTTGCACAGGGTCTATGCCAAACATTGTCTTCACTCCGCAGGGCATGCTTATCAAGACCAACCTACACGATCGCCCTCTATATTATACTGGGTACATTGGCGATATCAAGGTCGATCGGATGAATATTGACCCCGGGTCCTCCATCAGCATCATCCCGAAAAGCCAATTATACCATCTGCGCATCCCAATGCATCGCCTGACGCTGACAAGCACCGCCATCAGCGGTTTCAATTCGGACAGGAGCTACCCGATCGGAAAGATTCGCCTAAAGTGCCAAATCGGCGACCTTCAGTCAGAAGTGACCTATTATTTCATAGATGCGGACACTTCCTACAATATTCTCCTGGGGCGTCCTTGGATACACGATTATATGATCGTTCCCTCCACACTGCACCAGTGTTTCAAGTACGTCGACAAGCACGGCTTCATGAGAACAGAATTTACCGACAACGATCCCTTCAAAGGGGTCGAATCCTACTACTCAGATTCATGCTTGTGCGAGAAGTCAAAAAAGCATCTTGCCGTAGAAGATACTCAAGCTCAAACTGAAACAGCAACTGGATCAGAAGAACCACTGACGATCCACCTCCAAGCCCACAAACTTGGGATAATTGTGCCCCTTACAGCCATTCTGCGTAAGGACGCAATTAGCCTCTCTACACAGGAGGAACAGATGATAATCCGACTGCAAAGGTCTGGCCAAGCGTCGAGACCCACGACAGAGCCACTAACCATCAGGCTGTCTAAAGCTAGCCGACCACAAGCAGAGGAGCTCAATTCCTTTGTCAAACCGATGATAATTCGTCTTCCCAAAATGAATCGGCAACCAAGCACTAAGCCAAGGACTACTTGCCAGCCTACAACTCCCCACTCAGTATCGAGCACCAAACCGGGGGTAGCTAGTATGCCAACAACTCAACGTTCTTCTCCACCCATGGAGCCCCTGATAATCAAGTTGCCCAAGTCTCTGTCTGCATTTACACAGGGGGTGGCTGAAAAAGTGTCAGAGCTGGCCAAGTATGTGGCTGCTTACGCTGACGTTCCATCCGCAGATGATGTAATCCCACCGAAAAAGATACCTTATTTCATCAATAAAGGGCTATATTTGAATTATCTCGAGCTTAATAAGCTCTGTACAATGTGTGCTATGAAACACGATATAGGCGCTCACCTGCACACACAAGTGACAAATGTCTACACCGCAAACCAACTTACTCTAGTGGAAGATGCTTACCGTATAATCGAGGGAAAGGATCACCCAATCATCTTCGGCCGGAAGAATGATCCACAGCCCTTCAAGATAGAAGAAGTTGATCTCGAACCCGACACCGAAAGATTGCCCCTTTATCTGTATAGTTCCCAATCCAAGTACCTTATGCAAAAACAAGGATATGATCTGGAAACTACACCAGGTTTGAACTGTGGCACTGGACGGCGACTACCCTTACAATCGTCGGTCCCGGCTGGGAAACCGCGAGACTACTACAACAAAACTAGATGTGGGCTAGGTCATGTCACACCTACAACAACCCCTGAAAGCTCAGACGAGGAATGCGACTGTCATTCACACTCAACCGGGTCACCCACTTTTGATTCAGATATCAGCATCGGGGACAAGCTCAGGCAAGTCTGGTCCGTTAATATGGCATTTGCCGATGCCTACGAAGAAGATGAAGACATTCCCGAACTTCTTGAGCTAGAGCCATGGGCACAACAACTAGATGCGCATTAGGAGAAGCGATTCGAACAAAGAGAGCCTCCCACCGAGGATGAGGTTGTACAAGTCAATCTCGGTGATGAGTCCTCTCCAAAGCCCATCTTCGTCAGCAAAAATTTGACAGACGAAGATCGAGAATCACTACTACAACTCGTCAAAGAATATATTGACGTGTTCGCCTGGAGCTACGAAGATATGCTGGAACTGAACCCCGAGATTGTACTTCACAAACTCAACATCCGTCCGGACGCAAAACCAATCAAGCAACAGCAACGTTGGTTCCGTCCTGATGTCATGAATGCCATTGAAGCCGAGGTAAACAAACTGATAGCCAACGGCTTCATCCGTGAGGAACAACATCCTGACTGGGTCGCCAACATAGTTCCAGTCCTCAAGAAGAGTGGAAAGATTCGAATCTGTATCAACTTTTGCAATCTGAATGAGGCGTGTCCTAAAGATGAGTTCCCTCTCCCTATCACGGATATTATAATTGACAACACCTGCGGCTTCGAGCGCATGTCATTCATGAATGGTTTCTCGGGATACAACCAAATCAAGATGTCTCCCGACGACGAGAAGCACACATCATTCCGAACAACGATTGGCACATACTGTTACACAGTCATGCCTTTCGGTTTAAAGAATGCTGGCGCCACCTATCAAAGAGCTATGAGCATCAAAGAGCTATGAGCATCATCTTTAGAGACCACTTGCACAAAATAGTAGAATGCTACGTCGACGACATCACCGTCAAAAGCCGCTCTAAGGAAGATCATCTGCATGATCTGAGTACAATGTTCGACCTAATGCGAGCGCACAATTTGAAAATGAATCCCACAAAATCCTTCTTGGGCGTATCCAACGGGAAGTTCTTGGGTTTCATCATCACCTTCCAGGGTATCCACGTAAACCCTGAGAAGACGAAGGCAATCATGGAGATGGGTCCTCCGAGAAATCTTCGTGAACTCCGAGGCCTTCAAGGGAGGCTAGCCTACATCAGGAGGTTTATCTCTAACCTCTCCGGACGATGTCAGCCTTTCACCCACCTATTGAAGAAGGGCATTTCATTCGTATGGGATGAACAATGCCAGCGCGCCTTTGACAGCATCAAAGAATATCTGACGAATCCTCCAGTCCTGGTAGCCCCGGTTGCTGGAAGACCATTCCAGCTCTATGTACGAGCGATGGAACATTCTCTCGGTGCTCTGCTAGCACAAAACAACGAGCCAGGCCACGAACAAGCTATATATTACCTCAGCCGAATGATAATGGGGCCGGAGCATTGATACACCGCCGTAGAGAAAGAGTGCCTTGCTCTGGTTTTCGCCATTCAGATGATGCGATACTACGTCACGGGACAAACCATCTATGTCATTTCAAGAGTCAACCCCCTCAGGGTCCTCATGACTAAGCCAGGTGCACTCAGCTCTCGCCTCGCTACCTGGGCGATATTACGGTCCCCCTACCACATGATCTTCGTCCCACAAAAGGCTGTTAAAGGTCAAGCTCTGGCAGACTTTTTAGCAGCTCATCCATGTTCGGAGTCAACCAAAATAGACGAAGAGATTCCATACGAGGTCGCTAATTCAAATATGGCCTCCCATGGTACCATATGGCGAATGTTCTTCGACGGCGCTTCTAGAACTGGGCCCAAGGGCAACATCGTCGTTGGAGTCGGAGTCGTGCTGATTTCTTCCACTGGATTGGTGATCAATCGAGCTTATTCTCTTACGGAACCCTGTTCAAACAACGTGGCTGAGTACAATGCTTTGGTCATTGGCCTTCGACTTGCAAAAGAGCGAGGGGTAGAACACCTTGAAGCATACGGCGACTCACAGTTAATCGTCAATCAGATTCGGGGTTCATACGAGGTTCGCATGAGGACATGATCCCCTACCACCAAATAGCGATCGACATCATCTCGTCCCGGGAGGGGTTCTTCATAGAGCACGTTCCCAGGCTCCAAAACATTGAAGCCGATGCCCTAGCAGGTCTTGTCGCTTCCTTAGCAGTTACGAATCATGCTCATCATCTGGTTGACATCATATGCCGTGAGTTGGTCTGTCCCAGGAATAATGTTCAGTGTGCCAAGAGTTACTCCGCCCTGACAGTCGACGAAGCACCAGACTGGGGACAACCGTTTATTGACTTCATAGTCTACGACATCCTGCCTGAGAATCCGAAGGAAGCCACTTCTATCAGAAGGCGTTCCCTCAGATTCTTCTATGATACGGAAACGAAAATGCTGTATCGGCGATCTTACGACGGATTACTGCTTCGATGCCTGTCAAATACAGAAGCCAAAGAAGCCGTGCGTGAAGCTCACAATGGCATCTGTGGGACCCATCAGCCTGGCCCAAAACTAGAAGATTGCCTTCGTCGAATGGGCTACTACTGGCCCACGATGGTTACAGACGCAATAGACTATGCATAACAATACAAAGCCTGTCAAGTCCACGCAGATTTCATCCACCAGCCATCCGAGTTTCTACACTCGACGGTGGCATCCTGGCCCTTCGAAGCATTGGGAATGTACATCATCGGTCTGATCACTCCGCCTTCGTCCCGAGGACATCGCTTCATACCCGTAATCACAGATTACTTTACTTAATAGGCGGAGGCTGTTCCGCTGGCAGAAATGAAGACTTCAAACGTGATCAACTTCCTCAAGCATCACGTCATCTATCGCTTTGGACTGCCCTGAAGGATCATCCATGATAATGGTCCGCAGTTCGTAAGCCACGCCTTCTATCGGTTTTACGATAAACGCCGCATCCAGAATATTGCTTCAACACCATACAACCCAGCGACTAATGGTTTGGCTGAAGCATTCAACAAAATAATCATCAAGCTTCTCAAGAAGTTTGTGTCATCAAACAAACGTGACTGGAATGAAAAGCTCGATGAATGCTTATGTGCGTACCGTACTACAGTACGAACTGCCACCGGGAATACACCATTCTCTATGGTATACGAAAGTGAGGCAATTCTCCCACTGGAGACTCAAATCCCCTCGCTCTGTGTCATTCTTACATACAGATTGACGACAGATGATAATCACCATCGCCGACTACAAGAGTTGGAGGCCCTAGATGAAAAGCGTCTATTAGCTCAACAACGAATCGAGCTATACCAGGCACGTATCTCAGGAGCCTTCAACAAGAAGGTTAAAATCAGAACATTCCAAGTGGGCGACCTCATTCTGGCAGTTCAGAGGCCGATGGTTATAACTCACAAAACCGCCGACAAGTTCCAGCCAAAATGGGAAGGCCCGTTCACCATTGATACTGTATTCTCCAATGGAGCTTACCGCCCCGCAAAACAAAATGGTGACTTGCTCATGTTGCCCGTCAACGGCAAGTTCCTAAAGAAGTATTACGTCTGAAATGACAACCGCCAAGGCGACGAGTCATGTACTCTCTCGTACCGCTGAACTCACATCCCGCCCACAATCTGCCAAAATGATGAGTTATGTACTCTCTCGTACCGCTGAACTCACATCTCGACTACAAATCTACCAAAATGATAAGTTCTGTACTCCCTCGTACCGCTGAACTCACAACCCAACTACAAATCTGCCAAAAAGATGAGTTATGTACTCCCTCGTACCGCTGAACTCACAACCCGACTACAAATCTTCCAGAATGATGAGTCATATACTTTTTCGTACCGCTGAACTCACATCCCGACTACAAATCTTCCAGAATGACGAGTCATGTACTCGTTCGTACCACTGAACTCACATTCTGATCCCAAATCTACCAGATTACCGAGGTATGTACCCGCAGGTACCGCTGAATTTACACTCTGGTCACTACAGATGAATCTATACCACGTCTTTTAGGTAGTAAGTCATGTATGATTATACCTCTGAACTTTCTTCCCAAAAGGAGCTCCCTCCTTATGATCCAACACCCGCACTTTCAAGTGCACAAAAAGGGTAACAGATCTACAAATTCTCCGAAACAACCACGTCGATGTTACCTCTGAGTTGTTTCTCTTCCATCAAAAACAAACCGCCCCTCACATAGAACCTCCATGTCCTTATTACCTCTGAGTTGTTCTATATTCCCTTCATAGAGCCTACTCCTGCCACGTCCTCATTACCTCTGAGTGGGAAGGCTCCATCGAAGAAACCCTCATATTTACCATGTCCTCATTACCTCTGAGTAAGTATGTTGGTTCTCTCTCGACCTATTATCCGTACCAAAAAAACCAAGGTACGCCAAGGATAATAGGCCCACAAATGTCCTCTGTTGACCACAAATGTCCACTGTTGACCACAAATGATGTACTAAGTTTCCTAGTACATGCCCCTCACTTCTCATCATGCCCCGGGGGCCCAGCTGCCCCACGGCATTCTTTCTCCCGATACCAGGAACGTCCTTAGCCACCTTACTATGGATCTGTTCCAAATATCCCCATCAACTTGTTATCTGTACCTAAAACTTAGGTACGCCAAGGGTAACAAGTCCACAAACAGCTCCCCAGTGAGGAAAATACCACAATGCCACAAACACAATAAGCAGTACGAATAAAGGGTAGAATAAAGCAAGCTCTTTTATTTGAAAGGCAAAAGTACTACATGTTCTGGGGACCACGTCCCACTTAAGAAAGGAAAAGAACGAAAACAAAAACAAAAAAAAAGCCGACTATTGTTCGGCGATACATAGTGCCCTGAGACGGTCCCTCAACAAGGCAGTCGACCGCTCAAACCTCTGTTTGGCCCAACGTTCAGCCTCCTGAGTTAGCAACGCCGCATCTTCCAGTGGCGCGTGAGCCCGCCAGCCCTCCTCAAACTTCTTCAGAGCACGTTCCAGGTTGGCAGAAGCTCTGAAAATCCTCTCGGCATCCTGAATAATCAGCTCTTTGTCCGTACAAGAAGCTTCAAGCTCAGACTCCAAGAAGGCCAACTTCTTCTGAAGTTCGAGAATCTGCTCCCTTGTATCGATTACTCCCTGGGAGGCTGCCGCTTCTCGAGCCCTGCAAACCTCGCTCCGGTGGCTCAGCTGGTCGTACAAGAGAGACAGGTCGCCATGGTCCTTTATTATAACCGGCTTAGATGTATCCCGTACGAGCCTTATCTTCTCCAAGGCGGTGGTGAGGAACCCCCGCTCCTGATCAATTGCTGCAAATAGATCAGCTTGTCGCAGCACTTGAAACTGGGCCACAAGCTGGTCAGCCTCCAACAGTTTGGGCTCCAGAAGCGCAGCTATCCCTGCCCCGCCGGGAAGGGTTTTGAGAATGTCAATTTGGCCTTGGGCGCATTGTCGGGCCAAGGCGAAAGGGGTCCCCCGCTCCACAGCAGCTTCTACTCCCCTCTTCAAATGGCGGTAGAAACTATCAACCACATCCTGCGACGCCTCATCCATAACTTCCGTAGAGGACTGTGTCAAAGGAAGTGTGGCTGGCAGTGTCGAAGAAGACGCAACAGAACTTGCCGCCCCTGCCACAAGGGAAATAAATTCTGAGCGAAAGGATGCTTGAACAGCGGCCAATTCTTCTTCTACGGCCCGAACAATCTGGATACTCGGTAAAGCTGAAAGGTCAACCCCCAAAGTCATACGAGCAGAGGAAGATGCAGGAACTATTGCTCCCTGTCCAGGCTATACCTCCATATGACCTCCCGAACTCGATCCGACGGGAGGCCCCTCAAGATAAGTCGGAAGAGGAGGGGGCACGCTCCCCTCCACCAGGTCCCCTCTGGCAGAGCCTACCATAACAATGTCCATCATCGGCACTGAAGGGGCAGGACCTGTATGCCCAAAGCAACCATCAATCAACGTAACCCAAAGGATGTGATAATAGAGAGAATGGGCCTCTTCATTAGTCAAAATTTGGCTTATCTTACCAGGGGAGGGTTGTGGAGGCTGAGATTCGCTCATAACTGCCATAGTCCCCTCACCAGTAACCGCAAGCCAAATCCAGCTGGCTCTTCTGTCCCAGCCGCCTCGGAAGGACGTACGACTGGATCAACGTCACCTTGATGGAATTCAGCAGTTTCGGGGACAGGTTCATCGGAGCCTCCGTCATCTCGAGTCGCGACCTCAACAACGTGAGATCCCTTAGCCGCAATCGAGAAAGCCCCGGCAGAAATAATCCCGACACACATGTCATTGATCAAAGTGTTCAGGGCTGGATCGACTTCAGAAATAGTGGCCGGTTCGTGAGATTCCTCTTCCTCTGACGCCTACGAAAGGAAAGAAAAATAATTAAGGTCAAAGTTCAGGAGAAAAGGAGAACTGAATAAAGATAATAGTAGCTCGATTTACCTCTGAAGCGGGGTTGACGTCCTTGCTTCTCTCCTTTATAGTTAACTTGCGACGTTTGGTCGCAGCCCATTTTCGGGAGTAAGGAATACCGCCAACAGGGGAGATTTACCTGCTACGTTTTCGTACAGGACCAGGTGCAACAGGCGGCTGATCCGCCACCATCTCATCTGACATAATAGGCGGCTGATCCGCCCCACCATCTTCTACCGGAAGGGAAGAGTTATCTGCATCATACTCGTCATTCTCTTCGTCCGCAGTGGTGGACTCCGAGTCAGGCACGGGAACCGTGTTCGCCTTCCTCTTCCTTTTCTTAGACCCCTTGGGCTTCTCCTCCAAGCCAGTACCCACGATAAAATTGGTACTCGGATCGAAATTAACGGGAGGCTTATTCGCTGTAACATGATATAAGGCCGCCATATATAAAATCTCCCCTGGCACCTCGCCATCAGGGACTGAAAAGGTGGTTCGAGTATGAACCGTGTCGTAACAATGCCATGCCCTGATACCGTCCAGGATGCTACCTTCAAAGCCCAAGCAAGAGCTGGGACTGTCCAAAAATAGTTGGCTATACCCGAACTGGCGGGAAAACCTGCTGGGCAAGTAGGGCTCCAAGTAGACGTTGTTGCGATTACGATATACCAGTTGCGCTGGACAGATATTACGCAGCCAAAGGAGCATTTTTTCAGGTAAGAGGAGAGGGGGTTCTGTACCATCAACATGTGCGCTCCTCACCTCTTCAGCAGTAAAATGAGGTATGGACACAAAAAAGTCGTATCCATCCACTCTCGCCAGCGCTCTCCGACAGGCTGGCATGGTGCTGTACTCCCAGGGCTGATGGTGGAATCGGAAAATGAAAGCGTCATCAGCTGTAACGCCATCTTCTCCTCCAGGCCTCATCAAAGACCGGCAGTACATTAGCAGCCACCCTATTAGATAATGGTATGGCAGCTCTACGCGCTCAAAATTCATCGCCGTGTCATGGGCGATAGCTTTCAACGAAAATGTGTGAAGGCCATGGTGTATACTGCACACCATGGTCGAAAGAAGGGCCAATTTGACCCTAAAAACCAGCTTTACGGCGGGAAAGATAAAGTGGCGACTGATCCTCTCAATAGAACCTGTCCCTCTAGAGACTACGCAGTTCTGCAGCCACACCATCAGAAATCCTGCAAGGAACACCTTCTCCGACAGTCGCTGAGTACCATGATAAAAATAACTAAAGGAGTCAGTCTTACTCCCAAAGGTGTCGCCCGTAGACCTCGATCTCTTGGCAGTCGACACCAAGTGTTGTACCTCCACATGAGTCTGAGGATCTCGAGAAGAAACCCGGCCTGAGGCGCCGAGTGTGAAAAGATATGCGACCCAGGTGGTGGTGTGAGGAGTGCTCCCTTCTGAGCTGCCGTCTTTCTTGATAGCCGTCTGATGACAAGTACTGTGATGACATAACAATTCCCGATACACGGCAACAAAGCCCGGGAACTGCCGATCCAAATCCTCGAGCTCTTCGTTCGTAGGGGTGTACACCTCAAAGACTTCTTCCCCCCAGGGCAGCTTGGAGACAACGTATATCTCGTGGAGAGCAAGTCCCAGCTCCCCTCCGGGAATGAAGAAGGTACCCGTCCTCTGGTTGAACATCTCCAGGAGAGCCATGAACAACGGTTTTTTTATGGGCAGACCATGACAGGTGCCCCGATTGGCATGATAAAGGCCGATCTCACGCAGGAAAGCCTCATACTTCCGCAGAATCCATGTGGTCAAGATGGCTCATGTAGGGATAGCGTTTATCCAGTTAACTAATGCCAACCGGCCGAAGGAATAAGACCCTTTTCGAGCAAGCTGGTTCAAGAAGGTATCAGCTTGGGTGAACGTGAAATTGGGACCCGTTATATTTATGAAAGTACCCGGAGCAAGTCCCATCATGTACCGACTGACCGGTTCCCTTCCCGGATACGCTGACCCCAAATTCCTATTGTAATGTATGTTTCCCACCAACATCCCCAACTTGCTGGGAGTCAAGGAGTCTACCATCTTTCTGTCTAGCGGTAGCATATTGAACCAGGACAAAAAAAAATGACGCTCTATCGGAGGGATATGGATCTCCACCCCATCAAGAGTAAATTCCCAGCTCTCGGATATATCCAGCGCTCGGGTGTTCTTCACAGACAAAGAATCCCCGAAGAGGAACGCAGGCTTCAGGTATTCCCCCTCCAATTGTCCCGAGTTTATCATGGCACAGAGGAAGTGAAAGGACTGCTTCTTGACGGCATTCAGCCTCTCTAAAGGCTCTTTTGGGAGCTGGTTCGTCATACACTCGACTATATAATCGTACCTATAGCCTATAGCAGATTGGGCACACCCCACCAGAAGTTCTCCGGCAGCATTCATTGGCAGATTCTCTGAAGAAGAAAAGAAAGAAACAAATCAAAAGATGGCTAGAACGAAACTACTGAGTGCTTTGGCTTACATGAGCTTATGCGGCTTTATTTAGAGATAAGCTTATGCGGCTCTATTTCAAGACAAGCTTACGCGGCCCTATTTAAAGACGAGCCTATGCGGCACCGAGTAGTGAAAGCCTAAGCGGCTCTGCTTAGCGTGGGCTTATGTGGTTCTACTTAGCGGAGCATTATGCGGCTCATTTCAGGGGAGCTCATGCGGCTCGATGCAGCACAGCCTCATGCGGCCCAAATCCAGACGAGCTTATGTAGTCCTATTTAATAGGGGTTTCATGCGGCTCGATTCAGAGGGACTTATGTGGCTCTGTTCGAAGGGTCATCATGCGGTCCAGTTTGTGAAGCGTCTAGGCGGCCACTAGACAACTCCCATGCAGCTCGGACATGGGATATACCCCATGCGGCTCGGACATGGGACGCACATGTGGCCCGTACAAAGCGAACAGATTCGACAAGAACGAGGAACGCATTAAAGGCTTGTACATAAAGCATGCAACAGAGCCGTCTTTGTTTCAAAAGGTACGATCTGCCCTAAACCCTTACCAGCAATGGGGGGTGAACGTCGGGGTGGACTTCAGGCGCCGGGGCTAACGAAGAAGCCACACCCATTCCTTTCGCTGCGGCTGTGGAAGCTTTGGGGGCCATTATCGATGATGATCGGAGAAGAGAAAATAGCAGCTTAGGGCAAGAGAAGAAGAAGACAAAAGAAGACAAAGAAGTTTCTCTGTCCTAACAGCACCCTATTTATAGGCAGACATGGGGGGTCACGTGGACCAATAAACCGCTTCGGGTCGTGTGCTGCAGGCAAAACCGACTCCTCGGATTTTGCCTCCTCTCTCATAAAGAAGATTCATCCAGGGCATAAAATCCAAATATTTAATGAACCAACTCTTGGGATTCCCCCAAAAGACGGCTCTAAAAAGACGAATTAAAGAGCAATTGATGAGACGCACGTGAGGCAGGAAGCCCATGCGGTTATGGAGCTTATGCGGTCAGACAAGCCATGCGGCCAAGAACATCCTATACGGCCAGCAGAGCTCAGGTAGCCATGCTTCTTATTCAAAGTATTCCAATTTTTCAAATTGAAAACTTTGAAGGGGGTCTTGTAGAAGCATGGAAAAGAACTAGAAAAGCCCATGCGGCTCACAACAGAAGAAGCCCATGCGGCTCAAAACAGAAGAAGCCCATGCGGCTCAAAACAGAAGGAGCCTCATGCGGCTCAAGAATCTATCAGAGCCTCATGTGGCTCAGAAACTCTTCAATGCCCTCATACGGCTCAAGCAAGAATCACGTGACCCTATGCAGCTTGCCTTTAGAGCTGGCCATAAAGTGACTGTCCCTATTAAATGCTCTGACGTAAAGTGATAACTCTGACATTAAACCTGAAATGATGACATGACGGCGTATTCCTCGAGAAACGAAGAAGTTCTCCCCTGCAGCTGGCACGATCCACCAACTACAAAGCTCCCTATGCGGCTGCCACCATCCCATGCGGCTGATGCTCACATGCGGCTTGAATCGTGGAGACTCTCGTCATGCGGCTTAAATTATAAGAAGTCACTTCATGCGACCGTTGTTCTCATACGGCTCGGATCATGGGGATCATCTCCATACGGCTTAAATATGGAGAGGCCACGCCCATGCAGCCTTGACACGTGGCTAGTCCTACGCGGCTCAATTGGAAACCATCCCCATGCAGCTCAGATGTCGGAGGCTACACCTATGCAGCTGCAACCTTCATGCGGTTCAAAACCTAAGAAGCTACCCTCCTGCGGCTTTGGCTCGCGGTTATGACACGTGGCAGAAGATCAGCTTCCCACGTGGCACTAAATCAATCAAGAGTCATCAACAAATCTCGATGACCAGATTTAGTACAATCATCATAATTACCCGAATCAAAGCAGATTTATTGCAATCGCGACACGTGGCAGGAGATCCGAACTTCCAAAGATTCATGACAATCAACATTAAATGCCCATACGGATTTGACACAATCAGCATTAATTGTCCAGATTTGCTGCAATCAAGATTAGTGGTCCAGATTAATTGCCAACCAAATAGGATCAAAGAAAATAGCAATTAAATCTCCAAGCCGCCAACTTTTTAGGGTAATCATTGCAAACCCTAATGATGACACCCCACTCCTATAAATAGCAAGGTGCCATTCCCTTGCAAAACATCCCCGATCAAAAACCAAAATAAATATAGCAAGGTGCCATTCCCTTGCGAAAGAGATCCTCTCCACCCGGCTGGACACACAGAGAGACAAAGGTGCGTACAGAAGAGTCTTTCCATCTTGAGAGCAGTTCTTTACCGGAGCCAAGGCTACGTCTGATCGTCCAAGGAGTAAGGCAGAGCGGCCGTTGCTTTCCCGAGCCTCTATCGTCACCCCCCAGAATTAAAAATAAACAATCGTACTTATATTGCTGTACCTAGGTTTTCGTCCCTAAGCTTTCTTTGTACGAGCGAGTTTGTATTATGAAGTAAAATTCCAGTCCTCCGATATAATTGTTCTGTTTTTTTATGATCAATGACAGACAAATAGTAAGAAGGAGCAAGTAATGAAGGACATGAACAAATGCTATTAAGACTGATGCTTCCAACTATTGGATCTGTTATATTTTTTAGTAACTGAACATGAAGGATAAAACAGTAAAGGATCTCAAACACAGTGCACAGAAAATGAATACTGCAGTTGTCCTGCACAATGCATAGACTGAACTCATATGGATGTCATGCAAGGCCTGAACATCAAGTTAAACCTGGATTAAACAATTAAATAGACTGCAACATTAACTAGTAATAGTACATTACAAACCAACCCCCAAATCTATTTTACTCTAATCAAACCTATTCCAATTCACTAGATAAACACACCATAGATAACCTATAGTAATTTTACACATAAAACAATATATAAAACTAAAATTAGAGAGTTAAATGCTCTAATGGTCATTTCATCAAATACTTGGTGTGCGTATCTGATAATCTCGTGATACACACTCCAAATAGATGCAAACTTGACCTAAAGTATGCCTACATGCTCTTCAACACTAGCATGATCTAATCTACCAATTTTACAAACCCTAGATTCTTAATTTCGGATTTCCCCTAATGCACATCAAAATAAAATGGAGAAACCCTTCAAATAGGAAGAGGAGAGCCTCAACTCCCCTCTAATAGAACCCTAATACAAATGGGGTTCCTAAATGAATGCATCTACACTAATGGAATGATAGTTAGAGGATTAGAGAGGTCTTACTAATTGAGAGATTGATTCTCAATGCACAAATCCCTAGATCTAGATATCCTCCAAGCTCCAAGGGTTCAAGTTCTCCAAATGCTCCCAAGCTAGCCAATAGAGCCTTCTCCTCTTCAAGGGGAAGATAATGCAATTGGTTTGAAAGAATTTAGACA